>JARHVA010000124.1:2442500-3087500 GCA_037957365.1 Torreya grandis
TTACAATAATTAAATTTTTGAAATAGATCTACAATAATTGTATTTTATTTTTTCAAACTAAAATTAAAATAAATTGATTTTCTAATATTTTACTTGAGAAAATACACAAATAGTTGTGTCTCTTATAAAGGATGTCTTTGATCCATAATGCTCACAAAATTTAATTGGTTTAACTCTTACTCAATCATATGGAACATCTTCATGAGAAATAGTATCTAGTCCATTGATATATTTTGCCATCTCCCCCTTGATTTTAATGTGATCCTCTCTATCAAGATAAACTCTATCCACATATACCTTCCATCACTGGTAAGACTCATCATCTAACCAGGGTTTCTTATGGAACCACTTTGGATTAAGTAATAAGCCAACAATTTGAATAGGATTATGGAACATTTTCCACCTTTTCAAACTACATGCATAAAATAAGTCTTATGTCTCTTGATAAAATGAAGGTTCCCCAACCTTGTATATGTCTTTTCGCATATACCTAATTTTTTCTAGATTCTCAAACACATCATCCATGCATGGTTTATCCTCATCAAAAGTATTAAGGACCTCAAAAATAGACAAAGAGTGTCAAAATGCCATTTTCCTGTTATAGAAATGAAACCAATCCAATGCCTATAATGAGATTATAAATCTAATCACATGAAAAGGTGTTAGTGCCTATCAATCCCTCCATCTTTACCACTAAATTGAAACCACCATCTACCTTCGATATTTTTTTACCTTCAAAAGTAGTTCAACCATGATGAAGTTGGAATCGAAACATGTAAATGCGCATCTGAGTAACTATAAATAAGCATGTTTTATGTATATGGCATGTGTCATATAATGACTAATAATAAATTTGTGTATCTTCTTTTTATTTTCAACTATCTCATTCATCTGCTAAATTCCATTGTGCAAATACTTGAGTAGTAAGTTTATGAAATCAAGTGCACATGGTGTCCAAAATATGTTAGGATACTCATCCTCAATCCTTCCACCTACTAATACATTATTTAAATAACTATATATTATTATTTTTACAATGTTATTTCATCCTAATTCCTCAATTACTTCTTGAAAGAGACCTATCAAATATACATCTTTCACATGACCTAAAGTGTCATGTGATTTGATAAACATTAATCCCTTAGATGAGGAGACAATAATATTTATTAGATGTCTATGACCAATTTCATTGAAAAAATATGAGATAATAGACACTCTTAATACCAATTTTATATAATATCGTATAATATTTCATTGATGTGGCCCTTTTCCTCATCTAAAATGGAATTGCAAATCTTTTCATACCTTGGGGTAAAATACGCTTTAGGAGCATTATTGACCATCCTCATAGCTTCTATTAAAAGAGGAGACTTTAATATGTTGAATGGCATTCCACACCCAAAAAATAACCTCCCAAGCATAACATATAGATTTTCCCCATCACTAACATCAAACATTTTTCCAATAGAAGATGGATCAATGGATGTTAGAGAGGTAATTAGAAAGAGAGATGGATTCCCAAAGCCACATACAACTTATAATGAAGGTTCATGTGATTTTTATGAATCCACAAGTTTCATAGACTCCAAAAGAAAAAATTCCTTAATCAAAGCTTATCATTTCGCCTCTGGAATTTGTTTGTAAACAACTATCTATTCTTTTTCTCCAATTCCCAACAAGTAATATTGAACCCGTGCAACTAAAATGGTTTTTTATTTATTTTTAAAAATGAGAAATCCATTTCCTACTACTTAAACTATTGTAATTTTTTGATGAATAATTTCATGTTATGGTCACAGGTTTCCACATCCTCTATTCAAAGTCTTTCTTTGCTTTTTCATGCTTAGGGAGGTTTGTGCAATTTATTCTATTTGATTATTGGGTAGTGGGATTTAAAAGGTCTGGATCCATTTTTTATCTTTTAAAATGTGAGAAAAAACATATCTACGTAAACCTAAGAAGTTGAAAAAATGAAAAAAAAATTATATGTGAAGAAAAAAATTAGATATTTTGATTAACATTCTTAAAAAGTATGGAACAATTTGCACAAAAAAAATGTATTAAAATTTTTATAGAGATTCACTAATCCCTTTTGCTCGCCAAAAAAAATACGATGTTTTTTTAATTTTATTTTAAAGGGTTTCATGACTCAATTTCATGGTAGTAGCAGGCATGGGTGGATGGTAGGAAACATTGTTGTGTTAGCATTGAGAGGTATCATATGAAATGAAAATGATGTGTTATGTACTCAGGGTTTCTCCTTAAAACATTATTAATGAGAATTTGAGACACTTCACTTTCATCATTTCCATGTTGAAATTTTAAAATCAGAATCATTTCTCATGATAATGCATAAATCAGGTTAGAAATCAATAAAACACTAAAATTCCTCTAAACACTTGACGTGCTTATTCTAAAACACATTGGTGCATCCATGATTAGGTTAAGGTACCATATCCAATCATCAACCACATTTAACTTATCTTGATTCAAATTATTACTTTTTACAAGTGATGTTTTGGATCAATTAAATGGAACAATTATTTGATTTTCAACATTATAAAACTCACACAAAATCAATCCAAGATTTGCTAACTAATTAAATAAAATCAAATGGCTAATCCATTGTTAAGCATAAAATCCATATATTTTTGCAATAACCATATTCAAATAAATCAATAAAATATAATTATGGCATCACATGTCAAGAGGTTGATCAAACTTGATTATAATTACCCAAAGGTAAAATCTTTCAAATATTAGCATAAATGAAACCAAATATCAACATAAATGAAATCCATGCTCATAAATACAACCCATGCCTCAATAAATGCAAAATCAACCCCAAATATTAATGGCATAAACCCTCCAAAATAGACTGAACCTCAACCACATATATTCATGATTATCCAATGGTTGAAAATAGTTTGAGAAATGTATATATAGAAGGGTTATTTTCCATTATAAACAATAATTTTTGTGCAAACTTACTCTACCAAAACTTTGATAAAATATTCACCTATTTCTTCATTTCTCAACCAAAACATTCATAGTGCAAGGGGATATGTTGTCAAAATGGTATTGCGACATTTATGAAGTATCCAATCTTTATATCCAGGCTAATTAAACTTATATGTCATCAAGCTAGAGACATCCAAAGAGGAAGGTAAAATTGTGTTTTTTGGCTTATTTATTTATTTTTTATCTCTTATTTTCCTTTCCCAATCCAAGCTTATGCACTTGGGTTTTAGGTTTTTATTCATTTTAGTTTTTTATTTCATAACTAGCGATAAAACTAACTCCCTTGTACTCGTGTGTATATATATGGCATGTCCTATGGGACTAACACCCCAATATCTTATTTATAACATTATATTATCCTCTAATTATGAATTTATATCAAGTTTGAGCCTAAATTCCCTTTCTTTTCTTCCAAAATTTCATTTTTTATACCCTACTTATTGGTGTAAATTCCCTGTCAATTAGTAGATATATTTCTCATAATTAGTGATATCAACCTGTGTATCGATAATATTACTCTTCCCTTACATATGTCTCTCTATGTTTTTTAATAAAATGATGATATATACCTTTGTATCATTGATATCACTCTTCCCCTATTTTTGTCTCTATGTTTTTCATGAAAATAGTGACATCAACTTGTGTATCAGTAATATCACTCTCAGACATCACACTATCAGACATCACCCTCAGAGTCCAAATTTTTGGTAGCACTTCATTGAGACCTTTACAATTGATGTTTTCATGTAGGGGCTAGACCCTATTTTTAATTTTCTATTATTTTTCTTCTTTGATATATTTTTAACCCCACATACCACAAGGTATATCAAGGATCGATTAGAAAAACATTGTCAAAATTTTAGATTAAGACCTTCAACCATAAAAAATTTGAAACGTGATATAAACTAACATCCCCTAAGATATCATGGCATACTACTTGAAGTGAGGGTTAATATATTAACATGTTCCCATTTTTTGTGAGTTATATATGTATGTTGTAGTCATGTTACACACTCATTTTGCTGCTAAATATAGGGCTTATTTTGAATGTGTGTTTTTTATTGTTTATTGTATTATATATGTTTTATGTGACATTACCTTTCCTATAAAATAAATCAAAAATATCCTAAGTCCAAACATTGTCATTATAAACTCATATGATAAGGCATTACTCTACCCAATTTTTGGGTCTTCTTTATTTCATCCTAGTGTAGCTACCCAATTTAAATGATAATGTTTCAATATTATATTATTATGTTATTTATTACAAATCATATCTAAATTAGGTTAGTTTCAACCAAAACAAATTCTCTTTCAAATCTAAATCAAGTTCAGTATGAACCAAAAATATAACTCTAATTCCAAAGCCAAATGAAATCAACATTCTAAAGTAAAACAAAGTCAAATTTTAAAATTCAAATGAAGTAAACTTTCAAAATTCAAATGAAATTAACTTTCAAAATCCAAATAAAGTCAACATTAAAAATTCAAATAAATTCAACTTTAAAATTCAAATCAAGTCAATTTTGAAATTCATGATTTGAATCAAAGTTAAAGGTTAAGTCAGAATAAATATTTTCAATATTTTAAGATCAAATTTGGTTAAGGGATGTTCAAACATCATTATTGAACATTCAAAACATTTTAGTATAATTTTTGGAATATGATTAGAATTAAACATCATTTACTTTGACTTTTACATCAGGGAGTTTAAATTCAACTTTCTACCTTGGTCAAAAGGTATTCCAAAAACACATCAAGATACAACCTAACTTCAAAACATTTATCAAATATAATTATAAAATTTAAATTGATAAGTAAATATTTACACATATTCAAATAAAATCAAACATCTTATCTTGATTCAAGATGAAGATTATTAATTCAAACATGTCTCAGTATATATGAAGTGGGGCTTCTTACAACCCATCTCTTGATGAAGATTGGCCTTATGATCCACTTGGATTTCTTAAATAATGAAAACCAAGAGGATGAGGTACATTAACCCCTATAAAAATATGTGCTTCCTAGAATAGAAGAGGTACATAGACATGTTTGAATAAATAAGATACCTTCATAGTCAACTTCCACTCACGAACAAGCCCTTATACAAATTTCTAGTCAAATTTTAGAATCATCAAACAAAGGGAAAGGGAAAATTTTTGACCCCTCCTAAAATATCCAACTCATTATTACACAATTAAAATATATTATTCAACTTATAACTTCTTTAGCTACCTCCCTAGGTGTTACTTCTTTCAGCAATCCACCACTTACGGAACAAAATACACCCATTGAGTAACAACAATGATATTCAATATTTAATCATACATCAAGTGTGGATTCAATCATAAATCCAAAGAAAAAACCTCCAATGTATCCATTACAATAGTTTCCTCCAATCCACCATAATTATTCTTTAATCCACATCAAAACCCTTGTAGTTTAAATCAAATCACTTCTAGTTCATAATAAATATCTTCTAGTTCCCAACATCTTTGTTATAATTCACAATGAGTTTCTTCAAATACCCAACATGTTCCTTCTAGTTCCCATAATATCCCTTCCAATTCATAATAACAGCTTATCAATAATCCACTACCACAATAAATTATGACTAATATATAATAGCAAGTTAAAAATCCTCCACCATGGCAAGTTATGATCAATCCCCAACAAATCCTTATTAACCCATAATTCATCCCTTATAGTCAAGTTCCTATGAACTAAAATAATGTCCCTTCATGATAGGTTTATATCTTTCAGTATATTCCTCTAACTCTTCAATGTGTTCCTAATCCACTTCCCAATACTAGTCAACAAAAATTACCCTATCAACAGTATAATACTAGTTATAGGGTGAAAATCCTTAATATCTCAACCTAAAGGGTACCCGTCCCAACCTATTTCAATCCCAATCCACCTATTTATCAAAATCAAGTTAATACCCCTTTGAACATTCATCAAAATAGGATTCCTTCATCCTAGAATGCTCCCACTCTCCAAGAATTTCAAGAGTTAAAAGACAATTTTCTAGGACTCCAAGTAGGAAAACAGGGAAAAAGATACAAGTTTGATGAGATATTCCCATATCCATTTAACATTATTTTCATTCAATTACCTTTATTGCCTCACATTGGGGCACTCAATTTTGAAAAATACAAGGGAAGGGGTGATTCTATAGAGCACCTAAAAAAAATCATTGTCACATATCAGGTAGTAGCCTATAAAAACATTTATTTACTTCATGTGTTTCCATGCAACTTGAGTGAACAATCCTTAGATTGGTTTCTACACTTACCAAAGGGATCTATTAGCAACTTTGATGACTTGTCTAAAAAAAATTAAAACACTTCTCCTATAACATAGAACATGAGTTGATCATGGTTGACTTATGCAATGTTAAACAACATGATGGGTAATTTTTTCCTATTTACCTACAATGATAGATAATTTTGGCTAGCCACTTTCCATATAATCTTCCAAATAAGTAACTAGAAAAAATATTCACTTCCACCAATCTCCATTCAAAGGTGGTTCATAACATGAGAGTCCATTATGTTGATGCATTTGAAGAGATTATAGTTAAAGGTGTGAAAATTGAAAAGGCACTTGTAGAAAAAAGGGATAGTAAATATTTATTCTCATAATTAGGCACAAGCTCTTTCTTCAGCATAAGCAAAGGAAATTACATATGAGAAGCCCAAAGTATTTAATATAAACAAGAATGTTATAGGAAATGGAGTAATATAATTAAGACGTGTAAGCGGTGCAACCATTTCCTATTTAAAATACTCCACCTACTCAATCCATTACATTATAAATACCACCTCCATGATGGAATCAATATCAAAAAATATTCTTCAATGGCCTTGATGATCGTATTGAGGTAGTGTTCCAAAAATTAGTTACAACTAACATGGTCGTTTGGCCAAATACAAAACCTTTTCCAGAAGGCCAATCAAAGCCCACATGGTATAGAGATAAAAAAATATTTTGATTACCATTATGTTAGAGGCTATGGAATTTATATGTTTGTGCAACTTAGGCACTTCATCCAAGATTTACTTGAGCATGGTGACATTGAGTTGCATAATATTGCTTTTACTTCCAATCAAAATATGGGTCTCTGTAAAGACACATTTAGGAAGAATAATTCCAATAATCAATGACAAACTATTAATTAAAAACAAAATCAAGGTCAAAATAATAATATAAATTATTACAATTGAGGTCAAGATTCCCAAACTAATCAAATTGACTAATATGATGTCTCATATAACTACAACAATGTTGTAGGGTGTATTAATAGTGATCTTGTAGTTACTATTAAAATGAATCCCTGTTAACCTTAAAACACACATGAACATGTTATCCCTTATATTTTATGGTCTCCTTCTTCATATCATAGTGGTGCTTACTTGACTCAAAATAGCATTGTTATGCCTCGAAATACACATGTCACTATACAAGTCTTGTAGCTCTTCCTTCCAGTTCATGTAATCCTCTTTCAACTCAAAATTGATTTTTTCATAACTTAACATCCAAAAGTTATGGTTCAATGTCCTTCAACTCCTTCAAACAATAATCGAGTTTGAAACATCTTGCCTTAAAAATCCAAGTTACCATCTTCCACTGAAAATCCATATGGCATTATAGAATAATTAAATAAAACCCTAATGCAAATTTATAATCTAGATCTTTTTCATACATCTTAAGTCCATAAATAAATATTGTATGACCTTATACAATAGTCCAAGGTTATAAATGACATTTATCCTACTAAATTCCAAGCATTTTTGTGGCATCTATCTCTAGGTCAACAACTTACATTTGAGCAAAGTGACATGTCATCCCTTAATTCATTGCACAATAACCCTCTTTATATTGAATCCATAATTTCCTACCATAAGATTAAGTGGGTTCTCATAGATAATGGTTCATTCCTAAACATAGCCTCATTAAAATTGATAAAAAAATTTAAGGTATACTTTAGCAGATTTTGTAACCAAACACCATTGCTATCAAGGCATATGATAATGCAAAAAGAGAATCACATGGCACTCTTACCTATCCATGTTGTGCCTATCATCGATGATACCCTTTGTCATGTCATTAATATTGAACTACCTTACAATTTTATTTTTGATTTCATTAGATCCATGAAGTACACACAGTACCTTACACATTGCACCAATGCATAAAACCTCCATTCTAGAATGGAGGTTACTATTCTTGACAATCTATAGCCATAACAACATTGTAAACATTTGAAATGTGAGTATGGTCAATACAATTATTGTCCTAGCAAGGATAATACACCTAAAAGGGACAAGAATAAATCTCTTGAGTCTCCCAAGTCTAATTACATTAACCTAAGTAACCTTGCATCCACTTTTACTACTCCACCTCTCCAAAATTCCTCCCACTTCACTATTGAAGATAAGGGTCTTGTCACATATCACATCATATATGCATTTCACATTACCAAATTTTCTGAATATCTCAAGTCTCATGGTAATCCCAAGATGGAATGGATCCAAAATAATGATTCTCATCCCAACGGACCTTCTCTATTTATCAAAAAGAGTTCACCAAATCAAGAACAATCTAGTAGTTTTTAAGATTCTTGGTTATACAATATTGATTTTGCCTCTTATTATAAGAGTGCCAAATATCCCATTCCTAACAAGATCATGGAACTTCATGATTATAAAATAAAGGGCTTTCGGAAAAATAGAAAGGTTTTCTTGAGCTTGTCTTGGTAACTAAACACAAAGGTACTCGAGGCATTGAATACAACCCATGTGGGAATGACCCCTCAAATTTTGAGTGACACAACTTTGGCATTTAACAAAGATAATCCTAGTAGTGATGTAGAGTCATATTATATTATTTATGATGAAATCACTAGCATGAACATATTTGATACCAATGTCATCCTTATTATCACTTCTTCTCCTAATTTCCCTTTTACCCTTCATTGTCTTGAATTAATTGATTAGGATCATCAAAATCACATTATACCATTGGATGCATTTAAAAATGAAGAAGCACTTTAAGAGTTCTTGGGCATTAGATATGGTCTACAAATTGGAGACCACAAGCAAGGATTTGAGATCACATTAGACCATGTTTCCTACTAGGTAAACTTCATTAGTCAAAATAAAAAATAAAATCAAACATTTAGGTCCACTTGTTTAGTTGTATGATCTAAAGTACTTTTATTTATTTATGTTGTTATTTTAGTAGGTTAACAATAAAGTTTTTAGTAAGTAATGTAGTAAGTCAATTGTCTTATAGCATGAATCCATAAGTTAGTTGGTCTCATTGTAGCTTCTCATAAAAGCTTTATAAGCTCGAGACCTTTGTAAATAATTTTAATAATATAATTTTACCTTTGGTTAAGCTATATCAAACTTTTACAATGTAGTTTTAATATTTACTTGTGCATGAGTAGTCCTAAAAGTATATCAAAACCAGTTAAAAAGACTTTGCTGGTAAAATATTGAAGATCCACTTGAAGGTGAATGGTGTGGAAGAAAAGAAGATATTTGAAAAAAAATAGGCTTTGAAGACATTAAAATCAAAGGTACCATATTCATATATATCTTTTGTTATTTATGATTTACTATGTCTATAGTACAACCCAAAGCTTCAACATATCTACCTTGTGTAGTCAAATAGGTACCAAATTTAATTTTTTATAGAAACCCAAAAAAATTAAAGCCATTAAAAAAGATATTTTTCAGCCATATATTAATATTATATAATAAAAAATTTGTAAACCCTAGTTTTTTAACTTGTATGGCATTCCAATCCTAAGGAGATCCAAATGGTATTTTGATGTAGTAGCCTGAAATTTATATGCATTAAAATATATTTAAATCATTTGATTTGTTGTTATGGTTGATTTTAAAATACTTGTATGCACTTGTATGGTTTTTTGTCAAATTTGTTTATTGCAAACAACATTCACACTAAATTATTGAGGCAAAAAATAAAATTATATGGATTTTAGGAGGAATGAAACATATATCTATGCATTATATGGTGTTTCCAAATAAGTTACATACCCATTTTCTTAAACAACAATAAAAACAAGCCCATGTATAGATTTTTGGTGTTCTTATAGCATTTGGATGATCTTGAATCATTCATGTAACATTTATATGCCCTAGTAAGGCATTATTACAAAATTTTATATTACAAAACTCATAAAAATCCTTTTGTATGGCCTCTACATTAATTATGTGCCATTTGAATAAATTTACAATATTGTGTATGGAATTGTATGACATTTGTAGTAGTTTAGAAGTATTCTGAAGTAGTTTTGGCATGCCTAAAAGAACATATTGTGAAAAAATTCATATAAATAGTTAATATATTTGTGCTTTATGTTTTTCTGAAGTTTCTTATGTTTTGTGGACCCCACAAGAGAATAAAGGCGCAATTGGTTTTTACATGCAATTAAAAAAATTGAGTGAATTACTTTAACATTGATTTTACGTGTGTGTGTGTGTGTGTGTGTGTGTGTGTGTGTGTGTGTGTGTGTGTGTGTGTGTGTGTGTGTGTGTATTATTGTGTAAATTGGAAAACTCAAGTTTATTTAGAATATTGTTCATTTACATTATAAACATGTTTGTAGAGGGATTGGTAAACATAATTTTGATAGTTACATGCAAGAGGAGAGGTTACAAGTTCAAAACCCTCTAACTATATTTTTTTGATCAACTTATTTTTCAACTTACAGGAAATTTTTTAATCTGGAGATACAAGGGTGTAAGTTGCATAGTTTTTAACACTTGTAACACCATTTATGACTTTTTTGTCTAGTCATTATTTTGTGCAAAGGTAGTCATGTGACCAGTTGACTTATAAGTTTTTAGACATTTTGGACACATTAAAATGGTCAATTTTATGTTTTGAATATTAATTATATTATTTTTTCAATAAATGTATTAAAAATGTTATATAAAAGTGCATTTTTAGTAGAAATTGTCACCTTCACAATGTAAATTTTCATAATAACTCCTCATGCTTATGTTATAGGTGACCATCTCATCCTTTATAGGTTCATCAAGATAATTGTAATAGACAAAGTGTAAGAGTCATATTGGAGGTTGGAGGATCCATTAGAGGTTGTAGGACTATTCCCCTTCTCTAGTTAGTTATTCACTCAGGGTTTGAGTCAAATGTTTGAATGGAAATTTTGGTAGCAATAGTATTCTTCTTTCAGTTTCAATTTTAGTTTTGTTCACTTTATTGATATTCATGATGAAGATAAGACAAAGTAGTTTTGAATTTTTTTCTATTACATGGGATTCTCTCCTCTTTCTTGATAGGGGGAAGATATTGCGTAGCCTTTGATCAGTCTTTGATGATTATACAAGTTGACAGGGGTTGTTAGCAACTTTAATGTTGAACAAAGTTCGTCAGCATTTTTTGGACTTTAGGGAGTTGTGTCATAGATAATAGTGAATAATAACTTGGGTGGTTTTCTATGTGAGACCTTATATGGATTGATGTGGTTGAACAATCCTTAGTCATTTTATATTACAGTATGGTATGATGATCGTATGGGATGAGTAGGCCTTGATTGTGTTCATCAACATTTATGCCACAACTCATAGGGAATGATTTTGTATGGAGCAACATTATTTTTGGTTAGTACTGGGATGTATAACATGATAGTTGCAAGTGTAATGGATATTTTGGATGACTTAAAATTCATAGTTTTGGATCATCTTATATACCCCTTGTTGGATTAAGGGGGTTTTTCAGGTCATATAATCCAAAGTATTTTTATTTATTTACTTTGTTATGTTAGTAGGTTAATAATAAAGTTGTTAGCAAATAATTTAGTAAGTTAGTTATCTTATGGGGTGAACCCATAAGTTGGTCACGTTGTAACTTCCTATAAAATATTTATAAGCCCAGGACCTTTGTAAACATTTTTAATAATCTGATTTCACCTTTGTTCAATCTATATCAAACTTTTACAATGTAATTTTCATATTTAACTATGTGTTAGTGGTCCTAAAACTACTAGTGAAAACCTTTTTTAGGAACTTTTGGACTAGGGAAAAGGGTAAGTGCACAAATTTGGGGGATAAAAAAGGGCCTACCCATGGACATGTTTTTTCCTAAAAATTGATAAATTTGAATTTTTGTAGATAATTTGAGATGGCCACACTCAAAATTTGAGGATGGTGTAAGAACATGAATTGTAAAATTTTGAGTCTAATTTCTAAAAAACTATATATTTTATTAAAATGGTTAAGTATAACTAGTTTAAACATATAAAATTTGAATATAACTCATTTTTATAGGAAAAAAGAGTAGATAGATGGCCGTGTGGCCCCTTATTTTTTAAGCATCATTTAATATTATTTAAAACCATTTTTAAAACTTTAGATAAGATCATCTAGTTTGTAACATATATTTTTTTATAATTTTTCAATGAATATATTTTTTAATTAATTTCACAAGTAAATAGATCCTGAAAACTGACCCAAAAAAATGATAGTCATTTGTGTGTCCCCCCTAACTATTTAAAAAATTTGAAAACTAGTTTTTTTTTATGCATGTAGAATTAGGCCTAGTTTATAACCATATTTTTTTTTGCATTTGGATAAACAAAAAATGATATGCAAATATATATAGGCATGTATATTTGTGGCATGTAATGGCCTAAAATAGCTATACTTGTAAATCAACATAGATTAAAACCTCAAAATAGTCCAATTTTTTTTTAAATTGTATATTTAGAAATAGGAGAGTGTTTTCATCATCGTGGTAATAATTTTATTAATTATCTCATTGAAATTCTTAGTATAATTAGTGATGGAAGTTTAATTTATTTATTTTCTCTAAAAAAATCTTAAATTCAATTACGTGTTGACAAGTCCAAGCCTTTGGCTTGGGAATCAAAGCCATTTCTAAACCAAAAGGATTGGTTTTTGAATTCAAATTAAAGATAATGCATATGCATTATGGAACACGTATGTGTTACATAATGTTGACGTGTTGTGTTGTCATAAAATCAATGGATAAGGAAAATGGTCATCTTGGGGCTTGTGCTTTTAAACACCAACTACTTACCAAGTCCATTCGTACATGTCATGATATTGAAAGCAACTAACCAAGTTTAAATAATGTCAGTGAAGCAATCCAATGGTGATAGAGTGTAGTTTATATGAATTCTCATGTTACAATTAATGATTGTTTCACTAATAAATGCTCCACATTTCCTTAAACTCTTAAATCACTAATCTAAATGCTTGAATTGATTGCTTTCACACATTCATTATATATTTCTTCAATGTCCTATATGCTGATACATTTATTATATTTATAGGTTTCTTGCATTCAAATTAGGACTTTATTATCATGGACTCCAACACACAACAAGCAATAAATCTAATAAACTAAGATCACATGACATGAAAGGCATAAAATAAGGGTTAAATAGTCCCACCCCCAAAATCATACACAATACACTTCTTAAGCCAAAAACCACACAGTGTACATTTTTGGAACAATTATTATAAATCCAAGGGAACATGAGGTAAGGAAAGAGGAAAGAGAGAGATAATTAAGGGTAAAATGACATCAGACAACCAAAACAAAGAGAAAAAATCCTCTAATGAGAGTCTAATCTAAACTATTAATCGAAAAACATATTATTACCCTAGAATAATGCAATTTAATGACTAATAAATACATCCATTATAACAAAATTAATTGTCTACATTAACAAAAAATTGGTTTTAAAGTTGTCCTTCTCAATTGAACTAGTTTTAAGGTTATCCTTCTCAATTGGACTAAGTTTTTGTGAATGTCAGTAAGACAGGTATGAGCAAGTACAAAGTGATAAAATAATAAAGAGGATGTAGATGGGAGGTAGGAGACTAAATTCAAAGCCTCATTTGGGAAGGTAAAGGACAAATAGACAACCAATAACTAATAGTACTTGGGTTATGGTGATAAATAGATCCATGTGATTAATGACCAAGAGGAATAAATACATTGTAGATGTGTAGGGATGGGTCTAAAGTCAAAAACCTACTTGAGAAGGTGAAGGGTTCATGAATGACTAATGGATAATAGTGCTTAGGATATGGTGAGGAAGGGGCTCTCTGGTGATAAATAACCAAGAATAATAAAGAGGATGTATATGTGATGTGGGAGACTATTTATTAAAAACCATGTTTTGGAAGGTGAAGAGCACATAAAAAACCAACAGCTAATAGTGTATGGGTATGGTGAGGAATAGGCCCATGCATATCATGTACTCATTTATAATCCAAGTATCCTTGGAAGGGTTTGTTATAATGTAATGAAAGAGGTAACCATTGTAGGTGATACTCTTACATACTTTACAAATCATGTAGTGGCCAATTAATAATAATATCTAAGTAAAACCATAAGATTTTATCCAATTCATGCTTAGACATGTTTTGTAATTAAACATTGTCATTGTAAATGTTTTGTATGAAAGTAAGGGATAATAAGCATTAATTAATGGAAACCTATACTAGTATTATTAAGGGATGAATTGGTTTGCCTATCTCACTTCACAAGTGGTCATGAGGATGATATTTGGGAAACTTGTTCCTTTATTAATTATTTATTTTATAAGAAAGTGTTATATATTAATGATATAAGAGATTGGTTTAGAGATAACATCTTGGTTTTTGTTTGACCCTATTAGTTGATTGTTAAAACCTTAATTTTATCATAAATGCAAACATGAAGGTAATTGGGGAGAATCTAAACCCATTTTTAACCTAATTGTGAGTCTAGGATGTGGTTTGGGTCTAAATTAGCCCATATTTCTCAGCATATTGAGCTAATTAGCTGATTGTTGGAATTAGTGATGCAATTTGGATGAAATTGAACCCCATGAACCTAATTTTGCCTATACATTTAATGTAATTTGGGGGGTTAATTAAACCCAATATCATAACAAAATAAATCAAATAGTCCACCAATTCAATCATGAAGGGAATTGGGTCTAATTTGAACCCCTTCAACCTAACTATAAGATTAGGACATGATTTAGGGATAAATTAGGTTTGATTATGTCATTATTTGATCCAATTAACTAATTTTTGCAATTAGGAACTTGATTTGGGTAAAATTGATCCATATGAACCTAATTTATGGGTCAATTGATTGTATAGGATGCAACATATGGCTTAATCAACCCTAATTTTATTACAAATAGAAATGTTAAGGTAATTGGAACCAATCTCAACCCCTTGAACCTAACTGTGAGTCTATGATGTGATTATAAGGGCTAAATCACCTCTTGTTTCTCAACATATTTACCTAATTAGTCCATTGTTATAATGATTGATGAAAATTTGATGAAATTGAACCCCATGAACCTATTTTTGACTATATGGAAGTAATTTGGGGGTTAATTGACCCAAATATTATAATAAAATAAATAAGAAAGTCCACCAATTAAATCAAGAAAAAACTTGGGCCAATTTGAGCCCCTTCAACATAACTAAACAAGAGTAGGTGGTGATTTGGACCTAAATTAGTCATGAATTGATCCAAATAGTCTTTTAGTGCAATTAGAGACGTGATTTGGGCCTAAATTATTCATGATTTAATCCAATTAGTTAATTGGTGAAATTAAACATGTGAATTGGGCCAAATCGATCCCCATAAACTTAAATTATGGCCCAATCGATTGTATAGGATACAACTGTCAGGATCTTGCTCCACCAATTAGAGCACATATGATTACCTCTTGTATTAGCAACTAAACACAGAATTTAACCAGAACGATAAGTAACTAGAAATATGAAAAAACACAAGAATATGAGAGATAATACACAATTGTATTAGTAATCACTCAGAAGAAAATACAATAAAGAAGATGCCACTTCTTCTTCCACCTCAAAGGCTCGCCACACCTCAAGACCTTCTTCCTTCTCTTTCTCGGTCCCAAAAATCAACTCCAATATAGAATTGATGTTCACCTCCACCAGTCAGAAACAATGCTTCCAGTACACCAAGTACACAATTGTACTCCAAGTAGATCTCCTACTCTCTGTTGCTACCTGCAAATCACCAGACCTTACTCACCAATGTAGATATCCAAAAGAAGCCATGCTCACCTGCTGACCAAGATCATATATATATGAAGAACCCTTTTGATTCTCCAAACCAGCACCCACCTTGGTACTGTGGCACTAGGAGGAACACACCATTGCTCTCCTCTCTCAAAAGGAGCTTATTTGCTCTCTTACTCTCTAGCACTCTAGTTTACAATACAGCCCATGAGTCTATATATAGATCTCATGCTTACAATAATTAGACTATCTTAATTACAATAATTAGATGCGCAACTCAAGACTACAACTAGCCTTTAACATGCAAACTAACAGTCCAAGAATAGACTCTCCAGAATCAACATGTAAACTGCATGTTCACGCATAGGCTGTCGACGTCGGCTCCTCCCTGACCGATGTCGATCGACTAGTAACCGATGTCAGTTGCTTCTTCACTGCTAACTGACCGACATCGATTGATCAGACCGATGTCAATTACCCTGTAACTCATTTTACAACTCTCTGCAACCTCTGTAACCTCCGTAACTCCTCTTATTTGCATCCTAGTGAAGCTTTTAGCTCCACAACCTAACAATCTCCCACTTGGAGATAAATAGCTGCACCTATACCTATACCTATACACCATCTAATTCATTCCCTGGCTTGTATCCCTCTTCAAGATCAATCCTGAAGACCAACCACCACACAACCTGTGATGCTACACCTGTCATCCAAGTAACCTACCACATCCGAACCTACAACTCCATGTAGTGAAGACCTTGACCCTGCATAACATGTTAACCTGCTGCTAGTCCCTCTCAAATACCTGAGAATCCACTAAACTGCCCTCCAGTACTCCTTCTCCAAATTGGCTCCATACTTTTTGACAACTCCCATTGCTTGGGAAAACTCAGGTCTACACTAGACCTCATATGATTTCAAACCCTGTTTTAAGCTAAGCTTGAACTGTCCAGCCCTTGGTGTGCTTTCTAATTCTGCATCCTGCATCTTAAACCCTACCAACACCATCTTCACATCAGCTCCCACTAGAGACAAAATCTCCATGTCTCTTATGCCAAAGAATTTCTCTGCTCTAAATTCTTCATGACATGCCACTGAACTAACCTTACCTTTAGCTCAGCAAAATCCTGTATGTACAAACCTGCTAGCAAATCACCCACATACAATAACTGGATAATGTTGCAATCATCATCCACTTGATAAAGAAAACCACAGTAGTTACACTGACATTGACTAAAGCCATGCTTTGTCATCCCCCTGTCAAACCTGTACCACTATCCTGTAGCTACCTCAAGACCACATACCTTGGCCTTCCATCTCACATATCCATCCACTCTCTTCTTTAACTTGGGAATCCATCCGTCTCTCAGTGCTTTCTTTCAGCTGACAACTCCACCAACAAAACACCTGTTTGGTTCTTCTCCAAGGACTCACACTCCTCATCCATGCCAAGCTCCCATTGTATTTGGATTCTACCTGCATTGTCTCTTCATGTCTTCCTGGTTCTTGACCATCAATAAGCAATATAAAGAAGGTGAACAACAAATATGAGGTTCACTTACCATTTTTGACCTCTATATGAGCGTTTGAGACTTATTGATAGCTTGCTGTTCGTCCACCATCTGTTCCAATGACCAATATCAACCATCTCCCAATCTGCATCCGATCAATGTCGGTTCCCTGCACTGACCCTGACTACCGATGTCATTTCCCTAGCTGACACTGGTATCCCTTCTGTCGACGTCACTTCTTACATGACCGACATCAATCTTCCTAATGCCGATGTTGGTTACTGTCTGATTGATGCCGGTACCTGTGTTTGCCTGTGAGTGATGACTTTTTTACCTGTGAGCTCTCTATGGATCAAAACCCTATTCAAATTAACACAGCCCTACTCAAAATAATTTAGTCTCCTTCGCTGATCTCTATCTGCCATCTCCTTATGAACACCAAGGCTTTCCAATTCTTAAGTTTGTCAAAAACATCTATCTTTCACTTAAGAACATGCATTCCCCTCCTACATATGTGACCAAGCCACATCTCTGCAACAGAAGATGAATCAGTAATATAAGTAGATAGATAAAGGATACCTACTTTCTTACCACCATCTAATTCAAGTGCATCCACTGTGAGAGTTACAGTGCATCTCCCATCACCCAACTTTCCTAAAGAAATTAGACTCATCTCCAAGACTAGTACCTGCATGACCTCCTTCAACACCTATGTGTCATCCGTCTGCATTTTCAGCTTCACTTCCCCTTCGTCAATAATCTGACAAGGCTCACCAACCCCTAAATAAATCTCTCTAAAGTCTCCAAAGACGTACCCATGAAAACATGCTCTATTTTGGGCTGCATGGAAAGAGGCAAAAGAATTTGTAAACAAAGATTCTACTTTATCCAAAGCAACCTATGTAACATCATCTGCAATATCTACTTCTACATGTTGATCTTCTACTGACCAACAATCTCCTTTTCCCTACTCTTTCTTTCCATCAATTAGACCATTCATGCTATTTAGTTTCTCCATTAGTAGCTTACTTTCTTCTACCAGTGTTATACTCTCACTCAATCTGAAACCTCTGAGAGTGACATGTAATCAAAAACACTACCAGATCTGAAACCACCTATTAGTCAACCCAACCAAAAGCTCTGATACCACTTGATGGTATCAGCTCTTGAACCTACAACCAAGTTCTGATACCACTTGTCAGGATCTTGCTCCACCAATTAGAGCACATATGATTACCTCTTGTATTAACAACTAAAGACAGAATTTAACTAGAATGATAAGTAACTATAAATATGAAACAACACAGGAATATGAGAGATAATACACAATTGTATTAGTAATCACTCAGAAGAAAATACAATAAAGAAGATGCCACTTCTTCCACCTCAAAGGCTCGCCACACCTCAAGACCTTCTTCCCTCTCTCTCTCGGTCCCAACAATCAACTCCAATACAGAATTGATGCTCACCTCCACCAGTCAAAAACAATGTTGCCAGTACACCAAGTACACAACCGTACTCCAAGTAGATCACCTGCTCTCTGTTGCTACCTGCAAATCACAAGACCTTACTCACCAATGTAGATCTCCACAAGAAGCCATGCTCACCTGCTGACCAAGATCATACATATATGAAGAACCCTTCTGATTCTCCAAACCAGCACCCACCTTAATACTGTGGCACTAGGAAGAACACACCATTGCTCTCCTCTCTCAGAAGGAGCTTATTTGCTCTCTTACTCTCTAGCACTCTAGTTTACAATACAGCCCATGAGTCTATATATAGATCTCATGCTTACAATAATTAGACTATCTTAATTACAATAATTAGATGTGCAACTCAAGACTACAACTAGCCTTTAACATGCAAACTAACAGTCCAAGAATAGACTCTCTGAAATCAACATGCAAACTGCATGTTCACGCACAGGCTGCCGATGTTAGCTCCTCCCTAACCGATGTCGGCCGACTGGTAACCGACGTCGGTTGCTTCTTCACTGCTAACTAACCAACGTCGATTGATTAGACTGATGTTGGTTGCCCTACAACTCATTCTGCAACTCTCTACAACCTACGTAACCTCTGTAACTCCTCTTGTTTGCATCCTGGTGAAGCTTTTAGCTCCACAACCTAACAACAACATATAGTTAAATCAACCATAGAATAATAATATAACATAGGTTTTCATCATAGAGTATAATCATGCACCATAACAATATGGTATATGATCACCTAGGTATACTATAACTAGCATAAATGCATTATATCATAGCGTGTACGCATTATTGGAAATAGACATAGTTAAAATAGCACATGTGCATTATTGTCTCGATACACAAAAAGATTTATTGTCCATATTTATTTTTTAAGGTGTTTCAATAATTCTAAACCCATATACATTATATGCATCATTATTTATTTTCCATGATGAATACAAGATGAATAAAATTGTTCTTCGGGTCCCCCAATATCAAAAGTAATCAAATTGTTCTTTGGGCCCCCACCATCAAAATGAATTTCAAATTGTTTTTTGTCTGGTCATGGGTGATGGAGATTTTTCAAATAAGAAGAATAAGTTGAATCACAAAACACTGGATCAATTAGAAGAGTTGAGATTTAAAAAAAGCTGTGAATGCAAGCATTTCACTCAAGACAAGGTATAAACAATATCCCTAATGAGCCAAATATTGTAGATAATGATGGAATTGGCAATAATGATTTGAATAAAAATGATGAATATTTACCTATAAGTCTAAATTATGTTGCAAGTCCATATTCAAAGTATTATTTTTTTTATTTTTTTTATGATGAATCTATGCATGATGATTTATCCCTTATCAATGAATAAAATTTCATAGAAACACATAATGATGAATAAAATGTCATCCCCTAGTTAAATAATGAAACTAACAATTAATAAACTAGTAATGAACATAATGATTTTGAAATACCCTCTCAAAAAATTCCACCATTAACAACACCTCTTAGTATTGTGCATAGAAAAAGCAAGTACATAATTGAAGTTGATGAAAATAATTTGAAACTAAGGCATAACAAAATGTCTGACTACCATTTAAAAAGACTAAATGAAAAAATGTGCGATAATTTCTTTGATAAATTACAATTTGATGGTCAAAAATGTCAATTGTTTATATTGTTGATAAAATTTATTAATATGAGACCTGCAATGTACACCCTAGCACTAAGAACATATAATATGGATGATGGAAACAATTAAATTTTTAAAAATCTACATGATATATATCATCTTGTAAGCCTAAAATCATGCAACAAAAATTGTGATGTTTCCCAATATATGATTACAACTTGTGCAATAAATGGTCAAACAAGGGAAAAATGATTGACTTCAAAAACTAGTGAACTAGACATAAATAAAAAAAAATTAATGAAAGCAATTGGAAGACACCAAATACTTAATGATGTCAATACCACTAAGCTCGGGGCATTCTCTGGTATACTTCCAAGAAAGGAAAAGGCTATAGTTGATACTCTTAAATATTTACTTACACAATTTTGGAAAAATAATATAAGAGTTTTACCCAATACAAGAGATTTAGTGAAAAGAAGAGTTGGTTCTCGTAGCCATGAACTACATCTAAAACACTTCTTGGATATGACCCAAACATAATTGTACTCTAAGTTTTTGGGAAAATATCCATAAATTTATATTATTCAAATATATTTTTAGATGGATAAATCATTTTATGTAAAAATAAATCACACATGCACCACTTGTTGTAGGCAACATGTTGAATTTTTAATGCACTATGATGGTTTTCACCATATACTTTTTTGTGAAAGATCAAATGGATAGTTATTTTATAAAAAAGCATGTTTGGATGGAAATTATAGCATTTATGGTGGATTTCAAAAAGTTAAAAAAAAATCATATCCATGAGGAGAGTACAAATGCAATTGGATAGGAATTAGTTGGTTTCAAAAAATACAAATCTTTGACTTATCAAGTTAAATATGCCAAAGAATCTAAAAGGTGTGATCTTGTTACAAAATAGATACCTATTTCATAATTTATGGTTAAATTCAGGTATGAAATTGTTTATTAGTATAGGAACATAGAGAGATGGTTGGATGAACATTTAAAGTTAATAAAGGACACATTTCCACTTGATTCTATTATTTCATTAGTCAACTTTATTGAGAATTATACATTCAAACCAAAAAGGTACTTTTAGTCACATTATTACAACTCAATACAAGTTATCATATTCATACATATAGCATTCATGCATGCACCTAATAGTATAAAGCAAGATCAAAAAATAATAAGAGGGTACCATTTCTATGTTAATGATGACTAATCACATTATACATAGTATGTGTAGGGTTGTTTTAAAATTTTCTATGCGCAATTGACTAAGAGGAACATTACTTTCAAGTAGCATTACATTTAGCTAGACAATTGCACATCACAATTCAAGAATGCATGGATATTTTACTAGTTGAGTAGGATGTACATTACCAGTGGCATAAAACATATTTGGACTTTCATTTAGGATGGTCATGAAAAAGGGCAGCATGACAATGTTGTATCATGTGTATAAAGAGTCATTTCAAGAGAAGAGTTAAAGTTTGAAGATGGTACTATTTTGAATGATGAGACAACCATTATTGAATGGTGTAATGAGAAAATGGGGTATGGTGCTCAATAAAATTCTATTATTCATAGATATCTTTGGTTGATGGAAGAAGAATGCTTGGCAAAGTATGAGGATTGTATGACTGTAATAGTATCAAGTGAGCTCCACTCATTTCATATCCAAAATTCAAGTTCTTGGACTATTCATACAAGACACTTGGAATTTTTTTGTTTTGCATGCATGGACTCTGTTTAGAATGAGTGTGATTTAAAAGAGTGGGTGGATGAATGGAGCTAAAAACCTCTGATTTTAATAAACACATATTAGGTTTTATAAGCATTAAAACTTGTATATATGACATCATAACATGATGTATCTGATCTAGTGCAATTAGGTAGAAGATAAATCATTATATACTATTTATTCTCATTATCTATCTTGACAGCATCATTAAAATTTTGTTTTTTATCATAAAGGGAATGTTTTTGTAGTTATTGTTAATGAAGACAATGAAGAGGGAATAAATTAATAATTATGAATATATACAGAGAAAAATAAAAAATTAACTTCCCCAGTCATAGATGGAGAAAACATTAACTATCCCACTAGGTCTATGGTTGTCATTGAAACTTGACTTCGATGATATCCTATAAAAAATTTAGATGTGTGGTTGTTTGAAGACTTTGAAACACATAGAAAAATACTACACTATCAAATTTTGTTCTTGAAACAAATATTCACTTGGTAAAATATCATTGGAGGCCATTAAATAAGAATCTATGTAAAATTTGTGAGTCAGACCATGAAGATATTCTTGCTATTATCAAGATTAGAGCATATCCTAGTGGTTCATTGGATTGAAATTCCAAGGTATGTTGACTTGTCGAATGTAGATGTATTTAATTTTATAAAATTTTATTGATTTTTAGTTAGTACATATAAATTTAATTTTTAATTACTTACAAAAAAAAAATTACGTTAGTGGTGCCAAATAAGCTTCCACCTTCACGTGGTTGGCACTGTTAGCAAAGAATTGCATATTCTTGAAGCTAAGAGAAGATTAATATAAGTACTCAAGACCCATAACTATAAATTATGACACAAATATTTTTGGAAGGTTATATTGACATGATCTAAGGTTCAATTACAGTGATTTGACATTCATGGGAGGACTCTTTCATTTCATTCCAATGACTTACAGTTTCTATTTTACACATGTCTAAAGTCAGGGTAAAATTTTAAATTTTTATTGTTTTGAAAAAGACATTCTTGAGGCCAAAATAGGTGATGGATCTCTCTATTAGGCATGATGGGAGGCCAAGAATGTGGTCTTAGAAACTATCCACCACTCTGGATGTGTTGGTAGCACCAGTTTCAAGCCATGAAGCACTAGAAGTGGATTTCTCCAATTATAGCTTTAACTTTGACAAGATTTGTTGTCAATGTTTCCATGTTCTTAAACAATAGTGAAAGCACACATTCGTTTGTATTTATACATCATGTTCATATTATCACATGTCATTTTCCTATTTTTACATTCTTAAAGTGAATTATTTTCACCTAGAGGTCCCAGAGGTGGAAATGCTAGTTGGAGGACAAGCACCTATCTATTCACTATAAAAAAATTGCATTTCAGGGTCCATCATTGTAACTTATGCCATAAATTATCCTAAAAGTTTACATTGACATGATCCATGCTAAAATTATAGGGCTTTGACATGCATTTTAGGGTTCTTTTTTTTGTGTTAATGACTTGTGATTTTTGTTTTATCCATGCCTAAAGTCATACTAAAATACTACATTTTTATTATTTTGGGTAGGGCATTATTAAAGATGAAATGGGTGGTGGATATCTCAAATAGGCATGATCAAAGGCCAAAAATTTGGTCATGTATGTTATACACCACCCCATATGTGTTTGTAGTGCCAAATTCAAGCCATGAAGCACCAGAAGTGGAGTTCTCCAACTGCAACTTCAAATTTGACAACATTTATTTTCAGTGTTTCCACACTAATAAAAACATGTGTCTAGGTGGATTTGGATGTTTTGGTCATGGTATCATGTTTCATTTTCCTGTGTATGTGTTTTAAGTGATATTTTTTGACATAGAGGTCCCTGAGGTAGAAATTTTGGTTGGAAGACAAATACTTATCTCTTCACTACAAAAACATTGCATTTCAAGACCCATCATTGCAAATTGTGCCACAAATTAGTATGGAAGGTTATATCAACATGGTCTAGGGTGAAATTATATGTATTTGACACACATAGGAGGGTTTCTTTTTTTCCAATGACTTATGGTTTACATTTTACACATGCCTAAATTCAAGCTAAAAAATACATTTTTCTTATTTTGGGAAGGGCGTTCTTGAGGCCAAAATGGGTGGTGGGTCTCTCGACCAAGCATGATGGGAGTCTAATAACATGGTATTGTACATTATAAACCACACTGAACATGTTTTCATCACCATTTTTGATCCACAAAGCACTAGAAGTGGATTTTTATAACTATAGCTTCAACTTTGACAACATTTATTATCAATGTTTATACACTCTTGAACAATAGTGGAAACACACATCCAAGTCAATTTATACATTATAGTCATGGTAACACATGTCATTTTATTGTGTGTGTGTGTGTGTGTGTGTGTGTGTGTGTGTGTGTGTGTGTGTGTGTGTGTGTGTGTGTGTGTGTGTGTGTGTGTTTAAAGTGACGTATTTTCACCTAGATATCCTGGAGGTGGAAATGTTAGTTGAAAGACAAGCACGTCTTTTCACTATATAAAAGTTGCATTTCAAAACCTGTCACTACAACTTGTGCCACATATTGGTCTGGAAGGTTCCATAGATGTGATCTATTCTAGAATTATAGGTATTTTACATACATGGGAGGGTTCTTTAGTTTCATGTTAATGACTTATAATTTTCATTTTATGCATGCCTAAAGTCAAGTTTAAAACTACATTTTTCTTGTTTTGGAAAGGGCATTCTTGAGGCCATAATGGGTGGTGGGTCTCTTGATCAGATGTGATCGGAGGCAAAAATCATGGTCATATATGTTATCCACCACTTTAGACATTTTGGAAGCACCATTTTTGAGCCACAAATCCCTATAAGTAGAGTTCTCTAACTACATTTTTAGCTATGTTGAAAGTGACAACATGTCCTATGAGGCAGAGGTAGAGACAGACATGGTTATTATGAGTGACCCAAAATATAATAACCAAAATTATATTGGTTTTTATGACATAAAAATTCTTGAGTCTATTAGAACCCATTATTTTAATTTTTAGATAAGGAACTTGCCATGAAAGTAGTAGCCTCTACTAGAGGTAATAGGAAGAAGCCAAATACAGTGCATGATAACAAACCACAAATGCAATCATTGAGGTGATTTTGAATCAAAATTACATGTTTGTATTTGACATGATATTTTAAACTTAAAATTCAACCAAGTGAAGAAGAGAATGTATATTTATCAATGGTAAAGAAATATTTGTCTCAAGTGATAGAGAAACACAAAATGGCCAAGTTGAGTGTAGTGGAGAGGGAGAATTACAAAATATATATAACCATATAAATATTACAAGGCATCATGAGACATAATAATTATAATCTTGCACTAATTTAAAGGGCCAAATAAGAATAGCCAAACCAGAAATAAAAACATATCCAAAGAGAGAACATCCCAAAGGAATAGGTAGAACATAACCATTTCATCAAACATGCAAAAGTAAAATGTATATGGGCATCTAAAGAAGGTATGCAAGATATGAGTATTTCATTATTTATTTAAATCAAATACATATAATAAAAATTTGGTATGTCTATAATTTCAATGAATATACAAAACTTAAATATTAAGTCCCAAATGATATTAAACAAGTGTATCAAGGGTATCCACATTAAAATAGTGATAAATGGTGTAGTTCAATAATGAGAGGTACTTCACAGTAATATATGACTCTATCTCTAAAACCATTTTACTCTTTTCTTCCATATAGTTTTATTTGCAACACATATTGAAATATTGTAATTTAGTATTAATAAATTACACAAAGGAAATATTAAATATGATCATATCTAAATATGGCCATACAACCATCTAATTTAGTTTTGCAATAATAAATTCATCCAAATTATATGGGAAAGTTTATCACCACAAAATGTGAGCATGTGTGTGTGTGTGTGTGTGTGTGTGTGTGTGTGTGTGTGTGTGTGTGTGTGTGTGTGTGTGTGTGTGTGTGTGTGTGTGTGTGTGTGTGTGTGTGTCCATAAAATCCATAAAGGCATACAAAATAATAACATAATATAATGTTAGATGAATGCCATATAGGTATACAATGCCAATAACAAGTATATTTCCTTATAGGCATGCAAAAAATTACATCATATAACAACATAATATAATGCTAAGTGAATATATTGTATGCATACAATGCCAAAAACATGTGCATTACCATTTAGGCATACAAATAAGTACATCATCTAAGATATCCTACTCATCAAATCCTTTCCCTCTCTTTGCCTTCTTCAAAGAAGACTCTCTATGGGATGTCTTGCTCGTGATACCTCAAACTCCTTAGATTCCTCTAAGGTCAGACTAGGAGTCCTACGCTCATAGCTCACCTATAGTTGAACCTACTCCAATACAAATATTATTATAAAATTTATAGACTATGCATGCAACCAAGTTCAAAAAATTATTTTAAACTAGAATATAAAAATAATTTAAGCATGCACTTACTGTAATCTCATGGTCATGCTCAATCTTCACCTAACACTTAATCAGGTTAGTGATAGGTTAAGGTACATGAACAAGCATGTGAAATGAGTAAGAAAGATAAGAAGTTATCTTATTAATCATATGAATGTTAGGACTATTAGATGGCATTCAAAAACCTTACATACAAAATAAATTGACATAAGTTATATTTTCCCAAGTATGTAGTAAAATTATTTAAATAAATTTATTTTTACAATTTAAAATTACAAGTTGACATGTACCTCAGTCAGTGCCTATGCATATGACATTGCAATAGTAATGCATGTGTCTATCTTTGCTTGTAGAGATAGAGGAGTGTCTACTATCATTTTTATCTAAACAAACAACCTCACTTAGTTTTATTGAGGACGTAAACTATTGTATAGCATGCATGATTCACACAATGAAACAAACTTGAGGATTTGGAAGATAAATAGTGTTAGGATCAGGTAGTAATAAAAATATTGAGTACTTAAGAAACACTATGAAAAAGATATGATGATCAAGAAAAATGTGAAACATTAAAAGAAGTTTCAAAAGGTGAAGGAATAGAAATAATATGATTAGAACAAATAGGAGGAATAATATATTTTGAAAAAAATATGAGAAAGACATCATTAGACATTGAAAGAGACTATCTATAAGGTTGATCATTATTAGGTTACATATTTTCTATCTATATCTTTCAACACATCTCACATGTATAAGTTGTATTCACATCATTGTCATTCAAATTTTAATTTGAACATGTATGATTATTAGTCAAGAGAATATATCTATATAAATAAAAACATGTATTAGAGTATAATATTAACTCAAATTTTTACCTCTATAAATGCAAATGGTGTCCTAGATACATCAATAGTTGAAGCAATGGTTGACCCACAAGCTAGATCTACAAATGAATATGTAGGCACAGTCTCCTCCTACAACATAAAAATTACATATATATTCAATTTATGTGTAAATTAATTTTTATATTTTAAATACAAATATAGATTAAATTTAATGTTATGTATATATAAAATATACTTGCATGTGTGTAGTGACCAATGTGTGCACATTAAATTTACATGTAAAAAACTCATCACTCATGATCATATCATCTAAGCCATTAGAACCACCATCATTTTCATCTAAATGTATATTGAATATATCACCATAGCATCTACAATGGTGAGGTTGAGTACGTATACTAGGTGGAGTATCTCTATCATCAAACTTAGAAAGCCTACTCCTATGTTGAATGAGTGTATCAATAAGCACACTAAGCACATGTAAAGTGTCATTTCCATGATTCCTTCACTGTAGAGGGGATCTGAGGATGAAGTGGCTTTTAGGTAGGTATCATTTTAGGTTGATTAGGCACATGATATGCACCTAGTTGATCCTATGTGGAGCCTTTCCCTCAACCCTGAAACTCACTATAGTTAAAATAGTTGGGAATATCATTAAGGACAAACTCATAGTAGATTTTCCTCAACAATAGAATGGGAAATCAAGGTCACTACATGGTGGGTAGTCAAACACCATCCACCATCAGTCCCAAAAATTGTTTCTAATTAAATGTGTTAGCATCAGTGGATTGGGAAACATTTAGTGGTTATTGAAAAAATACATTGGTTGTTGGGTTGATGAATAAGACACAAATTTACTATTTTGATATGTTTTTCCCTTAACCTCATGTGTTGATAATTTTTCAACATAGTAATCCCTATATCTATCCATATCTGATGCCCATCTACCAATTTGAATTATTATTGAATCAAATTGACCTAATAAAAACTCTAATATATTGGCCAAATAGCTACAGTGGGTATTGGTTGATGTGTAGTCTCTCATTCTCCTAATTATTTGTTTAATTTTTATTCTGTTTTCCACTATGTGTGCATCTAGATCCTCCTAACTACCTAAGTGATTTTGTGGAACTGTAGGAGGGATAGAAGGGTTAGGAGAGTTAGACAGAGGGCTAGGAGGATGGTTAGCATATTGGTCTCTTACAATGGATTGAGTTATTAAAAAAGAACAATATTTAGTAATTAAACAATGAAAATAAATACAATTTCCAAAATGTAGGGTTAATAGGTTTAGTTATTGATTAATTACCTCCCCTCCATGGTGTCATTATTAATTTGGTGAGGTATTGAGAGATCCAAACATGTTTTTGACCTCTTCCAAGTGGAAAGCAATCATAGTATACCAAACACAAGTGAAGAGAAAATAGGAAAATGAGAATAAAATAGTTTTGTCCCAGGTGGGCCTTTTGATTTTTATTTTGTGATTTTCATAATGCATACATGTTATAGAGACAAAATGTGTATGTATTCTTTGCACTAAGTTTAGATCCAATAGCATGTATGTGTTATTGGCACTAAACTTAGTGCTAAGAATGTGTACACATTATGGCTCAAAAATATTGAACCTAAATTCAAATAATGTGTACATGTTATGGCCATAATACATATATGTTATGGTCATAACATGTATACATTGGGGGAATATCCACTAAATTTTCCCCAACTCCATGCACATACCATAAAAGTAAATAAAAAGATAAGTCTCTTGGTGAAAACATGTTTTAAGCACCAATGGGAAAGTTCACCCTCCTCCTTAATAAGCTCAGATTCTTACAAGTTCATGCCTTACATTTGGATCATATATTAATTCAAAAGAGTAATGGGTATTTGAGTAACTAGTTCAAGATTTCCCTGAAACATTTATTGAATGTCCATTAACTTACATGGGTGATTCAAATTATTCTTACATGGGTGGGCCTGATGGGCCACAATCAGATAAAGAAGATAAATTCACCTGGGTATCAACTTTATTAGATGATGTCTCTATATTTCTCATGGAAGACACCACTGAGGTAAACATTGGTACTCTAGATGATCCCAAAATTATTAAGCTTGTTGTATCCCTCACTATAGAGGAACACAAATTCATCATTATTATTCTCCAAGAATTCATTGATATATTTGCATGGTATAATGATGATATACCTAGGATAGATCCATCTCTAGTTGTACACCATCTTATTGTACACTTGGATGCCAAGATTATTACATAAAAATAATGGAAAATACATTTGTGTGTTGCTATATTAGTCAAGAAAGAAAAGAATAAATTATTGGGGGTTGGATTGATTTAACCTATTAAATATTATGAATTGATCTCTAATATTATCCTAGTTAGCAAGAAGCCCAAAGGTATTTGATTAGATACAAATTTAATAGGTATCAACTCTAGAGATAGAATCCAAAGTCAGTTAGATCAACCATTAGTAAAGAAAACTCAATAAAATATATAAGAAAATAACAAAGATAACTCCTTCAATGGGGTTTTCAAATGATAATTAAGATCTATTGAAAGAAATCGCATATATAATACCTTCCCAAGAGGATCCCATCACCCAAATTTAGCTCAAAACATGATTCTGCCCTTGATTTGGTGCTCAAGTCTTTGTCAATGATGAATGACAATACTCCTCCATCATCTCAAGTGCACCAATGAAACTAGGATCATGATATTTAAATAAATGTTATGCCTATCTTGAATCTATCCTATTGCAAATTAAGCATAATAACACTACACAAATAAAGTTTGTGGAGAGAATTCTGCATAATAAGTTTACATAATTGAAGCTTAAAAATATGAGTGAGAGGCATTCTATTTATAGATTTTTGAATTTGATCAAAATCAACCATGACTATCCATCTTGAGATCAAGATGTGTGGCCATGAATTAATTCAATTTTAGATGATTAATCCATAAATACCCTCATAAATATTTAGAAGGAAGGGGCATTACAGAGGCATGGGAGGCCTTAAACATGATATTTGTTGCATTTATGGCTTATGGATGCCACCCCATAAATGATGTCACCTAATGATGTAGATATTTGAAATCAATTTCCAAATAAAATATATTCAATAACTTCCATGGATTTCCCACTTAAGCCCTTGATTTGGATTAATTTGCCTAAGTGAGATTAACCAAATTTTATACAATTCTTTAGAAATTGGTTGCACACTATTAATCAAATATTTTCCATATAATTTTCATTTATGTCAAAAGGGACATTATGGATGTCATTAATGTCAAAGGATCAAGCAGGATTGATGGATAGAAGAGCATGTTTTACAATTGCACAGTGAAAAATTGTCATGCTTTTACAGAGACCACTTTTGGAGGATTGAAGAGTAATTAATTGAATATTTGTTATCAATTTTTCAAGTGAATTCTAGATATATGAATCATAGGTTTAGATGAAAATAAATGAGCTCAATAATGATTTATTTTATCTTTCAACCATATCAAAGTTTCTTAGTTAAACCCTAAGGGTTTAAGCCATGGCATTCATGGGCATGTTCTATTTTTATGTTGAATGGCTATAGACAAGAACCCATTACTGAAGTTATAACTTAAGTCTTCCACATTGTTATGAAACTGGCCCTTTTGACTTAGAAATTACTAGCTTGAGCAATGTTCAAAGACCTTTATATTTCCTAAGTCTTAATATTAATATTTGTCCCAAATCGATCAATGATTAACGCTTAATCATACATTGAAGATACAATGAAGGGGAGCAAAGTCTATTTATCAAAAGAACCTCTGAGTATACATGCTAGTGATAAGTTTCATAATACAGAGCTTACACAATAAATCTATAGATCAGTTTAAAGTCAAATGGTCAAGGACTAACATGGGAATGCCAAGTGTGACATTAATGGGAGCTAGTCAGAGATAAAGTTTGAGCTTGTCAAATCAAATGGTGAGTAGATGATCATGTAATGAAGATCTAATGGAGTGAGTGGACTCAATGGGATCAAGTGCTTGATCTTTAATGACATAAAGACAAGTTAAAGATCGATCTATTTTGATGAGATCAACATAGCGTATTCATTCCAAAAATTCAAGAAGCAATGAGATGAGATTAAGAGCTTGAGTTTTAATGTTAGATAGAGGTAAATTTTGTGCATCTTTAAAAATCTAACAGCATACAGGAGCTCAAATCAAAATATCTAATATATGTATTTGAAATTTGGAACATTAAAGTTTGGAAGCATACAAGGACCCAATGGAGAGCATGAGCTTGTCAGAACTTGATCTAATAGACACATTTTAAAGTTGAGAAAATTTAATGTAGATCATTAGATCATGGCATGACACTTACTATCTATCATCAATATTTAAAGATATGTTCATCCCAATGGTCAAGAAGAAGAACATGCATGTAAGCTATAAAATATGACATAGACAATGAAATTGATTAGAATGATCGATTAAATTTGTGTAATATGGCATGTGCATAAAACCCATAGCCTAGTATATGCTACAAATAGTAATGAGACCAAGAATAATGGTGGTGAAGCATTAATTCAAGACATGGGAAACTTGTTGTTAATGATAAGAACTAAAGTCCAATAGAACAAAGTGTGATGTGTTATCAAACAAGTGTGAGCACAAAAAATATATGAACCCTATATCAAATGCATGTGTGTGTGTGTGTGTGTGTGTGTGTGTGTGTGTGTGTGTGTGTGTGTGTGTGTGTGTGTGTGTGTGTGTGTGTGTGTGTGTGTGTGTGTGTGTGTGTGTGTGTGTGTGTGTGTGTGTGTGTGTGTTGTCTAAGTTACATAAAAAAATTTTGGAGTTACTACTATTGTATAGATTCAAATAGAGAGAGAGGTAGAAAGGAAGAGATTGATGAAGTATGTCAAATAGATAAATATAGAGACATAGAGATAGAGGGGAAGAGTGGAAGAGAAGAGAAGAGAGAGATGTGCATAGCATGAGAAGTTACAAACTAGACTTGTAATAGAGAATTAAAATTGGATTCATTAATGAATCAATCTTGTAATATGGATTTGTAGCTCCATAATATATATATGATTAGTAGGTGACATCTGATACGCTGAGTTCGTGCTCAGTTAGGGAGTTGGTGCTTCCTTAGAGTAGGTGCTCTTAAATCAAGGGATTGGTGTCTCCTTAGGGTCAATACCCTTAAATATTATGATCATTTAGGTTTTTGATTATGAGGCTAGATTAGAATAGCAACTTCTAGCAGCTATTCTCATGGTAGTTTTTCCCATTTTGGGTTTTCCATGGTATATCTAGTGTTATGCATATTTGTGTGTATGTGATTTTTGCGTATACATTTTTAGTCTTTATTAAATTTTTTTTTAAGGACTAAGTTATTCAATCTATTGATTCACCTCCCTCTCAGTAGATAATTGCATTCCAAAAATTACTATCAAAGTCCTAGTTCCTTAGAAGAAGCTTAATCAGATCAAATAGATCTTGGATAGTAAACACAAATGGCTAGTCAAGAAGGCTCTTCCTCAAATGAATCACCTCTCTTTGATGGATCAAACTAAGCATTTTAGAGTATTAGAATGGAATCATATTTATCTTCATTAGGGTTTGATCTATGGATGTCTATTGTAAATGGATATGCAGCCCCTGCTACAACTCCTACTGATCAATCTTCAAATAAGGCATATGAGAGAAATGATAAGGCAAAGAATGTTATCCTTTATGGATTGTCTAATTCAGAGTTTTTCAATGTGATGCATTGTCATAATGTACAAGATATCTAGAAAAAATTAAATAGAATCTATGAAGGTGATGACAAGGTAAATCAGGTCAAGCTACAAACATTAAAAGGCAAGTTTGAGAGCCTTAAAATGAATGAAGAAGAGAAAATTGTAGACTAGCTCCTTATAGTAGATGACATAGTCAATGCAATTAGAGGACTTGGAGAAGAGATAAAAGACTTTATCATTGTCAAAAAGGTCCTAAGATCTCTGCCATTAAGGTATGATTCTAAAATCTCTACAATAGAGGAAGTAAGAGATTTGGATAAACTCATTGTTGATGAGTTTCATAGAACATTCACAACCTATGAGATGAGAATGGGAGAAACAGATACCTTCAAGAGAGAATTTGCATTCAAGACATCTAAACTAGTAAAGGTAGAATCACCTACATCTATATTTGAGGATACTGATGAAGAAGAAGCCAACTTTATCATAATATTAAGAAGAGGGTCTATAAATTACAAAGGTAAGCTACCCTTCAAATGCTTCAATTGTGGTAAATTGGGACATTTTGATACTAAATTTTATTATAAAAAAAAGGATAACTCTCAAAAATAAGAGGATAGTAAAAAGATGAAACCCCACTATTATAAAAATAATTTCTTTGAAAATAAGAAAGGCCTATACACAAAATAAGATAGTGATTCATTAGATGACGGTGATAGTTTTGATGATGACCATGATTGTGATTTTATGGTTGAGGAAAATTAAGTCCTATTCATGACATTAGGATCATATTCTATGGATTAAGAAGAATTTGAAGACTCAGATGAAGAAGAATAAGGATAATTAGATCTAGAGTGTGAACTCATATGTGCTCTAGAAGAAATGGACAAGCTAAGAAAAGAGAACTCAAAGTAGAAGAAGATTGGATAAAATGATATTGAAAAAGTATCCAAAATTCTTGAAAATTTTGATCAAATGGTGGTTACCCTAAAGACACAAGTTGAAGAGGCTAAAAGAATAAAATATGTAGTCAAACTTGAACTATAATCTAAATCTGATGAGTGCATGAAGTTAGAAGTAGAGATTATGGCTTTGAGAAAAGAACTTGAGAAAGATAAAGATCAAATAGATAAAGGTTTGAAGATAAAAGGAAGATTAGACATTCTTGATGAATTGATAAAATCTCAAAAGCATTCAAAAGAGTGATCTATTCTTGGTTATGAAAAAGGAAAAAAAATATAACTAGTACATCTGCTAACCTATATGACACCTTCAAAGCAAAAGGAGAATCAAGAGCAAAGAAAGAGAAAGCTTGCAAGGATACAAAGATATACACAAGCACTTTTTATGTGAAGAAATTTGAAGGAGAAAAGAAGCCTAAAGAAAGGAAGAAGATCAATGATCAAATCTCTACAAACTCAAGCAAGATGCAGAACACAAAAGTAGCTGGTGTAGATGGCTACACAAGAGTGAGAGACTTGAAGAAGCTAGAATTTAAAAGAGTTATTCATCCTGCACAAATAAATGCTATGACCAAGTATTCCTCATCTTCTTATGGTTATTGTTATACCTATACTCATTTTAGTCATAGGGCTATTGATTATAGATTTTTACCTAAAAGGAGAATAAATTCTGTAAGCATAAATTCATTTGCTCCTTTGTTAGATACAAATGTAATATGTTATAATTGCAATAATTTTGGTCACATAGCTAACAATGTAGAATAAACTATGTAAGACCAAAAACACAAAGTAACAAGAAAGGCATGCCTCCCAGTGTTAACAAAGGTTCACAAGTCTCTAAAAAGGGGGAAAATAAGCCAAATAAGATACCTAAGGATGTGCGGAAAGTGAAATATCAATCTATGATTGTGAAAACTACACTCCATGCCAAGGAATAGAATTTATGGGTAATATATAATGGTTACTCAAAATACATGACTAGTGAAAAGAGAAAGTTCATTGAATTGATCAAATGTAAGGAAGGATCTATCAGCTTGGGAGACAATATTGTAGTAAATATTTGAGGTAAAGGAACCTTGAACATAAATGGAAATTTTCCTACACATGATGTCTTTTATGTTGAAGGATTGAAACATAATCTGCTAAGTGTCAGCCAATTATGTGACAATGGATATAAGGTCACATTTAATGTAGTAGGTTGCAAGTTAAGGAGATCTGAAAGGCTAGTTGCATAAGGTAAAATAAATGAAATCAATATCTATAATCTTGTTGAAGTGAATGGTAATAGTTGTCTAATAGGAAATATTGAGGAGAGTTGGTTATGGCATAGAAGAATGGGCCATGTCAATTTTGACAACTTGGTAAAGGTAAGATAAATTAAGTGTGTTAGACACATGCCCAAGATATTCAAACTTATAAACACTACTTACAAGGAATGTCAAGAAGGCAAATAGACAAAGGTTAGATTTCAAACAAAAGAGTATGTAAATACAACACCTCTAGAATTAGTTCATACTAATCTTTGTGGTCCTACTAAGACAAGAGGATCTAAAGGAGAAATATAATTCATGTTATTTATAGATGCTTACTCAAGAATGGCATGGGTAATCTTTTTAAAGGACAAGTCATAGGCATTTGAGAGATTCGAGATCTTTAGGGCCATGGTGAACAATAAGATTGGATGAAAAATCAAATTCTTAAAATATGATAAAAGTGGAGAATTCACCTCAAATAAGTTTATAGAGTACTGTGAGAATCATGGAATCAAAAGACATTACTCTATAGTAAGGACTCCATAGCAGAATGGATTTGTTGAAAAAAAGAATAAGATAGCCAAGGAGATGGCCAGAATAATGCTCAAATAGGCCATGTTACTTGATGGATCCTAGAGAGAAGCAGTCCAAATAGCAATGTATATCTTGGAAAGAGTTTAAATAAGGGTAAATAGTGATAAAACTCCCTATGAACTATGGTATAGAAAACCTACCTCTGTTAAAATATTTAGAGTGTTTAGAAGCAAATGCTCCATCAAAAGAAAATAAAATAAATTAGGAAGCTTTGAATCAAGCTTTGATGAACAAATATTTATTGGTTATTCCACCCAAAGCAAATTCTACATATGTTACAATAAAAGGCTACATAAGATTATAGATAACATCAATGTCAAGGTTGAAGAAGGCTTGAAATAGGTTAAACTTGATTAAGAAATTTGTAATACAGAATCAGATAATGAAGAGGAAGTAGCTAATGAAGAGAATGAAGAAATAAATGAAAATCCACCTGTAATATTTGTTCAAAAGGATCATCATATAGAGCAGATCACTGGCGATAAGAATGAAGGAGTTCAGACAAGGAGAAGAGTTGCACAAAATAAAGAGCAAGTAAGTTTTTCTCTAATGTCTAAAATTGAGCCTAAGAGCTATGTTGAAGCCAACAAGGATGAGAATTAGCTAAAATACATGGAAGAATAACTGAGCCAAATTGAAAAGAAAAAAACTTGGGGATTAGTTCCAAGACCTTCAAACAAGAATGTAATAGGTCAAAAATGGGTCTTTAAAAATAAGCTCAATGAGGATGGAATTATTATAAGGAATAAGGCAAGATTGGTGTGTAAAGGATATGCACAAGCTAAGGGCATAGATTTTGAGAAACATTTGCTTTAGTTTCTAGATTAGAATCCATAAGAATGTTTCTAGCATTCTTTTTTTATAAAAATTTCAAAGTCTATCAAATGGATGTTAAGTCAACTTTCTTAAATGGGAACCTAGAAGAGAAATTCTACATAGAACAACCTAAAGGTTTTCAGCTTTCAGAAGAAGAAGATTATGTGTGTAGATTGAAGAAAGATCTTTATGGTGTAAAACAAGCACCTAGAGCATGGTATTCAAGATTAGACTAGTACCTATAATAACAAGGATTCAATAAAGGATGTGTAGATAGTACTCTATACTTCAAATCAGAAGATGAGCATATGTTAATTGTTGTATATGTAGATGACATCATATTTGGTGGTAGAAACAAAAAAATGTGTAAAGAATTTGATACACAAATACAAAGTGAGTTTGAGATGTCTATGCTTGGATAAATTTCTTTCTTCCTTGGTCTATAGATAGCACAAACTAATGAAGGGATATTTATGCCTCAAACCAAATATGATAAGTAGATGCTTAAGAAGTTTGGAATAGAAGACAACAAGCTAGTAAGTACTCCCATGATAATTGAATGCAAGTTGAGAAAAGATGATGAGTCCCTTGTTGTAAATCATTATTTGTATATATCAATGATAGGTAGATTGTTATACCTAACTACATCAAGACCTGATATCATGCAAGTAGTATGCATGGTTTCAAGATTTTAAGCTACTCCTAAAGAATCACATGTCAATGTAGTGAAAAGAATCATTAGATATATCAAGATCGCAATTGACTATGGCCTATGATATCCTAAAAGTGAAGATCTCACTTTGATAGAAAATACAAATGTTGATTGGAAAGGAAGTGTGGATGATAGAAGAAGCACTAGTGGTGGTGCATTTTTCTTTGAAATCAAACTTGTATAATGGCTGAGCGAAAAGTAAAAGTCAGTTACTTTTTCTATAGTAGAAGCAGAGTATTTGGTAGTAGTGGCATATTGCACTCATGTCTTATGGATTAATCAAACAATTAAAGACATCAAGGTAAAGTATAAATCCATATCTCTATTCTTTGTGACAATTCAAGTGTTATTAACATATCAAAGAATCTAGTGATGTATTTTATAACTAAGCACATATCTATCAAGTATCAATTCTTAAGAGAAAAGGTTACAGATGAAGAGGTCACAATGGAATATGTGCCAACATAAGATCAAATTATAGACATATTCACCAAAACTCTTCCCAAAGAATAATTTGAGTATCTAAGATAGAAGTTGGGAGTGGTGACTCCTACATCACATCACCAGATCCTAGTGATAGGGCATGAGTCTAGGGGGAAGATCACATAAAATTTGTTAATCCTTAGAAGAATAGAGAAAAATCAACTTTGGTATGCATATTTTTAAAAATTTATAATGAGTTGATGGTTATAGACTCTTGGACAAACTCCTTTATCTGATAAAAGGGGGGGGGGGGGGGGAGGGGGGGAATTTTGGACAGACAATGAGAAATTTGGAGTCCCTTTACCATTGATGTCAAAGGGGGAGAAAAAGTACAAATTCTCTCTATAAAAGTTTGAAAGAGTAGAGCACGTGTCTAAGTTGAGTTTAAGTAAATGTTCCATTGCCTAAGGGGGAGTAAGTTTGGTATGAATAGTTTCATCAAAAAGTAATGTAAGCAATGCTAGAGAAGAAGCAAAGTATTATAAGATGAGAGAATGTAGTTTTCTATCAATGCCAAAGGGGGACATTGTTGGCCATATGATTGTCATTAATGTCAAAAGGGGCATTATGGATGTCATTGATGGCAAAATATTAGGCAATATTGATGGAGAGAAGAGAATTTTTTATAATTGCATAGTGCAAAGTTGTCATGGTTTTATAGAGACCATTTCTGGAGGATTGAAGAGTAATTGATTAAAGATCTGTTATGGGTTTTTTTATTGAATTATAGATATATGGTTCGTAAGTTCAGATGAAGAGAAATGAGATCAATAATGATTTATTTTATCTCGCATCCATATCAGAGTTTCTTAGTTAAACACTAAGGGTTTAAGACATGGCATTCATAGGCATGTTCTATTTTTATGTTGACTGGCTATAGATAGGAATAGGTTTCTTAAGTTATAACTTAATTCTTATTCATCGTTGTGCAATTGGACCCTTTGACCTAGTAATTACTAGCTCAAACAATGTTCAAATACCTTTATATTTCCTAAGTCTTAGACTTAATATTTGTCTGAGCTCAATCAATGATTAGCACTTAATCATATGTTAAAGATCCAACAAAGTGGAGCAAAGTCTATTTATAAAAGGCACCTCTGAGTATACACACTAGTGACAAGTGTCACAATCATAGAGCTTACACATTAAATACACATAGTGGTTTAAATTCAAATAGTTAAGGATTAACGTAGGAATGTCAAGTGTCACATTCATGGGAGCTAGTTGTTTTGCTAAAATTTATCTATTTCAAGTCTAAATAAAAATAGAGAAGAAGGATAGGGATAAGCAATTAGAATGAACTTAGATTAGTTTACAGACCATATCTAGATGTTGTGAGCACTCCTCTTTGGCTGGGGAGGACTACCTGCAAGTAAAAAAGCACTACCACGAAATGTTTGTTAGTAGATAAATGAGTGGGCTACCAAGCTACGTGCTTGTTACAGGAAGTGTCAAACTTACTTAGAGATGATAGTCCACTTTTGAGAGATAAAAGAGTAATAAAACCAAGAGCGAAGAAAAGAGAGAGTAAAAGATAGGTAATGTTACCATTATTCGCAACCTGAGTGTAGCAGAAAGCAACAAAATGTAGGTGGTATATTTAGTTTATATTTTGAAAGTTATTTGGTTAGGTCTTAGAAGGGTTACTAGAAATCCATAGTTGCTGACATCGGTTAGTCTACCAAGGTCGATGAGTAAGTAACCAATATCAGTTAAGTTGTCGAGGTCGATAGGTAAGTATGAGTGATATCAGTTAGGCTACAGATGTTGGTAGGGGAAATAATGGCCTAAGAGTTTGAAAAAGGCTTTTCTAGGTCTAAGGAATGGTTTTGGTTAGGTCTAGAATACTAGGGGAGAGTTGTGAGAGAGAAAGTATTGTTTGGATGGATCTAGTTAGAGGTTTAATGTGTTGGCACAAGGGGAAACAAGTGATGAAGCTTTATAACTCCTTCACAGGGGTTTAGTCAGGAATGTGTAAAGAAATAAATAGTATATGTAAAGGAGTTTCAAAGTAACTATTGACAGACTTATAGAATAAGTGATGTACTTAGTTATAGTGGGGGTTGAATGATAAGTGCCATATGGGTGGCTCCTATCAAGAAATCTGAATCGATACCTTGAATAGAGATAACAAGCAGGTGCTATTGGTTCTTAAGAGCTTGGTTCGTAATTTGGATTGACATATGCAAGATAATAGTAAGACAAAATGTTGAAATTTAATGCCAAAATCCTGTATGTAAATAAGAATGAGTTTTCTTGATTTCTACTGACCTAAACATTAGTTTGGAGTTTGGCTTTATATAATCAATGTCAATGATCCCAACAATGTCAGCCATGGGTTGACTGACATTACTGGCATTAGAATAGGTAAAAGTACTATCTTTAGCTTATTTTTTATTGTTTTTCATGCCAAATTTGGTATCTATTACAAAATGGTAGAAATAGGAGGTTAAGAAGGATGTAGTTGGTTAAGAATTTATTTTTGAGGTGAGAACAAGTCTTGGGTAGTTAGGATAAGGGGACTAAGTCTTGAGGTGACTCATCAGGTGATAATTAGTCTTAGGATGAGGTGGCTAGGTAAGGTGGTAAAAGGGGTTTTTAATGAACTTAATTAAATATTTTAAATTAATTAAAAATGTGAGGGGTAAAAACATGGGTTACGAAGGCTAATCATTATTTATTGAAAAGGGGCTCAAGGGGGTTTTGACACAGGGAGTTATTCACATGTGTGACTCAATTTTGGTATCTACATTTGCCCCTTTTTGTCTTATAATTTTCACTTGACAAGTTGAAAGAAAAAAATAGGAGTTAAATGTTTTAGGCATTGGATGAGATATCCCCCCTCAAAATGAAAATCGATAGAGGAGAAACTGGAATCGGGTATCAGTTTGATAAGAAGTGAATTATGTGAGTGGAAGAGAATGTAGTATCACTACTTGTGCATATACTACGAAGAGATATAGTTGACAAAGTCAAGAATAGGTAAGGTTGAGGAGGAATCAATTAAAAATAACCAAAGCACAGCTTGTAAGTGATAGCTGATAAGGTCAAAACAATCAAAGTTATAGCTCTAATTATTCCATGTGCCCCAAGTATCTGAGGTAGAAAGTGCCCCTAGGAAACATAAAAAGGTTTCAGGTGATAGGATGAGGTTTGTTTCCATCCAAAACACCTAATATACATACATGTGTATAATAGCCAACTATAGTGGAATAACATAAGTGGTCCAAACAAATGATGCAAGGTTGGTGTAAAATGGTCAATGGGTAAGGAGATATTCATGATCTCTAGTCAAAGTTGTCATGGGTGGAGATTTAAGTGATCTCTAAGGGTGGTTTTCATGGTTAGGGAGATATATGTGATTTCCAAGTTAGTTTCTATGGTCACAAAGATATACGTGATCTCCAAGTTGGTTACCCCAAATTAGGGGTAGAGTTGAAAGGATTATGGGTGTTGGTGGAAACTCTAATGCAATGGTACTGATGTTAATGAAATCATCAATGTCAGTAGTAAATAGTTCTAACATTGATGGAATAGGGGAAGTTGCTGGTATCAATGGGAAATATTATTGATGTTGGTAGATTAGGTTAAGTATGTCGATGTTAATAGGAGACCAAACCTGAAAAAAAAGGGTTTGGTGACCCACTAGAACTCATTTACAACATTTGATTGGAGAGAATAGATCTATAATAGTGACTAAGATGGTAGAGTTAGGAGGGGACCCAACGGGAGGTGTGCCACCACAAGAACCAATTGTGCCAACTTGAAGGAGATAGAGAGATGAGGTAAGATCTCCTATGATTTGGTTTTGAATGTGAGTTGGTTAATTTGCTTCTTGTAGGATAAATTTAAAGGTTTGGAAAAAGAAATGATGTTGAGGGGTAGGAAATGGGTGGGTAGGTTTAGGTTAAGTTGGAAGGGATTTAGGGTAGGATTTTAGGGTAAAATTCAATCTAGGGAGATGGGTCATTCAGCCCTAGGGTTGAACTAGTCATCAGCGTCGATGGGGTCCACCAATATTGATCGACATGGTACCAATGTCATTAGGTTATACTAATGTTGACTGATACCAAGTGTCAATGTTGGCATTAAAAATGGATGATGGTGACTGTGAAGAACCCAAAAATAGGGGAAATGGTCAATTTGGATCCCTAAGTGAAGTAATCAACTAGCTTAATAGCCAAGCTATCCTTAGAAGACCCCATGTTGACTGAGTACTACCTACATAGCTTGATTGAGGGCCTTAGGCCAATGTATTTCTCCTATAGCCTAAGGAAAAAGATCTAAGATATGGTGAAAAGTGTGTTAGGGGAAATGGGTAAAAAAGGTAGTTTGAGATAGGTCAAGAGACGTAGAGCTTAAAAGATAGGTCAAATGGTTGAAGGTTAGGGATATAAGCCATGAGGCCTAGAGTTGTGATAGGTAGTTGGGCCTAGGGTAGAGAGAGAGGCAATGAAGCCTAGCGTAGAGAGAGGCAGTGAAGCCTAGGGTAGAGAGGGGAGAGTAGGTTAGATAGTTAGGTGGGTATATGGTTGAGCTAACCTTAGAAGATCCCATGTCAATTGATTGTTTCCTACATAGCCTGGTTGAGGGCCCTAGACCAATGTAGTTCTCCTAAAGAGAAGGGAAAATGTGGTTTTAGGTTATGTTATAAATTATGTGACTTGATTTATGTGTGTATGGATATAGGTGAGGTTGGAGTTGACACTACGAGATCACCTACCAAGGCTATTGACTCAGATGAAGATAGATGTCACCCCATAAAAGTGGGAGTGCATGGTAGCTATAGTTTTAGGAGGAGTGTGATGACATTTCATAGTTACACAAGACGTGAGTTTGATGATAGAATTGATCGAGAGGTGGGATCATACCACCAACACTTTCATCTACTAACTAGAGAGTTGATAGTGACTCATGAGGATGTATACAAGATTTTATGACTGTCTCTCTAGGGTAAGGACCTTTTCTCATATACGAAAGAAGAGCATGATATTCACATGGTGCAATTATTTGAAGAGTATGTTAGCGAGGTGACTTATCACTCAGTGAGCTTTACCAATGAGCCACTTTACATTATTGATGAGGAGAAGCATCGACTAAGCATCTTGATGATGATATGGATTACCATGTATGCAGTACCATATGTAGAGGGTGGGAGATTCATGATTTCATTGATAGGTGTTCTAGCATAGATGGTTGAGTAGTGGACTATATTTACATGGGGACTAGTGTTTTTAGCATAGTTATATAGAGGGTTGTGGGGGTTGAGACTGTGATAGTGATACAATTTGTGTGTCAGGCACTTACTCCACTATTGGATATGTGAGCATATCATGGTGACATGACCATTGGGGCTACCTACCATGATTTTAGTCAGCTTTGGTGTGGGTTTTAGATGGTGGAGAGATGGCATGGCATAGACCTGAGTAGACTATATAGTGCATGTTATTGCTTATTATAAGTGCATGATAGAGGGTTTGATCCTTGCAAATATTGTGTGGAGACCATACTTGACATACCCTACAATCAGAGGATAGGCAAATTAGTTGGTTGGCTTGTAGAGCTCACTATGGGTTAAAGGGAGATGAGTTGGTGAGTTGGAGATAGTACCCATGGCACAGGTCAGGAGGCAATTTAGCTTACTAAAGGATGTACCACCTACCTTCCCTCAATATAAGAGGGATGATATAGAGGCACCTCTACCCTTGCCATAGAAGATAGTCAAGCCAAATTTTGAGGAGCTACCAGCAATGACAAGTGTAGTAGATCCAGGGTACATAGCAACATATATGGCTTGGTGGGTAGGTTTACATCCCATGGTTGAGGTCAGGAGGCCTCCACTAGATTTACAAGGTTTGGTGAGAGAGAGAGAGATATATATAGTTGTATAGGCCCATGATACAATAGTTAAATCTTGAGATGCAGTAGTGTAGGCTTGAGATGTAGCTCAAGCATAGGTATCATCTTTAAAGGGATAGGTGGTGACAATTTAGAGCCAAGTTGGGGTACTATAGGGCTAGATCAAGGTATTATAGGGTCACATTAATGCATTAATAGTCAAGAGCAATAGTTTGAGAGTATTAGGCTAGGTTAATCCTCCTCCTTCATAGGGACCAGTATAAGTTGGGCCTTCAGTAGGTGTGATGGGACCACCATAGATTATATCTATGGTGAGGTATAATACTACCCTTGATGAGATTACTTATTATGAGAGGGCCATTAGGTAGTTATCATATATTTAGAGGTATTCCAAGTTTAGAGAGTAGGAGAGATCAATGGCATGTGCTAGAGCTTCTAGCTCATGCAGACGCAGATGAGTGAAGAGTGGTGATGACACTACTTCTTCATGACCATGCAAAGAGCCTTGAGGACTCTGAGTGCCAGAATTTGTTTTTGTTATATATATTATATACACACTGGCCTATGAATCGAAGATGAGAAATGTATATTTTGAGAGAGAGATGATATTGTGATGATCTATTGATGTACATGTATGTTGAGTGTATATATATTAGATGCATTATTGTGATTATGAGATGCATTTATTGTGATTTTGATGATGATGTTGATATACATGATTATTACTATGTTGATGTTATGTTAATTTGAGGTTAATGTTGAGTTAGTCTAGCATTTCCCATATGTGTGATGGTATATGCATAGTTGGTTTGTTAGCTTCATCTTAGGATTTTTCCATATTTATGATGGTGTATGCTTAAAATGAATAGGTTGGTTATGTTATTTTATTTCAACATTTTTCCATATTTTTGATGGTGTATGCTCAAAATAAATGGAATAGGCTTGATAATGCTTATATGATGTTTTCATCTTAGTAGAGAGATCGACATGTGATTTGGATGTAAAAGAAAGAGGTGGAATGCTTGTGTATTGGAAAAGGAAATAATCATAACATAAATAGGCTCAAGAAAATGAGCCTCTTTCATGCTTTGCATCATTAGACCATTTTGTTTGTTAGAGAAGCGTCATGTTCACCTTATGTTAAGCGAGTTCAAAGTCCCTTGAAAGAGTATGGGGGAAAAAAAGGGTAAATGAGTGAAAGTTTTTGGGTAGCATAACCTTTGAAGTGGGGATGATATGCCCCTATTGTGGGTGACTTGAGAGTGGCTATAGGCAAGTCCATGACTTAAAGCTCTTTTTTTTTTTTTTTTTTTTTTTTTTTTGGGTGGTGTAAGCTGACCAATGCAAGAACCTACAATGGGATTTTATATATGTTGAGGTCATATGAATCTGATCAATACGAGAAGGCTTTTTTTATTTTTACTTAGATTCCTCTTTGAGAACAAAACTTTGCTTAGTCATCCTTTTGTCCTTCAAGGGAGCAATCTATTGATAGTAGCAAACAAAATTTACGTAGCTATCCTTCAAAGGAGCAGTCTACGTTGAGAAACATGACCTTAGAGATTAGAACTTATCTACATATCCCATTTTTTTTTTTTTTAATTCACAGACAAGACTATAAAGACTTAGGATTTTTCCACTTTGAGAGCAAAACCATAGCACTTCATAAGTTAACTAAGTGTGTAGGAGTAAGGGTTAAGAGGAAGGGAGATGAATGTAATAGGGGTGATCAAGGGACAAGCTCAAGTTAATCATGAGGTGAAGTGATGATTATTTAACAAGAGAATGGTCATAGGTGTAAGGAATTTAAAATCTTGAGTTCTATCCTTCCTTTGAGAGAAGACAAGCGATAAGTTCTTGATCCATACTTATGAGTTATGATGTAGGGTCCAAGCCAATTAAGAGCAAAATTACCCCATTTTGCTTTTCTCTATGTTCGTCACATGTTTATTTTATTTGAAGATGAGATTTCCACTATTGAAATCTTGCTCATTGAGGTTTTTGTTGTAAACTCATTTGATACGCTCTTGATAGATTTGAAGGTGGTTGAGGGCTATGAGACGGTACTCATCAATCAATTTGAGTTGAGCCAAATTTTCTTGGCAAAAGTCATCATTAGTAAGTATGTCTTTTAGATAAATGCAAAGAGAAGCAATTTGAACCTCAAAATGAAAAATATCCTCCATCCCATACACCAATGAAAAAGGTGTAGCACCTGTAGGGGTTTGAATGCTAGTGCGATAAGCCCATAAAGTAAAGGGAATGTGTGTGTGTCAATCCTTGCCCATATCATTGACTACATTCATGAGAATTTTGGTCAATGTTTTGTTATAAGCTTCTGATTATCCATTTTATTATGGATAATATGGTGATGAGAATCTTAATTTGATTCCAAAGGTATCACAAAGACTTTAGACAATCTTTTTTTTGAAAGATTTGTCATTATTTGTTATAATTTTATGTGGAACACTAAAATGATAGATGATGTGATGGTTGATAAAGTCAATAATTTTGTCAACCTAGTGGAGATGAGAGGAATGTCCTCGACCCACTTGGTCAAGTATTCAGTGGTATTAATGATAGAATAATGATGGAAGGATGAATGAGGGTTAATCCCCCTAATTAAATCCAATCCCCATTGGGAGAAAGGCTAGAAGTCTTTGGTGACTTGTAATGCATGACTCAAAATGTAAAGGAGGTTAGCAGGTTTTTGACATTTGATGTAATGACGAATTTAATCAACACAGTCTAGATGGAGTGTTGGCCAAAAATAGTTGAGTTAAAAGATATGCTTGGAAACTACATGACCATTGAAATGTCCACCATAAATCCTATCATCAACTTCCTTAATAGTAAAGGGAGTTTCAATACTAGTGATGCATCTGAGGAGACCATCAAAACCTCACTTGTAGAGAAGGCCCCTTAGCATAGTATAATGAGTGGCATGTTTTATGAAGGCACATCTCCCACTATTAGAGAGATCATAAGGAGTAATATAAAAAGAAAAATAATTCATGAGTTTCTTGTGCCATAAGTCATTTGGGTTGGATGTTACATTTCTGATGAAGAGGATGTTGATTGATACATAAGAGGGTAATTTTAAGTGATGCACTGTGACATAGATTCTTGAGAAAGAGGATGAAGAGGGTATATGTGAAGCAAGTAAAGCCATTATATTAGCAAAATTGTTTGTAGATCAAGGAATAGTTTATAGGAGATAAGACTAAAATGATCCCAATAGCGTATCTACACAATGTTTATACCACTATAGAATTTCATTTTTACATAGGTAGGAACCATTAACCTGATTAACCACTAGCTAAGAATCATCAAAAATGGTTATGGATTTGATACCCAATAAGAGAGCCATTTTAATCCCTAAGATCAAATCTTCATATTTGGCCATGTTGTCAGTACATTCAAAAACTAGTCTAAATGAAAAAAGTATAGGCTCACCATCTAGAGTAATAAGAATAACCCCTGCACCCCCAGCATATTGCCATTTAGATCCATCAAAGAACATCATCATTTGATAGGAGATGTTATCGGTGGAGAACGTTATGATGGATTCATTAGGGAATTCAAGGTTTGAAGGTTGGTTGTCAGGTAAAGATGCGGTAGCTAACTAGTCAATGATCATTTTCCCCTTGATATAATTTTGTTGAATAAACTATAAGTCAAATTTAGCAAGGAGCATGAGTCATCGAGCTACACGTTGGTTGTGATATGGCTTGGAATGCATGTATTTAAGGGGATCAGTATGGGTGACCACATAGGTTTTATGATTTAGGAAATAATGGCAAAGATTAGAGGCTAAAAATACCAATGTGAGGAAAAGCTTTTCAGTATGGTTATATCAAGTCTCATAATCAATAAGTGTGTGGATTATGTAGTAAACCACCTATTCTCAATGGTGATCATTTTGATGTGTAATCATAGCACCCAAAGAATGGTCTGTTGCAGAGATATAAAGGTAGAAAGACCTATCTTCTTTAGGTGGAATAAGAACTGATGGGAAAAGGAGATATTGGTTGAGTGTATCAAAAGCTTCCTAGTAATCTATATTTCAATGGAAGGAGACATCTTTTTTGAGGAGATGGTGAAAGGTTTGGCAATGATCTAACAATTGGGAGATGAATCAATGGATTCACTGAAGTTTTCCTTGTAAGCTGCAGAGTCATTTGATATTAGTAGGTGCAGACATCTCTAGTATTTATCTAACCTTAGTAGGGTCAACCTCAATACCATGGAGAGAAATGATAAAACCTAAGAGCTTACCAAAAAGAACATCAAAGACACATTTCTTTGGGTTTAGTTGAACATTATATTGGAGGAGATGATCTTAGTGAAGTTTAGACTTTCCAAGTAAGTCATCCATGTAATCTTACATAATTTTGTGTAGGAGATTATGGAAGATGTAAGTCATAGCACGTTGGTACATGGCACCAACATTCTTCAGACCAAAAGGCATGACCCAATAACAGAAAGTCCCTTATGGGGTAATTAAAGTTGTCTTGTGTTGATCCTCGCGAGCAACCAAGATTTGATTATATCCAAAGAACCCATCCATAAGTGACAGCATCTCATGGCCAGCTATTAGATTAACAAGTTGGTCAATACTTGGCAATGGGAAGTCATCTTTTGGACAAGTGAGGTTTAATTCATGATAATTGGTGCAAATATTTATATCCCCAGTCACTTTTGTGATAGGAATAATATTCAAAATCCATTGTGGGTATTCGATGGGTTGGATAAAGTTAAAAAAAAGGAGGCATTGGAGATCTTCTTTGACAAGGAGATAAATATGAGGATACATCTTGTGACTCTTCTACTTAACAGGTTTAGCATCTTGATTGGTGACAATGTTATGGGTGATGATAGAGGGGTCAATACCAATCATGTCATTATAATACTAAGCAAAGGCTTTGTTATGGTTATTAAGAAATATGGCATAATTAGCTTGCTTAGAGGAATACAAAGATTGGCCAATCTTAAGGACAAGAGGGTTATCATGATAGGGAAACTTGATGTCAATGGTTCATTCATTTAACATAGCTTATGTTTTAGATGGGAGTAATCATTGGATATAGGAATCATCTACACCCATGTATGTGAGAATAACATCATCATCTTGACATTGGGCAGTGTTAATAGAGGGAGAGTCTTCATCAATTATTTCAAGATGAATGAGAGGAAGGGACTTTGTTTCCTTACCCTGGTGATAGGTGAGAGGCCCCAAATGGATGGCATTTATTGGAAAAAAACTAGGAGGTATAGATACCTTTGATTCAGTAGGTGATGGTGGAGAATAAGGTGGAGAAGGAGAGACTTTCTCTTCAATAATTAGTACATGGGAAGTTTTGTTGAGTTTAGTCAGTTCATCATAACCCACTCCATGTCTCTTTTTGGAATTTTCAATAGTTTGGCTAGTGGGATATTCAATAGGCATATAGATACCCTGCTCATAATGACTGAAACTAAACCTTTCCAAGCACACCTATAAATATAAGTATGAGCGAAACTAGGTTTGCTCAAGAAAAAGAAGTCACAGGTAAATGGTTGTGGCAAAGGGGATGGATTGTTGACAATTACAGCCTGATCAATTCCCCCATATGTGAAATAAGTTTGAAGGTTAGGGGGCCATAAGGGATGACCATCCCAATACAGGGATCATAACTTGGGTGCATATGAAGTTTTCCATACTCTTCTGGAGTGTAGAACATGTCAAGCGTCAACAAATGATATTCTTTGAGTGATAAACAACTAAAAGTTTCTTCCATGGGATCCGTGTTAGGAATTTGTGTTATCAGTATTTGTATAACTGAGGTAGTGGAGCTTGTGGAAGCTTTAGAATTATCATGTGGAGAAAATGATGTTTTTAATGGAATGAGAACATCATTGGGACTATAAGTCATGTTGCATGTTTTAAATGGAGGTGGATCAATGGGTATAACATACACTTACCCATCATGCTCAAACTTGACACAGTGGTGAAAAGTTGATGGTACACATGCCATAGCATGTATCTAAGGTCATCCAAGCAATATGTTATATTGTAACTCTCCTTATATAACATATAATATCTCAAGAATTTTACGGGGACCTACACAGATATGTAAGACAACAGTACCCACTGTAGTAGTTGTAGTATAATTAAAGGAGTGGAGTACCATGTCGGGTTGAGACATGCAATTATCAGGAAGAGCTAGATATTTTTAGGCATGGGTGGAAATAATATTAATACTAGCTCCCCCATTGATCATGACTCTCTTGATATGAGTTTGATCAATATATGTGGTAATTAAAAGGGTAGAATCTTGATCTTCAGGGTGTTGAAGTGGAATTTTTAAATTATTGAATGAAATCAGGGAGATGGAATTAAGAGAGCTGACCAAAGCTGTAAGAGGTTGGGGATCATCAAGTTGTATCTTGACTAGCTACAAGGCACTAATCAAAGCTTGACAGTATTGGGATGAGTTTTACATTAACTCATACAAGGACATTTTCATAGGAGTTTGGTGAAGTTGTTTCACCATTGAGTTTTGAATAACGTCTGAAGATGTTAGTTTAGGGACCCCTAAGATGGAAACCTTGGGATTCATAGGAGGAGTGTCTTTGGAAAAGGGATGAGCCCAAAGAGTAGTGACTTTTTCCTTACCTTTATCCTTTTGATTTTGTGATTGTGTGTCCACATTAACTATGTTGATCTAAAATATAGGTGAAGGAGGTGGCAAAGGGGGTACCACAAAATCTTTGGGTTTGAATTTTGGTGGAATAGTAGGAGGCATTGTATATTCCAGAGGTGGAATAATAAGAAGGTTAATGGGAGCATCAAAAAAGAGAGTATCAACATCAAAGTGTTGTTGAATGACTGTTGTGAGAGCCTTACAGCTCTCAGTATCATGTTCAGGTAAATGATGATATAGACACACTTGTGTATCATTAAACCAAGATGGCTTCATTTTAAGATGACTATAAGGCTTAATGGGAGGAAGATTTATTATGGAATATTGCAACAACTATTCTAGGAAAAAACTCTTAAAACCTGTGAGTGGGATCACACCTTTTGTTTAAGAGTTATAGGGGTGATTTTGTGTGGCACCTTGTTTAGTGGTGATGAAGTTACATGTTTTGCTGAAACTTTTTTGGTGTTAGGTATCATGGTGTCAGATGTGAAAGACCTACCAGGTGGCAAAGGTAGTAGTGGAGGTAATTTAGTCTTTTATTTTACTTGGATCGGTGATATTCCAAGTAAAGTAGAGGGGTGAGGTCCCAAAATTGATGGTAAATTTGAGGGTTAAAGAGGGAAGGATCAACGAGATATAAGAAGCTTAACATTTTTCTATAGTTTAGGATACAAAACTCCAACTTATGGTTGAAGAGTTAGATCTAATTACACTTGTGGGTGAATTAGATTAGAGATGAGGCATATGCTTAAAGGCCTGATTTGCTTTAATGTGGTAGATGCCTGTGAAGGTGAGGGTTTTGACATAGATAGATGAAATTCTGGTGATTTTGGTGAAGAAGTTTTGGCTTTGTCAAAGACCTTGGGGTAAAGGGTAGTGAGAGGGTTAGTGGTAAAGTTTGACACTCATTGTATTGGATAAAGAGTTTTAAGTCGATCCCAAAATGCCACGTGATATAAATTTATGAAGTCAATAAACTCTAGACTTTTCATCAACCATGAGAAGGGTTTAGATGGCGTTGACATAGGCCTTATGGTTGCATCTTTAGAAGGCTAAGGTGTTTTAGAAAGAGGGAAACTTTGAGCCAAAGATGAGAAAGAGCCACAACAGGGTCTTCTTCAACAGAGATAGGGGAAGAGGCATGGTCTTCCATAGGTGGAGGAGAGGTAGGTGAAGAGGTTTCCTTAAGGGGTAGAGCATGGGTATAATTTTTCCCTCAATGTGGGTGAGGAATAGGTAAATTACAATCCTCCATAGGTAAAATAAGTGGTAGGAGTGGTACAATTAGAGTAGGCATAATAGGTATCTCATCTAATGTAGGAGTGGATAACACTAATTCTTCAAGGTGCAAAGGTGGAGTGGATGGGGTATTACTCTCTATTGGTAGAGGAGAGGTAGGTGAAGATGGTTCCTCAAGAGGGTATAACATAGGAATGATGTTCCCCTCAACATGTGGTTGAATAATGGGTAAGGCATGGTCTTCCATAGGTAAAAGAATAGGTAATATTGGTGCAAAAGGAACTAGCAATACTGGTTCCTTCGATGGTAAAGGAAGTGGTAAAGGAGGCTCTTCCTCATGTAATAGTGGAATGGGTGAAATAGGCTCTTCTACTTGGGGAGGAAGAATGGGAAAAATAAATGCCACTAATTGTGGGGGAGGAGTCAATAAAATGAGTTCCTCTTGTTGTGGGAGAGGTTAAACTAGAGGTAAAGGAAAGACCATGTTAACCATATGGATATTATGATCACATAAGTTAGTCATGGTCTGAACAATATTTTGATTGGGTGAATGGATAGGAAAAGGCTATTTGAACACATTCATATTTTGATTAATAGGTGCATTAGTATTATCCAAGATGAGATCACCCCTATCAAGCATGTCTTGAACAATGATCTTGAATGTTTTACAATTATTAGAATTGTGGCCTTTAACTTGATGATAGCTACAAAACTCATCCTCCTTGTACCAATCTAGAATAGGATCAGAGGGATCAAACTATATAGGAGGTTTAATTTTAGGAAGGGTTATGACACCTTGTAATAGTTTTTCCAAAATTGATGTATATGACTCCCCATGGGAGTGTATTGTATTTGTTCATACTGTTGTTGGAATTGCTTGGTAAAATTTTGGGAAGTCAAAGAATTAGATTGGTTGGTGGTTGTGGAAGAAGCTGATTTGATGACCATTGTGTTAGTGGAGCCTTTAGATTTTTGGTTAGAATGAGAAGTTTTAGAAGAGGAGTCATTTGATTTGGAATTGGCATTCTTACTATGCAACTTGACTATGCCTTTGTCTATAGCCCAAATCTTGAGTTTTTGTGCCATTATAAAGGCCTCATCAAATGTGCAAAAAGTTTGTACTCAGAATTTGGATGAAATGTGCTTAGAAAATGCCCTTGAGAAGAGCTCAATAAGCTTAGGTTGGGGTAATGAGAAGGATATTTGATTGATCAAGCCTCTCCAACGAGTGACAAAATCTGTGATAGACTTGTCATCAAATTATCTAATAGAACAAAGGTCTATAATAGAAACCTTTTTAGAAATGTTTTAGATTAAGGTAAAAATAGGTTTTGAAGGGGCCCTGAAACCCTATACATCAAAAGAGAGATAAACCTTTAAGCACAACCAAGTTACAAAGAGAACCTGAAACCGGAAAAAGCAAAACCAGGTTAAATAGGAACCTAAAAATAGCAGAGAAGATCAGATAAAATAGCTGACAAAACACATAACGATATGTCAAAAGACGGGATTAGCGCCCTTCAAAACCTCCCAAACAAAAGAGGTTTTTTTTTTTTACACGACCGAAGATTCATATCTAGAGGGGGGACCAAAGGCTTAGACTTCTTCCTCTTAACTTCTATCCATCCATCCTCTACCTTAACTGCCTCAGCAACCCATGCCTCAGAAGGCAGTGCTCCATGAAGCCCAGGGGACACAGAAGCCTCAGCAAAATCCTTATGAAAACCAGACAAAGTCTAGCTCCTAGGAAGTTCCATCAAAACAGGGGAAGAGACCAAAACCTCCTCAACAACTGGCTCAAAAAGATCACTTATCCCTATCTCCATAGGACCTTCAATAAAATATTTCACCAATGAATCCTCCCCATCCATCAGCTCAGAATGGATACTATTTTCATTCTCATTCTCGAAATCAGCCAAAGCTTCCACGGGTTGTTTAACTATGTAATGTTCTGAGGAAGCCTTAGACCACCAAGAAGGTGGTCATCTGGATTTAGATATCCCAGCTGTACAACGAGCAGCAATATGACCCGTCAAGTGACGCCTTAGACCACCAAGAAGGTGGTCATCTGGATTTAGATATCCCAGCTGTACAACGAGCAGCAATATGACCCGTCAAGTGACACTTTTTGCACTAAAAAGGTAAACCTTCAAAATCCAACATTTGTGTCCAGGGACCCCTTGGGGAGTCTAGACAATTCACTTCAGGAAGGCCCTTAGAAACATCCACCTCAACCATAAGGCGTGCACAGGTCGAATGGTAAAAAACCAAAGTATCTTTATCCACAAATAAAAAATCCCCTATAGCATTTCTGATGGTTTTAAAAACCAATTTCTGCCAAAGATGTATTGGTAGATTAGGGAGCCGAACCCAGATAGGGAACTTGTTGAAGGTTTTCGTAAGAGGATTAAAATCCATATGCCACCATTTGGCCATGAGAGGATATTTACCCTACCATAAAAAGTTATTGTTGCTAAAAATTATCCTCCTGTCCTTGGAGTTTTGGAATAAAGCTATAAAAAAACCTTTAATGCATGAGTAGATTTCAACATTTTCTTTAATAAGTGGAAACTAGTTCCTGGAGAACCAGCCATGTAGATCTGCGAGAGAGGGCCAAAAGCCATGGAAACGAAAAATAGAAGCATAAGAGGAAAAATATTCTACCCGATCGAAGATTTTTTCAACTGTTTCAGGATCTAGAGTTACCCTAACAGGTTTTAAAGCTCTTACAAGCAAAACATGAGAACTCCCAGATGATGCATGAGGAAGAGCGTCATGTAATCCAACTTTGAAAGCAGCCACATCAGCAAAAGTTCTTCCCCTGGACCCAGGGCCTGAACCAAGAACAGGAGATCCTTTAGAAAAATGCATTGCTGGAAAAGAGCCCCCATCCTCTAAAGAAATAATATTAGGGGTGATCTAAACCCTTCCCCCACACACAGAGGAAGTCCCACCCGTAACATGAACCGTAGCCACACCAGCCTCTAGATCGACGGCTACCGGTGTCAGAATTTGAGGTCACACACGCGCGCAGGGTTCAAATTTTCCATTGCACGTGGGACACACAATTAGGAAATCTAAGCTATGTTAAATGAATCAACCATTGACATTAAACTGCCCTCCCATGATAACCCTCACATCCTCAAGATTGACCAATCTTTAGATACCTTTTTTTTTTTTAGAAATGTTAATAGAGAAATGGTCTAGGAATATTTGTGAAATTTGGGTAAATGAGAAAAGGGAGTGATGAGGTATAGAGCTATACCAATCTAGGGCAGCACCTGAAAGAGACATAGGGAAAGTGTAGAGTAATAATGCATCATTGTGCCCTATTTAATAACAAGCATGTTTAAATTCTCACAAATGCTATTGTGAGTCCTCTTTACTCTAGAAATGAGTAAATTTAGGGAGTTCCCATTATATTTGATAATGGCAAATAGGCACCGAAGGATGGATGGGTTCATTACATATCTGATCATAAGATAACACATTTTTTGAACCAGAAACAGATGTCTCTAGATTAGACATCTTGTCCATCAGCATCTTAAAGAGGTCTGGAGGGGGATTAATCTAGGAGATACCCCCTAAGTTATAGGGAACCTGATAGGAAGCAGAGAGAGCATATGACATAGCTTATTGAGGTTGTGTTGGTGCAATACAAGGATAATGAGTCATACGTTGGGGGACAGAAAGTAAAAGGGCTTGTCTCGTGGGTTAAAGATGATGATTTGGTTGGATGTTGTTATTATAAGTTGGGTTATTGGCATGGTTAAACTAGATGAATGATGAGTCATAACTCAAGTAATTATAGGTGCAAGAGTAGATGGAATAGGTACCACCAAATTTTGAAATGGGGTGAGACTTGACTGAACTGCTTATGGTTATGAAAGTTGGGAAGTCATGCCAGGGTTTAGGTGGGATTGAGTAGTTGGCGATGCTAAACTTTGGATTTTTTTATGGTTGGGTTACTTATCAAGGTGGTGGTTTGAGTAACCATAGGGAAAATAGTGGAGATAGAAAAAACTAAAGTTGTCTCCATTAGAGAGGTTGGCATATCATAGATTAGGTCACCTAAAGAATTATGGGTTTGGCTCATGGCAAGGTAATGTTGAAGGGCTACCACATTGTGATAAAAAAACTTATCAAAATCTTGGTCTCCTTCAGGCACAATGGGAATTTGGTCAGGGTTTGGAGTATGCTCTGTATCTGAAGTATGTTCCATGATAAAATCAATAACAAGAAGGGAAGGTGGAAGTGATTATCGGCTTGCATAATCAGCAAGAATTTGGGCTTGATCTCATGTCAATACCATGCAAGAAGAAGTATAAATAATCTTAATACTCTGTATTAGTGAAAGAATAAGGAAAAACCAAGTTTGGGTGTAGGTAAGTGGGTTACTTTAGCTTGTTATTTTGAGCAAATAAAAATTACATAGTCACTAACGTCAGTCACTTGACCAATGTCAGTAGTAAAAGTGTGTCAACATTGATGGGATTAACCAATGTCGGTAGCTAAATTCTACCTATGTCAGTGTACTTATCCAATGTCAGTCACGGTGATAACTTGGGAGATGGAAAATCTAATGTTTTAATAATCTAAAGGTAGAATTTATGGAAAATAGAGGATGGAAGACGTATGTGTAAGAAGGAAGAACACTCAAAAAACCTGATATAATAGGTTATACAAAGTGAGTATTACAAATAGTATTGATTTTATGAATCAACGAAAAAATGTCCTTACCAACTCTAAAATATAGAAGGCAATAGAAGAGTAGAAAAAGAAAATATAGTGACAAATTATTAACTCCTAGAGATTGATTTTAGTCTTGTGTTATCTTATGCCTTAATCAGATAGTGAGAAGAGAATTTGGTTAACAAAGGCACTAGAAAGTAATCTAGAGCTAGTTTCATGTTAGTTTTAGTGCTCAAGAGGAAATATATGTTAGACTAGGTACATGGTTTGTTATAGGAACTTGCTCCTCACACTTCAAAAACCTAAAGCCAAGCCAAGCTACTTAGCCAAAATATACCTTTTGTCTAGAGTTTATACTCCACTAGAGACTAGAGTGGGTTCTCCCCTTGGTGGTAAAATCCAAGTAGGATAGCTGGGTAGGGTAAAGTGATCTGCCAAGTGATCAAATCCTGATGGGCCTTCTCTCAGGTGAGTTTAGATGTTTATTTTTATGAGTGTGATCTGGTTGTGTAACATAAGTGCACTACAATTCATTCATAATGCTTATAATTAACTAGGTGAGCTAATATGCAATAAGCAAACAATGAAGTGTAGTAAGTTTTAAACCCAAATTTGAAATGTTTAGATTTGAATGAAAACAAAGCTAAAATAGGAATAGAGAATGAAATTCACTATCCTGATGTTCATGCAAGAAAGAAATAAAGAAGATATTCTTTCAAATTGTAAGAAAAATAATAAATTACTTTTAGAGGCAAAGAGAAAAGAAAAGTAGCAATGAAGAAGAAATTTTAGTTTATTGCCCTTAAATAGAAAATCAAAATGTCAAATTTTTGCTTTGAGGGAGAAAAGAAGAAGAAAGTGCAAGAAATGAAACTTTCACTATAATGCACTTTTATGAATACTTAAAACAAGCAATAAACCCAAGGAAAAATCTAAGCTCCCACCGGGCATGCCAAAAATGTTTTGCTAAAATTTGTCTATTTCAAGTCTAAAGAAAAATAGAGAAGAATAAGGAGAAATTATTAGAATGAATCCAAATTGGTTTGTGCATCATATCTAAACATTTTGAGCACTCCTCTTTGGCTAAGGAGGACTACCTGTAAATAAGAAATCACTACCACAAAATGTTTGTTTGTAGATAAATGAGTGGGCTACCAAGCTACACACTTGTTAAGTTTCAAACTTCCTTAGAGATGATAGTCCACTTTTGAGAGACAAAAGAGTAATAAATAACCAAGAGAGAGTAAAAGAGAGATCATGTTACTATTATTTGTAACCTAAATGAAGCAAAAAGTAACAGAATGCAAGTGGTATATTCAATTTGTATTTTGGAAGTCGTTTGGGCAGGTCTTAGAAGGGTTACTAAAAATCCACAGTTGCCAATGTCGATTAGTCTATCGAGGTCAGTGAATAAGTAACTAATATCTATTAGGATACCAAGGTTGGTAGGTAAGTGTGATTGATATTAGTTAGGCCATTGATGTCGGTAGGGGAAACAATGGCCTAAGAGTTTACAGAAGGCTTTCCTAGGTCTAGGGAATGGTTTTGGTCAGGTCTGGAAGACTGGGGGAGAGTTTTGAGAGATAAAGTATTGTTTGGATGGATCTGGTCAGGGTTTAGTGTGTTGGCATAAGGGGAAACAAGTGGGGAAGCTTTATAACTCCTTCATGAGGGTTCGGTCAGGAATGTGTAAAGCAATAAATAATAGATGTAAAGGATTTACAAAATAACTACTAAAAGACTTACAAAATAAATGATGTACTTAGCTACAGTTTAGGTTGAATGATAAGTGTCAGATGGATGGATCCTATTAGGCAATCTAAATTGATGCCTTGAATAGAGACAACAAGCAAGTGTTGAGGGTTCTCAAGAGCTTGGTTTCTGATCTAGATTGACTTATGCAAGATAACAATAAGCCAAGATGTCAAAAGTTGAATGCAAAAAACTTGTATACAAATAAGAATGATTTTTCTTGATTTCTACTAACTTGAACATTAGTTCAGAGTTTGGCCTATATAATCGATGTCAATGATCCCACTGACGTCGATCATGGGTTGATCAATGTCGATAGTATTAGAATAGGTAAAAGTACTATCTTTAGCTTAATTTTTATTGTTTCTCATGCCAAGTGTGGTATCTATTACAAAATGGTAGAAATAGGAGGTTAAGAAGGATGTAGTTGGTTAGAAATTTATTTTTGAGGTGAGAACAAGTCTTGGGTAGTTAGGATAAGGTGACTAAGTCTTGGGGTGACTCATCAGGTGAGAATTAGTCTTAGAACAAGGTGACCAGATAAGGTGGCAAAAGGGGTTTTTAATTAACTTAATTAAATATTTTAAATTAATTAAATATGTGAGGGGTAAAAGCATGGGTTAGGGAGGTTAATCACTATTTATTGAAAAGTGGCTCAAGGGGGGTTTTGACATAGGGAGTTATGCATGTATGTGACTCAATTTTGGTGTTTACACTAGTCAGAGATAAATTTTGAGCTTGTCAAAAGATCAAACAGTGAGTGGATGATCATGCAATGAATATATAATGGAGTGAGTGGACTCAATGGGATCAAGTGTTTGATGTTTAATAACATAAAGTGAGTTAAAGACTGAGCTAGTTTGATGAGATCAACAGAGCATATTCATTTCAAAAACTCAGGAAGCAACGAGATGAGATTAAGAGCTCAAGGTTTAATGTTATACAAAGGTAAATTTTGTGCATCTTTGAGGATCTAACGATGCATGGGAGCTTAGATCAAAAGATCTAATGGATGCATTTTAAAGTTGTAACATTAAAGATTCAAAGCACACAAAGATCCAATGGAGAGTGTGAGCCTATCAGAACTTGATCTAATAGACAAATTTTAAAGTTGATCAAATTGAATGTGGATCATCAAATCATGGCACAAAACTTAATATCTATGGTCAATATTTAAAGATATGTTCATCCTAATGGTCAAGCAGAGGAACATACAGGTAAACCATAAAATATGGCATAGGAAACAAAATTTATTATGGTGATCAATCAAATCTGTGTAGTATGGCATGTGCATAAAAACTAGAGCCTAGTATATGCTAAAAATAATAATGAGACCAAGAATCATTTTGGTGAAGCATGAATTCAAGACATGGGAAACTTGTTGTTAAAGATAGGAAATAAAGTCCAACATAATAGAGGATGATGTGTTAGCAAACAAGTGTTAACACAAAAAAGATATGAACCCTAGATCAAATGCATGCGAGCGCGCGCGCGCACACACACACACACACACACACACATATGTCATCTAGGTTACTAAAAAAGTTGTTGGATCTATTGTTGTTGTATAGAGTCAAATCGAGAGAGAGAGAGAGAGAGAGAGAGAGAGAGAGAGAGAGAGGAAGAGATTGATGAAGTGTGTCAAATAGAGAAATATAAAGACACAGAGATAGAGGGGTAGAGTGGAAGAGAAGAGAAGAGAGAGATGTGCAGAGCATGAATAGCTACAGACTAGACCTATCACAGAGAATTAAAATTATATTCATTTCTGAATCAATATTGTAATCTAGAGTTATAACTCCATAATATAGATCTATTTGGTAGGTGCCATCAAATATACTAATTTGGTGCTCGATTAGGGATTTGGTACTTCCTTAGATTAGGTGCTCTTAAATTATGGGATCGATGTCTCCTTAGGGTCGATGACCTTAAACATTATAACCAATGAGATTCTTAACTGTGAGGTTGCATTAGAATAGCAGCTTTTAGCAGCTATTCTCATGGTGTTTTTTCCCATTTTGGGTTTTCCACAGTATATCTAATGTTATACATACTTATGTGTATGTGATTTTTGCATATATATTTTTAGTTTGCATTAAAAAATTTATAAATTATTGAGTTAGTCAATCTATTGATTCATCCCCCCTCTCAATAGATAGTTGTGTTTCAACATCAAACTAGTCAGAATGTTATATTACTTGGTCATAATTTGACTGGAGTATTATTAGAAGGTGTTAATTACATATGGACCAATACTACATTTAAGACATTGTTGACATAAAATAACACATACACATGTTGTGTGCCTCTGAATTAGAAGAATTTAGTGATTCAGCACATCAAATTGCATTTTCATCATTTTGACTCAAAATAATTTGAGAAAAGTCAATAATCACATAAAATGCATTAACCCATTCAAGGATACATAGGCTTAAATTGTCACTTATATATGATGAGCTCAAACCATTTATCATGTTTAAGTGATTTTATCTCAAATTGTGTATTTTTACAAATTTTGAGTAAAATTGACAATCTCAACACAATCATGTTAGGAATTAGATGTCTACATTTTTCCCCTATTTGAGGTGTGGGAAGACATTCGATCAAAGCAACATCATTTCAAAGAAAAGAGTTTTCAATAATAATTTGGAAGGAAATGACCCATGATGCCCCCTCGAGAGGACATACAAGGATAAAAGAGAAGGATGGACCCTCTAAAAGAAAGAGAAATAGTGAAATTAGCCCATGGATGAGATTATATCTATATTGACTAATGCTTGCACACATTGATTCTCAATGATCAAAATATAATTATAATATAATGGGCCCCAAATATTGGGGGAAGTGGGAAGGATACAAACCAAAAATATAAGTGACATACTTTAAACACACCCAAAAGAGGGTTCAAGTTGTGCACTTAGGAAATGATCTATCCCAAGATAAGTTGCATACTTTGAATATTTCTAGAATGAGGGTAAAATTCCATAAATATTGAAATTAGAAGAAAAAGGAGAGCATTGATCTAGAGAAAGGAAATAATAATACACCCCAACAAACCAAATTTGATGGGTTGATAAAGCAATTTTACCCTAGTAGGGCATATTTTGATCACTAATAAAGAGTTGTGCCCTAGTAGGGCTGATTTGATTTGGCGATGGGTTAAAATGTTGGTTTCCCAGTAGTTTAAATTTTAAAGTATAGCTTAAAGATATAACCTAATGCATAAATTAAAGATGAGCAGGTGCAAATGTAGAAGTAATGGTCTAAGGACTGGATAAGCCATAAACAACCAAGCATATGAGGATGCACAAATTGATGAAAGAGATGAAAAGAAGAATGAATGTGGCTGAGTTGACCTGAGATATTCCATGTATATAAGCACTACCTAAATAGTCCAAATGGACCTCAAGCCAATGATTCCATCTCTTTATCTCTACATCAAACCCCTATAGGAGCCACTCCATACTCCCTTGTTTATGGCACAGAAGCTATTGTCCTAATTGAGATCAAGTTGCCTTCATTGTCAATTTCTTTGGAGAACATTGAAGATAACAAGGATTATAGAGTCTCCAAGTTGAAATAACTACAAATATTTTATGGAAAGTGTCTAGCTACCATAGAAAACTTATAAGCCTATCATAACAAATTGTGAAGAAGTTACAATAAGTGCATTCTCCTTTGAGAGTTTGAGATTGGTGATTTGATCTTGAAAGAGAACTAGAAGAGCACAAATGTTGAGTGCAAGAAGAAAGCTAAGTTTCAACCCAATTGGATAGGCCCATATATAATCATAAAAAATAATGGATCAGGGGCATACAGGCTGGATACTCTAGGTGGTGAAGAACTACCAGATCCCATGAACATTGTGCATCTCAAGTAGTTCTATGTTTGATAGGTATTTAAACCATTATCTACAAGACCCCTTACATGGGGGTAACTTGTGTTGAAGTCAATTTATCCTACCATTATATCCTGTATCATCCTATGTTGGACCATATTAATTTTAATCTACCCTATACCATTCTTACGAGAACCATATTCTTTTATGACTCTAAACAGTTGAAGATTTGGACCATTGGTACTCTGGATCATTTATATTCCACCCTAGATCATACTCTTTTGGATCCTATTCCTTCTAGAACATTTGGTTTAGAACTATATTATTTTCATACCCTGGGCCTTTATAACCTAGACATCTGTTATCCTTTAACCAATTATAATCTTGATTGTCACTCATAGGCATTCTAAACACACACAATGCCTATTCTACAAAGCAGTTCATTGTCAACAATATTTTGCATCTTCCTCTTATAGATAAGTAAACATAGATACATCAGCTCATGGTTTTTTCCTATTGAATGTTTCATCATATTTTATCTAGCACTGCATAATATTCTATTGTTATTTTGCTATTATTTGGTAGGCATTATTGCCTTAACATAATCTCGATCTCATCGATTTGTGAGTATGGGCTATTGTAGTCAGCTTTAGTTGTTATTGGAACTCCTAATCTTGGATGAGAATCTCCTTGATTAGTTGGTTTCCTATAAAATTATTTATACTCATGATCCTCATTACATCCAGTTTATCTATTATTTGAAGTCTTACCTATGGATGTGCATCTCCTCAGTTAAGTAGTTCCCTGGGCCTTTCATAAATATTTCACTTATGTTGCTTATTCCAAAAACATAAAAATAATATAAAATGATCAACAAAAAGAACAAAAACATTGTCTTACACTTTTGTTTGTTTTGATCTCCACACTCCTTCCATTTTGTATGCACTGACTTAAACGCTCTCAGCATTTTATGAGCCCATTTTCCATATTTCCTCTACAACATCAATCATGTTTTCTTATCATCACTTTTATTTTATCCCATTTATTAGGAGAACTAAATCTAGCTTGAAGTTAATCTTGGATCTAACATCCATAGAAATATGTAGGCAACATCCACTTGTCTTGTACATCTAGAGTCAGCTCGGCCAACCCCTTCCTTTTCTTCTTTTTCCCCCATTTTTCTACTATGTTGTTTCACTATTACTTAGGGGTAACTTTGGGTACTTCATTCTTGTTATGTTGTTGTAAAAATTCATGTCTCTACTACACATGCATGAACAATTATTTTTTGCTCGCACTAACATTGTGACTAACTCTTGTTTATTTGTGTTTATTTTATTTCAATTAGTGTTTTGTTGTGCTTTATTGTCTCTTCATTTATTCCTTTCTCTTCCTTTATTTCTTCTTATTTCTTCTTGGTCTAATGTGTTATTGTTTTGTCTTGTTATTTTGTTTTGTTTTCCAAGTACATCTTGATAGTACACAGGGATCTTGATTATTCATATCTATCTTTCATGTTGTTTATTAAGTTGTTCTTGCTTTTTGGATTTTTATACATTCTTGATCCTCCTTAAATCCTGATTGTTCATATCTTGATTTTAAGTTAGGTTAGATTTATGTATTCTCTTTCTTTGCCTTTGTTTGTTTTTATTTAAATGTAAATAGTTATAACTCTGGTATTGGTATTTCTTATCATTATCCTTCGTTATAAATATTCAAATTTGAACCGATTCATTGCATTTGAAATGCAATGTCTTTATAGGTTGCTCATACTTATGATGCATAGTTTCATTTTTCTAATTAAGCAATAATTGATTTAGATCCAAGTCCTAAAGTCAATATATCTTTGAGGATCAACTCTCAACACACCAATGGCTTACGCACTAGACTCTATGCAATCCGTGCATCTCTTGGCATACATTATGAGTCTAATTAAATAGTGGTCCATTTTTCTTCTATTCTTCATTCCTCATTCTATTTTCCCCCACTTTTGGGTGAACTACATTGGCTTGAAGTCCATTTGGACTATGTAGGTAATGCCTAGATACATGGTGTATCTCAGGTCATCTTGGCCACCTTCATTCTTCTTTTCATCACTTTGTACATCCTCGTATGCATGGTTATTTGTGGCTTATCCAGTCATTAGACCATTACATCTATGTTCTTTCCTGCTCATCTTTAATCTATGCATTAGATTATATCCTTGAGATATTCTTGCTAATTTTCCCTATTGGGGCACAAATATTGTGACCCATCACCAACTCAAATCATCCCTATTGGGGCACAGCTCTTTATTAGTGATCAAAATATGCCCTACTAGGGTAAAATTTATTTATCAACCAATCAAATCTGCTATATTGGGGCTTATTATTATTTCCTTTATCTAGAGCAATAGTCTCCTTTTTCTTCTAATTCCAAGCTTTGTGGACTTTTCCCCTTGTTCTAGTAATATTCAAAGTATGTAACTTGTCTCGAGATCAATCATTCTCTAAGTGTACAGCTTGTACCCTCTTTTAGGTGTGTTCAAAGTGTGTCACTTATATTTTTGGATTGTATCCTTCCCACTTCCCCCCATCTTTGGGGACCATTATATTCTCATACATGGGCTAATTTCATCATTCCTCTCTTTTCGAGAGTCCATCCTTCTCTTTCATCCTTGTATGTCCTCTCGAGGGACCATCATGGGTCATTTCCTTCCAAATTATTCTTTGACAACTCTTTTCTTTGAAATGACGTTGTTATGACCAAATGTCTTTTCATTCCTTCTCAAATCAGATAAAAATGTAGACATGAAATTCCAAACACAATTGTGTTGAAATTGTTAATGTTACTCAAAATTTGTGAAAATGCACAATTTGAGCCAAAATCACTTAAATGTGCTAAATGGTTTGAGCTTATCGTATATAAGTACCAATTTAGGATAATGTATCCCTAAATTGGGAAATGCATTTTATTTTATTATTAATTTTTTTTAAATCATTTTGATTCAAAATGATGAAAATGTAATATGGTTCCCTTAACCACTAAATTATTCTAATTTGGAGGTACACAACATGTGCATCTATTACTTTTTATCGATAATATTCTAAATAGGGTATTAGTTCATACATAATTGAAACCTTCTTCTAATTATACTCTAGTCAAATTACAACCTAGTAATACAACATTATGACTAGTTTGATGAATAGTGTGTAACCAATTTCTAAAGAATTGCATAAAATTTGATTAATCTCACTTAGGAAAATTAATATAATTCAAGAGATTAAGTGTAAAATGCATGGAATTTATTGAATATCTTTTAATTGGAAATTGATCTCAAATATCTAAATCAGGTGACATCATTTATGTGGTAGCATTCATAAGCCATAAATGCAATAAATATTAGGTTTAAGGCCTCCCATGCCTCTTTAATGCCCCTTCCTTACAATTATTTATGAGGGTATATATGGATTAATTCTCTAAAATTGAATTAATTCATGGCCACACATCTTGATCTCAAGATGGATGGTCATGATTCATTCTGATCACAATCAAAAATCTATAAATAGGAGGCCTCTCACTCATATTTTTAAGATTCATTTGTGTAAACTTATTATGCAGAATTCTCTCCACAACCTTTCTTTGTGTAGTGTTATAATACTTAATTTTCAATAAGATAGCTTCAAGATAGGCATAACATTGATTCAAATATCATCAGCCTAGTTTAATTGGTGCACTTAATATGATGGAGGAGTATTTCCATTCATCATTAATAAATACTTGAGCACCAAATCAAGCAGAAAATAATGTTTTGAGCCATATTTGGGTGATGGGATGCTCTTGGGAAGGTATTATATATGTGCTTTCTTTCAATAACTTTTAATTGTCATTTATAAACCTCATTAAAGCAGTTGACTTACTTATAATCTTATGAATTTTCTTCAGTTTTATTGACTAATGCTTGATCTAACTCACTTTGGATTCCATCTCTACATCAACAAATCATGCCCTAAGGATTATTTTCTATTACCCAACATTGATAGGATTGTGGACTCAATGGTAGGCTATGAAATGTTATCCCTTATGGAAGGTTTTTTAGGATACAGTCAGATCAATAAAGCACTAAAATATTAACATAAAATAATGTTCACCATGCCATGGTAAACATTCTATTATCAAGTTATGCTATTTGGTTTTAAAAAAAATCGTGCTACATACCATCATGCAATGACTATTATCTTTCATGACCTGATGCATGATATTTTTTTAAATAATCTTGATGACATTCTAGGTAAATCAAAAACACGTGCAAGACATCCAAAAATTTTATGGAGAATATTTAAAAGAATTCATGAATATAGGGTGTGCCTTAACCTAAATAAATGTGTCTTTGGAATCACATCAATAAAATTTAAAGATTTTATTATTTCTCATAGAGGAATTCAAGTTGATCTAGCTAATGTGAATGCCATCACAAACATGCCTCCCCCTTATAATTTAAAATAGCTCCATAGTTTACATATCAAAATCTAGTCCATTTGCTAATTCATTTTATAGTTTGCTAATCACTACCATCCTTTCACTCACCTATTAAATAAGGGCACCACCTTTCAATGAAATGCTAACTATAAAGAATAATTTGAGTAGTTAAAAAACTATTTGGAAAACCCACTAGTGTTGGCTCCCCACACACATGGAAAACCCCCATTGCTTTATATCTTAGCAACTGAACATGTCTTGGGATACTTTTGGCCCAATATGATAACCAAGGAAAAGAGTGTCATTAAATTATCTAATCAAGATAGCAGTCACTTATGAACATAATTATACATAAATTGAGAAGTCATGTTGAGCATTGGTCTTTGAATCATAAAAGCTACATCACTACATGTCGAACAATAAGGCCATCATGATTGCAAAGGTTGATCTCCTCATGTATCTTATTTTTAAAGAAACATTGATAAGTCATATGGCTAAATAGATTATGCTTTTAAGTGACACTGACATTGAATACACTAATCAAAATCCATCAAAGGATAAATACTTATAGTCCAACTTTATAAGGTACCTTTATCAAAAATAGATCCTTTGAACATTCATCATCCAAATGAGTCTATATTCACTCTTGAAGAATCAAGTCAATGGAAGCTATATTTTGATGGTTCCTTCACTAGCCATGGTTTAGGAGTAATTATTCTATTTATTATGCTACATGGGGATCTCATTCCCAAGGAATTTCAAATTATTTTTCATGCATTAATAATATTATTAAATATGAGGCACTCATTGCAGGGCTTTGACTCATAGTACAATAGAACATTCAGTAGTTGGTCGGATATAAAGATTCCTAATTGATTATCGATCAAGTAACATATTAGTATCAAACCAAATACTATATGCTCATACCCTAAAAAGGCATGGTTGATAATTTTAAACCAAAAAATTAATGCATCCAATTTGATCAAATACCAAGTGCCAATATCAGATCAGTTGATGCCATGGCAACCATTGGGTCATTAATATAAATATATTATAATGTTCATGAATATCATTTCTCATTGAAAATATTCTTATGTTATCTTATAGTCATATATACATAGAAATGGTCTGTGTTATTATTGGTCTTGATTCCCCTTGGTGCCAAGATATCTACACCTACCTCTAAGACCAAATTCTTCCCATTGACCTATCACACAACCAACAAAAATCCTTCATTGATAATGCATCACATTATACTTTACCCGATGATATTATCTATCATAGAGGCTATGATGGGATGATAATTTATTGTTTAAACTAGGGTGAATCTAAATTAGCACTTAAATACATGCAAAAAGGGATCTGTGGGGCCCATGTAATTGGAATGGTCCTTTCCAAGAAACTCATCTAGACATGATGTTATTGGATGATAATATTATCAGATGTGTTAGAAAAATAATTCATTAAGGAGGTAAATTAGTGACCTTATAAAACTTTTACAATTTTACATTACCTTTCATTAACCATTAAAACAATGGAGTGATCAATTAATGTGTCAAGAACCAATCACATAAACATGAAATAATAAGCATAACACAATATGAGTGAGAAACCATTGAAGGGAAAAAAACTCACTATGACCTCTAAAATTGGACTAAAGTCCTATAAATTTTTACAAAAGATAAAATTCTATTGATCATCAACTCAACTTGGATCACCAACCCCAAACTATCAAGCACCCTCTTGGCCAATGTTTTAGCAAGCACCCACTTGCTAGGAAGCTAAAACTCCCTTTGTGACTAAGCACTAACTCAGTCAACTCTGATTTATGACAATAATCTCATTTATTTCTTGGCTCAATCAACATATGATGATCACTTATTCCTTTTTTCTCCTTAAGCTCATTGCACACTCTTCATCACTTATTCACTCACTTTCAAATAGGCCTAAATTGCCTTGTATATATACTATTCTCATGGTCATACACCACTTGGTCAGCCTCACACCTTCAACATCTTAGGTCACCCACACAATGGGTCTTATTACATCTTATGAACATGTTTCAATCATAATTTTAACCCATTTTGATCTACCATAACTCAATTAGGCATTATTGTTCCTTTACGTCTTATGGAGACCTAATTGCATTAGGTCTGCCCTCTTAACGCTAAAATATGATCTTCTTGGGCCCATATGGCCTTTTCCAATGATAAAAAAATAATTTAAACACTTATACAATGAACTTTTTTAACCTTATCCATGCTTAATTAGACATGCATCCTTCATTCATACCATGAAAGCTCCTTTAGGATAAACTACCCTATTAGGCCTATGTATCTCAAAATTTTGTCTTAAAATAATAAAACTTAAACACCCGTAAGCTACTTAAACATGACAAATGAAACATGAAGACAAATTCTCCATGACCTCAGGGTCATCACCAAATGCTTATAACACCTTCATTTAGTAAATAAGGGCTCAAAAACATCTCTGCAACTTGCTTACTCAGAACTACCAAATCACCTCAAAAAACAATCATGAAAAAGTAGACCTCCAACACTTGTGTAGAGACTTGTCATGCCTCCCGATGCATACAAATGGTTCTATGAGATATATATAACATCCTTAGATATAAAATCTATATAGTCTAATGGAAAATATTGGTCTTTTAGACCAATTTCTCGGCCTTATGTCTCACAGTCTTATCTGAACCAAACAATCCATTTTGTGAGCAACATTTTCACCACATACACTAACCTCCAAAGCTTCTCAAAATCATGATCATGACTTTAAAGTTATATATAAATTCTTCATGCATTTTATTTCATCAATATATCATGCATATATGCTCAAATTTATCTCTTCATCTCTGCCTGGGTTTTACATTATCCACACCATTAGGTTTGTGACTAGCTTACTTAGATGACTAGTTTAGAGCATTTGAAGGCTATAACCTATTCATAAAATATCATGGACATGTAAAATGAGTCTCTATCTTCTTCTTCCATCCATTTACTCTTCTTGACCAATTTAACTTTTGAGAGCTACAATATTTTTTGACAAATAAGCCTATACTTGTATATTTTCTCTCTCTTCTAACTAACCACCACCACCTAGAGGTACCTGAGAGAGTTAACTATATGATCTAATATCTTATCAAGGCATTTGAATCCATCTTGAGATAATTAGAATAAAATCTTTCACATCAAGTCCTTATTAGGGTTTTAGGGAGGTTTAACACATGTTTTGGTGTTAACAATTATTCATAAAGGACTGCCACTTGAATCCAAAACTAATGCTTGGAGATCTAAGATAGGACCCTTCCCCATCTCTCTTAAATAAATTAGGCTCTAATATAGAGGTTACTATTGACCAAAATTGACTTTTAGTCAAATTGGATCAACCCCTACATAGTGAAACTTTTCACAAGTTCCCATATGTCAAATAGGGTCTCATGTGTGTCTAAATACATTACCTATTCCTGCTCTAGCCTTGATCTAAGTCCATCTTCAGTGTGCTTGTCTAGTCAACCAAATTCAACTTTGGTCAAATTTAGTCAAACATGGTCAAATGTCAAAATTATATTAAAATTTTCGTAATGTTTTAATTTAGGTGTTTTCAATTTTTTCTAAGTCATAAATTGATCCTTTACCATGTCTCATATGCAAAAAGTGTCATTTTGTCATATTTCTAGCTCATTTAATGACTTGTAAAGATTATTTAAAGAATAAAACTTATCACCAAGGAATATTTAAAATTGTATGATGTTAGGATATGTCAAGAGGTAGTTAGAGTCAGTTCAATAAGTAGTTGCATGCTTGAAAATAGGAGAAACTACTCAAAATTGCCCCTTAATGGCACTTATACAGACTTGGGAAGTCCACCTTTAGCTTAAAATGTGGGAATGTGCCTCTTCACCTCCCTAAAGTCCTTACCATTCTTTGTTTGTATAATAAAGGTCAAAAATATCAGTTTCAACTTGTGTTTCTTCCTTTTTGCCTTTGCAAGCCAAGAAATGTCAAATTGGAATGCTTGGTGTAAGTTGTACAAGTGGAGTTCAAATATTTATATTAGAGGTTAAAAAGAATATAAGTTATATTCAAATCCATGGCAATAATTTTTACTTTCATGGATTCTCCTTTATGAACCATCACTAAGAAGCCAGGCAGCTTTTTATGCACTCACATCCATGAGGGGTCTCCTTTTGAACTAGTTTCTAAATATTTTATTTTGTTTTGATAGTTTGGTTATTTTCAAGTGTTTTTCAAGATTTCTAAGACCTATCCATAGTTTTTTCATTATATTTGGGCTTTTGGAAGTCTCAATAACTCAAGGAATCTCTTCTAGACTGGTCTCAGCTAGGTAGCCATGAAAGTGCATTGAAAGCATCAGTATAGGAGATTTTCATGTTGAGAAATATTTTTATAGATTGGTTTCAAGGTCCCTATAGTGACAATCAACCCATGAAATATTGGTAAAGAACATAGGTCTGCCCATGAGGCCCAAGTTATACACATTGTTCACTTTCTCCTTCTTTATCTGCTCTTTTCACCTCTAAGCAGGTGATCTTCACATTGAAGAAGATGTTTTGAGGTTGATCTCAAAATATTATTTATGGAGGTCATCCATTTTAGTATTTAAAAATACATTTGGGTGTTAAGAGGTTTTAAAAAACATGTTCTTGCCAATTCCATTCTCTGCCTACAAACTCTCCAAGATGCACTTTCAAAAGTTTCATGGTGATATCATGGTAGATTGAGAGTTTTAATAATGGTCCTTATCCTTTTGAATCATATATAATTCATTTGGAAGTCATGAAATAATCTTTGGACCACTAAGGTCAAAAGATAATGCACATTTTTCACTCCACAACCACTGTCTAGGTTTAATCTGCCTGTATACTAAAACATGACCACCTACAAGTAAGAAAATAGGGGATTGAAGCATCCATAGAGTCTAAGACATGAATTGAAGATTTTATTGGGGTCTTAATATTTCAAGTAAATATTGACATATTTCCTTAGAGGGCAAGGTAAGTAAACAAGAATAAAGCCATGCTAAAAAGAGACAAAGACTGATACAGGGACTCAATCCCTATTTTGAGCAAATAAAGGCCCAGGAGATTTTTCAAGAGGGCATATAACATAGTTAGCAAGAGTTAATGACATATAAATGAGTTAATGTAATATCCCTACCATAGGGCAGGACCTCTAAAAAACTTTAAAGGCAGATGTTGAAGGGAAGGTGGTATTCAAAAGGCCTAAAAGTACCCCAAAAACACTAAATTTTTCCAATACTATCTACAGGATGGTGAATCCAAGTGAGAACCTTCTTTACCCAACGTCACAAGTTGACCTTTCCACTATGTCTATATGTCCCAAATGACTCAATTTGTGTTATATGGCATAAGTAACACCAAGAAAAAAATGATATCTCGTTTTGGACTCCTCCCTCACACATTCAGTCTGTATAATGTCAAAATTCCCACCTACAGTAGGTAGGTAGGTAGGCAGGGAGCTAATGAGTTGGATTTATTGAGGTTTATCAAAGCATAAAAGTGATAAAAGAGTTTAAACCAACTCCTTATAACTTCATATATATCTAAAGGGTTCTTTAAGTGTTGAATCTAAGCCTAGAACCTAATAACCTATAGCAAGGTCTCAGAGAGAAATGTCTTAGTCAACTGAGACAAAGTAGAAAGTGAACCTTTTTGATGTTTTAATGATGTTGTTCAAGAATTCATGTGAGTATAAGTAAATATATACTTGGTGATCTCAAGGGGATTCTAGGAGGATCCTCTAATATCAAAACTAATCCCCAACCACTAAAATTAATCTACAAGTAGGAGCCTTTCAAACAGTAAACATAGTCATGTTGGAGATAGGCTTGGATTTCAAGAGCATGGAGGATGAATCAAAGGTCAAAGTGTCAGAATAGTTATTTGATAAAATACATCATGGATATGATAGAGTGTATATACATTTCATAGTGAACACAAGCATGGAAAAAGGTCAAACAAACAGAGGCACATTCCCTTTTGGCAAACCCAACAAACAGTGTACCTAGGAAAAGTCTACCTATGAAATGGAGAAAGATAGAGGTCTAAAACATGGGTCCAAGGGATAAAATTTTGAAAATATCACCCTTGGGAGTTGGATAATCCCCTCAAACATTTGTCTTAACTGAACAAGTAAGGACATATGCCTTTGTCCTCTCTCAGAGGCAAGGCACTTTTTCAAGTATAAAAGCCTTACAAATATTGAGAAATAGGGAGGAACATAGACCAAAAGTCTGAGAGACCTTGTAGGAATATTTATATAAACATGATGAACCAAGCTATAAGACCTGAAGGCAAGCAGGGTGATCTAAGTAACAAGAGTTGTAGGCAGGGTAACTAGGCAAGGTGTAGGCCTAGCTCCAAATGAAAGTCATTTCCAATTTCAACCCTTAGAAATCATTATAATGATTTGGATCATTTACATGAAGGTATAAATTAAGTTTTTAAACCATCACCTTATAGGGGAATCCATTAGGTATTTAGGTTGAGCCTAAGTTATAGATATACCTATTGGACAAGGTCTAAGCCTACGATCAAAAGGGGGTTAGTTTCAATTATAGATATTTATGAGATATTCTAATATTTTAAACATGTTTATATAATGTTGATATATGTTTTTGAGCTTTTTTTTGTATACAAACTCATCAGGAAGATATTTATAGGATTGGAGATTCACAAGCCTGCATAATGCTTAAAAATGGCATGAGTGACCAACTTAAAACACTTAGAAATCCCATGACACTTTTCATGGTGGCCCAAGGTGCACAATTATGTTACATAGGATCCTCAAGAAGCCATAAGTGGCATTTTTTAAGAATTACAATGTCTAGTCTTTATGAACAAAGGTTAAGACCTAAAACCCCTCTAAGACCCTCACAAACCCCAACTAGGACCCAATTCGGAAAAGATTGCAAGTGGAGTATCCAAAGGGGGTGTAAAGTCCATGAAACCAACTTGGAGATATAGAGGACTCTCTAGAGTCATATTCCATGCAGCTAAGATGTAATACACCTGTATGAAAGAGGTACAACATGGCTTATTTTGACAAATTTTTGTGTTTTTTAAGCATGGAAATTTTTCAAAAGATAAAAACATTTTTGGGAGAGAAACTAGGACTTTTTCTAAGTCATCATTTTCATATATTGAGTTATATAATCTCCCAAGTGTTCCTACCATCTCCCTCATCTCAGCCAGTCACAGTGAATGAGAAGTGAACACTTAGTGAAAATGGTGAAACTCTAATTGGGAAGCCTTTTAAGGTTTGATTGATGAACTTTATGACTTGGAAACTCTTGACATGTTTCATTCCTCCTTTTTCCTAGATCATATTATATAATTGGAAGGTTTTGGGTGCCAAGTGTGAGAGGTGCATGAGAAGGTGTCATTTTCTAACTGTTTGAGATGATTGCTCATGGACAAAAGAATGTGGATGATTAGGTATCATTCCAATTCATGTAAGGTCTTCTCAATAACCCCTCCCCTTCATATCATTAGACCTTACCCTATGTAGTGATGAGGTAGTTTTGTGAAGGCAAATCATGGAGGTAGTTTCATATGCAAGTAAAGAGAGAATCTATGCCACATTTGGAGGAGTTAAATGAATTAACGGACATTTGTCCTCACTTTCCTTTTAGGACCTATCTCATGATAGATTCCATTGATGTTTTAACTCATTCTCTTTTCTTAAAAAGTGCCTTAGTGAATCTTGAGCTTCCCTTCATCTCTCTCCTCTCATAATTGCTATAAATTCTAACCTTTTTGGTGTTGTACGCATCTATCCACCTAGGTGTGGTGAAGCATTAAAAAAAAAATTCCTTGAATTAATGAATTTTTTTTTTTACCTCATTAAATATTTCACTAATCACATGTTTTGGTTTATGGTCTTGTGTAAGTATATTTTTCTTTCATTCATATGTTACTCTTCCTAGTGCCTTATGTGAATTGAAAGCTCTCTTTTGTAGGTCAGTAAGAAGTGTCTAATGTGGATTGCAAGTATAGTGAGTATTTCATTCATTAGTGTTTCTAGAAGACTTGTTGTTTAAGTCCTCCTAACATAATCTCTTTTCAAAACCCCATGCTTGAAATGTTAGGTTGTGGAGCTAAAAGCTTCACTGATGCAGACATTAAAGGAGGGTGCTGAGTGTCACAGTTGCCAATGTCGGTCAGGCCAACCGACATTAGTCAAGTGGAGACAAGAAGCTACTGACAATGGTCAGGGATCAGCCAACGTCGGTCACCCCCAGGCAGACAGGGACCGATGTCGATCGCCTGTGCGGTTTCGAACTGCGAGTTCCACAGACAGTTCGTTAACAAACCAGTTGTTTGCATGAAGAAGGCTAATTATATTCTTGAGCTGTGGATCTAACTATTGTAATTATATGTCTAATTATTGTTTGCATGAGATCTATATAATAGACTCATGGGTTGTATTGTAATTTGTGCTAGTTGAGTTGAGCAAAGTTAGCTCCTTCTGTGTTTGAAGAGAGCAAGGGTGTTCCTCCTAGTTCCATAGCAGTGCCAAGTGTGGGTGCTAGTTTGGAGAATCAGAAGGGTTCTTTAGGTGTGTAGGATCTTGGTCGACAGGTGTTGTAAGGCCACATTTGGAGATCTACATGGTGTGTGTGTTTGTGAGGTTAAAGGAGATCTGTAGGTGACATCAGGATCAAAGGTGACAGCAACACATCAAAGAGAAAATAGAGGAAGGCAAGGTAGTTCCTTCTAGGTAAGTAAGATCGGTTAATCTACAAGTGTATGTGGGTGCGGGATCCAGATTTGCAGGTGTGCAGAACCAGATTGATTTGCAGGTGTGCAAGATCAGGGAGGACAGCAACACAATAGGTAGCAAGATCAAGAGAGATCTACTTGGATTACAGTGTGTACTCAGTTATTGAGCATAGAGGAAGGCAAGGCAGATCCTTCCATAAGTAAGATCATTTGAGTTGTAGGTTGTTGCAAGTTCATGGGAGATCTACTTGGAGTACGTTCTGGACTCGGTTGAGTATGTGTGTATACTCGGTGTACTGGCAGTAGTGGATACTGACTAGTTGGAGGTGAACACCAATTTTATGTTTGAGTTGTGTGTTGGGACCTAAGAGAGAGTGAGCTCTTGAAGAGATTTATTGTTTATGCTCTAGATGTGTGTGATCTCTAGAGATGTAAAGAAGAAGACTGTGGCATCTTCTTTGTTGTATTTCCTTCTGGAAGAGTATTAATATAATTGGGTATTGTCTCTCATATTCTGTGTTATTTCTTAATTCTAGTTACTTGTGATTCTGGTTTAATTTTGCATGTTTAGTTTCTTGGTAATCAATGGTGCTTTCGGGTCCTAACAGTTGGTATCAGAGCATGTTTGTTATTCTAGATTCCTGACATGAAACATTGATGTAGAAGAGGAGTGTTGAATTGGATGAAGTGTATGTGTGGGATTCTCTTTCGTTTCAAGTGCATTGTAAGTGGTGTGAGTAGACTATCTATTTTGTGTATCACCTCCCCTAGATTATTTTTTTTAGTTATCCTTATCCCTTTTCTCCCCCCAAAAGTTAGTAGTAGGATTGATCTATAGTGGTAAATCAAGGGAACTAGCCCTAATCTAGAGATCCACCTAAAATTTGGGTCACCCATAGCCCTAAGGTGGTTTCATTATTCCAATTTAATGAGAAGAGACTGGTCATCTCCTCAAGGGATGAAATTTCAAGTGATAATAGTTCGACATCCCAATAAATCCCTAAAAGTGCTTCTCAAGTTTGAGTACCTCATTATGTGAGCTCAAGAAGGCCTAAAATAATGATTCACGCACTTTTCCTTCAAATATTGACCTCAAAATTTATGATCATACCTAAAAAAATTATCTCACCTATTTCCATGATCTCATGTGCATACTTGCCTTGCAATATTATCTTCATACCCCACTAGGCTAGGCAGGGTCTAGGAGTCGTCTAGGTGCATCCTTAGACTGAAGTTCCCACCCCTATGGCTCACCCTAAAACTCTCATAAATGATTATATACCTTAATCACATGCTCAAACAATACCATAAAACCTTCATATGCCTTTTTTAATTCATTTAACCATGCACATACCTCTTCATGTCATGACTATCTTCCTATGCACTTGACATCAATGACATGTACCTTCCATATTGACATTAACAATGGTATGAATCATGCAGACATAAGACATTAGTTGTCTTCAAATTATCTCTTTCTCTTTCTCTCATTATAACACTCTTCCATGCACCTTATCACACCACACATTGCCAACTATCCTTAATCACCTTGACATCAACCTTCACAAGATGCACCCTTGACATCAATGATAATACGCAACAAGATGCATGTGTTTATGTCAATAAATGTAAATCTTGTCAAAGGCATAATTATTTAATTCATGCTCCTTCATGATCACTTCAAACTATCACTTCTCCTTGGTCATTTTATGTATGGGGGATCAATCTAATAGGTAAGCTAAACCCACTTCTTTAGATGGTCACAATCATATCCTAACTGCCACCAAGGATTTCATCTAAGTAGGTTGAGGTAATCCCTCTCACTTATATAACTAATAAGCAAATATCTAAATTCATTTTGAATCACCTCATTTTCCATTATGACATTATCTCTACCATTATATATGATAATGTCAATTCATTTAGGGACAAGGACGTGAAATCCCTCTATTCATAATTTTATATCAAACATAGATGGTTACCTCCGTATTACCCTTAAGGTAATGGCCAAGTTGAGGCATCTAATAAGACTATTGTCAAAATTATTACAAAAATTATTAATAAAATTTGTTGGAATTATAATTTTTAATTATTCCTTACCTTATGGGCTTACCATACCAATATCCACATGCATACAGGTGCAACACCCTATTCCTTAATTTTTGGATTTGAATCTATTCTTCCTATTGAGATCAAGTTGCCCTCTCTACATATATCATTCTAGCATATCGTTGATGATGAGGAGTATAGAATAGCATGGCCATAAGATATGGAAATCATGAATGAGAAATGTATAAACACATTGAGCCATCTCAAAACATATCAAAATCAACTAGTCATAGTTATAACAAATACATCATTCCTATAGACTTTGAAGTGGGTGATCTTGTATTGAAAGACAATAAAAAAAAACACCAATGTGGACTGTGAAAAGAAATGAAATTTTGAGAAAAATGGGTTGGGTTATTTCATTATCATAGTAAACTATAGTTCTATAACATAAAATCTGGCTACACTAGATGGGCAAGAGATAGATGAGTCCATGAAAACTATGCATATCAATCAATTTTATGTTTGATTTACTTTAAAATTATCTATGAAAGCCTCTACTTGAGGGCATTCCATTTATAATATTTCCTATTATTATTCCTTCTATTTTTCCATTCATGATTTAATCCTTGTCTTTCTCCCATATCCTATTATCATCTTAATATTACTTACAACCTATCAGTACTACAGGTGGAATCAGAAGACAACTTAGAAAGCAATTCAGATTTGGTCATCATTGGCAAATATTTATGGGAAAAATTATAGAACATCAAAGTTATTTGGCATGGTTTCCCTGCTTGGGATTCCTTGAAATAACTTATTTTATCTCTTTGATAAATCCTTCTCCCAACTCTTCATCACTTCCTTAACATCCTAATTTCATGTTGAATGGTAGTCTTTTAGCATCCAATTTGTTGTTGAACTCCTAACCAAAGTTGTTTTCTCCTGTGTTATATGGTTCCTGGTAAATTTATTTATATTTTTCTATACATTCCACTTGAAGAATACTCTTGTATATATATTATTCCAAAAAAAAACCAAAAACATCATAAAAACCTAGAAATCCTAAAAAGTCAAAAAATCAAAAAATCCCAAAAGGAGATAAAGCCACAACATCTTTGCATAGTTTGTCATCTTGTTTTCTAATAAATTTACCTCTTAGTTATTTCTTGGGTGGCACTATTTTAGTATTATGTGTACAAACTCCCTTTACATTGAACATCTCGTGGGTGGGAAACCTCTTATCCAAATCATGACTTCTCCATCAAATTCAATCAAATATGATTAGTAAATCACATTCTGATTATCCCATTCCAATAGGTGTTTGCCTATGTATTTCAAGGGTATATTTTATTCAATCATGGTCATCCTAATCAACATTTTCATCTTTCCATTACACTCCCATTTCTAGAACTACATTGGCCTAAGGTCCACACACACTATGTAAGCAGCACTTCGCTACTTCAGGTAGCTCAAATCATCTCACCCACTACCATTCCTATTTTTATTTCCCTCCTATTTATTTCTTATGCTCTCACTATTTTATGATACAATTACTTTACATTCTTTCCATTTTGTGATTTATGCCTAATTACACTCTCACCATTTTTCTAGATAACTACATTATACTCTCATCATTTTATGATTCATTTCCATATCTTACTTCTCTAACAGTTTCATCCTAATTATTGTCATCACTTTGCTTCACTCCCATTTATGGGAGAACTACATCACCCTGAAGTCCACAATAGACTATGTAGGCAACATCCATTTTCATGGGGCATTTGGTTTCAGCTCAACCACTTCTTCCTTCTTACTCTATTCCTCTCAAGTCTAGTTTGTCATATTATCTTATTTGATGTTACCTAGACTTCAAGGCATAACACAAGAGTAATGTCTTATTACCACATATTCACAATGATGATAACTTATTTCCATGTTAATTTTAGTTGTGTTGTTATGTGTGATTGGATTCTTTGATTGCTTATATATTTATTTTATTAAATTATTTGTTTTTATTTAATACATTATCCTTTACACTTAAGTCTTGATTTTTTAGATCTTGATATTGATTCTTCAACATTTGTATATGTGTTAGTCCTTATGCAAGTGCCAAAAATGTTATCATGATTCATTTTATAATTATGATGCATATTATCATATGCAAAATTAAAAATCAAGTGTTTGAGACTTATATATAATGTCGCTTGAAAAGATATCATCCCCTTGAAAGATGGCTAAATGTGATCATATGCGAAAAAAATAAAACATCATCACATTATCCATAATTTAAAAAAACAACTAAAAAATGTGTCTACATATATTCCAATCATGATAGACATATAAAAATGAGCATATGAAGAGTCTCATATACATTTTGCATCATGATCAAATGATAAAACATAATCAAATTCTAGATTTTGCCAAGATCTCTAAATAGCAGCCATGCGATGAATGTCAAATTCTTGTAGAGGCAGAATGAGAGCTCTAAAAACAAGAAAACTCCACAAAGAAAATGTTTGCATTAACCACTAGGTGGAAAAAAACCTACACTAACACCCCCCCTAAAGCGTAGCTTAGGTGGTTACAAGAATTAAGTCCCGATAATGAAGCCTGATGAGGTACCCAAGTACAATGAAACTCCCATAAACTGGGGTAAAGGAGAAAACCTGTAGGAACAAAATTCCTCCCCAAAAGAGAGAAAAGAAGAGAAAAGAGCTAAAATCCCCATTAAGGTCTATAATTGATAGTAGCCATCTAGTGTCCCCTAGAGGAATGCTTGAAAGTGACTGTGAATCAAAAGTAGATGCAGTGGAGATTGGATTACCTTGGAATAATGAGTTTATCTATCAAGTGCCTAATGGATCTTCAACCAAGGTGTAATTCCTATGAAAGGAATGATCCACATATTGTGAGGTAGATGTCCCAACTTCTCTATGCCAAGATGGTGCAATTGAAGCATAGGTAAAGAAGGTCTGTGGAATCCTCTGTAACTGTGGAACAGACTGCCCAATGTCTGATGTGTCTTAGATCAGTAGACATTACCTTATAATGTGAAAATTAGACCAAAGGTAGGTGGATCAAGAACTAAATCTTGAATATCTATAAGGTGAAAAAGAGATGGTGGACATGTGTCCACTATTGTAGTCATCTATAGAAGAATATTTGTCAATATTAGAAAGAAGCTCAGGCTTAGAAGTGTCATCAGGTATAAGTGAGTCCAAAGAGGACTCTAAATAATCTAAAGGAGAGTCAGGAGCAAAGTGTGAGATCTATATAGCTGAGTATGATGATCGACCATTCCCACAACCAAAATAGTATCACTGTGCAACTCTCTAATGTATACTAAATCTAGAGTGAATTCAACATTCATGCCTTGACCAAGGTGAGTGATTTAGTAGACTAACAAGAGATTAGTTGAGAGTGAGGGTACACTTAGAGCATTATTCAATGTTCCACCACTCACTTTAATAGACCCTCTCCCGAGAACCTTTTCAGAAGTGTTGTCACCCAGTTGTATAGAGGACATGTCACATGGTTCTAAGGAACTAAACTCAATTTGTGACGAGGCCATGTGACGTGAAGCACTAGATTCAATGACCCATGTAGGAGGAGTTAGAGGCACAACTACAACTAAGGCTTTGCTCTTATGTTCCCCCTTGTTATTCTCTTTTGCCTTTTCTTTTCTAGATTTGTTTGCCTTAGTGGATTCATGGGTTGATGAAGATGGTTTGATAGAATATGGAACACCTATGTTATTTTGAATAAGAAGGCTAATAAGGTGGTCAATTTTTTCTTCAAACATTTACTCTCATCATGCTTACCTAAGCAATGCCCACATTTGATCCAATCTTTCTTAGGCTTATGACTGGAAGAAGAGGTCACATTGATTGATTTGGAGGTGGAAATATTTTCACCCTTCTCATTTTTTTTCTTGATCTGCTTTATTTCTCTATTGTTAGAAGCCTTATCTTTCTCAGTAAGCAATGCATGAGATTTAGATGACTTCATTGTGCCCATTTGTATCAACTTATCTTATTCTTGAATCAGGGCAACAATAAAACTATCTAAAGAAGGCATCTTCTATGCAGTGTTAAGAGCACTCTTCGTGGCATGGAAAGTAAACACAAATACAAAATATTTAGGAGCCAGTTTAGAGAGTATTCACAATATAAGTTATTCATCTTTCTTGTCAATTCCACATGCTTTCAACTGTAATCTCAAAATTTTGAACTTGGTGAAGAATTCTTGAAGAGTGTTGAAGTCATCTAGGCTCAATCAAATAAGCTCATTTTCCAACTCATGTCCTCTCATCACATTCTGCACTCCAAAGAGCTTAGTGAGTTAGGCCCACACTTCAGTAGGTGTTTTGGAAGATTCAATGTGAAAGAGTATATCTAAGCAGATGGAAAGACACAGTAGTCCTTGGACTTTATCACAATGGTTAAACCATTTGATTTTCACTCTAGCATTAGTAGGTTCAGTCTCAGCGCCCATTATAATCTGATGGTAACCCTTGGATTGTAATATAATTTCCATTCTAGGTTTCTATTCATGATAATTAAATGGTGTAATTGGACTTATTGAGAATGAATCAATAGTGTAGAAGTAAGTATTACTACTGTACGTAAAGAAGTGATGCAAAAAAAGAAAGATTGAATGCATAGCAAACACACAAGTTAACCCTTAGAACTATCAGGCAATAACCCCCCCTGAATGTCTCAAATACAAGCATGCTCGTATAGACAGTGGATTCAACCAAAAATGCATCTTGAGCAGTAGGTGTGTAAGTATAAGGAACAAGAGGAACATTGGATACAACCGATAATGCATTCAAGAGTGTACAAAAAATGTGAAAAAAAATTATAGTTATGAAAGGCCCAATGGAAAGTCCAATGTGTAGAGCATAAAAAATAAGCACTTTTGAAAAAAAAGTCACTCAAAAATGAGTTACCAATCAAAAGTTATGGCACTTACAATTTCTTACTTCAACATATTCCTAGACCCTTTCCAAAAATGGAAAAAAAAATCCACGTATTTTTTCAACAAAAATGCAAAAAAAGAAACAACTTAAGTCTATTTCTTCATTACCTTTCACCTGAAATTTGATGGCTTTTGGAACTTCATGCACGCACTTGCTTGAGGTTCTGATCAACTTCATCTTCAGGTTCTTGAACTACTTCAACTTATAAAAATTTATAAGCAGTTGACCCTAGAAAACCTGATTACTTATTCGCAATGTATTTTGGGTTCTTCGAGCTACTTGACTTATTAATTATAAAGCAAGTAATGAGTAATAAGTAGTCGACCTTCAAAAACCCAAATTGGTCTTGCCCAGTGTAAGTCGGGTTCTTCAACTTGCACAACCTATTACTTATAAATCAAGTAATGAGTAATAAGTAGTTAACCTTCAAAACCCCGAATGGGTCTAGCAAGCAAGTAATCAAGGTTGAGAAACCCAATTACTTATAAGTTGTCACCCTAGAGAAGCCCAATTACTTATAAGTTGTCACCCTAGAGAAGCCCAATTACTTATAAGTAGAATCACTTGAAAAACCCAATTTGATCTATGAGCAAGTAGTCAAGTTTGAGAAACTCAATTACTTATAAGTTGTCACCCTAGAGAAACCCAATTACTTCTATGTAGAAGCACTTTGAAAACCCGATTTGGTTGATAAGGAAGTAGAAGCACTTCAAAAACTTGATTTAGATAGCGAGCAAGTAGAAGCACTTTAGAAACCTAATTTGGTCTACGGAGAGTAAATCAGGGTTAACAGGTTGGATTACTTCGGCCCTATTGATGGCGATGAGAGAGAAGAAATTGAATTTTTTAGAAAATTTGTTAACTTTATCAGAAAAATAAGAACAACCCATTTTAGATCTCAAAAAACCCATAAAATATATGCAAATAGAATTTTCATCAAAGGCCTTTTGATATGAGTTTCAAGGCAATTTTTAAAAAATGCCTTCAAGGTCAAAAATGGCAATCGTACAGTATGAAAAAATAGCAAGGTGAATGCAGGAGGATCTTATCAAAGGAGACAAATGTATGAGGATATCAGGAAAGCTCTGGTACCATGATAGATTTCATCAAGATCTCTGAATATCGACCACGTGATGAATGTCGAATTCCTACAGAGGTAGAATGAGAACTCCAAAAACAAGAAAATTTCACAAAGGAAATGTTTGCATTAGCCACTTTCGGAAAAAAAATTACATATAGGGTGAGATTAGGTCACCAAAAAGGTAAAACCCTAACTCACAATTATAACCCACTTAAAAGTAAACGACCCCTAATGACTTAATTAACTAACCTAAGTAAGCTGAAAAGACGTGTAGGTGAAACCACTAGGTGGGAAAAAACCTACACTAACATTATCCATAATCAAAATAAAACAACTAAACAATGTGTCTACATATATTCCAATCATGATATACATCTAAAAATGAGCATATGAAGAGTCTCATATACATTTTGCATTGTGATCAAATGATAAAATATAATCAAATTCAATTACATTTGCTATCTAGAATCAAGTGCATCATCATCATGGAAATTTAAACAACATAATCATGGAAAACAAATACATCCATAATAATCATCTACTTTACATCATGAATTAACATCACTAAAATCCAAAGCCACATCTCATATATATATATATATATATATATATATCAAAGTCCATATACATCATGTGATCAAAATGAATATTTGTGTACATCTCAAAACAATGACTATACATCAAGATATGTACATTGTATAATATAATTTATATAGAGCTACAGTCAAAATCAGCTCTAACTCTTATCATCTCTAGGAGGACTCCTCTAGGGCCATCCTATAAAAAGTTGCATTATACCATATGGTAGTGTTTGTTGTGGTGTACCCATCACTCTTAGCTGTGGTGGATATTGCGCTACTGACCTCTCGAATGTCAAGATACAACATGACCTAGATGTATGGATCGATCTTTGGCTCTGGGTATGCTTATGAAAACTCATTTCCCTGACCCCTACCAGAACTTTCGACTCATAATTTTTGATAGTATCCAACCTTGTCTTTGGCCCATACTATGTCATCCTTGTCCGTCACACATCTGTTTATGCCCTATCCAAACCTTGTTATGAGACTATATGTCTCATCGCATCTCAGTCCTTCCAGAGCCTTTATATATCTACCTATGCCCTGCCCTGCTCACTAATAGATGTCACCAATTTTTCATCCCTCATGTTAAGCAAGCCCTGAATGGTTGTCATCTTGGAAACCTGCCCTATCAATGTGATGATTTTTATATCTCTTGATCAGACCCTACAATATTGTGATCTCACCTTGGGCCCCTACCAACTGTGCCTGCTATATAGACACCTCTTCCTCAAGCCCTAAGATCTCTATCACCCTGACAACTATCTCCCTATGCAATCTATCTATAGTGGCTTGGTTGGCCTTTGATATTCTCAACTATGATGGCCCTACCTGGCCTACCATATGCCCCTATCTTATCCTAACCCTCCTGTGATAACAAGGGTCACCTCAACATCTTGTATCTTAGTTTGTTCCTCCTCTCCATCATAACTAGGACCTTCTCCCATATCAATATAATGATTGGAATACTCCTCATCATTTTTTAATCTATTGTTGTTATTGTTGTTGTCACTAATATTGTTGTTATTACTAGTACTCTTTGACCCAGAATCAATAATCATGGGTGCAACCTATTGAAAATGTACTTATACCACATGTTATAATGGTGCTTGAATCTATAAAGCTACCTAAACTAACCTCTATACCTACACCTATCTAAGAGTTGGTCTAGCCCATCTTTGTTGACATCATCTCGACTGCTAAGCCCTTGGAGGTATGGGTCTAGTTAGTCTCACTAGCCCAAACCACATCCACTAAGTTGGATATATATTGGCAACCCTTGCATTTTTTATCCCTCTTATATAAGCCCAATCAACTAGTTATAACATCAAAAATATCCCAACTTTTATAGCCCTTGTGACAGGCAGTCCCAACTCATTGATATTGTACATCACATGTAAAAAGTAATGAGGTCCATCAGTGACATCATGTTGGAACCCAAACTACCTTTAAACATGATTAGGTCGGTATCGCTCTATAGTAAAATTATGTCAACCTATGATGTAGTAGAGATTAGTCATGTATCATGTCAACTAGCCATCCTCCAACCATCTGAACTAAATGAGCATATAAGGGTGTCAAATAAAGTCTATGTTGACCATCTCATCAATCACCTACCAATAGAATTACACATCCCTTCTACACCCCAGTCGGTCTCCTCCTATCAAATACAAAGCATAAACTAGCAGATCCTCTGAACTTTGTTATCATCTCTATGTAACTGGTCACTCAATAGTGATGTGCTCCTAGGCCCAGACTTGAAGCAAGGTGTTGGGCCCAATGCTCCTACCCTGATGATAGGTGACCATGTGTAAGTATATATATAACTAGGCTAATACTACTCATCCCCAGGCAAAGTAATTGGTTTGATTAATCATGTCTCAAAGGAATCCTACTAGTCCTATGTGAAGACATCAACCATTCTTATCAATAAACAATATGTTGTTGACAATGGCCATCAAAATCATAATCTCTTGGTCAATGAATGGTTGTGTTGCTATTGCATCTCCATCTAGGTCAATCACTCTACCCTATTTGATGATGTCAATAACACTAATCAAGTCCTCTAGCATTGTTAGTCATCCCTACTACATCTAGTGTATTGAAGGTTCCCAAATCAAAATGCAGAATATCCACCAAACATCCTCTAATGTCATTGTGGCCTCTCTAGTGGGCAAGTGAAAAATACTAGTCTTCGAATGACATCACTCGTCCAATGCCAAATAGTTTAGCCACATCTACTCTGATCACCATCATTTGTTCAACATGTTGCAATTCAACCATCTCCAATAAGGCTAAGGTCTCCTCCATCCATATTCCTAATTGTCATAAGATATGTGAGTGTCGCTCACAATTTATCAACATTGTAACACACTCCTACCAAACAAAAGCATATCGATACATTTAGTCACATTTATATCTAACACTAATAACAATCTCATCACAAGTAGTACCTCAACATAAAAACATCATTATGCTTAGTTAAGACACAAACATTCCACATTCACATCAGACAAAGGCTTTATCTAATTAATTCCATTTGACACTTAGGTGATTCCACCATTTAGTAGGATGTTCCCACCATCTTTTAGGGCATTATTATTTTTTACCTAGCTCTTTGTCTATTTTAATGTTCTCGTCATTTCTCAAGGTGATATCGCCATTTCCTAAAGAGTTATCTCCATTTTTTAATCTTCCCTATCATTTGGGTGAACTCCACCTAAATATGTGCTTTCATTGTTTCGATGTTTTCCACCTATTTTGGTTATATTGTCATTTGTGCCACAATATCATTGATTGGGTCATGATATCGTTGATTTGGTCGTGATACTACCATTTTATTGGTGATGTTACCATTTGCACTCACGATATAATTATTTTTAGGGACTTTTAAAATAATAGATTTGCTAATATGTGTACTTCTACCTAGCATTAAATGCTATAAATGCAAAAAAAAATAAAAAAAGGTACTTACTAAATGTTTGCTCCCAGTTGGTCGTCTATACTCTCGAACCCACTCACCAAGGTTCCTCTATCGAGGAATGTGCGTCATTTAACTTGAAGTTCTCATGTGCAATCCAAAGCAAAGAATTTCAATATGAGAGGGTGAAAATGAACCGTTTATTATGCCTTAGGGATCATTTTATAGCTCTAAATTTGATTTTTTACCCCCACCCCTCCCATTGCCTCATTCCTCTTATCTGGAGGCCTGTTTTAGCTCCTTTATTCATTTGCAATCTTGTTTTCTTTTATTTTGTTCATTTCTCGGTCTTTTCTACCATTGAACATGTTGTTTTCTTCCTTTTGAGGGCCAATCTATCAAACTTATTTTTTGGCCAATCCCTCGATGGGGTATCCTGAGCATCACAAACATCATTTGGGGCATCTTTTTAAACTCTTTTTTTAGTAAATAGAATAGAAATCAACAAAACATAAACACAACCTTCTTTAATTATTATCAAATCATTTTAATAACTTTTTCATTATTTGAAAAGGCATTGCTTCATTTAAGTCTCGCAACACCCTTTCAAATAAGGACAAAATGTAGGCACTTTGGTTTCATCACTTCCATGTTGAAATTGCAAATCATAATGATTTTCCATAATAATGTACAAATCAAGGTAGAAATCGTTAAAACACTTAAATTCATTTGTATACGTGGCATGCATATTATGAAACACATTAGTGCATGCCTAATTGGAACAAGGTACCATATCAAATCATCAACCACGTTTAATTCATCCCAAGTCAACTTATTATTTTTTGCAAGTGACATTCTAGATCAATTAAATGGAAAAATTATTCAATTTTTAACATTGTAAAAATCACACAAAATCAATCCATGATTGATTAGCTGATTAAATCAAATCAAATGGCTAATTTGTCTGTAAGCATAAAATCTATATCTTTTTAGAATATCCATATTCAAGTAAATCAATAAAATCCAATCATGACATCACAAGGCAAGTGGTTGATTAAACTTGATTATAATTACTTAAAGGTCAAATCTTGAAAATATAAACATAAATGCAATCTATGCTCCATAAATTCAACTCATGCCTCAATCAATGCAAACTCAACCCCAAATATTAATAACATCAACCCTCCAAAAATGATTGAATCTCAACCACACATCTTAATCATGATCTAACAATTGAAAACAGTTTGAAAAAACTATAAATAGAATGGTCATTTGTCATTATAAACAAGTATTTTTGTGCAAACTTACTCTGTCAAAACTCTGAGAAAAGCTTCACCTATTTTTTCATTTATCAATCAAAACATGCACAGTGCAAGGGGAGATATTGTCAAATGACACCACGATATTAACAAAGACTCCAAGCTCTATATCCAGACTAATCAAACTTTTATGTCGATAAGCTAGAGACATCCAAAGAGGAAGGTAAAATTGTGTTGTTTGCCTTCTTTATGCATTGTTTAGTTCTTCCTTGTCCTTTTCCAATCCAATGACATGCACATAGGTTTTAAGTTTTTATGTATTTCATTTTTTATTTCATAACTAACATAAAAACTAAATCCCTCATACTCGTATGTTACAAAAATGGTTTAGACATTTCTCAATTTTATTTTTTGCATTCTTAACCTACATAGTACACCATATATTCTACCACACACATCACATGATATCTTTTTAACAATTACAATGCCACCCAAAGGAATCATAGAGGCCTGCATTCATGTAAAAGTTCACTCTTAACAGTTTAGCTAGAAACTAGATAGAATATATATTAGTAATTCAAACACTTGAAAAATATATTGGCCATTTTTAGAAAGTCATTGATTGAAGTATGATATTTTTATTATTTAGATCTACTAAAATCATTGTTATTGAAGATTTGAACTATCTAAGATAGTAGCTTTTTCATTGTTTGAAGAACAGAATCACAAGTTCAGGAACTGAGATTAGTTCTCTTTGAGCTGCAAAGTTTGAAAAATCTAGCATTCCCCAAGATCTTCATCACAAACACCACCATCCAATTTCATGTCTTGATTCTTATTGGTCTTGATGGATTCAGTGCTGCCCAATTTTTCTGTTAAGAGAAGCTTTGAATCGGCAACTATGAAACAAAAAAGAGGTAGCATGTTTACTAGCTTGAATAACATAATACTTTTATTGCATTAAGCTTGACTTTCTCTGTTTTGTCCATTATTGTGAGTTATCCTGCCGACCACATGAAAACTACAAGTAATGCATAAATCGTGACGATTTAAGGCATGTCAATTTATGTTAAAAATTGTAACAATTTAATGAGAGTGGATGCAATTTGAGAGTGGATTCATTTTTAGATCTTTCTAGACAAGTTGATTGATCATAGCAATAGGCATTTTTAGGTGTTCAATTGTTTATGCTTTGATAATTTGGTTTAAATAGTGTCAAGTCCAATACTTGGAAAACACTTGAATGGTGCATAGGCTGTGAAAATTTTGTATGAAGATCATTTAAATTCTCATATTTTTAGACTGTTGAAATTTCTGCAATAACTCCATGAAACAATATTTTTCAACAGTTGGGACATACTTTCAATTATAATAGTTTTTTATTACTTTTATTTTTATTTTTTATTTTTTATTTTTCATTTTTGTGACACTTTTATTTTAAAACAGAACTACTTTTTTTTTTTTTAATAATTTATTTTCTTAAATCATTTTGGGCTTTACTTGATTTTGCAGGATTTCATCTAAGTAGTTCTCTGGGAAAATGTTGAATGCCATTACAAATTAATTTGTTAAGGGAAAAGCTTTGATATAAGGAATATTAGAAATTGAAATAGTTTTTAAACATAAATTACTCACATATTCGTTAGAGGTGTTGTTTATTTGAAAAAAAATTAATTTTGAAAGATAATTAGTTATATCATATATAAAATGTTTAGAAAGTGTATTTTTCAATACTAATGTTATTATTATAACAACTATTATTAGTATTACTTTTAAGTTTAATATTTTTCGAAAAAAACTCATTTTATAAAAACTTTCAATACATAAAAAAATATTTGAAAATCTATGCATTAAACAAATACCATTACTTGTTATATTTATAAAAAATTGTTGAACTCATAATCTCTGAAAAACTTCCTTACTTTTGAAATCAATAACTTATATCAGCTTCCCAATTAATCAATTCATCCTCTCTTCAAACTTAAAAAATGCATACCAAACTAAGAAGCCTAGGGTCCTTCTTTACACTTAAAAAAATTGTACCATAATTTGTTAATTCCTAACAAGGAAGATAGTTAAAGTAGAATCAAAGTAAGTAAACACCCAGAGTTGAGGGAGACCCCAAAAAGAGGGCTTGTGAAATATAGCCTATTTTTTAATTTCTAGTTTGGAACCAATAGTCCTAAGTTCCCTAGTCTACAATGCATAATGAAAACTACCTAATAAGAATCCTATTTGAAAAACACTTAACATCACTTTTTCTGAATTTAACAAATTTAGTAGATTGGAACCAACATTTTCCCTCACGAACCATAACAATAATACACTTTTACGTAAATGACATCACAAAATTCCTAACTATTTTTAGATTTAGTGTCCTAAAATTTTAAAAGTGATCTGGTAATGGATCCATGAGCTTAGAAGAAAAAGTTTGAACCTCTTAATTTAGGATCATAATTCTTGCTGAGCTTGAGTAATATTTATTGTTACCCAAGAATTATAGGATTTATCAATGTCTTTTTATTTTACAAGATGTATCACAGATTTTTTAGTCATCATAATAGTGGTTTTATTATATGTAATGTTTCGTTTTTAGAATTAATTAAATTTAGAATTTAAAATTTATTTTTATTTTATAATGGTTAAGAGGAAATTAATAAAAGGGAATAATTTATTAAATTGTCCAAAAAATATTTTAAATTATAATTTTGAAAAATAACATTAAATTTATTATTATTGAATGCAATCAAAAATAAATAAATATGAATACATGACCAAAAATTAATTAATATTCATAAATTAAAAAAAGGTAAATATTTAATCAAAAAAAATATTAATTTTTTTTGGGTTGGAATGGAAAAGTGAATAATAAAATAATTGATTAAAAAAAAAATTATTATTGAAAACACTCCAACAAAACCAAACCCTTTTTTCAAAGGAAAAGCTTGCAGCAATTCATTAGAGAACAAAACCCTCAGATTTACAAACAAGAAGATAAAATCCATCAAACCCAATTGAGGATTCCAATAGGGAGTCACATATTTGTTACTAATTTCAAAAGAAATCAACTTTAGAGGCATATTCTACCAGGGCACCAAATATCCAAAGTTGGTGTGAGGGTTTCAAAGTAGAACATAACCACCATGGGGTCAACCAGGGTTATGTAATCCTTCCATTATTTCATACGCATCCTTAAAATTAAGGCATCACATATTTTGAGGGAAATGTGGCCCTTAAAAGGTAGTTCATAGCCATTGGGAATAACTTGCAGGTCCAGACATACATCCAGTGACCATACATCACACTTGCAGGTCTGTCGTACAACATAATCATTCCAGTATAGTAAATAAGGACAAAAGGTTTGATCCAATTATTTGTAGTCAGTGGTGGGGCACTAATTATAATCAGTAGTGGGGCACTTTCCATAAATAGTTTTAGAAGGATTTCTACGTATACAATTAATTGAAATAAAAAAAGATACTTGTATGTGATTGAAAATCCTATTACTTGTTTTATTCATTCGATTATTTGATTATCTTGGTGAAACATATATATCTTGTGTCCTAATTATTACTTTACAAAAAGAGTTTTGAATTTATTTTTTCTATAAATTTGAGTACCCTTTCTTAAAATAAATCAACATTTTTATTTTATCCAAAAAAAAATTATTTCATTGTCTAACAATCTTTCAATTAATTCTCATCTCTTCTATGTTTCTCTAAAATGAATACAAATCAAAAACATTAAACACTAGGGTTGATATCAATTTCTTTTGTAAAATCAATCGAATAAGCATTTGCATTAGTCCTCCTCAAGATTATACAAGAGAAATGAATACAAATCAAAAACATTAAACACTAAAGCTGATATCAATTTCTTTTTTAAAATCAATCGAATAAACATTTGCATTAGTCCTCCTCAAAACTATACAAGGGCCAATTTTCTTTGGTTAAGCTTGTGATAAGAGGTCTTTAGATATTATTCCTTTTGCCTTTGCCTGTAATCCTCATTTTCCTTATATAATCTTTACCTCGCTTGTTGTTGAACTTCATGAGCATAATCTGCATTCATGTTGGTAAGTCTAACAAGTCCACTACTTTTTAGTTTTGAAAATATACAATTTGAAAAGGAGACCTACTTATAGACCTCTTGGTGCTAGAGTTACATGCTTAATGAGCCCGTGTTAAGACTAAATCCCATTGCTTGGGATTATCACCAATTATGCTTCGTGGTAAGTTTCCCAAACTTCTATTCACTATTGCTTAACCATCTATTTGGGGTGGTATCCTGAAATATTGCAACCTACTGTCCAATATCCTCCATAATGTTCTCCAAAATTGACTTAGAACTTGGGTATCTCAATCACTTATTATGAATTATGGAAAATCATGTAACCACACTTCTTTAAAGAACAAATAAGTTAGGTTTGCATCCTTGGTTTATTTACAAGGTATGTTGTGTTGCCACAAATGCAACGATAGCTGAGGTGGCATGTTAAAATGGAGGAAACCACATCTGCAATGTGAACCAATGTTTCAGCTCCTATCATGGCATTTCCATGGCTGTGAAATGTTCTCTCTTGCTGGGCAATGTTCTGTTCCATTTGCAGACCATTTCCACTTCATTGCAGGGTTTCAGTATTAGATATTTTTAGAACTTTTCCATATTTCCCCTACTAAAATATTTATTTCTAATTTTTTATTGATTGTATTCACAGTTTTTCTGCTAAACTTCCAGGAATGTCAGTGAAAAAATTCATTTATGTAGATTTAATGCTTTTGAAAGTGTATATTTTCCATGCACGTATATTTAATATGTTCACACTTGTTTAGTTTTGATATATTTTTAATTTTTATATTATTAATTTAATATATATATATAATGTTCACAATTGTTTAGTTTTGATATATTTTTAATTTTTATATTATTAATTTAATATATATGTGTGTATATATATGTATACGTGTGTGTGTGTGTGAGATTCTATTTTAATAGTTAAATAATAAAGTTAGATTTAAAGGAAGAATTTTAGTTTATTTATTATGTACTCTTAAAATTAATTTTATATATGTATGTATATATAAAATATTTTGAAAGTGTTTTTTTTATTTTTTATATATTTATTTCATATTTAATTTTTTTAATATTTAAATTATATTTTATTTTAATAATTAAACAAGGGTTGCATCGTTGTTAGTCTTTACTATTATATTGGCAATAGTTTATAGTTGAATTTGTATATAAATTTGTAATATAAATATTATAATGTTTACAAGTTTTGAGAAGTTAAGGATATTTGTCACAAAGCATTATATTATACTCATTATAATATATGCTTATTATTAAAGTTTTTTGATATTATAATACTTCTTGTAAATGATTGAATATTTTGCATGAAAAAATAAAATATGAAAGACATATAATGTGAGGTACAAGTAGTTTGTACTCATCAACCCAAGTTTCATTCCCATTGAATACATAAGGACTCTTTCAAAAAGTGGCAATGTGGACACCTTGAGGTAGAGGTCACACTTCTCCTTGTGGACCATGCGGAACACAGCAGGGCATTTCAAATGTGAATCATTCGACGGACATTACAGACCCAAGCCCACCCACATGTCCCACTTTGAGAAGGTGCTCCCCCATTACTCTAGTTCATAGCTCCGGTATATCAAAAGTGCTTATCCCAACATTTTTATTCAAGGGCTTGGTGTATTGGTGAGGTACAAGTAGTTTGTACTCATCAACCCAAGTTCCATTCGCATTGAATACATGATGACTCTTTCAAAAAGTGGCCATATGGACACCTTGAGGTAGGGGTCACACTTCTCCTTATGGACCACACAGAACACAGTAAGGCGTTTTGGATGTGAATCATTCGACAGACATTATAGACCCAGGGCCACCCACATGTCCCACTTCGAGAAGGTGCTCCCCCATTACTCTGATTCATAGCTCCGGTATATCAATAGTGCTTATCCTAACATTTTAAGCCCTTATGGTGGTGGCTCAATGGTAAAGAAGGTGGGTTTTACCCAATATGTCCCATGTTCGAGTCTCCCTTGCCATTGGTAGTTGACTCTTCAAGTGGCATTGTTCTCCATGTGTCTTCAAAGGTTCCCCCTATAAAAATAGTCAAAAAAGAACCACTTACCAATATCAAGACATATAATGTGTATAGTTCTAAAATAATTTCGAAAAGAATAAGGGAAATGTCTAAAACAAGACATGGCTACCGATGTAGTATGGGGCATGGAAAAACCACATGTTTAGTGAAAATGCAATGCAATAGGAGCTTAGTACATGTGAAGGATGATAAAACTGTAAATAGTTTTAAAAATCATGTATTAGAGGAGGATGCACCACGTGTCAAACATATATAAGTTCAATATTTTTAAGAATAAATTTAGGACATTTTTAAAAGTCAAGACTTTTCTATTTTATGGCATGCATAGATCATGTTAATTTAAATAAGTAAAGTGGATATAGAATCTTTCATACCCATGAGTCTCCTTAATTAATATATATATTTAATTGTCAAATTGCTCTAAATCATGGGTGTATATATTTGACTATATCAACCTTGAAATCTAAACAAAAATTATTTTTAAAAATTAATTATAATTTTTTAAATTTTTTTAGAATTAAAATATAATAAAATAAAATATACTCATAAACAATGTTTCAACTCTTAAATGCATAATTTAAACTAAAATTATTTCATTGTACCATAATAAAGAAAATAGTTAATGATATTAATTCTCAGTAGAAAAATAGTTAAAGCCACGAAAAGACAATCGTGACATTAGAAAAATGGGATTATAAATTATTTTCATGATTTTATTTTCTAGCGAGTAGCGAATGGGTTTAATAAAAACTATTGTCGTGTATAAAGCGGTAATAAATGGTTCTGACAAATTGTACGTCCCACGCAACCCTATGACACGGAGGCAATTAAATTTGCTTCCCACACGACCCTATGAAACAGAGGCAATTAACTTTGCTTCCCACGTGAAACTGTGACTAATCTTTAGCCGATAATAACGGAAATAAAGTATGTTCAAAATTTATGGGAAAAGTTTAACTGTTATAAAAAATATTTTGTATAAATTTTTGGTATGATATAAGAGTTATATTATTAGAAATTTGGTATTAAATTTTTCAAATTTTTGGATTGATGCGAGGATGTCATTGATAAAAATAAAAAGATTATTTAAAGATGAATTGTCCAATTTTATCTCCAATTTTTTAGACATAAAATGAGGAGCATAAATGCTAATTTTATAGGAAAATGATGTACATTTGTCAGACTTGTCTTTAAATTACATTAATTTATTAATGTATGTACATGTCTCTTTTTAAAAAAATTGTTTTAAATTTTTATAAAAATCATGTTAAGAAAACATGAAAAAAAATTAGTAATATTTATCCGAAATAACAAAATTACTTAACTAATTTGCATAATTTAGGGGGAAGTGCATGTACACTTGTCTTTTAGTTAAAGAAATTCATAATTGCATGTACACATATTTGTGTTAAAAAAATTGTTTTATTTTTATTTTTTAATTATATTACAAGAACATCAAAAATTTGTTGTACAGCGAATAAAATGAGAAATAATCAATTTTAATAGTTTTTTTAAGTCCAAAAATTGTAAAAATTGAATTAAAACTTTACAAATATAAAAAAAATTGTATTTTATTGGTTCATTGGATAAAAACTATTGTTTCAATCACTAATAATAAAATTAAAATTAAGAGAGGATTTTAATTTACTTACTGTGTGTGTGTACGTTTATTATTTGTGACTCTTTCATGATTGTTTCTCGTCACATTTCCATTTCGATTGCAGTTTTGTGTTTTTCATTTTTGACAATATAAAAAGTATGATGTAAACCATCTTCGAAAATCTATCCACCACTATAAACACTAAATCATTCCCCCTTTGGGTTCATAACAACATCCATACAAAATCCATGGCAATATCCTTCCATGGCTCTTCAGGGACCGACAAAATTGTATAGAAACATGTATATTGTTTCCCTCCTTTTGAAATTTAAGTTAACAAATTTTACAAGTAGACACAACTTTGTCAGGGCCAAAATATTTTTTTTGCTGTTCAGGATGTATGTCTTATCCCTTCCCAAGTTGAGGTGGCCACTTAACTCGCTTGAGTGATTTACTCTGATCAACAAGTCTATCCTTGATCCCTTTGGAATGCAAAGTTCTGATCCTTTTCAAAAAAAACATCAACTAATAAATCATTTTCATAAGAGTTCTTACTGGCATAATCTTGGCTTTTGATGAGTCCATAGATCTACCCAAAATATGGATCAACTCCATACTCTCCTTTTATTTCTTCAAACACAACCACCACATAATCATTATAACAAGCAAGTGGTGTTTTATGCGTAAAGTGTATGCTACCACATTAAATTTTCCACTCCTATGTTGTAAAACAAAGGTATATGCCTACAAAAATGTGACCTATTTGGCATGCTTGTGGAACAACCTAACTTGATATTTTATGCATTTCAAGACTTGATTGTCCATCATCAAAATGAATTATTTATGTAAGAGTTGATGTAATGAGTTGGACACATCTTACGAGAAGATTGAAAATAAAAATTAAAAAAAGAAGACAAACGCATTGTTAAGAGATAAGAAAAAAAGACAGAAAGAAAAAAATTATATTAGTCTTCATGAATGACAAAAAGTAGGTCAATGAGACTTGATGATATCAGAGTCAGCCATAATCGAGAATCAGGAGCTGGATAAACACAAATGCACAAATCTATATAACATGTAAAATGAAATATATAGAAGAGATAGTTTGTCGCAGAAGAGAAAGCAAACATGAGAAATGAGAAGCTTCATTATCATCATTAGCCAAATAGATTTAGGAAAAGTACATTTATATAGAGAAGTAAAAAGCAACTCAAAATTATAAAATAGGTTAAGCAATATTTTCCTAATGACCTAATTAAGATACCTATGCAAGCTAAACAACATGTGTAGGAAAAATTATATAATGGTATAAAAAACCTACACTAACACCTCCCTTTTAAGCGTAATTTAAGTGGGTATAAAAATTGGTCTCGATAAGAATGCCTAATGAGGTACACAATTAATAGAAAATCTCCCTAGAATAATAGAGAGAAACGCCCCCTAGAAGTAGAGAGAGAATGAACTAAAAATCCCCTCAGAGGATGATGTTGGAGCTACTCAAACCTCAAGAAGAGCCTGCAAATGAAAATATTTACTCTCAAAGAAAGGGTTGGTGAATATATCAACAACTTGCTTCATAGCCTAGTAGTAGTGGAGATTAACGACTTGCTTGTGAATAAGCTCTTGAATGAAATGCATGTGAATCTCAATATGCTTGGTTTGCTAATGGAAGACTGGATTCCTACAAATATGGATGGTGCTTTGATTGTCATAGAAAATGAATATTAGTCATCGAAACTGGACACTGAACTCAATGAAAATCTCCTAGAGCCAAATAGCCTCAGTGGCAACATTAACAACTCCTTTATATTCTGTCTCTGTAGAAGATAAAGCAATAGCATTATGTTTCTTGCTTAACTAACTAATCGATCTTGAACCAAAGTAAATAACTATAGTCTAAAGTAGACTTATGATTCTGAATATCTCCAGTCCAAATTCCAATATGAATCTATATACCCAATCAATTCAATGTCAATACATGCTCCATAGTGAATCTAAAAATTATTAGTACCCTAAATGTAGTGGAGAATCTACTTAGCTGATTTCCAAAGTAGCTCATGTGGTTCCTACATAAATATAGGGACTAGGCCTACTGCATATAAAATGTCAAGCCTAGTATGAGTAATATAGATGAGACTATCAATAAGTTGTCGAGACATTATAGCATTAACTAAAGGAGAAGGACATTCAGCCTCAAACTTCACACCAGATAGAAAGGGATTTGGAGTTGGATTACAATCAGCCATGTCAAATTTTGCAAGCAAATCAAGAGCATACTTAGATTGTGCAATAGCGATCATGGATTCAGACTAAAAATTTCAATCTTAAGGAAGTAATACATAATCCTGAATCATTCATTGAGAACCTATTAGACAAAATAGTTTTTTCTATTGCAATGGAGAATGAAGAACTTCCTATGATAAAAATATTGTTCACATAGGGAACCAGAATCAAAAGAGTCATGCTATAAAATGTAGATATTAGGATTAGAATGATATCTAGTGAACCTAACCGAAAGAATAAAATAGTCCATCTTAGCCTACCAAGCCCGAGGAGCTTGTTTGATGCCATAGATACATTTCTAAAGTCTACAGACTAAGGAAGAATGTTCCACATAACATTGTGGTTGTTCCATGTATATCTCCTCTTTGAGGTCACCATGAAGAAAAACACTCTTTACACCTATCTGATGAACATTCCAATGATGTGTTGTGGCAATGGCAAGAATGGGTCAGATTGAGTTCATTTTAACAATTGAGGTAAAATTCTTGGTAGAGTCAATGTCAAGTACCTGAAAAAAACCTTTTACAACCAAATGTGCTTTAAACATGTCTACAAACCCATCTGCTACAAATTTTGTTTGATAGATCCATCTACTTTGAAAAAGTTTTCTTCCCTTACGGAGAGGGACCAAATCCCAAGTGTTATGCCTAAGCAAGGAACTATACTCCTCTTCCATAGTAGTGTCTCACTTAGGAGTGCCAGATACCTTATAAAATGACTATGGATTGGAAGCATATGTAATGAATGCATATGACACATTTTGAAACTATGAATGTGTTTGCCTAGTATCTAATGGATCTCCAACCCAATGGCCAACACTTTTTAGTGTTTGTCTATCTCAAAGAGGACTAGAAGTCAAAGAGTCCTCTAAAGACTGTCTAGGATAGTGAGGAGTTAAGTCCCCATCACTACTCTCATCATCAAAATTAGAAGAAGAATCCATATCATCAAGGAGTTACTCAAGTGGATTTGAATTATCATAACTGCATCAAATCCCAATGAGTCGGAAACGTGTCAAGTGTGGATTTTGAAGAACCCTCTTGAAAGTGAACACTTTTCTCAAAGAAAAACTCATGAGTGGTGGGATCGAGAAGTCTATATCCCTTAACGCCCTCAGGATAACTAACAAAGATGCAAGGTCGACTTTGAGCTTTCATTGTCATACATTTCTTCTTAGGAATGCGGGTCATAGCAGGGGATCCAAACACTCAAAAGTGTTTAATTGTGGTTTTTCAATTGTTCTATGCTTCAAAAGGAGTGACTCCTTTTGATGTTTTACGAGGAACCTGGTTTTGGATATAACAAGCACAATTGATGGTCTCAACCTAATATTGAAGTGCAAGAGATTTGGAGTGTGGCATATAGTTTGTCATTTATTTCAAGGACCTATTCAAGATGCATTCTAAAACACCATTATGCTGAGGACTATATGGAACTGTACGATGTAGTTCAATCCCCTCTAAATTACATAATTGTTCAAAATGATGGTTGGCATACTCACCATCATTGTCCATGTGCAAAATTTTGATGGATTTACTTGAAATTTTTTTTACAAGGGCCTTGAAGTCATAAAAGTGATCAAAGACCTCCAATTTTTGCTTAATAAAACACACCCATGTATACCTTGGTTCAATCATCAATGAAGGTAAGAATATATATGGTCTTGCAAAATGAAAGCTACAAAAAATGAATATAAATACAATTGTGGACTAGCTTCAATATTTGAGTAGATCTCCATAATTTATCTTTGTCATACTTTTATTTAAGATGTTTACCACATATGCAACCCTGAAAAATATTGTCAAAGAGATGAACTCAAAACAACCCTAAATCCATGTCATTATGAATTAGTTGTCCTATGTAGCAATACTTAAGATGGTAAAATCATTCGTGTCGTAATTTACTCACCTCATCTGTATGAGTGAGTAGAGTAGTAACGGGTTGATCAAGAGAAAAATATGAGAAAGTGTACAACCATGACAGGGGATATACTTTTCCTACTGCAACTATAACATTATTGTTCAATTCCCTAATAAACACATAATCATATGTGAACTCAACTCTCTTTTAAAAACTAATGTGAATGATCTAATAAATATATAGGATATTAGATGACAATGAGGAAACATATATAACATCCTGAAATGTCTCATCACTCACTTCAATATACTTTCTTCCATTAACTTCTACAAAAGTGCCGTCACCCAACAAAATGAAAGGCATAGAATAGGGCTCCAAGAACGAGAAAAATAATATAATGAAACAATGTGGTGCGAGGCACTAAAATCAATTACCCATGTGGAATGATAGGATGCAACTGCAACAAGGGTTTTGCTCTTATTTTTGCCCTTACTACTATATTTTGCCTTAGAAGAATAATGTGCTAATGAACTCTATTTGACTAAATCAAGGAGACTAGTATTATTTTTCTCAAACATCTTTGTCAGTTGATCAATATATTTCTTCATACATTTGGTTCATCATGCCCAGTTTTCTTATAGGAGGCACATGTGAGCCTCTCTTTCTTGGGTTCCCCCCTGAAGAGGAGGACTCATTTGATGCTTTGGACCTAGAATTAATTTTTTAGCCCTTTCTTTACTCATGGTCCTTCTTGGTCTATTTCTTCTCCTTCCTATTAGAACCCTTTTATTTGTCATGACTCACAATTAAAACATGTGATTTAAAGGACTTCATTGTACCCATCTGAATAAGTTTATCTTGCTCCCGAGTTAAGTCAACAACAAAATCATCAAAGGTTGGTATGGTACATGTAGTTTCAAGGGCATGCTTGGTGGCATGAAAGGTAGAAATGAAAATAAAATAGTCAAAACCCAATTTGACAAGAATTGAAAGAATCAATTGTTTATTCTTTTTGTCTATGCCACAGTTTTAATTGTAACTTGAGTGATTTAAATTTGGTGAAGAAGTTTTATATAATTTCAAAGTTGTCTTGACTCAAATTGATGAGTTCATTCTCTAGCTCATAACCTCTCATTACATCATGATTTCAAAAGAGTTTTTCTGGTATGGTCTAAACATCATTAGAAGTATTTTTAGATTCAATGTGAAATAACAATTTAGGAGAAATTGACAGGCATAATAGATCGTAGGCCTCGTTACATCTGTTAAACCACTTCACCTTCTTTGCATCAAGTGTTGGTTTTGTTTTGGTACCCATCGTGATTCAATGTAAACCTTTACTCCTCAAAAAGATTTATACTTTGATTTCCCACTCATGATAGTTAAATGGTGTAAGAAGCAGAACCAAAATATGGTCTATAGTGTAGAAAGGAGGTATGTATTGAACTAATAGTATGAAAGAAACAAGGAAATGCAATCCCACATGAATTTACAAATATTTAATTTTACAAGGCCTTAGAATAATTCCAATGCGTAGAGCTTGTGAAAACTTGCACTTTTAAAAAAAAATGAGTTATCTATTAAAAATTATGAGTTTGAAATTCTTAAAAAAACACCTTGCAAAAAGGAATTTAGGCATACAAAAACTTTAGACCCAAATTTTGAAACAAAAGTGAAGCCCGACCAAGGCTAAAATCCCATATGACTAAGGGCTAAGCCCTAGGATCTAGGTGGTGGACAAAATTCGACATGCATCCAAACAGGTGGTAGAATCTGGGGAGCATCTAAATAAGAGGCAAAATCCAGCAAGTGTCTAATCAAGAGCAGAATGTGATGAGCATGCGATCAAGGTGCAAAATCTGGAGGATGTCCAAGTATGGCTACTGGTTTGACCGAGTCTCAAGGTTTGTAATTATCTGAGTAGGGATCAAGTTCTGGCCCCTATCCGAGCAAGCCTCGGGTCCCATCAAATGTGTGATTAGACCTTGAATTCCTAGAGATGTCTTTGAAGGGGCAAAAGTCCATTGAGCCTTCTACATTTGCCAAATGTCCAAACAAGGGTCGAAATATGTTGAATGTTCGTGTAGGGCTCAGAATCTACCGAATGTCCAAGAAAGGGTCTAAATCGACCAAATGTCCAAGAAGACGTCTAGATCTAATGATGTTTTTTCAGGGGCAAAATCTCATTGAGTTTTGAAAATGGCCAAAAACTCTAAGATCTGATACTATAACCAAGAAAACACATAGAACCCACTAAGTTTTTTGAAAAAACTAGAAATAGTTTTTCCTTCAAGTCACCTATCTATAGATTTGTGCGGATTCCAAGAAAACACCTTCAAAGCCAACAAAAAAAATTCAAAATTAATTGTCACGAAGTTAGGTCATGCTTACAACGATTCATAAGGTTTTTTCACCTTCTGAATTTAATGACATGGGTTGTTTTTCGTGAAAAATAAGTGGTTAAGAGATGTCCTACAAAAAATGTCGTTTCCTTTGTTCTTTTTCTAACTCTGGATTAGCAAAGGACCCCAAAAGAAAAGCAAAATTTGAGAAATGATGAATCTACAATATGCAAAATCAAATAATGACATAAATGTGACATGCAAGCTAAAAACTCAAGATTTCACAATAGAAGCTATGACATTTAGCTACTAAAATCGCTATGATACCATCTCAAAGTGAACCACAATCGAGAATCAGAAACTGGATAGACATGAATGCACAAATCTCTATAACATACAAAATAAAATATGCAGAAGAGATAAATTGTTTCAAAAGTGAAATAAAAAATGAGCAATGAGAAGTTTCATTATCATCATTAGCCAAATAGCTTTAGGAAAGATACATTTATATAGAGAAACAAAAAACAACTCAAAATTAGAAAATAGGTTGTCATATTTTTTTAATGTCCTAATTAAAACACCTAAGCAAGCTAAACAACATGTGTAGGAAAAATTATATAATAATATAAAAAACTTATACTAACAGAAAATACATCCACTCACAATAAAAAAATATTAGGGTAAAAAGACCCTAAGATCAATGGCTAACTAAATAAAAGAAAAACAAAAGCACTGAAAATAAACAAAGGGTAAACCCAATGTAGTAAAACCCTTAACCCATAATAAATATCTAGATGCTACAACAAATATTACAATAGCACCAAGTGGTATTTGGTAGCCTTCCTGAAGATCTTCCATCTATCAAGATCATATCATAGAGATGAACAAGAGCAAAAAAAACCCATAATGATTATCTCTTATTGGCACCCCAAATTGTTTAAGAATGAAATTGACAAGGTGGTACTAGAATTACTTGACATAGGATTTGAGCAAGAACCCATTTGATGCACCAATGGTATTGATAAAGAAGAAAGATAATTATTTTGCATGTGCATTGATTATCATGCCCTAAATAGAAGACTATAGAAAACAAATTGTCTATTCCTAGATTGGATAGATTGGATGAGTTGATTAATGAGTCGCATGGAGTGTCCATCTTCTCCAAAATTGACCTAAGATTTGGCTACCATCAGACTAGGATGAGACATGAGGATACAACAAAACAACATTTAGGACATACTGTAGACACAATGAATTTTTGGTCATATTTTTTAGTCTCATAAATGCTTGGAAACTTTCCAAAAAGGTATTTCATCTTTAACCTGTGAAGTAAGAAAGATAGTTACTTTTACATGTGTATTGATTATCATGCCCTAAATAAAAGATTATAAATAACTGATTGTTTATTCTTAAATTGGATGAGTTGATCAATGAATTGCATGAAGTGACCATCTTCTCCAAAATTGACCTAAGATTTGGCCACCATCAGATCAGAATGAGATGTGAGGATGCAAGAAGACAACATTTAGGACACCATAGACAATGAATTTCTGATCATATCTTTTAGTCTCACAAATGCTTCGGAAACTTTCCAAGCTACCATAAATAAAGTATTTCATCCTTAACTGATGATTTTTTTTTTTCTTTTTTATAATGATATCTTGGTTTATAGAAAGAATCTGTAAGATCACTTAGCCCACCTTGAGATTGTCTTCAATAGCATGAAGATTAATACTCTATTTGCAAAATAATCAAGTGTGTTCTTGCTACACCTAGAACTTCTATATTCAGGACACATATCTGTTCAGGCAATTATGGAATGGACAGAACCAAAGACACTTAGTCAACTGAGATGATTCATAGCATGGTGCAGTTATTAATATATTATCGACATTTTATCAAGGGGTTTTCTCACCTGGCTGCTCTGCTTACAGATTTGACCAAGAAAGATAGATTTGAGTAGTCAAATTCAACTGGCAATCATAAACATCAAGGAAATTATGTGCACTTGTCCTATCTTGGAGATTCCAGATTTCTCTTTGCCATACATTGTTGAATGTGATGTGTCTCGATTGGGACTTGGATCAGTTTTGATGCATCGGCCTTGAGAGCCACAAGCAAAATGACAACAGGAAGTTATTATCCATTACAATAAGGAAATGCTAGCAGTAATGTATGCATTGGCTAAGTTCAAACAATATCTAGAATTCAGCGTTAAGACTGACCATAATAGCGTGAAGTAATTTCTACCATATCATGATCTCAATGAATGGAAATTTAAGAGGGTGGGCAAATTGCAAGCATATGCTTTTGATATTTAGTATTGCAAAGGTAACAAAAATGTTGTAACTGACGCTTTAACCAGAATTCTTACAATTTAGTCTATTTCAGTGGCTGTTAGAAAATTACAACAGGATATTGAGGCAGAGTATGCCAAGGATGATGAGTTGGTAGCATTGTTGGAGGATTAATAGACAGCAAGGGCCAAGAACAACAGGTATTTGTTCCACAATGGGCTCATTTATCACCAAGAAGGAGAGGTTTTGAATCCCAAATCAGAATTTAAAATGAAGGATATGGCTGAATTTAATTCTTCTCGTCAGCTGAACATGTGGTGTTTTTTAAAACTTCTGCAAAATTTAGGCATGCTTTCAAATGGAAGGGGTTGAAGAGTGATGTCCACAACTTTGTAGCAGCTTGTGAGCAATGCCAAAGAAACAAGGTGGAAACGGTTAAAATTCCAGGTTTGCTTCAATCATTTCCAGTCCCCAATAAAAAATGGGAGTCTATCAATATGGACTTCATCATAAGTCTCCCTAAAACAAGTGGTAAATATTGCACTCTAGTGAGTATGTTCTTTTTCTCTTTTTTTTAATACTGTGCTAGAGTTTTTCCTGTTCGATATATTGGATCAGTATCTGTTATCCATAATCAAGAGAAAGTAAAAGATGCGTGCGAACAGCAGGCTGATATTAACATAAATAGGGTGAAACACCGGATTGCTCATTGAGCCTTAGTGACCGTCACCCCAATATCCAAGTTATGAGTCCACCTCTAACCAAACCAATGAAAGTAAATTATTCAGCATGCCAAAAATTTAGACCGTCCTTCCCTTCAACAAATTGAGCATGTCTTTAGGTTCTGCCAAGGACCCACGGGAACCTAGTCTTTGTACCAAGGTCTACAAGATTGAATGCTCGTGGTATCCCTTACATTGGGGAAACAGGCAGGTCCATCAAAACTAGGATTAAAGAGCATGTTGCAGAAATTCATTTGGAGAGGAAGGAGAAGTCGGCTCTGGCCAAACACTCTTGCAAATCCAAGCATGCCATTCATATTGAGGATTCCAAGATGGTTGCAGTTGAAAACCATTTTCAAAAATGCAAATTAAGGGAAGCTATTGAGATTTGTAAACATTTTAAAAATATGAATAGAGACGAAGGGTTGGAAATTAATCACGTGTGGAGACTCATTCTTAACAAGTTAAGAGGTAAGACATATTAGGCTTGGTTAATAATCAGTTCAACTCATTTTGTCTTTAATTTAGGATCTCCTTTAATTTAATTTAATTTAACTTACGGTTTGGTATCAACTCAGCATTTTGATAAGGTATAAATTGTTTACAATTTAACTATATAATTTTCTTAACTTGATTAGTAGTTTTTAGCTAATGAAATAATGAAATTAGAAATTAATTGGAATTAAAATTATAAATTAATCAGAATTAGTTATAAATAGCTAAAAATTAGAACTTTTTGGAAATGATATCTTATCATTGGTTCTTAATGGGTAGCTTGCTTATTGGTCTGGATTTTTGGCATGCTGAATAATTTATTTTTATTGGTCCGATTAGAGGTGGACTCATAACTTGGAGATTGGGATAATGGTCACTAAGGTAACTGTTACCAACTCCTAGCTCAATGGGCAATCCGGTGTTTCTCCCTATTTATGTTAGCATTGGTCTGTTGTTCGTACATATCTCTTACTTTCAACTGATGATGGATCACAGATGCTGATCCAAAACGTCGAGCAGGAAAAACTCACACAATATTCCAAAAAAAATATATATTCAATCAAACCTTTATGAACTGTGAAAACATCATATCTCTAAGTATGCTCTCTTCATCCCTATTGATAACACGTATAAAGCACATCAATTTGTAGTGGTGTTTCTGGAAAAAAAATATAAAATGAATGGGATTCTCAAAAAATATTAGTGATAGGGATCCAAAACCCACTCCCAAATTTTGGGACGAACTTTTTGAGTTGACTGATTTTTTTAGTAGCTACACCCTCAAACTCATGGGCAAACAGAAATTGTGAATAAGACCTTGGAGGTCTATTTACAGAGTTGTGTGAAAGATTTACAAATAACATGGTATAATGCCACCTATTACATCTCAATAACTATGACTTCATTTAAAGATCTACTTTCGTTTCTGAATTAGGGTATTCAAGACATCAAAGTACTGGCAACTCAAATTTTCACTATGGAGAGTCAACAAATCTTCAAGTTTTAAACGATAATCTTGAAACAACTCATGATAGAATGAAATCACATGCAGATCAACATTGCTCAGAAAGGGAGTTTGTTACTAGAGATTAAAAAAATCCTTCAGTTGCATCCTTATAAATAATCCACCCTTAAGAAGGGCGGCATTAGAGAAACTCTCTCTTAGGTGGTATGGTCTATTTACTATTCTTCAGCAAGTTGGAGCAGTGGCTTATAAGCTACACTTACCAACCAGTGCCAAGGTACATAATACCTTCCATGCCTCTAATTAAAAAAAGGAAATTGATCCACTTTCGTAGACATTTCCTCCCTTGATGAGGAAGGGAAGTTGATTATGATACCTGAGGGAATCTTATCTATCACAGATAGAAGGTTAAATGGTTGGGTCCTTACAGAATATTTGGTGCAATGGAAAAATTGAGAATGCTTCGTGGGAGGGACTTGACACACTTCAACACCTTTCATTGTTTGATTGAGGACCAATCAATTTAGGGAGGGAGGAATTGTGATGAGGTGGACATATGTTACGATAAGAATAAAATGAAAAATGAAAAAAGAATAAAGGATATTAGAGATAATATCAATGCAAATAAAAAATAAAAACATAATTCATTATAGTTTAGTTCCCTTGTTAAGAAAAAAGGCTTAGTCAAAATTAGAACAAATGTAGCCATGCAAAGGCTATAGATAGTTTTGTTATAGGAAAATTTAGATTGCTTTGGGATTAAGTAAAGATTAGTTTTTTTAGATTGCTTTATGATAAAGCAAAGATTAGTTATTTGTAGATTTCTTCATAATGAAAAAAATGTTAGTTTTTTTTAGATTAGTTTTCCTTACTTCTAAATATAGCAAGACATATTGTAATAAGGACATGTTTATTTGGAATGAAATTATGCAATTTGTACTTGATTGAAGTTTAGTTTTCTTCAAAATTGGGAGTAGCTCCCCTGTGAGCTTAGGTGGTTCTGTTTATTGGTTGTAATCAGAGCATATTTTATTACTTGCATTTATAAAAAGTTTACTACTTAAAATTGTTTCTTTTCACATCTCAAAAATTTGTATTTTGAAATTTCCTAGGCAAATTTCTTTCGAACTTTATCAATTTCAATCCATATTTGTCTAGGTTCACAACAAATAATGTCTACAGTACTTCAAATTTTGGACAGTAGCATAATTTCTGTAATCATATGTGCTATATTTCTTTTTGGCATCATTTAATTTCTAATTAAAATAGGCAACAAATTTACCTTCCTAGATTAGGACTCTTCCAATAGCCACTACTGATGCATCACACCCCACAGTAAATATTTTCTCAAAGTATGTTAAGGAAAGGATAGGAACTTTGGTTACCTTCTTTTTGAGTTGTTCAAAGTTCTTTTCGGCTGCCTCTGTCCAAGTAATTTTTTTTCCTCTTATACAATATGTTAAAGGTGAACTCATGCCACTGAAGTTTTTAATGAACCTTTTGTAAAAGTTCACCAACCCATGAAAACTTCTCACCTCTTTTATGTCTTGTGGAGTGGGCCATTTAAGTATAGCCTTAACCTTTTCTGGACTCATGCTCAATCTGTCCACTGAGATCACATTGCCAAGAAAAATAAGCTCTGTCCTTGCAAAATTCACTTTTTTCAATATTTACAGACAACCATACATCTCTAAGCGTATTAAACACTAGTCCCAAATGTTTTAGGTGTTCCTTCAGATTTTTTTCAAAAAAAATATATTATCAAAATAAATTATGATAAATTTTCCAATGTATTGTTTAAATACCTGGTTCATAGTCTGCATAAAGGTAGATGGAGCATTGGACGGTCCAAATGGCATCACCAACCACTCATATAGGCCATCCTTGGTTTTGAACTCCATCTTTCACTCATGTTCTAAAATTTGAATTTGATGGTAACCATTTCTAAGGTCAATCTTGGAGTAGATCTTGGCACAGCCTAAATGTTTTAAGATATTATCTATTTTGGGCAATGGATATCGATACTTTACTGTGATTTTATTAACAACTTTGGAATCCAAACATAATCTCCACTTACCTAATTTCTTAGGGGAGAAAAGTGCAGGTATGGCACAAGGGCTCATGCTTTCCTTTATGAATTCTCTTTCCTATAAATCAACAATTTGTATTCTTATGTCCTCGTGCTCTAGAGGATTCAACTTGTATACAGCTTGGTTAGGGAGTTTAGCCCTTGGAACTAGATCAATGTGATGAGTAATACCTCATGAAAGAGGTAATCCAGCTAGTAATTCTGCTGGGGTCAAATCTAAATATTGATTCAATAATTTTTGCACCTCTAGTGGAACAATTTGCCTCTTCAATCCTCTCTTTTCTCTTAGGAACAAAATATAGCAAATCACCCCTTGGCATTTTTAAAGAACTCCTTCCAACCCACTGTAAATATAAAGTTGAAATCTTAAAGATGCCTTCTTTCCAGAGCTTCAAAAGACATCGATCTCTCTTCCGTTGTACCTCATACGTATTTTCCTTTCGATGCTGGATTACATTCCTATCATACTTCCATGGCCTACATAACAATAGATGACATGCACCCATAGGTAATACGTCACATAGTAATTTATCTTCATGTGGTCCAATATTGAAATCAACAAGTCATGATCGGTTCACAAGCACACTATGATTTTTATTCAAACAAGAAATTTTATGAGGATTAGGGTTTGGAGTACAAATAAGTTGTAATTTTTTTATCATCTGTAATCAGCCTACATACCTTACCTTGGCACTTGAATCTAGTCTGGAATACATTTTTCCCCCTCCAATCATCTTCCATAGAATGTTTTTTTCCCATAACCAATGTTCATTGAAGCATCAAAGTCTACCCTGTTTAAGCTTCAATTTCTTCAGCTTGTAGTCCCTCTCAAGTCATCATGGCTCTATTGGTAGCTTGGGGGTCTTCAGGGCACTCTTTAGCTTTATGACACCATTGCAATTGTAGCACTTCAAGGGCCTGCAATGGTCAAAAGCTTGTTTCCCTGTACTCATACCTTGACCTCAAAAGCATCCTATTCAACTGAGTTTGATTGTTTTCTTTCCTCTATCTTTTATCCCCTTGTAGATTTAGAAGAGCTTCCCCTTCCTCTATTTACTGCTACTTTTGCTCGCCATTTTTCTCTTCCTGTTCAATTTTCCCTTTTCCTTCAAAGCATACTGATATGCCTCGTCCATTGTTTGCACCTTGGAGAAAACTAGTTCATCTTCAAGTTGAAATATTAGTTTATTAAGGTATCTAGCTGCTGATTTCTTTTCATCTTCTTGTCAATCAGTTCTAATTTTCAGTCTCGTGAATTGCTTCTACTGACTGATCCCTTTACCTTAAATTATGCAATTTCTTCAATAAAATTTCTCATAATCAGAAGGTAAAAACTTGCCTCTAATACGTTTCAACATCTTGGGTCATAGTTTGATTCTTTCTTTGCCTTTTCTTCTCCTTGAACTCTGCAGATTTCCCACCATAGGGCAGCATGAGACTTCATTCTTGATGCTGCAAATTTCACCGAGTATGGGTCATCTTCATCAATGAATTCCATCTCAAAATACTTCTTCAACTCTTCTATCCGAGCTATGAATGTTTTTGGGTTGAGTTCACCTTTAAACCATGAAACTTCAGCTTCCACTCTTGTTCCTTGCTTAGCCACAAATTCAATAAACGTCTCCATATGATCTGTAATTCCAACTTGAGCTTCAAGTTCATCTTCTGATTCCTCGTATCTCAACCTGGCTTCAAGTGCCTCTAACCTCTTGAGCACTTATTCACCAATAACTATCCAATTCCAAGGTTTCTTCTGGCCCCTCCTAGCCCAGGTCATTTGAATTCCTCTCTGGGCCATTATAGTACTACTCTATTTTTTTATTTTTAAAATAAAAATAAATAATTGACACACTGGGGCTACTCTGATACAGAGCTAATGCTCTGTTTGTAGATCCGCTGTTTCATATCTTAATACAGAATGCCTGCTTTACACCATAACAATCATAGTGTGCAAAAAATCCGGATCTCTTTGGGAGAGCAAAAAAATCTTTGAAACATATAAATAATAACATATTTATCTTTTATTAGTTAATATATCAACTTAATAATTTTTAGTAAATCATATTAATTTTAATTAATAATAAATTTTAATATAATTATAAATAAATATTTGAAATATTTTTTAATAACATTTTAAAGAATAATCCATCAATTTTCTATATTAAATTTTATAAATATTAAAATAATAAATAAAATAAAATAATTTGATTGATTATAATCAAAAAATAATAATTGTTTGTCCTCTCAATAAAAAAACACTCAACTTGGCCCCTCAATAAAAAAACACTCAACGTCACTTTTTTTAAATTTAGTGAAAGTAAAGAAATTGGGACTATTTTTTTCTCTCACAAATTATAACAATATTACTAGTATATCAAAATAATGTCACAATGACTTCCTACCTAATTTTAGTTTGAGTCCCCTAAAACTCTACCAAGGGAGCACATTGGCAATAAAAAAAAAGAGATAAGAACTTGCCATAATTGTATATGTATGTTGAACATTTTATTGTATTATATATTGTAAGGAAGCTTAAGGGAAGAGGAAGCTTTTTGGGGAAGGAAGTTTTTAGAATAAAGGAAGTTTGTAGGGTTTTTATATTGAATGCATATAGGGAGATGTGTTTTTAATTATCTGGGATGTGTATTCGATATAAGTTTGTATTTTTAGTTTTTGTCTTGTATGGAATTATAAGAATCTATAAAACTAATAATTTTTACATAATAAATTAATAAAATGTAAAAAAAATTATATTGTTAAAGTTTTTATTCAATTTTACTGATTTTTGAATTTTTGAAAAAAAAAACATTAAAAATAATTATTTCTTATTTTATTGATTACACAACACTTTTTTCATATTCTCGTGATATATTTTTTCAAAAAAAATTAAATAAAATTTTTAAAAGAGACGTGTCACTGCATTTATTAATTTATATAAATAAAAGACAAGTATCATGTCCCCCACTTCATCTATATTATAGGAATCAGTTTTCAAATAAGTAATTTATTTCAACAAATAAAAAATTTTAAATGTAATTAAAAGACAAGTGTATATTATCCAATAATATTGGCATTTAATCCAAAAATTATGTATATTGTTTAATTAATTAATTATTAAAAATGGTTATTAATCATGCCTAAAATAGTAATTATTAGAACATATTCTTTTAAATTAATGGCAACATTGACATGTGTCCTCTACAATAATGCAATGTCATAAAAAATTATTTAATATTTTTATTTATTTATATTTCATTTTTTAATTATTTTATTCTTTATTTAACTAATGAAAAATTTGGAAAATGAATTTATATTAAATTAACATGTTATTTTTAATTTTTTAAATTTATTTTTTATTTATTATTAATAATACATTTTATTTATTTATAATATTACTAACACATTAATCATGGTATGCATTGTATTCATTAAATATTAAAGTGACTTATATTATTGTAACTTGAATATATTTATAACAATTTATAATTTAATTATTTTTATTCCAACACCACTAAATTCTATCATGGAATAACTATGTCAATTCAATATTATTTTTAATTATTTTCAAAGATTTAAATAATGTCAATTCAATATTATTTTTAATTATTTTTAGAGGCAGAGACTAGTCGCTACGTGGCCCTTGTTAAAATAAGAGATGGGTATTAAAACGTTTTCCATACTAAGATGTATACTAAAAATCTTAAATATTTCCTTCACGTTTTCTTTCAAGATATCTATATCTCTTAGAAACCCTTATCGTCGTCAAATTTGTTATCTTCATCTTCGTATTCGTAATGATATAGACGGGTAACTTATAATAATATTAATCGTAGGTGCATTTGCAGTGGTTTAAGGTGTCAACTTTCAAGGAATCATTCAAACTATGATGACAATGGGACAAATTGTCATAGCATTGTCATTCAAACTCCATGGCACTGGGACAACAATGTTGTGGCATTGTCATTCGAACTACCACAATAGTGGGATGATAATGTCATTTAAACTACAAGGAGTTCAAATGGCGACTATTGTTTTAATTTACTAATTATTTAAAAAAACATATTTGATTTTAATTTAAGTTTTAAATTTTAAATTTTAAAATTTATTTTATTTTTATAATTTTATATTATAATTTATAATTATAGTTATATAATATAAGTTCATATTTATTATTATATTATTATATGGATAGTGTTCCTTTTGTGTATTAGCATTTAATTCTTTTATTTTTACTCTGGATATCATTTAATAATATAAGAGAGGAATTATAATTTTGTTGTGATAATTTTATTTATTTCAAAATAAAATATGTATTTACCACATTGGAAAATATATGGTAGATGAATTATATTTATTGTTGTGGTAATTTTATTTATATTGAAATAAAATAATTTATTTATTTATATAATCTATTAAATATTATATTATAATACTAATATACGTATCTAAATAAATCTATGTAAATTTAATATATATGTATGTTACATAATATTAAAATTAAAAATATTTTTTTAATAAAATAGTTTATATATATATAATTTATATTTCATGTAATAACCCTTTTCCGGATATATGTAATACCTTTTTTCTGGATATTTAGACAAATCTAATTTCTACTATGATATATATATATATATATATATATATATATATATATATATATATATATATATATATATATATATATATATATATATATATATATATATATATATATATATATATCCTCTTGTAGGCCAAGTCACTTCATCTATTGCATCACATGTCACATCACCATATATAGTGATAGTGAATAGTGACTAATGAATAATGCTAGTGAATAGTGATCCCACACTAATATTCTCTTGTATCATCCGACTTAGTTTACGGGAATGAAATAGGCTAACGGTCTTCCACTAGCGTCTCATTCGGAGAAGGGGACATCATAGTCCTCCCTTCTTGAAATTGTTTGCCTATAAGCAATTGCAAATTTAGATGCTAAAGAATCTGCTCTCCTTCCCACGTGGCATCCTCTAATGGCAAATCCTTCCACTACACCAAATATTCTGTGATGACTCGGTTCTTGAGCTTCTTCTCTCATACCTCAATAATTGATTCTAGAATTAGAATCAATTTGCCCTCCTCGTCCAATGGTTGTAACTCAGTAGATGGCTCAATATGTTGTCCAAAATCCCTTTTTAGGCAAGACACATCAAAAACATTATGGATCCTGCTATGCTCGAGTAACTCCAACTCATACACAACCTCACCAATCCGTCTCAAAATCCTATAAGACCCATAAAATCATGGTTTTAATTTCTCTACACCACTCTTCTTCAATTAGGATTGCCTATAAGGTTGTAAATGAACACCAAATCTCTCACATCAAATGATATCTCAACCCTGTGCATATTCTCCTTGAAAGCTTTCATGATGTTTTGATTTTCTTGAATCCAGTTATAAATTTTGGGAGCTTGACTATTTGATATCACCAAATCAATAAATGATGAGGCATCATACCCATAAAGTTCTTGGAATGGTATCATGCCAATGCTCATATGATAGGTTGTATTGTAACAATGCTCACCCAGTATAACCACTTGACCCATGTCTTCTGATGCCCTGCCACATAAATCTGTAGATAGCCCTGTATCTATTTATTCATGATCTCTGTTTGACCATCGATCTACAGATGATAATTAGTACTTGGTATCAACTCTGTATTGGCTAACCTTAATAACTCCTACCAAAATGTACTCAGGAATCCATTGTTCTGATCACTGACTATGTTCTTAGGCAATCCATGTAACCTAAAAACCTCCTCAAAGAATAATGCTACTACTTGTGGTACATTTTACTTAGATGATATTGCAAAGAAGTGAGCATATTTGGTCAATATGTCGACCACCACATAAATGCAATTCTTACTTTGAGCCTTGGGTAAGACCGTAATGAAATCCATGGATATACTCTCCCATTTCTAGTCTAGAATGGATAATGGTTGAAGTAATCCTGCAAAGAATGAGTGTTCAGATTTGCTCTATTGACAAACCACACACTCTTTAATATGGTTGAGGACATCGGCCTTCAATCTTCTCCATGCAAATTTCTCCCGTACATATCTATAAGTCTTGAAGTACCCTGGATGACCTGCCAATGGTCTGTCATGTACGGCCCTCAAGATCTTCTTCTTCATCCTTGACTCAGGCACAAAGTATATCATACACTTGTAGTATATCACATCATCCACAACCTTATACTTGTCATATGTATCAATCCATCCATAATATCACAAGTAAACTGGTTCTTGGAATACACAACCAAGATATGACCCTTCCAATCAGTTGAAATCTTTGACATAGATCAAAGGGATGGTTGCCTAGATAATGCATCAACTACTACATTGTTTTTCCCTTCACATACTCTATATCAAAATCATAACCCTGTATCTTTCTTACCCATTTATGTTGATGATCATTGAGGTCTTTCTGCTCCATGAAATACCTTAAGCTATTATGATCTGTCTAAACCACAAACTTGTTGCCCACCAAATACTGTCGAAATTTGACTAAGGCATGCAAAATAGACAACATCTACTTGTCTTAATTAAAGTACCCACACTCTACCATACTCAACTTCTGACTCTCATAAGCAATGGGATGCCTATTTTGCATCAAGACTGAACCAATACCCACTACTGAAGCATCACATTCAAGAATAAATGGCTATGAAAAATCTAGTAATGCTAACACTAGGCATGTGCTCATCACCTTCTTAAGGTGATCAAATGAAGATTATGACCAAGCAAATTCCCCCTTCTGGGTCAAATCTATCAATGGTGTTGTCAACTGAGAGTACCCCTTCAAAAACCTCTTATAATAGAAACAAAGTCTTATGAAGCCTCTCAAATGAGTCAAAATCTTCGACGGTGTCCACTCAATGATCACCTATATCTTCATTTGATCCAACTTGACTCCTCTTGCTCCAATCACATATCCTAGATAGAGGACCACCCTCATCCCAAAATCACACTTTGAAACCTTCACAAAAATAAACTGTGCTCCTATAATAAACAAGACCTCATCAAGGTGCCTAAGGTGATCCTCTCATGTTCTATTGTATATCAAGATGTCATCAAAGAACACTAGAACAAATCTCCATAAGTGGAAGTTGAACACATGGTTCATACAAGACTGGAATGTAGTTGGAGTGTTAGTCAACCCGAAGGGCATAACTAAGAATTCAAAATGCCCAAAATGACAACGAAAAGTGGTTTTATGCATATCTTCATCCCTTACCTTGATTTGATGGTAACTGGACCTCAAATCAATTTTTAAAAAATATATGGCACCATGCAATTCATCAATCAACTCATTGATCCTGGGAGTAAGTATTGTTCTTGATAGTTTTCTTATTTAAAGCACGGTAGTCAATGCATGCATATCCTCATAGTCCCATCTTTCTTCTTCACCAAAACAACTAGAGAAACAAATGGACTAGAACTTGGTCTAATATGCCCTATTTTCAGCAACTCTTTAATGGCCTTCTCAATTTCTTCCTTGAAGGTTCTAGGATGACAGTAGGGAGTAATCATAACAAGCTTTGACCTCGATTCCATTTCTATCACATGCTGAAATCCCCTATCAGGTGGCAGCCCTGGAGGTAAATCACTGAAAACTTTTACATGCTTGTTTAGAATTCCCTGAATATCTTGATGGTGGGACTTCTTTTCCATAGGTGGAGATGCATTGTTCACCAAGCAATTGGTTTCCTAAGCTATTTGGCCTTTCCAAAAATATCTTTCCATGTTCTTTGCTGAAACTATACTCAGAGCCCCATTGGCCATACCATGAAGTACAACCTCTTTCCCATCAGATTTAAATTTCAGCTCCATAGTGTCAAGATCGTGAACAGCACAAAGCTTTGATACCACTTTGTCAGGATCTAGAACACACAGCTCTGATACCACTTGTTAGGTTCCTACTCCTTAAGAGCACAATTGATTACCTTTGTATAAGCAACTAAACACGAAATTAAACCAGAAGTAATAAGCAACTAGATACCAGAAACAACACAGAATATGAGAGACAATACAATCTTGTATTAATACTCTTCCAGAAGGAAATACAATGAAGAAATCACACTCTTCCCACACCTCTAGGGCATACTAGTAATTCTCCCTCAAGAGTTCTCTCTCTTAATTACAAACAAAATCAACTCAAACACAGAGTTGTTGTTTCAACCAATCAGTAACAATATGCCAGTACACCAACCAGTAAGTGACAATCAACTCAACTGTTGTTGCCTACTTTCAGTACCAACTGAGTACACACACATACTCCAAGTAGATCTCACCTGATCTTGCTACTTGTTGTGTTGCAGATCTCCTTTGACCTTGCTATCCAGTAGATCTCCTTTGACCTTGCACGCACACACACACCTGCAGATCAACCGACCTTCCCATGTAGATCTTCTACCTGATCTTGCACAACCTGCAAATCAACCTGGTCTTGCACACCTATAAACCTAGATCTTACACTCGAGAAGAACCCTTGTCCTTGCCTTACCAAGTCCTTATGATTCTCCAAATTACAATACAGCCCCATGGGGCTATTATATAGATCCCATACAAACAATAATTAGACTTCCCAATTACAATAATTAGAAACACAGCTCAAGACTAAAATTAGTCTTTACATGCAAACTGACTATCCGTCTAAAATTAGACTAGTTCTGGAAGCGCATGCAAATGCATGCACACACAGGTTGCCGACGTCGGTTCTTGTCTGACCGATGTCGGCTGACCCCTAACCGACGTCATTTACTGCGAACACTGAAGATGACCGACGTCAGTTGGCCTGCCGATGTCAGTTTCTCTGCAACTCAGCAACCTCCTCCATTTGCATACCTGCGAAGCTTTTAGCTCCACAACCTAACAATCTCCCACTTGGAGATAAACAGCTGCACCTATCCCTGTACCTATACATCATCTAATTTTGTTTCCTGGCTTGTATCCCTCTTCAAGTTCAATCTTGAAGACCAACCACCACATATCCTATGGTGCTACTCCTGTCATCCAAGTAACCTGCCATATCCGAATCTACATACCCATGTAGAGAAGTCCCTGACCCTGCATAGCATGAATCCCTGCTGTTGGTCCCTCTCAGATACCTAAGAATCCACTGAACTGCTTTCCAGTGCTTCTTTCTCAGATTAACCACAAACTTGCTGACAACTCCCACTACTTGGGCAATATCAGGTCTAGTACACATGTACTCAACCTCATCATGTGAATTGGGACACCGTTCTATGAACTGTCCATCCATAGGTGTGCTAACCGGTTCTGCATCCTGCATATTGAACCTCTCCACTACCTTATTCACACAATCATCCTGAGACAACATCAACCTGTGATCTTCCCTGTCTCTAGAAATACTCATGCCAAGGATTTTCACTTCTAAATCCTTCCTGGCACACCACTGAGCTACTTTTACCTTTAGCTCAGCAACTCCCTGCATGTATGAACTTGCAACAAGCATATCATCCACATACAGTAACAGGATAATGTCGTGACCATTATCCAACCTGGTAAAATAAACACAGTGATTACATTGACATTGACTAAAGCCATGCTTTGTCATACACCTGTCAAACCTGTACCACTGTCTTAGAGCATGCTCAAGACCATATAACCTAGCCTTCTGTCTCACGTGTCCATTCTCTTCTTTTTTTAACCTAAGAATCCATTCATCTTTCAGTGCTTTCATCCTGGCTGGCAACTCTACCAAATCTCCCGTTTGGTTCTTTCCCAAGGAATTCATGCCATGCTTCCATTGTTTCCTGGATTCTACCTGCATTGCCTCTTCAAAACTTCCTGGTTCTTGACCATCAGTGAACAACAAGTTCAGGTAGTATAAAGAAGGCGAATAACAAATTTGAGGCTTACTTACATTTTTACTCCTCCACATGGTTGTTTGAGACTCCTTGACAGCTTGTTGTCTGCCCAAAATCCGTTCTCTGGTCGACCCTAGTTTGCACCCGACTGATGTTGATTCCACCTGATTGCTGACACTGGTTCCCTGATCGACGTCAGTGTCCACGTGGTCACTAACGTCGGTTCCCTAACCGACGTCAGTCTCCACCTGCTCGACACCACTGACTCTGGTCTGCACATGACCGACGTCAGTACCTACCTAATCAACGTCGGTTCTCACCTGACCGACGTCGGTAACTGTGTTTTCCTGTGAGTGATGAATTTTACCTGCGAGATCACTTTGGATCATAACCCTATCCAAACTGCCCTGCTCAGAATTATTCAGCCCCTTGAGCTGATCTCTATCCATCATCTTCTCCATGAAAACCAAGGCTTTCCAGTTCTTAAGTTTGTCAAAGACATCAGACTTCCTCTTAAGAACATGCATCCCCTTCTTATTCATGTGACCAAGCCTACAGATCCATGTCTTTGCATCTACATCTGAAGTAGATAAACCAGAAGGAGAATTAGTAATACAAGTAGATAGATAAAGAGTACCTATTTTCTTACCACATGCTAATTCAAGTGCACCCTTGGAAACTTTCTAAGATTTCGTTGTGAGAGTTACTGTGCATCCCTCATCACCCAAATTTCCTATAGAAATTAGACTTCTCTTTAGGACTGGGACATGCATGACCTCCTTCAACACCCATGTGTTGCCCATTTGCAATTTCAGCCACAGTTCCCCTTTGCCAACAATTTGACAAGGCTCACCAACCCCTAAATAAATCTTTCCAAAGTCTCCATGGACATAATCATGGAAAAATACTCTATTTCGGGTTGCATGGAAAGAGGCAACAGAATCTAAAACCCAAGATTCTACTTTATCCAAGGAACATACAAGAGCATCATGTGCAACAATACCTGCAACATCTGCTTCTTCATTTCCTTCATGATGATCTTCTACCAACCAACAATCTTTCTTTACCTGCTCTTTATTTCCATAATTCAGTAATTGATCATTCTTGCCATTGACTTTCTCCATTCTTAGTGTACTTTCTTTTGCCATTGCCATACTCTCACTCAATCAGAAACCCCTGAGAGTGACCTATAATCAACAAACACTAACTTGCTCTGAACCAGGCTCTGATACCACTTTGTCAGGATCATGAACAACACAAAGCTTTGATACCACTTTGTCAGGATCTAGAACACACAGCTCTGATACCACTTGTTAGGATCCTACTCCTTAATAGCACAATTGATTACCTTTGTATAAGCAACTAAACATGAAATTAAACCAGAAGTAATAAGTAACTAGAAACCAGAAACAACACAGAATATGCGAGACAATACAATCTTGTATTAATACTCTTCCAGAAGGAAATACAATGAAGAAATCACACTCTTCCCACACCGCTAGGGCATACCAGTAATTCTCCCTCAAGAGTTCTCTCTCTCGATTACAAACAAAATCAAATCAAACACAGATTTGTTGTTTCAACCAGTCAGTAAAAATACTGCCAGTACACCAACCAGTAAGTGACAATCAACTCAACCGTTGTTGCCTACTTCCAGTACCAACCAAGTACACACACATACTCCAAGTAGATCTCACCTGATCTTGATACCTGTTGTGTTGCAGATCTCATTTGACCTTGCTATCCCGTAGATCTCCTTTGACCTTGCACACACACACACACACCTACAGATCAACCGACCTTACTTACCATGTAGATCTTCTACCTGATCTTGCACAACCTGCAGATCAACCTGGTCTTGCACATCTGCAAACCTAGATCTTACACTCAGGAAGAACCCTTGTGCTTGCCTTACCAAGTCCTTATGATTCTCCAAATTACAATACAGCTCCATGGGTCTATTATATAGATCTCATACAAACAATAATTAGACTTCCTAATTACAATAATTAGAAACACAGGTCAAGACTAAAATTAGTCTTTACATGCAAACTGACTGTCCGTCTAAAATTAGACCAGTTCTAGAAGTGCATGCAAACGCATGCACACACAGGTTGCCGACGTCGGTTCGTATCTGATCGATGTCGGCTGACCCCTAACCGACGTCGGTTACTGCAAACACTGAAGATGACCGACGTCAGTTACTGCGAACACTGAAGATGACCGACGTCGGTTGGCTTGCTGACGTCAGTTTCTCTGCAACTCAGCAACCTCCTCCATTTGCATACCTGTGAAGCTTTTAGCTCCACAACCTAACACATAGTCATATAATTGTGTAAGTTATCCAAGGGAATATAACCATTACACACCTAATACCACATTTGTTTCTCCTATATTCACCACATAAAAATCATCACATACTTTGTACTTACCAAGGGTGATGTCTAAGCTTTTGATTCTCTTTGTGCATGGGATTGAAAATCCATCCATAACCGTGATATTAAATCCTTGAAATTTTTTCATTTTCAGCCCTCTTTGATCCACTAGCTCCTCATCGATGAAGTTGTGGGTTGCCCCACTGTCGATTAAGATGGTCACCTTATAGCCTTTAAGCATTCCACGTACCTTGCAAGGGTGGTATCTAGGTGCACCTGAAAGAGTAGCAATAGTACTTTCTGTACTATTTTCCTCCCTTTTAATTTTAGCTTCAAGTTCCACTTCCTCTACCCTTGTTTCAACATCTTCCTCCTTTAAGTCATCATATGAAATTACCTCTATATAATGCACCTGCCCCTTGGGAAGGCATCTATGCCCAAGTCCCCACGAATCCTTGCAAGTGAAGCATAACTTCTTCCTTCTCATCTCATTCATAGCCTCTATCTCTTTACTAGTCTTTGGCAACACTTTAGTCTGAAAATTACCTTGCTGACCTTACTTCTTTTATTTCCCAAAAGGTAGAGGTTTTTCCTGCCCATAAGTATTTATCCTTGTCTACCCCAAGGGTGTTGATCTAGACTGCCCATAGGGAAAAAATTGGCTCCCAAATGATGAATATTCTAAATTTAAAGCCCTCTTGATTGCCTCTTGCAAGGACAATGGGTCAAAAGCTTTCACCAAACCTTTAAGAGGTTCAACCAACCCTTCAACAAACAAGACTACCAACCTTCTTTTTATCACATCTAGTACCATCACTGCCAATCTTTGAAAATCAGCAATATAGTTATCCACATTAATTTCTTGCTTGAGTTGAGCTAACTCTCTGAAGTGAACTTCTGGATCCTTTCTGTCAAACCTTTCGGTTAGCCTTTGACTAAATTCATCAACAGTGGTAATGAAATTATGCCCTTGGATGACCATGCCATGGTACCACCACTCCCTCCAAGTAGAGTGTAACAAACTTAATTTCCTCTTCGTCAAACTTAGGATTCAATAAGAAATATGTATCTAAATTTTGTAACCATGATCTCACTGTAGATCTACTTGACCCATCAAATGTAGGAAGAGTCATCTTGCCCAATCTATGTTGTATGTCTTTTCATGGTTGTTTTGGATGGTTTCTTCTACTTTTCTTCTTTTCTATTTTATAAAATTCATCAAAAGAGATAACGTGTTGCACTTCATAGTTGAGCCTTTCATAGTCTACAAAATATTTTGAATATTCACCATCATGTTGTTGTAGAGGATCTATTCCTTCAGGTGATTCTTCCACCTTCTGTAAAAATTTGGCACAAAATATTTTTGGAGGTGGGGCTACTGAGAACCTACCATCATTTGTTGTGCTTGCTTCTTCTAATTTTTCTTTTCTTTTACCCACATTGATTTGTTATATGGCTCGTGTTATAATTGCCATGGATTTTTTGAGAGTCATTTGGATTGTTCTTTCCATGTCCTTTTATCCATGACTAATTATGTCATGTAGGTGACTCATCTCATCTACAGGGGCTGATTTTTCCCCTCTCTCACCAATTTCCTCCATTGAATCAACAACTATTTCTACTAGTTATATTTTCTTTGTTCTCTTCTTCGGTGTCTAAATTCCCTATCACTTGGAAACATCGAATAATACAAGACCTATATGTTGGCAAGATCACCAACTCTGATACCACCATAATATCCCTTTTCAAGATATTTAGACAAATCTAATTTCGACTATGATTTCAAACTAGATAAAACTCAAACATGAGAACCACCAATGCACAACATAGTGTAAACACTGATTATAAATTGTTGAAGACAATAACAACTTTTACATCAAATGTTGAATTACATACATTAGTATACAACAACAAACACTTTCATAAATTGCAACACTCACAAATCTCTAATTTTCACTTGAAACTCTGCACAACACACACTCTACACATTGGGATTATGGATCTACAACACTGAAGCACATTCATAATCTCTGAGTGAGATTATCATACTAAATCAAAAGGGTTTCGTCCTATGATTCAATAAATCAGTGGGCTTTCATCCAATGATTTCAACCTTCATTGGGTTTTTGTCTAAAGAAGATGAAGAAACTGAACACAGGGTTCAAGCTCTCAAAATGGGGGGTTTAAAAAAGATGATTGACAAAGGGGAAGAGCTTCATACTTATATAATTTGCAAAAATAGAAAAAGAAGTGAATGGAGGAGAGAGAAATGTGGCGCCACATTTTCATGTGGGTCAAAATGCACCACTATTGATCATGTTTGGCATCATGTGCTAAGGTCAAAAGGAAGGAAATCAAAGGGGACAAGATGAGCCAACTCGTCTTTGTTTCCCACCATCACATGCTTCCAAACTCCACCTCCATATGCTTCCAAAATAGCATTTCACTCACACATGAAAGCAATCAACAATAGGAACTTTGGCATATTTCTCCCATGTGCACACACACTCCAAAACACCTTTTGACGACTTCTTTATGACCAAACAAGATTCTACCCAAGGGGCGGCACCCCATCTATTCACCTTGTCTTTATTCAAGCATGTGAATCATAAAAAGACAAACACATCATATATATATATATATATATATATATATATATATATATATATATATATATATATATATATATATATATATATATCATCTTGTAGGCCAAGTCACCTCATCTACCAACCACCTCATTTGTTGCATCATCACTTGCATCACTGCTACATCACCATAAATAGTGACTCATTATTATGAATAGTGACTCATGAATAGTAACTGGTGAATAATGATCATATTCATTGGTGAATAGTGATCCCACACTAATATTCCCTTACATCATTTGACTTAACCTATAAGAATGAAATATGTTAACTCTTGAATAGTGATCCCACACTAATATTCTCTTACATCATTTGATTTAACTTATGAGAATGAAATAGATTAATGGTCTTCCACCGACTAATGAAATAAGCTAATGGTCTTCCACCAATGTTTCATCCTATCCGAAAAAAAAGACATTACATTTCAATATTTATTTTAATAAACCATTTTTTATATTATAATTTCTCAATATTTATTATATTTTATCTCCTTATACCTATTTTCTATTTTTGTAACTCACCTTCCTATCAACCCACCCCTCTCGTGGAAACTATGATATATAATAATTAAATACAAGTACAATAGCACGTAGGAATTCCTCATCTTTCTCTGCTTGCTAAGAGTGAGCGAGCTTTCCAACACGCACAACCTTGGGTGCGTGCTGACTCTCCCCTAAATGCAAACAACTAGTCAAAATCGCTCACTGTCGACTACAGTGACCCCAAACCACCAAACTTAACATCTTATCATTCAAACTGTAGCATGACATGAAACCCCAACTGCCAATGCAACAAGCTGTAAACCATGATTGTGACCATAAACCGTATGCCAAATCATTTGAAATAGAAATGTCATGATTTTGTTAAGCTCGATCATTCGAAATTTCAAATAATAATTGGATTTTGAGCGAGTGGCATGATTAACCACAGTGGGCAATGGGCATCCTGTGAACGTGGTTTACCAGGTGTCCCTATGGGATCCGTAGACCACATTCACATTCGCACGATTAACCATTTCCATTTGGTTCTCTGTTGTGCCCCAAGTGGAAGAAAAGGATAGAGCTCGCCCAGTGCAGTCGGAAGGAGATTCCACTTCTGATTTTGTGTGGAGAGGCCTGTGAGTTGTTTGACGAAAATGCATCAATGACCCCTGTAGCCTTCCCCTATTCAATAACAGTAAAGAAGATCTGTGTAAATCTATGAAATTTCTATTCCATTTTAACTTCGATTCGATAGGCCATTGTTGATGGCTTCTTATGTTTTATGTGGTTTATGATTGCGACACTAGATCTATCAAATCTAAGATACAATGAAACTGGGAGCTTTAGAAATGTTCTTATTGTGGGTCTTTCTCTATTCTTTTTTTATTTGTACCTTCATATATTCAGGATTATTGATTTTTCACCAGCTACAAATTCTCCTGTACCAAGTTATTTTCTGTTTGGTCTTAAGCACCCATCTTTTGTATGTTTTTGTTTATAATTAACTGTTAAAATTAATAGCTAACTTTTGTTAGATTCTATATATGTGTCCTTTTAGCAAATGGAAGCTTGTTAAAGTGGTAGGCTCTATTTCAATTCAATATTGTTGGGGATGGAAGTAAACATAAAAAAGGCCGATGATCGTTGTTCAAATTTGGGACTAAAAAATGTCTATGCATCAGGTGGGATCTCACAGACATCATGCTTAATGCATTTGCCAATAATTTATTTGTATCTTCAAAGCATCTGCCAAACAAAGTGTGAGAAAAGATATTTTTATAATATATTTGTTTATATACCTCCATAATGTAATGTCAGTTTACTTATGATGTAATTTATAGCTAGTATAAATAATAGGATAAAATATTTCAGTCCCATAGTATTCTGTTGGTGCACTCACTCACCTACTATCATTTATATTTGCTTAGAATTTTACTATCATTTTTTAGGATGGATTTTGGGTATGATATACAACTACATACAACTTTGCTATCCCATGGAAGGAGAAAATGTAGGAATTGAATTGAGTCCCTCGTAATCTGTACAACATGCTATCAACCCAATAGACTACTTTTTCATTGGAAATAATGTTTAAGATCTACTGAATCTATTCAAAATCTTAAAAACATATAATTACTAAGTCAATTGATAAGCTTAAAAACTATCAGAATATTGCATCATTGATCAATATAAACTAAGATGCAATATGTGGGCTCATTATAACCATGGTGGGTCTACACATAAGTTGGGTTCCTCCTCTTCTTTTAGGAATCTAAAAGGAATGGCTAAAACATGTGCCATGTGATCCATGATTGTAGGCATTGTTTTATGATTTATGTAATTTTTAATCCCAATCTCCACAATAGTAAAGACATGATCAGTGAACACATGATGCATATACTCTTAGGGTATTTTATGGGAAATTATTTATATTTTGATCAATGTATAATTGTTAAATTGAGGTATGGACAACCCAATTTTTTTTAATATATTTTCTTAGGTAAGATGGGATAGATCCCTTCATCACCAAAGGAGACATATCACAATGGCTTTTAGTAGAAATAGACATTATTATAGCTCTAGTAAATAGTGAAAACAAATATGATGTGTCTTAACACAACATCCCAACCCACATAAATATGTTCAAATTCTCAACTTAACAACTATTTTTAAATTTGAAGCTTTGCCCACCCCTACCAATATCAGTGGTTGTATGGAGTAGTGATCATTGATTTTCATAGCTTTCTTATTTAAACTGAAGAGATAATGATGTATGCAATAATGCAATCAAGGGTCTTGTAACCAAAAGAAAAAATTTAACATGACCCAATACAATTTAATAAATATTTCTCTAAAAACAATTCATGAAACTCTTTTCTATATCTAATTATTGGATTTTCAAAATCTTTTTAGCTGTGATAATTGTGAACAACACATTTGAGTTCTACTAGGCAAAAAAGCTAACTGTGCTTATATTCAAATTTTATCTTAAGCCTTATTGATGATTATCAAAATTTGGTGCTTGAAAAGTATCAATGGAATACCCATCTCTTTCGTCTCATGTCAGAAATAGATAAAAAGATAGCATCACAATTCAACATTCCAATGTGTAAATGGGCCTTTTTAAAGAAAATTTTGTTGGAATCCCTGAGTTGTCACCATGATTTTATCCTATTGGTCACGACCACAGTTGAACTTTCTATTTGTCCAAATAGCAGCAAATCAATGAGAATTGGAGATCCCACACAACTGCTATAGGAATTCCTTCCAAAGTGTGCTTTTATCATGCACTTTTGGAATGCTCATAAATGATATTATGGATTTTTTTAACAATCATGTTATCTTTTTTTTATTAGATTTGCCTTATTTTTATCTCTATTGGATGGTGGAGTATTGGCTTTTTGGATTTTAGTTTTAAGATTTCTGGGACTTTTTGCTTGTCTCCTTTCTATATTTGGAGATCGTATAGTCTTTTTGGGACTAATCTTCTTCTCATATCCTTTTGTAATGATGGGGTAGGGTCCCTTATTCACTTAGTACTCAATAGCAGAAAGAAAAAAAAAGTGGGGGGGAGGCAGAAGGGAAACATAACTTCTAAAAATATTTCCCTCTTCCCATATCCTTTTGTAATGATGGGGTAGGTCCCCTATTCACTTAGTACTCAATAGCAAGAAAAAAAGTGGGCTGCGTGGGGGGTGGGCACGGGGAGGCGGGGGGCGTGAGAGCGGAGGGGGGAGGAAGGGAGGAAAATATAACTTCTAACAATAATAGTGTAACTAGTTTTTTTTATCAAGTGATAGTACGATAGAGGAAGAGCAGTGCATAAAATTACTTCTCGTATATCCAAAATCTAATCAGTCCCATCATTCCTAAGAAATAAAATGAAAAAGAAATAAAAATTTTCACTAGTCGTATCAATCCTAAGAAACTACGATCATTATGAAACTAGTATTATCATTATATAAGTCCTAAGAAACTACAATCATCATGAATTGTTCAAATCTATTTTTTCTTACTAAGCTTCTAGTATTATCATTATGAAACTACAATCATTAAGTTATGTAAGCCCTGTAAATTCCAATATACTCATCGATAGATACTTGGAATGCTAGTAGGTTACAAAACTTCAGGATTTCTCTAGTATACAATGTAGGTCTAATCTAAATAATTAAAGTCATGATATCTTGGCAAAGTTAAATGGAGATAAGTAGCATGCAAATTTGTCCAAGCTACAACTATTTGTTTTAGTGATACTTTGTTATTGCTCTTCCCCATATGCCAACACATTTGGGGAGTCATCTATTCAATTACATTAGGGGAACAAGGAGTATAACAGGATATTTCTTCTAAGTGGGTAATCATAGATCAACCTAATATCTTGGTGAGAATAATTTGGATTGGTATTTATGAAGATATTGTTATTCATGTATATGCTCTTAAATTTGTTGCTTGCACCTCATTTTCATGCATATTTATTTTACTAATTCAATTTTAATGTCCCTTGTCTCTGTCTACTCCTACTTTAATGAACCTCTCAATCACATTTTTTGAGGGCATATTTCTACATAATAATTTGCAAGTATGTCTTGATGGTGTAGGGTGGGGGTCAAGTTCAAAGGCTCATTGAAATAATATCTATAAGATAAAATATTATACATATGGGTTTGTACTAGGTACAAACACTCTTACAAAATATCACGTGTTAATATGCTCTAGAGTGAGTTCATGTGCTAAGGACCTGCATTTCATAGTAATGGCAAATTGTAACAATTATCAAGGTATAATAGTTAGGATAATAAAATACATTATGTCAGAAATAACATCTTGGTGTGAAAAATAACTATTTCCCAATGATGTTGAAGGGGGAAACACATTTTAGTGTCCTGGCAAGCAATAGTTTGAATTTTATGTGCAATTCATAGACAACGTTCAATGTTATAAACCATGATTCAAACTAACCTATATGCAAATTGTTGTATGTTGGCAACTAATACTTTAAATGTTGAATGGTCCAGATATATGATGGATGATCCAGAATGAAATGATTTCTTGCATGAGATATATGATGAGGCCGAACAGATTGTATGTAGTTTTATCTATTACCCTCGATGGTGAATTGTTTAATTCAATTCTTGTTTGTTGATGTTATCAGTTGTTACATTGATTATTTTAGGAGAAACAAATTAGTATTCAATCCTCATTGTGGGCATACCTTGAGTTCAGACATTCCCATCCACTCATTGGAGATCCTAAGATGTTTCATATGGTGCATCCACCAGTGGGGTGGGATTCCCACTCGGTGGGGATAACCACTCATGACTGCCAATATCCCATACTTGAGTCTAGGACGGTGTTTGATTATTTTCTTAATATTGGTGCAGATAAGTGGACAACACAAACATTTTTCATGATTCTCCCTATATTGGCCAGGCAAAATTTAATATTCTTTTTGCATTTGTATTATACTCAATATTTTCTAACTTTGCATCCACTTTGTGATTTATTATGTCATGTTTAATATGGTAGAAGGAGGGGCTAGAGTGCAACTAAGGCGATGAGGGTGTTCATGATTTGTGTAATGACTTTGTGTCCTAAGATGCATGAGAACCATTGGTCGTACTTAATCATTTTGTTCATTCATTTTCTTCATAGATGCTTATTTTTGCAATCCTATATTACTTAGCAATAGACCACTTTTCACACACCTTATGATTTTCTATGTTTTTTTATGTATTTTAGTTAAAGGGGGCAAAGTAAAGCCACAGTGAGGAGGGTGATAATGAAATGCATAACGAATTCATCCCCATGAATGTGAGTATTGGTTGCACTTATTCTTCTTTCCTTCATCATGACAATACATGTTTGTTGTTCCACATATGTTTGGATTGATATATATATGTTGACCATTGTGGTAGGATGAGGTGGAGTCAGAGAAGCCTAATGAGGATGTCGATGATGATGTTAATGATGATGATGATAGTGACTGGCTTCCATATGCATTGCAATTTGATGTGGAGGAGAAACCAAACCCTGTAAGAACATTTTCTTGTCTTAGAGGACCTTTTATTTAGTTTGTATATTTATGCTTGTAACCCAAAATGGCTTATTTGTTGAATCATAATTTATTGGCGAATATAAGATTTTGGATATGGGTATTGTGAAGCAAGATTTGCACTATTGATTGTTACAGTCATGTAACACATTTTATGATGATGGTGATCCACCCACTAGAAATGGAGGAGAGAATATAGCATGTTGCAACAAAAGCTTGACCAAGACGGGCATTTATGCACTCAATTGCTTGACCAAGAAGGCTTGGTTGAGCACCTTCATCTACCTCAGCCTTAACCAATCTGATTTCAACAAACCCTATATATCTATCTATAGGGCGGAACATTCATGCCCCATTAAAGAGAGGGGCCAACTGCATTTGTACCCGACCCAACTTCATGTTTTACCCCCTATCTAATCACGATCATCCCTTTTGGTCGCTATACCAACTTAGCACTCATCATCTTAAAATTTCTTGGTCAGTGGCCCATTTCAAGGAGGCCCCCAAGGCATGCCATAAGTGGGGAAATGAAGCTGATGGGAAGAGCATACACAAAAAGATAAATAGAATGCAGGGCAATATCCTAACTTTAACAAAACTAGAGCATAAACAAGAGAGATAGGCTACAAAGATCATGGATGGAGAGGGAGAATGTCTCCCAATCATGTGATCTCGGTGAGATAGCCTTGAATGCTATCAATGACTAGATTATTGAATACTATATAAGCAAAAACTTAGAATGGAGAAGGAAAGCCTGTATAAGGTGGAAAACCTTCTATTGATAAATGAAGTGAGAAAGACAATGGGTAGAGCAAGGGCAAGGTGCAAGTAATAGTGGATATTAGGTTAGGCTGTAATTTGTTGAATGGTTTGCATGAATTGAAATTTAAGTTAATTTTAGTTTTTATAATATTAAATTATATATTTTTCCAGCAATCACTACCTGAAATTTAGAGAGATGACCCTCAAACCCATTCTAGTGATGACAATCACATTAAGTTGAGGGATTACCTTTCACAAAAAGATAAAAGAACTTTTCATCGAACCCCATAAATATAAATTGCTCATGACGAGATGCCTTGCATATGTAAATTGAATGACTATGTCCAAAGAAATTGTTATTATACTTCTATTTTTCACCAATGTTGAGCCAATATTCCTTATTGCTCATTTGTAGAGGACTGAGACAGAGCAAGCACGAAACCCCTGGGTAATTGTTTTGTTGAGTGATGATGTTAGAAATGATGAGTGATTTTGATGGAGATAAGGTGATGTCATCCAAAGCATTATGAGCCATTTCTTGGAGTTCGATTTTCATGTATTATTTATCAGACCAGTTGGTTTATTCTTCGTGTTGGCATGTTATTCTTGATTTTTGTCAACCTTTTTAACCTTGACAAGTTCAAATGTAGGCATCTTCATGGGAGGGAGACATATGCATATACTTGCATTCATTGCTTATCCACTTCCACTTTTTTGTCCTGGGCATGAGGTTCCATGGCCATGCCATGAACATGGATATTGGTTTCCAACTACTGTCTTGGACATGATTGTTTATATATATACATATTCACATGGCATGTATAACATGTATGATGTGTAATGATATATATTATTTGGACATCACATTTCAATACTAGTGATACAATTTATAAACTGTGTTGGCTATGAAGTGTTTCATTTATCTATGATTTAAGTAGTGGTTCGATGGCTAATATTGCATTTAGTGATGATGTATTACATGACAGTGCATGTTAAATGTTGTGATGATGTTCACATGTACTCATGTACTCATGTATATATGTATGATATGTAATGATGTTGATAGGTAATTTATCATGTTCACATGTTTACCTTTTTCAATTTTTGAATGTTACAAATGTTAGTAATTAAATGCATGTGTTTGCATGTCAATAAAACATTTTATGCATGAATTGTCTCTTTTCCCTCAACTTATCTCATTTGTTGTCTTTATTTATGTAGGCAAGTTACACAACACTTGAGCGAAATGTCTATGGTCCATGGTTCTAGGAAGAGGAAGAGGGGTAACGAGGAATGCAACACTTCAAAGTTGGAGGTTCATATTCATGGTATTTCATGTTGGTTTTTTCTATTTGTAAATATGTTGGACATCTTAGAGATTATGTGTTGTGGTTTATTATCACACCTACAAAATATTGAATTTATAGTTTAAATTAGAACCAATAACTACTATTTGATTTCCTATTTGTATCAAAAATGGATTTCCATTGATTGTATGGAAAATGGAAAAATAAATTATCTTGATTTTTTCAAATGTATATTTATTAATGGGTAAAACATTCCATTAATGTGTCCTCGCTAAATCTAAAAATGAATGATGATGAGTATATTTAGTAAAATCCTCAATTCTTGATGCAATTAGACCTCTATTGGTCTCTTACAATAGGTCTTCTTTAAGCTTTAGAGCTCTCTTATTCTCAAAACCTTCTTAACTCAATCTTGTTCAATGATCTTTGTAACCTTGCATTATGTGATCTTTTTGTCAAAATAATAAGAAAACAATGTTTTCCTTTAGATCTACTAGCCCTTAAATAGGTCAATCACTCTTGTTAATGGGGACTCCTTTATTGAACACTGACCTATTAATGTTTCAATAATGTTCTTTACCTCTTTATGTCACATCTTATCCTAGGCATAACTTCTATGATTTCTATCTTAACAATCTTCCACAAGAAAACAATGTTATGCTCTTTTAGTCTATCAAACTAGGTCTATCAACTTGTAGGTCTACCTTGATTTTAAATAGGATTATAATCTTCCTGAATGGATTTGAAACCCAATATAGATTTTTTGAATTCAGTAAGGGATTTTTATTCTTATCAACCATCAATGCATTTAACCTTTGATCCTCTAGTGCAATAGAATACATTCACTTTATTTATTAGATCTTCTTTCAAGGACTTTCTTTATTACAACAACATGCAACAACCTGCTCTCTCTCTCTCTCTATTCATCCTCCTCATCTTTATTAAGCTCCTTTCTTGATGTTTTGATCCTTATCATATCTTAAATATTGCCTAAATTTGCTTTTTTCCTTGTTTCATGAGCCAATAATATCTCAACAACTTTGACTACCTTAGTACATGCTTATTTTGGCTATCTCCAAGGTTAGCAAATGCTTCTAAATACATACTTGACAACTTTAAACACATTCCAACATTGATATCCCTCTAAAACATGTCTTCGAACCTTAAGTGCCCCTTTACAAATGGATCTAGACTTACACAACATACCAAAACCCTTCGAAAGTACATTAATCAAATATTTAGTTAAAGACCTATGGTTTATAGTATCATTGTCAAGGTTTATGGTTTATAATGTTGATTGAATTTGTCGTGTATTTTTGTAGAGGTTTCGGTAAATGAATATCTCAATGCATATTCCTATATGCCCAAGGAGATGGAATAAGTTATTACAAGGCTAAGATGTGAGAGCATCATGTTAGTTGAAGATCATCTTGATTTGAAGTTGTCACTGATGATGCTACATAAAGAATCTATCTTGAGGGAAAATTATTTTTTATCCAAGATTCTTGAAAGTGCAAGGACAAGCTTTAAGAAGTTGGAAACTGCATTGGTTGATAAGAATAGAGTGGTTGAGGAGTTTCATTGTACCATTTCTACACTAAGGGGTGATAATATGGAACTTGAAAATAAATGTGTCAACCTAAAAGCTACCCATGCCTACGTAAAAGCACTTCGTGGCTATATGGTAGAGACTGCCAAGGCCATGCAAATAAAGCATGAAGGAATGAGTGTTATTTATGACCAAGAGCTGAAACATTTGCAGGCAGATTATGATATCATGTTTCGGCAACCTCATGGGACAAGTCAAACTTACTACAACATTTTAAACACTGAATGATACTTTAAGGTTGAATGATGTTGTAAAAATGTTTCTTAAATTATTAATATTTTTCTCTAAAATGAGATGTGGCTTTAAGGGATCATGTAAGAGATATATTTTTTTAAATCTAAAATTTATTTTCGTATGTTGTAACCTTTACAATTTCAATTTATTTCATCTGTTATGTGTCTTAGTTTCTCTCTCTTGTAGATAGGATTATCAATAAAATGGGTGAAGTTAATTCACTTTTATCTTAGTTACTTTTATATTGTTTGAAGCTAGATTTGTTAGATAGCTTTTTTTATTGGAATTAGGGAATAAATAAGGTTCTAAGAAAAACCCAAATTATGCAGGCACTTTTGGGAAAGTATGGGAATGTTGGGACCAAATATCAAGGGATCACGTAGCCATCAAAGTATGACAAAACTGGGAAATAATATGTAACAATGTATCCATGTACTTCAGTACATTGGTAACCTATTATGATGTCATATTTATGTATGTGATAAATATGAATTATTTTATTCAGTGATAATTATGGAATGAACATATGATAAATAAAGTAGAGTGAGTTTCTTGAAGCTCTTTAGGGGAATATTTAGTCTTCTTTTATGTGCTGTGAAATTTGAATTATCAATATCTTTCAAATGTACTCTCTATAGAAGTATTTGCATCCACTAGCTAATGTCAGAAGTATAGGATTGTGACATAATGACCCATGCAATGAGCACACCTTGGTGTTTAGAATCAAACACCAATAATGTGTAAAATTAGAATTGTATATAAATACAAAACTGAAATGAGCTTTCATGTTACGAAATATATATATTATCAACTACTATTTCAAACATTTAAAACATACTTTCAATGCATTTATGCCAAACATTGAGTCCATCACTAATAGGCCATGCTTCCCAAATATCAACAACCAGTCTAGTTTTTGTGGGAGTTGGATCCCCACTACAAATGGGATTTCCCCATCCCCATCAATATTTACCCCATTGTATCTTTGGTAGACAAACCACTTGTCCAATTTTACCACCACCCATTCCCAAACACTTTCTACATCGTTAGGACTATAGACATATTTTACCTCCTTGATTATGTGTTATGTATTGTATATATCATTTTCACTCAGGAAATCATCTCATTGTGTTTCATTATTAACTAATACAAGTTTCTCGTGCACCATACCATATTGTTTAAGATGGATAGCGTTAGCAAACATTCCCAATAATAGTATCCTCTGAACCCATTCATTTAGTTGGGGGTTGATGTAGGAAGCAAAAAAGATTTTTCCCTTCATTGTTCATATTGTTGGCTATGGTAATGATTGCATTCATTGTTTGTGTATTCCACCTAATTATATGTGAATTACACATGATTAGGTCTAATGATCATACGATGTGTGATGAAATGACAGTGGTAACCACATCGTATATGTCTTTGGCCTGATCAGCTACCCTTGCCCTATTTTGGTAGAATATACTTGTATTTTGGTATGGCATCAATATCTCAAAATCATTAGGCCCATATGAACATCAATATTTACACAAATATGTTAAACATATCAAGTGTATGGAGATTGAAAATCTGATACATAAATGACAAATGAATGGAACATAACAATATCAGAATAGAACCCCCTTGGTTGTCTAAATGGGAGGTCACTTACATGACATATTCAAAGTTAGTGTTGATCCTACTTTGCTTGATAGGAGCAAGTGATTTTTTCATGCGATGTGAAACCCAAAAATTAGTAGGTAATGACTCCCTTCTTGATTCCCCTTTCACAAAGTCATCAACACTATCACCATCCACCCAAGTGACCCACAAGTCTTCTTTGTTGATGTCAGGAAAATTTTCTCACTTGACATTGCTAAAGTCAAATAGACCCTAATTAGGCTTCTAAATTTGGATCTGTGTAATTTGTTCCAACCTTTTTCCAATTTATTTCAATCTACGAATAATGTTTCATTTAACTGATACATAATACACATACTACAAATATTAGCAATGAACTGGAGAAAACATCGAAAGAAAAAAGTGGAATCTTTATTTTGTCTCCTTTGTCAAAGGTAGGACAAATTATCTATGTTTGTTGCTAGAGAAGAAAAAATAATTTTATTGGAAAATACACAAAACATCTAGATAGAGGATGTGTTGTCTATATGTTGGATGTATAGGAAGCTCATAGATGTCAAAAATGGTTTTAGACCTATACACCAATCAATAACACAAGTGCACCATGTTGATGGATTGTATGAATGTTGGTTGTATATGAGTTTCATAGATGTCCAAAAGGATTTTAAATTTGTATGCCAATCAATAATGCAAGGGAACCATGTTGATGAATAAGGAAAGGGCACCACCTGTATTAAGCTATTGAAGTTATTAAGGTATTTTGCAACTATAGTAAATAAATAAATTGGGCGCTTTATTGGTGGAATTGAATACTGTAAATGTAGATGCATAATGGCAATAGAATAAAATTATCATTACAACACATACTCATTATTATGGAATTATATTGTATCATGTGATAGTTACGAACATAACATTATAACATGTAGTTATCATTGCAAATGCACATCATAATGAAAATATCATTCAAACAATTTATAAATAACATTTCGTAGTCAAAACAAACTTTGTTGTCTTTCGATTAAAATATAACATATATTCTTAAATAATGTTTTTGACATTAAATCAACTTGACATCATGTCACTAGATATAATGAAGATTAGTACTGTAGAAATCAATGTGAACATTATAAAATGAAGAAATGAAAAAGGCACACATCATCAACGATGTCGTACACTCCAAAACAGACACAGTATCAAAATATTATTCTGCAATCACCTTAGCGACGATGTCTTGCACTCCAAAATCATACACAATATCAAAATATTATTCTATAGGCACCTCAACAATGATGTCATGCACTCCAAAATTGGACACCATATAATAATGTTGTTCTTTAGGCACCTCATAAATGATGTCATGCACTCTAAAATCATAGACAATATCATAATATTATTCTATAAGTACCTTAGTGATGATATCATGTACTCCAAAATTAGACACAGTATCAAAATATTCTTCTGTAGATACACCTTCTCAATCAGGCATTCCCAACACATCCATACTCATTTCCCTTGTTTCATTTTGTTCCTCCCCTGATGTTCCTTGTTTAAGAGATTCATTTCCACAATGGATGTGAATATCCTAAAAACACCCATACAAGAAAGTGGCATCCTCATGTATTTTACTACAAATACCTCCACGAACCAATCTCTCCCCTTTCATCTATGTAATAACATCTTTAGAATCAACCTTCATGGACACACCTCTTTCATCGTGCAAATATAAACACAAGCTAGGATTGTCTATTAAAGCAAGGTAATGGGTAGAATGTAAAGAAACTTCATCGGATAACAAGCTACCATAATACCTTATGACTTCATTTTTAGGACTACAAAACATGCATTTGATATAAATATCCCTTCCTTTCCATCGAGCAATAACCAATAAATGCATGTGTTGCTTAGACATGCTACAATTATGAGCAATAGAAAACATCAAAATATGATAATTTAAACTACTTCAATTATATGCATGCAATGGTTTGTCATACACATCAAAATCAAGAAACATGACAACACCTCCTTAGCTTCATTTCTCATATCTGACATTCATATACTTGTTTTGCATGTACTATTCCATTTAACCCCTTTTGAGTACTAAAAATACACTATACAATGCACATTCAACATCACAAACATATATCCTTGCAATGAATATATGTATATGAAGTTTAAAGAAGACTCTATGAATCATTGATGGAGAAGAAATGGTTGACTTTGAAATCATTGTTGTTGTGAAGTTTAAAGAATACTCTGTGAGTTATACCCATTTTAAAGTAAAAAGAGATTTTCCAATTCAAAATTTATATATATCCACTTCAAAATATCAACTGATTTATAAATTGTTTTTTATTTATATATGCATAACAGAGCCCAATGCATGTTTTTCTACTTGGTTCCACGTGGGTGTTAGAAGATATCCTTTTTAAAGGATCTTTGTAGAGTAACATCTTTTAGCAGAAATCGTAATGTTTCATTGGTAAATGTAGGGTTGGGCTAGCTTTCCATTGTGGTTGGGGTGCATGGAGTGGCTATAGCCTTAGCCCCAATGAGCTCTTTAAGATATAAATAGGGGACCAAGGAGATCATTTAATAGTGAAGGAATCGAGTAGAAGGAGACTGCCAAATTTTACAACAAAAGAGAGTGTGGGGAAGAGACAAACCCAAAAAGAGAAAGAGAGCATGTGCCTTGCGTAGAGGTCGATAGTTGAGTTAAAGTAAGCTAAGGTTTTTAAGTGCAACACAATTATAATTAAGTTGCACTTCTTGCTTTAAAAACTATATGCACTCTATTTTGATAATTAATAAAAACATTCTCAAGTTTTTACAATCACATATTTGTATAGGAGAGGACCTTAGGCTACGTGGATTACCTTTTCATTGGGAACCCCATACACGACACTGCATCACAAACTCATAAGAAACTCATGATTCTAGTAGTTCCTTAAATGTATTCCTAATCTCCTCAATGGTTTTAGTTAAATGAGTATTTGAATTAACAATGGATCAAATTTTCACTTGAGTTTTTTTTTTTATGTCAAATGTACTCCTTTCTAAAACCTTTATTTCATTTATCGTTACCTTATCTTTTTGTATAGAGGCTCACATATGTTTCAATGTAATGCAAAGAGGTATGTTAATTCATAAAGACATTGTAAAATTAAAAAATTGTGAATTAACATACCTATTTGCATTACATTGAAACACATGTGGGATTTTATACAAAATACATTATGACGATAAACGAAATAAAGGTTTTAGAAAAGAGTACATTTGACATCAAAAAAACTTGGGTCAAAATTTGATCCATTTTTAATTCAAATACTCATTTAACTAAAACCATTGAGGAGATTAGGAATAAATTTAAGGAATTACTAGAAGCATGAGTTTCTTATGAGTTTATGGTGTAGTGTCATAGATGGGGTTCCCAATGAAGAGAAGGTAATCTACGCAGCCTAAAGTCCTATCGTATACAAATATACGATTGTAAGAACTTAATAATGTTTTTATTATTTATTAAAACATAGTGCATATGGTTTTTAAATCAAGAGATATAATTCAAATACAAGCCATTAGGACCAAACAAAAAATGCAAAGAGGTATATTAATTCATAAATCATTTATTTGACAATGTTAATGCTCTGGGCCTAAGCCCTAAGGGGTATTAATATATGTTTTCAATCAGACTTGCACCCTTGTGAAGGTAGTTTCAGGGCTTCACAGTTTTCTGAAACATAGAAACAATCTTAGGCTGTGGGTGGCCTAATCAGCGGATTGAGACTCTAGATTCTAAGGGCTAGCTCCCTTTCGTGTATCAATTAGGATCTCTACTCTACACTATAAACTATAAGGAAATGGGGAAAAGGGAAAATTAAAGGAAAAGTCCTATTTAATGATGGTGATACACATATATTTTGATTCATCCACTCAATTTGAGCTCCTAAAAACACTGATTAGACAAGAAAAAGATTGAATTTTCAATTCCAATTGACTCCTATGCATCAGTTTTTCATGAAAAGGTTCTATTTGGTTATCAAAGCTTGAAGGAAATGAGGGAATAGGCCTGATTCAAGGCACTAACTAGTCACTTACATCCATTGTAACTTCAGCCAAAAGACATCAAACACAAAACATGACCTGCATAATCTAATCAACTAGTAACTAGGTAAGAATCGGGACTTGACATGGAAGAAAATTCTATTACATATGCAAATCGCTGACATAAATACAATATACTAACATTCTAGAATCTGAAAATAGTCCTATTTATCTGAAAAAGGTTACAAAACTCAATCTTTGGCAGAGTCTGATCTTGCCAAAAGAGAGATTCTTAAAAATGGCTGGAAAATCCAACTTATATAAAAAAAATCATACACAAACAAGAGATTGGTGCTAAAAATAGAAGAGGAGATCAACTGCCACATTTCACAAGTCCAACTTCAACTATCAAAAGATAACTAAGTCTTCAAATAATATCTTTTTATTTTTTGTATTGCATAAAAAGCTCTTTGGCATCGAAAATGGTGGAGAGCCCATATCATAATCATTATTTAGAATAAACATTAAATTCTTCAAAATTTATCAAACGTGCATGGATCTTTGGTAATTCAACTCTCTTCATGCATGATGTTATGCCAATATTCAAAGAGAAAACTCCACTTGAAGCTGAGTTGGAAGTGTTTGAAAAGGATATGATTAACAAGATAAACAAGATTGCATGCATGAAATTCTATATTAAGCTCTCCTTGAACAGCCATCCAACGTTAAAATCCTCAAGCCCTTCATGCATTCGAGTCTCACTTTTGGAACTAAGAGAGTCATGCTTGAAGGCAACTACATGTCTGTGAATAATTTGATTATTGCATTTATTATTTGGAGTGCTTTTTACTGTAGTCCAATCTTGCTTGGGCCACTCTGCATGCTCTGAATGTGACCATAAAACGCATTGTTCTGAGTCAAAATGGGAAGTCATCATTGTCTTTTATTGATTGGCTTTTGAAATCCTACCAGAATCCTTTTGAAAACCTAGATTTTCCTTATCCATTGATCTCCTTGCTGTAGAATGTGCTTATGCCACTTGTCATTGATTAATTAGCCCTTTGGATTTGCTGACCATTTGACTTAATCTTGTTATGTTGATCTATTTTGATCTAATTCCTTCAGGCTATTTTCTTCTATCTATTCCCACGAACTTTCCTCTTCGTTCATTTCCTTTGATCCTATTGCCTGCATCTTACTTCCTTTGAACCATTCCTTTTAGAATTTCCTCAGACAAAAAGTCTGCATTTTCTCTCTATTCGTTTCCTTCAGACAAAATTTTTGAAGGAATTATTTATATTATTTATTTTGAAGCCTTTCTTTCATTCATTTCCTTCAGACAAAAAGTCTGAAGGAATTCTGTCTTTGGACTTCTTGCAATGGACAATTCCTTCAGATAAAAAGTCTAAAGGAATTCATGTCCTTAGAACCTTTGCAAATTGCCCTTTAGGCTTTTCAAAATTTCCCTTTGGGATTTTTGACAAGCCCTTGGAACTTTTGAAATGATCTCTCGGTCGAGGATAGACCTTTAGGAGTTTTGGAAAAGTCCCTTCAGGAAAGTTGCAAAGGACAATTCCTTCAAACAAAAAGTTTGAAGGAATTCATGATATGAAATTTTGTAAATTGGCCTTCGGATTCATGAAAATGCCCTTCGGGCTTTTGGAAATGAACCTTTTGGAATTCTAAAAATGGATCGTTCAACAATTTTTAAATGGTCTCTCAGAAGTTTTGAAATGGTCCACTTGCCCTTCAAAAAAGTTGAAACGGTCCACTTATCCTTCAGAAAAGTTGAAACGGTCCACTTGCCCTACGAAAAGTTTGAAATGGACCTCTTCTGAGGAAGTGCCTTTCGGATTTCTGCAAAGACCCTTCAGACTTTTTGAAATGGTCCTCTTACTCTAGAAAAGACTATTTTGGAAAAATTGCAAAGGTCATATTGCCCTTTGGAAAATGTGTAATGGTCCTTCGGCAAATTGAAATAACCCTTCAGACTTTTTGAAAAGGTCCTTACGAAAGAATTTGAATGGTTCACTTGCCCTTTGGAAAAGTTGTAAAGGACTTTTCTGAAGGAAAATAACCCTCTCGGGCTTCTTGAAAAGTGACTTTCCCAAAAGGAAACTACCCTTCGGGATTATTGAAAATTTCTTTATCCAAAAGGAATAATCCTTCAGATTTTATGCAAAGTCCTTCAATTTAGCTTATATAGAAAAACCTGAAGTATTTCTTCCTAAAAAATCCTGAAGTCTTCTTCTTTGAAAACCTGAAGTCTTTTTCAAAACTCGCTCCCTTCAACTATTCGGATCAACATCAAAACTTTTCTACAAAGAATAAGACAAGTGAAAGAAAAGACCCTAAATCACCTATACAACCCTAAGAGCTATTAATCATGGGTTCTTCGAGGACTTTTCATGACCAATTACTGACTCATAAGACAAAAAGGCATGTTTATGCAAGTTTCAAATGATAAGGGTTGTAATTTGACCTATAGGGTCAAAATTGTCAACATTTTGGCGACTCAACTAGGAAGCATGCCTGCTATGTTTGAGAACTAGACCATTTACATGACTCCTAGACTCACAAAGTAATGATAAATTTGATCCATGACTACAAACTCTCCTTTGACCTGGCATGAGACAACCTTCATCCTCTAAAATAAGAAAGGAAACACACAAAGTAGGGAAAACTAACTAAACAAAGCAAATGTGCAAATAAAGCACTTATTTGGAATAAAATAGAACTAAATTAATGTGCTTGAATAACACTTGGAGGAAAACAAACTAACTAACTATGTGCAAGGAGCCAAGCTCTTTAGTAGCAATGTTTTAGATGTATCCCATTGACTGGGATTAGAAGCTCCTCACCATCCATCTTTGCAAGCTAAAGGCATTGTGGGATTTGCAATTGGAGATTGTGTATATGCCACTCCAAAGGGAATCAAATTTTGTGTGCCTTCCTGGTTTAGCTCGATCTTCATCCTACTTGGGGACCAAATCTCTTTCTTTGAAACTTTGTGAAGAAGCTCTGTTGTCAAAAGCTCTCTTTACTTGTGCTTGATATATTTCCATGGCTAGCATAGACTGATTTCTTACCTCTTTCAACTCCATAAGCTCAACATACCTAATTTCCATAGGCTCATTCTCTAACAATTCAAGTTGATGCATTAGTTCTAAAGTAGAAAATTCAACAGAATGGGTAACCTTGATTCTTTACCATATACCAGCTTGTATGAAGAGTTGGCTATTGATCTTTTGTAGGTGATCCTATCATCCCACATAGCTGACTTCAAATTGAGATGCCATAACTTCTGATTGTCTTCAATAGTCCTTCTTATGATCTTCAATAGGTTCTTATTCATATATTCATTAATGCCATTGCCTTGTGGATAATAGTTTGATGAAGTGCTAAGTTAAATTCCATGTTGGATAGCCCATTGACTGATCCTAGTTCCCACAAAAACCATTGCATTATCAAAAATAATAGTTGAAAGAACTCCAAATCTAGTAAGCAAATCTTCATAGAAATCTATAACATTAGTTTCGTTTGCTTCTTTCAATGTCATTGCTTATGTCCAATGTGTGAATTAGTCCGTAGCAATTAGAATCCATTTATGTCCTGAACTTGAAGGAGGATTTATGAAACCAACAAAGTTCAATCCCCATTGGACAAAGGGTTGATCCATCTCAATTGGTTAAAGAGGTAAGGCTGCAAGTTTCACTTTTCCTATAAACATAGCACATTATTTGCACTTCCTTACCCATGCATGGCAATCACCAAAAATACTAGGCCAATGGTACCCACCTCTCATGTTCTTAAGGACTGTAGCTATTGCAAAAAAATGCTCTCCACCATGTCCATCATGGAATTTTTCAAGCAATATCTGAGTCTGGCATGGCTCTATATACCTTAGCAACATGCCATTGATATCTTTCTTGAACAAAACATCATCAATAAGCAAAAATGTAATTGATTGCAACCTGAAATATCTTCTTTTTGAAGCACTTAGACGAAAGGGATAAATACCATCTTGGAGATAGCTTACCAGGTCATGATACCAACTAGAAGGTGAAGTATGAGTAGTTGCAACCTCTTCATCATTTGACACCAAAACAACCTCATTAGTCTCTTGCAAGTCTTGAGCTAAATGCTCACAAAGTCCTTTGCCTCTAATCAACTTTGTGACCTTAATTTCCACATCATACTCCATTACCTTGGTTATCCAACAAGCTCTCTTCTCATTTATATCTTTGTTTAAAAGGAACTCCTTAATGCTTGGATGAAAAACCATTATGTGTATCTTATTGTTAGACAACAAGTATCTAAACTTTTTAAGAGACCTTATAACTGAAAGAACATGTTTTTCAACAAAATAATACCTTGTTTCATACTCTTCCAAGCCTTGACTAAAGAAAGTTATTGGCTGCTCCAAAGCCTCATAATTTTATTGCATAAGAATGCCTGAAATGGTGTCCATGTTGGCATATGTATACAAAACGAAGTCTTTTGTGAAATCTAGATTTATAAGTGTAGGAGCACTAGGTATGGCCTTCTTAATATCTTCAAAAATTTTAACGTCATCTTTGGACCAACTAAAGCTCTGGTTCTTCTTTAGCATAGTTATAAGTGGCTTAGCTAAAATGGAAAAATCTGAAATATATCTCCTTATGAAGTTGATTTTTTCAAAGAAGCTTTGCATAGCCTTTTTGTGCTTAGGCAAGGAGAGTGCAAGAATGGAGTCTATCCTTTCAGAATTTATACTTAAACCATACTTTAAAATTACATGTCCAAGGAGCTTACCTTCATGAACTGAGAAGACACACTTTTTAGGATTTAAAGATACCCCAAATTGCTTACACCTTTCAAACACTTGCTTGAGATGAACCATGTGATCTTCTACACTATATGAAAATACTGTTATATCATCTAAATAAACAAGTACAAATTTGTTAAGAAGGCCTTGGAATTCCATATGCATGGCTCTCTAAAAGGTTGCTCCAGCATTAGATAAATCGAATGACATCTTTCTGTATGCAAAAATCCCCCACTTGGTTGTGAAGGCTATCTTAAATTGGTCCTCTTAACCAAAATCTGATTATAGCCACTATATCCATCCAATAAAGAAAACCTCTCTGAACCTGCAACCAGTTGTAAAATTTCTTCCATTGGTGGCAATGGATAGTGATTTTTAAGTGAAGCCCTGTTCAAATCATGAAAGTCAACACACAATCTAATATCACCATTCTTTCGTACCAAAACAAGATTTGCCACCCAAGTTGAGTACTTAATTGGAAATATAATAACTGACTCTATGAGCTTGTGAAGCTCAGTTCTCATCAAAGGCTCAAGCTTAGGATCAATGGGCCTTTGTCTTTATCTCACTGGTTTAGTTTCAGCCTCTAACTCAATGGTGTGTTGAGCTAAACTTGGGTCAAATCCCTTGATATCACTATATTTCCATGCAAATACATCAGCAAAACTTATGCATAACCCAATGAAAGCTTATTTTTGTGAAGGAGTGCATATCTTACCCAGCTTCATAATCTTACTAGCTGCAATCTCTACATTGGCATATCTTCTTTTGTTGACAAGGATAACTTCTCCTTCCTTAAATCATCATCAACACTGAAAATGTTCTCAAGTGTGACCAATCCCTTTGGCAACTTATTTATTTTTAGTTGCATAATCTTATCACCATACTACTGCAGGTGCTTTGATTGGTTTCTTGAAGAAAACTCAACTTCCTCTTGCAAGAATCTCACATTTTGATTGTCATCTTCGAACACCTGCCAATTCTCATGATTATCTAGAACAAAAGGCCTTAAAACCACCTTTATATGTGATTGAATTTTTTCATTTTTTATATCTGCTGGGATACTAAATTGTGATCCAATGGCAGCCAACCTATCTGCATGTTTATTCTTGCTTCTTGGTATTACCTGAAAGTTAAAAGCTTGAAAATCTTCAAGTAAGTCTCATATTCTATGTTTGTAAGATTTAAGCAACAAATTTTTACTCAAACCTCTTATTTGGTGAACTATAAGTTCACTATCACAAAAACATGCAAGGTGTTGACTTTCATCTTCCTAGCCCACCACAAACCGTGAACTAGTGCTTCATACTCAGCAACATTATTTGAACAACCAAAGTGAAATTTAATAGAAGAGAAATACCTTTGCTTAGTTGGAGAAACTAACATCATTCTAGCTCTAGTACCATGTTTATTCCTTGATCCATCAAAGTACAATTGCCACAAACTTTCACTAGATTCATCATCTTTAACCATGGCTAGAATTGGTACATCATTCTCATGAAGGCAGTACACACCGAGTCCTTCTTCTTCAATTAGCTTATAAGGATCATGCTCATACAATGTGGAAGCCCACTCATCAAGAAATAAATTTGGAACTCTATCCAAAGGTGATCCATTTTCTACTCCACTAGTTTCTAGTACATCATCCGAGATGATACAGTTAGTGTTCACAACACTTGGCATATATGGCTTCATATGGAAATGTGTAATAGGTTCAGAATGAATCATTACCTTGGTACCATACTTGATTTTGAACAACAAATAAGTCCAATCAGCTGACCAATATCCCCCAATCTTTGAGGTGAAGTCCCTTAAAAGGCACATAACGAAGTAAGGAGGCAAGTCTACCACAACAACATCCTAATGAATAGTAACATTAGGAGAAGGATGTGATGTCAATTTTATATCTCTGATGACGCCTTTCATCTTTGTTGGTGACCCATCTAGTTACAATACCCCCTTAGTGTTTGGCTCATAAACAAGGCCGAGCTTGTCCTCAATTTGTTTAGGCATGACTATACTATTAGCTCCACTATCCACCATACAGTTATGAACCAAAGTATCACCTACTTTCAAAGAAAGGTAGAAAATATAAGTTTTATTTGTTTTTACCTCAGATCTATCCACCTTTGCCATCTTATTTACTTGCTATACTTGTTGCTTAGTTGGTTGATCTGAATTAGTTAAGACAACTCCTTTGTCGACCAGTTTTGGAGACAATTTGAGAGTTGAAAGCTCTTGGATGAGCATATCTTTTTGTCCTAAAATGGAAAGTGACTCCCACATGATAATGTTGATATTTTACTTCTTCATCTAATCCACTATACTGAACTGAGATCTACCAACCTTAGGTTGTACTTTCTGAAGCACTGACTGCTCACGAACTAGAGGTATTCGATGAACTTTACTAACCTCTATATTTTGATTTTTCTATGTTGTATAGGTAGCAAGTTGTTATTTTGTACTCTTAAAAACAACCTTAAGAGTAATTGAAGCATTTATCACCTCCTACAGCTCATCAATGGCTCTTTTTTTATCTCTAATTACAACTGTAACTTGAACACTTGTATTGTTAGTTTTAACACTCTAAGTAATAGCAACATGATTATCCACTTGCCAATTTACATTAATGGCATTAGGATGCCCTTGAACTTGTTGAGTTTCTCCTTGTGATCCCAAACTTGTATCTTGGTATTGACCTCCTTGAAAAGAAAACTCTTCCTGTATCATTTGTGGCATAGTGATGTTTTGTGATGTTAAGGTTTGGTTTTGAGCATCATAGAGATTTGAGGACTGCCAACCTGAATCCTGCATCAAGTTGTTTTTAGGTGGGGTGGGAACAATGGCCTTTGAAGTGGAAAGAGCATTAGGATCAAGGGAAACATAAGGCTTAGCTGGAATTATGGCTCCTTGTGTTTGATAAGGTGGTCTATTCTCTCTGAAACCTTGATAAGGAGGTCTTTGATCTTTGAAGGGCCGATAGATGGTCTGATTTTGTTGTTGATAGGGCCTATTATCCTGCTATTATTGTCTCTTGAGTTTCATTATTTCATTCCCAAAGGATTGTAACAAGATTTTCAACTCTCCTATCTCACTAGCTTGACTAGTAGGGACTGTAATTTGAGCTTGAGGTGGTGGAATAGGAGCTAAAGATGGGATCTGAGAAATTTGAGGAGCTAGTATGGATTTTATTTCTAGAAGTATAAGCATTAGAGGTCTTAGAGAAAGCTTACCAGTTTGTATCAAACTATTCTTTGCCTTTATTGCAACCTCATAAGCATTTGGCAAGGTAGTACCACCCATTCATTATATCTTCACACTAATGTCAGAGTTAAGGGCTTTCAAATAGTACAAAAATGCATATTTAGGGGATGGCCTAATCAACACAGGTATTTTGGTCCATGTCTTTTAGAATTTGAGGTTAAAATCAGACATAATGATCCAAAACTCGAAAAGCTTTGGTTGAAAGATAATTCAAAAATAATAACAACACAATTCAAATAATGCTATCTCTGAAAAGAGATGTTTTATTTATCAAAATTGCAGACCCAAACATTTGCTTATCTCTGAGAAGAGATGTCTGATTTCCATTTTGGGTTACATCTTCATTTATACATGTTTTGAAGGTGTGGGGAGGATGTGGAAGGTCACCAATCTCGAGGGAGATGAATTGGTTCGACTTCCATGATTTACAACAATATAGAATTCAAGGAATTACTATTTTTAGAAACTTACTATTTATAAACTGCACTACTAAAATTGAAATTGGGACACTTATATTGGATTTTAGGGGGTCAAACTTCATTGATCAGATCTCATGCCATCTCACGATGTTCCCCTCATTATTAGCTTTCCAACGGTTCAAACGGTGAGTCAATTGGAGCTACGGTGCAAAAGTTATGGCTCCCAGAAGTTCTGCCATCAATTGGGGTAGACCCATCACCCGAATTGTCATCTGAATTGTTGTCCAGATCATTATTCCCTCCTTGAGAAGCAATGGTCCCCATTGCATCAAGATTTTTCATCAAGTGTGGTAGTTGTACTTTGATTTGATTCCCGATGCATACTTGGAAGGGACTGTGATTTATGGAACTCTGCAGGGCCCGATTGTTCACCATTTCTGTCTGACCATCAGTCTATGGATGGAAGGCCATGAACTTCTTCAGCTTGGCATCTATTTGCTTATGTTGTTTTATTGTTTGTGTAGTCAGGGCTGTAACATCAGCCCTTTTGGATTCCTATGGCTTGACCATCATGAGAACAAATTTCTTGGCACTAATCAAAGAGACAGATGTAGAAGGTGGTACTTCTAGTACCCTGTAGCGTCGTGTTCCAAGAGTGAGAGTGATCCTTCTAGTTCTTGATTCATATATACCATGTAGATCATACATGAATGGCTGACCAAAGAGTACATCACAAACATCTAGATTGACCACATCATATAAGACCTCATCTTGGAAAGGTTGTATTGCATATGACAGAAGACATTGGTGGGTGACACGGAGGTTTCTCCCTGGACTCAACCATCCAATGCTGTATGGTTTTGGGTGAGGCTTCATGGATAGATTTAGACTTTTCACAACATTAGCAGAGAGTAAATTCTTTTGACTTCCACTATCAAGAATGAAATTTAGAGGCTTACCTTTCACCCATAACTTAGAGTGAAACAACATTTCCTTGTCATCTAGCATCTTGTCGTGTGTCTGTGATGAAGCAACAATGGCTTCAAAATCAGCATTTATAATTTCTTCTTCAACCTCTTCGACTTCAGGGTCTGTATGAGGTAAAATAGAGGATTGTGACTCAGAAAGCAGTGATTTGATAACTCGACATTCTTATTTGGAGTGAGTTCCAAATTTGTGATAATCACACCACTTCCCAGTCTTTCCTTCCTTTTGCTTCCAATTTTGGCCTCGTGTTTGACCTTCTTTGTCACTTTTCCATTTTGAAGACTGATTCTTTATACTCATTCTTCCATGCTTCTGCTCAATCTTTACTGCAAACTTGTATGCCTCACCGATGGTTTCCAAATTGAAGAGTTCCATTTCTCCCCGTATGTACCATTGTAGTCCACCACGATATTTGAGAACCTTGTGTTTCTCACTTTCTTGGATGCCCAATCTCGCAGATAGAGAATGAAAAATGTCAGTGTAATCTTGAACAAATTATTCCTTACCTTGGCGAAGTTGTTGCCACTCTATATATAGATCATCATATGCTCCAATGGGGTAGTATTCTTCCTTTACAGTATCTATGAAATCATCCCATGTAGGTTTTGTCTCAAGGCCAATATCATCTACACTGAATCTCTTTTTGTACACTTCTCACCAAGTTTTGACAGGCAATGATGCTTTCAGAAGAGCAAAAGTAATCTTCTCTTTATCATGAATTTATTTACAGAAAAATAAGATGACAATTGATCCAACCAATTTTCTACTACATCAGCATTAATTTTGCCTTCAAATGTAGGGATATCAAAATTCACCTGAACCTTGAAGGGTGTTGGGGCACTGAAAGGATGTGCAAGTGCAGATGAAGAGCCAGAATTTCCCATCGAGATTTGTTGGAGAATTTGAATGAATTGTTGTAGCATCTGCGCTTGTTGTTGTTGGAGGGCTTCATTCACCATTTCCTTGAAAGGACCGGATGCCTCGGTGTTGTCCGTCATTTGAAGTCATTTGGAGCAAATAGGTGGATATTTTGCTGGTTCTATTTTCCACCCAAGCTTCATGTAATCTGACCTCGTCCTCGGGATCATACACTCTAAAGACAAACCACTCTAATACCACTGATCTAAAACTCGAAAAGCTTTGGTTGAAAGATAATTTAGAAATAATAACAACACAATTCAAATAATGTTATCTCTGAAAAGAGATGTTTTATTTATCAAAATTGCAGACCCAAACATATGCTTATCTCTGAGAAGAGATGTTTGATTTCCATTTCAGGTTACATCTTCATTTATACATGTTTTGAAGATGTGGGGAGGATGTGGAAGGTCACCAATCTTGAGGGAGATGAATTGGTTTGACTTCCACGATTTACAACAATACATAATTCGAGGAATTACTATTTTTAGAAACTTACTATTTTTAGACTACACTACTAAAATTGAAATTTGAGACACTTCCATTGGGTTTTAAGGGGTCAAACTTGATCGAGCAAAGCTCATGCCATCTCACGACATTCCCCTCATCATAAGCTTTGCAACGATTCAAACGGTAAATCAATTGGAGCTACGGTGCAAAAGTTATGGCTCCCAAAAGTTCCGCCATCAATTGGGGTAGACCCATCACCCGAATTGTCATCTAAATTGTTGTCCAGATCATTCCTCCCTCCTTGAGAAGCAATGGTCCCCATTACATCAAGATTTTTCATTAAGTGTGGTAGTTGTACTTTGATTTGATTCCCGATGCATACTTGGAAGGGACTGTGATTTATGCAACTCTACAGGGCCCGATTGTTCACCATTTCTGTTTGACCATCAGTCTGTGGATGGAAGGCCATGAACTTCTTCAGCTTGGCATCTATTTGCTTCTATTATTGTGTTGTTTGTGTAGTCAGAGCTATAACATCAGCCCTTTTGGATTCCTGTGGCTTGACCATCATGAGAACAAATTTCTTGGCACTAATCAGAGAGACAGATGTAGAAGGTGGTACTTCTGGTACCCTGTAGCACCGTGTTCCAAGAGTGAGAGTGATCCTTCAAGTTCTTGATTCATATATACCATGTCGATCATACATGAATGGCTGACCAAAGAGTACATCACAAACATCTAGATTGACCACATCACATAAGACCTCATCTTGGAAAGGTTGTATTGCATATGACAGAAGACATTGGTGGGTGACACGGAGGTTTCTCCCTGGACTCAACCATCCAATGCTGTATGGTTTTGGGTGAGGCTTCATGGACAGATTTAGGCTTTTCACAACATTAGCAGAGAGTAAATTCTTTTGACTTCCACTATCAAGAATGAAATGTAGAGGCTTACCTTTCACCCATAACTTAGAGTGAAACAACCTTTCCTTATCATCTAGCATCTTGTCGTGTGTCTGTGATGAAGCAACAATGGCTTCAAAATCAGCATCTATAATTTCTTCTTCAACCTCTTCGACTTCAGGGTCTATATGAGGTAGAACAGAGGATTGTGACTCAGAAAGCAGTGATTTGATAGCTCGACATTCTTATTTGGAGTGAGTTCTAGATTTGTGATAATCACACCACTTCCCAGTCTTTCCTTCCTTTTGCTTCTAATTTTGGTCTCGTGTTTGACCTTCTTTGTCACTTTTTCATTTTGAAGACTGATTCTTTATATTCATTCTTCCATGCTTCTGCTCAATCTTTACTGCGAACTTGTATGCCTCACCGGTGGTTTCCAAATTGAAGAGTTCCATTTCTCCCCATATGTACCATTGTAGTCCACCACGATATTTGAGAACCTTGTGTTTCTCACTTTCTTGGATGCCCAATCTCGCAGATAGAGAATGAAAAATGTCAGTGTAATCTTGAACAAATTGTTCCTTACCTTGGCAAAGTTGTTGCCACTCTATATATAGATCATCATATGCTCCAATGGGGTAGTATTCTTCCTTTACAGTATCTATGAAATCATCCCATGTAGGTTTTGTCTCAAGGCCAATATCATCTACACTGAATCTCTTTTTGTACACTTCTCACCAAGTTTTGACAGGCAATGATGCTTTCAGAAGAGCAAAAGTAATCTTCTCTTTATCATGAATTTATTTACAGAAAAATAAGATGACAATTGATCCAACCAATTTTCTACTACATTAGCATTGATTTTGCCTTCAAATGTAGGGATATCAAAATTCACCTGAACCTTGAAGGGTGTTGGGGCACTGAAAGGATGTGAAGGTGCAGATGAAGAGCCATAATTTCCCATCGAGATTTGTTGGAGAATTTGAATGAATTGTTGTAGCATCTGCGCTTGTTGTTGTTGTAGGGCTTCATTCACCATTTCCTTGAAAGGACCGGATGCCTCGGTGTTGTCCGTCATTTGAAGTCGTTTGGAGCAAATAGGTGGATATTTTGCTGGTTCTATTTTCCACCCAAGCTTCCTGTAATCTGACCTCGTCCTCGGGATCATACACTCTAAATACAAACCGCTCTAATACCACTAATCCAAAACTCGAAAAGCTTTGGTTGAAAGATAATTCAGAAATAATAACAATACAATTCAAATAATGCTATCTCTGAAAAGAGATGTTTTATTTATCAAAATTACAGACCCAAACATATGCTTATCTCTGAGAAGAGATGTCTGATTTCCATTTCGGGTTACATCTTCATTTATACATGTTTTGAAGGTGTGGGGAGGATGTGGAAGGTCACCAATCTCGAGGGAGATGAATTGGTTTAACTTCCACGATTTACAACAATACAGAATTCGAGGAATTACTATTTTTAGAAACTTACTATTTTTAGACTGCACTACTAAAATTGAAATTCAGGACACTTCTATTGGGTTTTAGGGGGTCAAATTTGATCGAGCAAAGCTCATGCCATCTCACGATGTTCCCCTCATTATTATCTTTCCAACGGTTCAAACGGTGAGTCAATTGGAGTTACGGTGCAAAAGTTATGGCTCCCAAAAGTTCTGCCATCAATTGGGGTAGACCCATCACCCGAATTGTCATCTAAATTGTTGTCCAGATCACATAAACTCATGAGGAGCTTTGTTTATGGCAGTTAATTGTTCAACTAAAGATAGGTGATCATATTTGTCCTCAAATTACTTGACTAAGGTTGCACCCAATTCATCCCAAGTAGAAATGGAGTTTAGTGGGAGGTTTTTATACCACTGTAATTTTTTTCCTTTGAAGGAAGCAACAAACAATCTAATAACAACATTATCTTCAATAATATTATGGACTGAATAGGTATTAGCTACATCTTGGATATGCTCAATAGGGGTTGTTTGATTTTATCCTAAGAAGAATGGGATGCTCTTAAGAGAAGACACAAGAATGCCATCAAACTAGGCTAGATTCAATGGAATACCTCTATTGAATGGAACAAGCACTTGGTTTTTTATGGCCATTTGGATAGTGGGAATTGTAGTGCCTAAAACAATAGGATAACTAGGGGACAAAATTTTCTTTTGAGGATATGGATTTACCCTCCTAAACCTTGATCTCTTATATGATATAAATTCAAAAGGAATACTTTTACTAGTTGACCTTGTTGTAATCTTTGGCATGAAAGGATTGCCTGAATGGTGATATGAACCTTGCAACCTGAAGAATTTTTAGCTTGTGATGAAGATGAATATTCTCGTCTACTACAATTGCTTCTCCTCAGCTTCAAACTTCTTTAGATATGCAAAGAATTTCTCTTTTAGTCCCACCGAGCGTGCCAAAAACTATTGTCAATCAGACTCACACCCTTGTAAAGGTAGTTTCAGGCCTTCACAATCTGCTGAAACATGGAAACAATCCTAAGTTGAGGGTGGCCTAATCAATGGATTGAGTCTTTAGATTCTAAGGGCTATCTCATTTTGGTGTATCAATTAGGATCTCTACTCTACGCTACAAACTACTGAGAAAAAAAGAAAAAGAGAAAATTGAAGGAAAAAATATTATCTAATGATGGTGATACACCTGTATTTTGGTTTATCCACTCAATTTGAGCTCCTACAAACACTGATTAGACAAGAAAAAGACTAAACTTTCAATTCCAATTGACTCTTATGCATTAGTATTTCATGAAAAGGTTATATCTAGTGATCAAAGCTTGATGGAAATTAGGGAATAGGCTTGATTCAAGGCACTAACCAGCCACTTACATCCACTATAACTTTAGCTAAAAGACATCAAACACAGAACATGATCTGTATAATCTAATCAACTAGTAACTAGGTAACAATTAGGACTTGACAAGGAAGAAAATTCTATCACATATGCAAATCACTAACATAAATACACTATACCAACATTCTGAAATCTAAAAATAGTCCTATTTATTTGAAAAAGGTTACAAAACTCTATCTTTGGTAGTGTCTGATCTTGCCAAAAGAAAGATTCTTGAAAATGGCTTGAAAAACCAACTTATATAGAAAAAATCATACACAAACAAGAGATTGGCATTGAAAATAGAAGAGGAGATCGACTCCCACATCTCACAAGTCCAACTTTAGCTATCAAAAGATAACTAAACCTTCAAATAATATCTTTTTGTCTTCTGTCTTGCATGAAAAGCTCTTTGGCATTGAAAATGATGGAGAGCCCATCTCATAATCATTATTTAAAATAAACATTAAATTCTTTAAAATTTATCAAACGTGCATGGATCTTTGGTAATTCATCTCGCTTCATGCATGATGCTACGCCAATCTTCAAAAAGAAAACTCCACTTGAAGCTGAGTTGGAAGTGTTTGAAAAGGATTTGATTAACAAGATAAATGCATGAAATTCTATATTAAGTTCTCCTTGAACAACCATCCAACGTTAAACTCCTCAAGCCCTTCATGCATTCGAGTCTCCATTTTGGAACTAAGAGAGTCATGCTTGAGGTAGCTGCATGTCTGTGAATAATTTGACTATTGCATTTATTATTTGGCGTGCTCTTTACTATAGTCCAATCTTGCTTGGGCCACTCTACATGCTCTGAATGTGATTGTAAAATGCATTGATTTGAGTCAAAAAGGAAAGTCATCATTGTCTTCTACCAATTGGTTGTCGAAATCCTACCAAAATCCTTCTGAAAACCTTGCTTTTCCTTGTCCATTGATCTCCTTGTTGTAGAATGTGCCTATGCCACTTGTCATTGATTAATTTACCCTTTAAATTTGCTGACCATTTGACTTAATCTTGTTTCGTTGATTTGTTTCGAGCTAATTCCTTTGGGCTATTTGCTTCTGTCTATTCCCACAGACTTTCCTCTTCATTCATTTCCTTCAGGCCTATTGCCTGTGGCTTACTTCCTTCGAACCATTCCTTTTGGAATTTCCTCGAATAAAAGTCTGCATTTTATCTCTCTATTCATTTAATTCAGAAAAAAATTCTGAAGGAATTCTTTCTATTATTTCTTCCAAAACCTATCCTTTGTTCATTTCCTTCAAACAAAAAGTCTGAAGGAATTTTTTCGTTGGACTTCTTGCAATGGACAATTCCTTCGGACAAAAAGTTCAAAGGAATTCATGTTCGTGGAACCTTTGCAAATTGCCCTTCGGGCTTTTCGAAACTGCCCTTCAGGCTTTTTGACAAGCCCTTGGAACTTTTGAAATGATCTCTCGGTCGAGGATAGACCCTTCGGACTTTTAGAAAAGTCCCTTCGAGAAAGTTGCAAAGGACAATTCCTTCAGACAAAAAGTCCAAAGGAATTCATAATATGAACTTTTGTAAATTGCCCTTCGGATTCATGAAAATGTCCTTCGGGCTTTTGGAAATGAAACTTTCAAAATTCTGAAAATGGACCGTTCAACAATTTTAAAATGGTCTCTCAGAACTTTTGAAATGGTCCACTTGCCCTTCAAAAAAGTTGAAACGGTCCACTTATCCTTTGAAAAAGTTGAAACGGTCCACTTCCCCTTCGGAAAAGTTGAAATGGATCTCTTCCGAGGAAGTGCCTTTCGGATATCTGCAATAGACCCTTCGAACTTTTTGAAATGATCCTCTTGCTCTAGAAAAGACCCTTTCAGAAAAATTACAAAGGTCCTATTGCCCTTCGAAAAATGTGTAATGGTCTTTCAGCAAATTGAAATGACCCTTTAGACTTTTTGAAAAGGTCCTTTCGGAAGAATTTGAATGTTCCATTTGCCCTTCGAAAAAGTTGTAAAGGAACTTTTCGAAGGAAAAGAACCCTCTCAGACTTCTTGAAAAGTGACTTTCCCAAAAGGAAACTACCCTTCGGGATTGTTGAAAATGTATTTTTCCGAAAGGAATAATCCTTCGGAATTTGTGCAAAGTCGTTCTTCAATTTAGCTTATATAGAAAAACCCAAAGTATTTCTTTCTAAAAAAGGCCAAAGTCTTCTTCTTTGAGAACTTGAAGTCTTTTTCAAAACTCGTTCCCTTCAACTACTCGGATCGACATCAAAACTTTTCTGCAAAGAACAAGACAAGTGAAAGAAAAGACCCTAAATCACCTAAACAACCCTAAGACCTGTTAACCATGGATTCTTCAAGGACTTTTCAAGACCAATTACTGGCTCACAAAAACAAAAAGACATGATTATGCAAGTTTCGAATGATAAGGGTTGCAATTTGACCTGTAGGGTCAAAATTGTCAACAATACCCATTGAATGTAAAAGAGCGCCTTACCTTAAATAAGGCTTTTAGGAGTTAATTAGGGTTAATTAAGTTAAACAAGGTCTTAATTATATTTTAAAGGTAGCTTTTCTCCCAAAGCTAGGATTTGGCCCTTGAAAGAAGAAAAATCCATTCCAAATGTTGTCCAAATGGGGACAAAGAACGGGAGTACTAAATTAAAAAAATACAATAATGACTAAATTTCAAAAGTTCTTCCATTTCCTTTCCCAAAATTTGAATGGAGGAGCTTCATTCTTTCTTCATTGCAACATCAACAATCTTTCTTCTTTCTGCTTTGTGTGCATTGGTCTTTTAAATCCATTCTGAAACAAGTAGATGCTTTGTATTGTGAATTTGAAGATTTTTGAAAATGCTTTGATGCTGAAATCTTATGAACTTTCTTTGAGGAGGAATAGCATGCAACACATATCTTCAGTCTAAGTCTTGAAGTCTTAATTGGTATTGATTTTGAAACTACAAGATGAATGTGGAGTGTCTCATGTGCTGCCAAGATGCATCATCCCCACCCATGCAAATCTTACCCTTTATAAAACTAGGCCACTGAAGCCAACAGACCTTATAAGACTCATTTATTTAATAAAAAATGATTTTCTCCTATTTTCACTGTATGCTCAAGATATAACGATTTTTGAGTTAACTTCTCCGATCAAAAATAAAAAACTTCTAATACATTATCCCCACCCATGCAAATCTTACCCTTTATAAAACTAGGCTACTTAAACCAACAAACCTTATAAAACTTATTCATTTAATAAAAATAATTTTCTCCTATTTTCACGGTATGCCCAAGTTATTATGATTTTTGAGTTAATTTCTCCAAGTAAAAAAAATGTTAATATGAAGATTGAAAAGACAAAGACAAGAATATCAGTTTTTTTTTTTTTTATAATGCTAGTTTTCTTGATCATTATCTTGATGTTTCTATACATCTTTTTTGAAAAGACACAGACAAGAAGATCGGGCTTATTTTGAAAATAAATGAGCAGCTCTAATTTGTCATTCTTAGAATATCAAGTTTCATCAAACAGAAGTCATTTTGATTATAATTCTTCTGAGGATGTTGTTCCTTAGAACCTATGTTTCTCCAGGGTTTCAAAATGTGTAAAACTCTCGTTACACGCTTCTACTTGAAGTTTATGACTTAATCTTCCTCTGCGAGTTGAGGCTATCAGAGAATGACAATAGGGTTATGCTGAATCTACACGATTCCAGCCGTAATCTCTTCTTTGCAAAGCAGCAGATCAATAATGGGTGTGCAACTCAGGCCATTATTTCCATTCTCATGAATTGCCCACAGCTGGACATTGGCCCACAACTCTTAAAGTTGAGGGATTTCGATAGAGATGTCCCACCTATGGTCAAAGCTCTTGGTATCACCAATAACAACGCAATTTGTGATGCCCACAACAACTTTGCCAAACCAGAGCCTGCTCCTGTTGCTTCTGTTGAAGATGGTGTTCACACTTTCATTAACTATGTACCAATTGATAACAAAATATATGAACTAGAACCTATATTTCTCCAAGTTTTCAAAATGGTTAAATATCTGTTTATACGCTTCTACTTGAAGTCTGCAATCATAAATGGCTTCTTCTACTTGCTCGGATTGACTAGCCAGCTTCATTCAAAGATTATGGGCTTCTTTGTGATGATTGCACATTAACATCTTCTCTCTAGGATGGAAATACATGGTTTCATTCAAAGATACCTGCTACTTAGGTCCAAGTTTTCAAAATGGGGACGTGGTTTTGGTCTGGTTCAATGACTAACGTATATCATAAAATAAAAACATTTGATTTTTTAAGCTTTTCGTTTACATCACGCCAGCATCATTGAACATTCTAAACAACTACATTGTAAATATAAACCTAATACATTTAAAACTCTCATTCATCCTGTACAATGAACATTAAAAAGTGAGTTCGAGTCTTGACAAATATGAATGCAAAATATATGATTGTTATACCATATAATTTAGAAAATTACTTTCAGAAAGGCGCGAGAATTTCTGAATAACAAACTGGATGGAGGTGAACAATGCCACGTGGTTCCTGTCCCTGGTTCGTTCCGTGTGCGTGGCGAGCTAAACAGAAGTGAAACAGGGGAATTGGGGGGGAATGGTGCCAGTTTTGGAGGGAATTTTAATCTCGCCAACCTCATTTATTACTGCCTGCTGGTTTACGGCTTGCTGCGCGGGTGGTTGCGGTTTAATCTCGCCCACGAGTTTTTGCGAGCTGGTTAAGCTCACCCGATTGTCCCTGAAAAACCACTTTCTAACTTTCAAGATTGGCCATGAGAAAATCGAATTTGGCCGAGTATGAAGTCCCACAAACCCCAAATAGTGATGGAGTCCCCAAATGAATAGAATCCAAATGTTGAATAATAAGGCGATGGGTGTCCTTCCTACTTACGAATTGAAGTGATGCTAGACATTGAAGTAACAGGGGAAGTTGCCAATATTGCATTAGAGTTGTAAGGAAGATTTCTTAGGTTTAGGATTCCCTTGTAGCGTTTGGAGGTTGCTGGGCATGTTGTTTTGAAGATCGCAATTGTTGACCATACTCAGGCAAAGACTGTTGAACCTGTAATTGTGAGTGAATTGTGTGGGTTGTTGGTTATATATGGTTGAGAGGATTGCACATGTTGTTGGTGTTGCATACCAGGTAATGGCCTTCTAGGAAGAATCTGTGGAACAGAGGAGGCAGCAGGTTGTTGGATTTGAGACTGATTAACGAGCAACTACCTGTATCTAGATGGTTGTTATTGTGAAGATGGTACATGATAAATGGAGGTCGTCGTAACTGCTGCTGAGGCTGAGGTTGTGGTTGTGGTTGTGGTTGCTACTGTTTCTCAAAATTTGTCAGCTCGTCTGGCTTCTCTAGCTTTCACTTTTCAGGCTATTATAATAATACTTGCATCCCTCTGGAGAAGTATGCTCTATCCAGATACAGATCATTGAAGCAAGATTAAGAACACTGATAGGTACCACACCTACAACAATTTTGGCTTCACTTGTCACAGAAAGTGAGCTGGTAGAAATAGTCGTCACTATTGCTTATGGTTGTGTCGATAATGGCAAACATTGTTGTAGTCCACCTTGCTGAGTTGAAACATGACGACTACCCTGCTCAACAATCTTACTATCCTTAATAACTGCTATGTAGGCAGATTTCTGAATTGTGCTCAATCTATGAGCTAGAAGTTATAACTATGCTTGTTCTTCCCATCATCACTCAATCCAGAGCCTCCTGAACCACCACCTCTGATTGAGCATCCAATGCACTAGTTGCTTCATCCCGCACTAAGATAGTTGGATTCTTTATCATTGCCCTAGCTATGGCTAGATATCGCTTCTGCTCTCCTGACAACTGCAGTCCCCTGTCACCCGTATTAGTATTATACCCATTCTCCAACAGCTGCAACAACAATCATAATATTTTAAGATTTAATAAGTAAAACTGAAGTTACAGTTACAGATGAGATGTAAGTGGGTTGGTAAAATGACTTAATTATTATAAACATCATTTAGATTCAAATCTCAATATGATAATAGAGGCTCATTATGACCAATCATTAGTAACCGTTGTTAATGAATCTTATACTTATGATAAATAATTACCTATCTTAAAAAAAAAAAATTACAATTAAGAGTTTTTCACACACCATATAAATCCATGAGCATTAGCAGCCTTGGCAGCCTCGATCACCTCCACCTCCACCTCGGTTGAATCTTCCTTACCATAAACAATGTTATCTCGAATACTCCCTGCAAACAAAGTTGGCTCCTGCCCAACCAGTCCTATAAAATGTCTTAAGCTCCTCAAATTTAACAATTTATGTCTTTATGATCTATTAATACCATTCCTTTGAGAGGATCGTAGAATCTTTCGAACAGTCTCGATCCCTCGAACAGTCCAATAATAGTAGAATTTCCACACCCACTTTGGCCAACAAGAGCCACACTGCTTCTTGCTTTGATTTCAAGGCAGAAATCTCTCAATACACTGACATTTGGACGAGCAGGATAAGAAAAATCCATCTCTTAGTTCAACATTGCCAACAATTTTATTTGGCTTAATTCCTCCAATATCTTCAAGGTTTATGGAACTATTTCTGTCCAAGATCATGAATACAGATTTCACAGCATCCGCGCCCTTGGCTATGTCTGAAGTCATGCTCCCAGAATCCGCTATAATCCGCCCAAATCTGCCCAACATGGCCATGCAGGTTAAAATACCATGAAAACTTAAATATCCTTGCTGCAGGAGCTTCCCTCCATACCAAAAACCTAAAGCCACTTGGGATGCATGGGTACAAGTTCCGAGAACCAATCCTGCATACCATGACTGTATTTCGATCTCTTTGTGGGGGCCTTCTTGTGTGGATTCAAAGAGCTGGAGAATTCTTTCCTCGGCACAAAGGCTGATTTGATTCTGTGGTTTAATAGTTTAAAAAGAGTTGTAATTATGGTTATGGATGTAAAGATGGAATTTGGATCCTAATTAAGAATGATTTAAAAAATTGATAGAAGGATGGATAGGTATCTTTAAAGAAAGAAAGTTCTAGTGTTGATCAATTAAGAGTTTTTTTGAGTAGTTGTTCAGGTGGAGTTGTTTAGGAGTTGTTTACTAATAATAGCTATTTTCTTAATTGTTTTGGTGGAGTTAAAGGAATATTTGGAGTTGCTTATTATTTTTAGAATTGGTCACTCAAATTAAGAGTCTACTTGTTAATCATATAGGATTGAAGAAAATACATGTTTTTAGGGAGAGTATGGAAGTGGTCACATTGAAATTTTTTTAAGGGTACTAGTGAGTAAATTTAAGAATATATATAGTAAAAGTGGTTTAATGATAAAAAAATTCCAAGTTTATGTTAGAATTTTATAGAAGATAATATTTAAAATTATGATATTTTTATTTATAATTAAAATTTACACAAATTTTGACTATTCATAAATTTATATTTGGTAGAGTATCTTCTTAAAAAATAGAAGCAGGTATGGGAAACTCTCAACCCCCTTCTCCATTTTTCACTTCATCAAACTTTTCCCTTAAAAATTAGTCAACTTTTTGTTTTTAGGAAAAGATTTTTAAATTCCCTTTTGTCATATCTTTTATTTTTCATAAAACCACCTATTTATTAAAATTAGGAGTAGCAGCGTCCTCTATGAAATCTTTATCTAAATCTTTTGGAATCTAACCATATCCTTTATAGTATCAGGGGTATTTACTCAACTAAACTTGATGTCTAGTAAAAAAATTTGTAAACTAAATAAATTTAATAATGGACTAACAATTTTTTGAAAAAAATAATTGTAAAATTCAATAAATTTTTTGAATTCTTTATAAATTAAATAAATTCACTAATGAACTAACGAATCTTTTTGAAAGAAATAGCTATAAAATTCAATAGAAAATTTACTTTTTCATCTAATAATTTAAAGATAATAGAGAGAGATTTTGAAAATATGAAATATGGAAGTAATATGCACTTCAAGTTTGTATGTTGCATGATAATAACAACCATTTAGCCTATCCAACTCTTTGACACTTGCACATTAACAATAGTATTGAATGTATGAGAAGTTTTTGGGTAAAAATTACATAAAATTCAAGGTATCTGGCATTTGTGTCTCTTTACTTGATGCATCATTAAACGATAAAAATTTAGAAACTATTTATCAATTGTTGACTTTTCATCTTTTATCTCTGATAATACGTTTAAGAGAGAGCCAAAACATTAATTAAAACCTTTGTATATTAAATCACTATAAACAAACACACCGAAAATTTATTGGAAATCGCCACCACCTTTTTTCCTCGTCAACATTTCTTATGGCATCAAACCCACACTTCAAAGATTTAATCCAATTTGACCAACCAAATTACTTCATCAATAATGTTAACTTGTTTTTCCAAGTATAAAATAAATGGATTTCTTTAAAAAGTTCAAATCTGATTTTCTAGCCAATTACATATCTGATTTCCTACAAGTTCAATTATATGGTTAGGGCAGCATCCTGATCCTTACCACTTGTATACCTGACTTTAACCAACATAAGGCACCATTACTAATATAATTGTGACAAAGTAGCAATACATTTTGACCCAACGAAATTTAAAAAAAGATTTTTATGGACAATTAAAATCCCAGTGTAGACAATATTCCAAATTCAACTTTTACAGCAGTGATGTGATTTGTGAGAAGGCAAACACAGCATAAGATGTTTGTGTTGATATTTCTTACAAGGAATAGCAATAATTAAACTTTGATTAAGTATTTTATTTTATTTTTTTAAAAACTATGCCTGCCACTCAATGTTTATAGTTGAAGAAGTAATGTTGTCTGATTAGTCATTAATGTTTATAGTAGAAAGAATCAAGCATCTTCAAAGGAAAAAAGGAGAAAAAACATCATTTAAGAAAAGAAAATTGTGTTTTAATTTTTTTTTAAAGATATAAACATAAAGCTCGCCTTTCTATCACTAACGCTTCACTTTTTTAAAAAAGATTTTTTCTAATTTTTTTCTTGTAGATTATGGATTCCAGAAGTTTGAATGAGAGGATTATTAAACTAATGTAACAGGTATAAAATATAAGTTTTATCTAAATATAATAATATAATAACAAAAATAAAATTGAAATGTATAAAAGAGAGGTTTACTATGTTTGAAATTTTACAAGAAGAGTGTTTAGAGAAATTCCTAAATTTTGATTTATTTGTGAACTGTCAAATGTTGAAAATAGGTTTAAACGTAATCTTAGAAAATTTGTGCCAAACAAAGAAATTATAAAATTTGACTAAAGTCATATGGTTAGATTTTGGTCACAAAGTTTGATTTTGGTTAGAGGTGTTAGATTCTACTAAAAAATTGTGTGCACCTTTAGCCACCCCAACTGAGAAAAAAACATCTCTTAGATTGTCGAATTGCGTTTTGAATCTCCCAAAGTCACTTCTCCTTCCTCTAGAACTTAATTGGCTCTAAGAGACCTTATAAGAGTGTAAAAATAGGTGTAGTTACAAGGGTTTGTCTCAAACAACACCTTATTCTTAGACAATTTAGAAATCAACGCTCATACAACTAGTAAGTAGTACAATGCAATATAAATATATTGACCCTTATCCATATTTATGAGATGTAAGCAACTAGTAGATTATATATGCTCTTTCACTAATCTTCCAATATTTGGTACAATGAGTGCATACACTTTAATAGATGGTAGTAGTAATAAAAAGAAGAGTGTATCATTGGATATGAATTTCAATCCTTTGTCATAAATGCATTAGCATGCTTGTGTATATATATACTTCTGAAAATTAGATTAAGACCTTATTGCATGCAAGACAACAATAAAAAAAGGTAGGAAAGGGCCAACAAACACGGCATAAACAAATTATCAAAATCAAGCACATGGGTCAAAGGACCCAAAAGAATAGATGACCAAAATCATAGGATTTAATTTTGGTAATGACCAAAATAGAATTTATTGATCTTGAAGAGTGAAAAAAAACCTAAAACAATGTTTTGGACATTTTAAGAGCATCCTGAGTCATATCGAGGTAAATAAGTAGTCGATCTATAGCTTTTCAGGCATTTTAAATTGAATGATGGTATTATTGTTGGCCTAAAGTTAATTGAAAGTAAATTTATAAGAATAACATAAGCAAAGAGGAGATAATACGAGGCCTAGCACAAGGGAAAACACACTATCAAGAGCAGAATATGAACCAATTATCCATATGCATAAAAACCCACCAATCCTATAACAAATAACTAGCTATGTAAAAAAAATTGGTGTATACATAATGCCCCACTTTTATATGTGTCTTTGTGTACATATCAAAGTAAAACAAACAAGAGCCCCTTGAAGGCTAAAAAAATTTGTGGCTAAAGCTTGTAAGTAGTGCTCGAAGTTAATACTAAATATGATAATGAACTAAAAGTTAAAATGATGAAATAGATTTAGTGTACTTGTAAACAAACAGAAATGTTTGCAAGTAGGTCAATGTCTATATAAATCGATAATAAAAATTATTGAAATCATCAAATGAAAAATGAATAGAAGGAACAAATACCCTTGGTAGTATGAGGAATGTTTTTTCATCTATGTAGAACCCTTGAGTGTTTGAAGTGTGTCTTATAACTCTCTAGTATGCATAATGTGTCTTATGAATCTATGTTGTACACCTCTTAGATGTTGAAGCACATAATTGTAGTACATCATTCTAACTACCTTTAGGGCAAAATAGAAGAAAGTCTAATGATTGCCTCCATTTATGTGGGGAAATTTTTCTCATAACTTTTTTGTTTGTGTTGTCATGTAGCTGAAAATAAAAATAAGTGGATTAAATGTGTCCCTTGTGAGGTGTCAGATAACTTATATCGCACATCTCAAAATAAATGGATTACATGTACCATGTGTAACATAAAAATGTTTTATTGTGTGGGCGCACAAGTGTTCAAAACACTACACCAACCACTTGTACTTAACAATAACAATAGGTAAATCAAGTAAAGTAGAACAATATATAGTTAATCGAAACTACCTAATGCAAAAAGAAGATGAATAAAAATGCCTTGAATTGTAAATGATAAAGATAAATGAAAGAGATAGGACATGTTAGATAAATACTTATTTTTAGTTTATTTGGATCCTGACAATGGTTGAATGTATTGAAAAGAAGGCTCTAGAACAGTGTAGAAGTAAGTATAGAAAGCAGACTAAATTATATGAAAGTGACCAATTTCAAACTATTCCAAAAAGGGAAAGACTAGTATTGGGATTTTTTGAAAATGGCAGTCCATCTGAAAATAGTTAAACCTACTTCGAAAATGAATCTATAATTCTTGTGTGTTTGAAACTTCTTCGAACTCTTTATCAATAACAAAAATCTAAAATCCTCCTGTTAGGAATATAGAACACAAGGAAATATTAATGAAATAAAAAAATAGAAATAAAATGCATAAAACACAACATAATAGAGACACAGATTTAACGTGGTTCACCCAACATGGGCTACGTCCACACAGAAACAACCAGTTCTTCTCTTATTTAGTCCAACAAATGAAGGGGAAAACCTGTAATACATCCACTGCAATATCCTCTTCACTCACACACAGTATGCCACTATAATTATAATGCCCTCATATCAGAGGAGGGTTACATATTAGTCCAAAAATGCACCAACATAATTTCTACCATTACATATATGACATAATAGTGAACGGTCTAGATTTACTATGAAATTACAATATTTTACAATGCATTTTTCTCAAAATTCTGCTTCAGGGGTGCTACCCTCAAACCCCTGTCAGGGGGGTTCCAAAGTAGGTCACCACCCCCCATGGACCCCCATGGTGACCTTAGTTGGGGGCGTTGCCTCCCCACACCCCCCTGTCGAGAAATAGGCATTATAATAAGATCATGTTCCACCATCCAACACCTCCCTCTGATACGATGAATGATGTGCATAGCTATTAGAATCTTCTATCATTTTATGTAACCCTAATCCATATACAATATCTAGCAATACATCAAAGACTAAAGGAAATATGCAGAGTTGGTGTCTTAGGACTTTTGATGTGAAGATTGTGTTATATATTAGTGCTAAGAATCAAGGATCATGTAGTCCTATGCATATGAGTGACCCATCCCCATGTGAGAGTAGACTCCACCTTCTCTCCCTAAGACAACTAATATGTTATATGTTATTTAATGTAATCCTTCTTTATTTTATTGTAAGTATGCATCCCCAAGACTTTAGTAGATAGAGAAAGGAATAAAAATAGAATGTGTAAGCTCCTTGGCAAGTGTGCGATGGATATGCTCAATGTGCATCTTGATAACTTTATTGGGAGGTGATAAATGGATTAGGGTAGATATGTATATATAAGCATCTTTGAATTAAAATTTGAACATATTCACGTGTAGTCTGACCATAGAAAGACATGAAATTTAACAATCAAGGCACCATAAAACTTGACATGGTGGCACAAATGATCCACAATAAACTTGACCCCTTTCATCCTATTTTGAAAAGCATCAATCCACTTTTAGGATGCTTTAAAAAATGGTCAAGGCAAAAACTATTGAAATATAGATCAAAATGAACTACATGATAATTGGGTGAAAAATGAGAGATCTGAATGTGTTTATGAGCAAACACAGTTAACACAATACTATGAAGGGTCTAATGTGATTGGAAAGTGTGCCAAAAAGTTTCTAGAGTAACCAAATGAACCAAATGTAAAAAAGCACAAAATTTGGACTATAACTACATGACTTGTACAAAAATTAGGCGTTTACATTAAGCCCATTTTGATACATATGTGTCTGCATGCATATCAAAGTAACAAAAATAAATAGATATTTTATTTACATGTGTATCCTATTCCATATTGTTCCAATGTAGTTTGAGTTAGACCAAAAGGTTATTTTGGTTTATTATTATTGAATCAAGTGTTTGTCATATGATGTTTACCTTTATCATTGAAAGATGGTGTGTCATTAAGCATAGATGATGGAAAAGGTATTCCAAAGTCCTAGGAAGTACAATATAATTGGCCAATACCAAAAGTATGCATGTTGTCTCTATATTCCCCCAAATTGATAGGGGTAAAGTGGAGCTTAGATAAATGTACATTGATACTATCATTACAAGTATCACTATCCTCATGGGTCTTACTACTTTCTTCCACATCATATGTATTTATTATTTAATTGGAATATATTATTTTGGAGCTACGATTACTTATTGTGTATATTAATGTGCATAATGACACTTTTTGTGGGTTCAAAAACCTTACAAAATTAGAAAGGAACATCATCTATGAAACAAGTCTAATTATAACCCTTATGAGAAAAAATTAAGCATCTATGTAATGTAGAGAAAACCGAATTCATATCATAGATCCATGGTCTAATAGGTAAAATATTATAGCTCACATAAGTAGGTGTCACTTGACATTGCATAGCTAAAGGTTTAGGTACAATAATTATGTTCAATGTAATAGTTCATAGAGTTCTTCTTGGTTGATTATCAAACCCTTTTATGATCCTTCAAAGTTGTAAGAAATTGATGATCAAGCCCCTAAGAATTGAGAAAAGCTTTACTAAAAATATTTAATCCTGAACCATTGTCTATGAGGAATCATTTCATTCCCTTCTAGTTGATAATAACTTAAATGTACAAAGGTTAATATTGATTTATGATCTCTTTAGAGTGTAAGTCCTTTATGATCTCTTTAGAGTGCAAGTCCTTTGATTCAAAAGAGATAAGGTTCTCACTATCTTGTAAAATTTGGTTTTTTGATTGAAAAGTGCACTTTAATTAATATAAGAAGATATAATACATCATTAATCATACAAAAAAGATGGGTATAAAAGTCATAGCCCAAAAAATCAAATCAAGCTAAAAAAGCCTTGGGAAGAGCAAAGTCTAGAAAAGGCCACCACACAGCCAAACAAACCAAAGTTAAACTAAATCAAGTGCACATCAATCAAAAAATATAAAAATAAAGGCACAAACAATGAGTCCATTAAGCAACAATATCAATCATGGTTGCAGGTGGAAGCAGAGGAGGCGAAGGATTATAAGGGTTCTACCCAACCCCCCTAAGTTTGGGGGTCCTTTTCAACCAAGATGGGGTCCCAACCATCAGTCTATTGGTTATTTTTTGTGTCATTTTGTTGCTTAAAATCTTGTCTAAAAGGATAAATGGCTAAACCCAGTTGTGAGAACTTATTTTGTGGAGGGGGCCTCCAAACCCTCCATCACCACTATCTCTATTTTCCTTGTCATATCATCAAGGAGGATATGGTCAACAAGAGTAAGGAGAGGTGTTCCTATAAATTTGAGATCAACGATTGTGAGGTCGGTGATGCCTTCCCCCACCCCCATGTCCTTGGGGGAAATGGTGGTGAGGAGGTTTAGGAGGCTCATGATTGATCACACAAGGACCATTACCCCAATGGTCCAAGAGGATCTATAGATGGTAGAGCTCGATCTGAACCATATCTATTTGACTTTAAATCTAAAGGGTAACATTCGTAATCACTATATTGTTATTAGTTATAGAAAGGCTTTTTTACACATTATTAAAACATGCTTTATTTCTAGTTTTCCAAATTGAAAAAGAATATTGTACAAAAAATCTGCTAGAATTTGTTATATCTTGTAGGAAGCAAGGTGGAGTCCCCCAAGTGAGCCATTTTCCAATTGAACATTTTAGGCTTGAAGGGTTTGAAGAGGGTATGAATCCATCTTCAGGTAAACTGGGCATGAGAGCAAAACCAAAAGAGGTTCTTAATGGATTATGGGTGGTGACAGGATGGGCAAGTGTAATTCAAGACCCTCATTTGTTTAAGTCGCTCCCCCATAGGTAGACCTTGGTAAATAATACACCAAAAGAAATGGGATTTTTTAGGCTCAATATAAGCTGTCCAAACATTATCAAACCTTTGAGCCCAAACACGATGGAGATATTTAAGAGATCATTGATGACTGAGGGTTTCAATATCAATATGCTAAGGGGACAAAATATTATAACCCAACCAAGGGGAATAGCAATAAGACAACGTAACTATAGGCCAGGACCAATCCTTCCACCATGGCAAAAGATAGGAGACTTTAATTTTGTGTAAATACTCTTTAGGTATAAAACACTAAAATTTAGAAATGGATTCTACATCTTCCTTATTTAGATTAAACTTAGTGAGCCTTAATAGGCCAAATATCCAACACTTGTTTCTCTTTTTTGTAATTCATTAAAAATTAGGATAATCTAAATGTAACCTTATATACAACCATAATACATAACAAGGATATGACTGATGCAAATATAATTATTGTGCTCAAGAATTTACTCATAAATTATTTCTAATTCATCTAAATGTGTTACATAGGTTGAACAATCACTTGCACAACTGTAGGCCCTCTCAGAACTAAATGTTAGACTAGCTCCTATCATTTTACAAAAATTGTAACAAAATGCAAACAAGATGAACTTACCATTTTCCAAGGAAGCTAGTACAAACTGGCCTTAAATAAGAGGTCTCCAATCATGTTAATACCTTTTTAAACAGTCTTAAGCTTTTGACCCAAGGGACCATGGCAAAGGCAACATTGTGGAAATTCAATGTGGGAGACCATCATAGAGACTGAGAATTGAGGGAAAGATTGTTTCTAAACCCTTCCCCCATCCATATGAGGTGAGGTTTGAGCTTTTCTCAGGCCTTCCAAATAATTTTCATGACAAAAGTGTCCCCTATCTTAATCAACATCGTGGTGATGAGAATATTGTACAAACCAATCCCTTATCAGGCCTTTCTTCCAAACAGGTAACCTTGAGAGATGCAATGCCTAAATAAAATTTTCAAGGCCTCATCCCCTTCCAATATTATGATGATACATTTAACATCGAGAGAAAGCCTTTGAAACTTAATATCATGAGCCCAAACCCACCAGCTTCTTGAGGGCGATAATAAATGGCCCAAGAGACTCAGTGAAAATCGTGGTGTCCTTCAGAATTGGCCTAGAGAAAGTCTCTCAAGATATTTTTTAACTTCAAATACGAGGCATTGGAAGGATCCAAACAAGATGAGTAGTAAACATGAGGAGTAGTGAGCACCTTAGAATAGATTTAGAACTTCCCAACCAGAGTCAATGGTTCAATGATCTAGAAGGATATTTTTTTCTCAACTCTTAGAACCACATAAGACCACAACTCTACATACGAGGCTTTAAAATAAAATGGAATGCCTAAGAATTTAAACTAAACCCTAGGGAGGATCCATTTCCACTTATATCCCTCCCACCAAGGATGTTTGGGTGAAAGGGACTGGCGATAACATTGATTCTTTTACCAGTTATATCCCTACTTTTTTCTCCTCTTTGAGGGGTGTCTTTTTTGTTGTTGGAGTTTATGTTTTGACCCCACTATTTTTATTTCATCTCACCTATGGCTCTTCTAGTAGGATGTTTGTGTGCTAGTTTTGGTTGGGGATTGGGCCCCCTATTTTGTGGCCCAGCACTAGGTCATACTTCTTATCAAAAGTGTTTACCCTATACAATAAAAAGAAGCAAGTAGATTATGAAACTAAAATCTTAGAATGAATGATGAAATCAATTAAACTAATAAAATTTGTACCATATGTAGCTACATAAGAAACGTAATACATGAAAAATAAAACCATGCAAAACCTACAGTCACAAGCAAGTTAAAATAGTATTAAAATACACATCTCAAAACTACCACCCATCGAGACTTACCACAGTGAAATAATAATTTTCTTGCATCCACCTCAAATAACTATAACGTAGACTTTCTAAGTCAAAATAAATAAATAATAACATTTAATTAATATTATTAATCATGATACAATAATTTCTAATCAACCAACATTTTAATAATATAACATGATTAATAATACATTAGTCAATGTAATTAATTTGATTCCCAATAACATTAGTCGAAACAATGATTAAAATGTGTCCACATAAAAAAAAAAATTATATAATAAAGTCTTTCTATCCAATTGCCAAAAATGGGTTATATAGTTAGGTTCAAATCACTCATTACATTAGGATATATTGATGTAATCATTACATTAATGTCTTAATGTTATGGCCTTATATGATTATAGTATGATAGTTGACTAACTTTTGCAAATGCTTTTGTCAATGCAATGACATATGAATGTTGTAATTTTCTAAATCTACTTTGTGGCACATGGTTAAATGTTCACAAGTATTAGAGATTCTTTCCTAAGAGTGATATATAGTTTGGTATTAATACTTTCAAACTTCAATACTTATTTCTAAAAGAAATATATTAAATTATAAAAGTGAATTTTGAAATAAATAAAAAATCAATGCTAAGATCCTTTCTTATTCACAAAACACACTTAATTATCTTAATACCATAGTTACAATTTTTGCAACCACAATTGTCAAGAAAATTTGTAAAGCCCTGATAAAAAATACAATAAAATTTGTATTGAAAGCACAACCAAGAAGACCATGCTACATAAGCATATGTACATCCATCAAAACATGATAAAATGATGGAGTTAGGACAATTACTTGTGTTTTGTGAGTAGGCAACGATCTTACCTTTATGATTTGATGTGTTAGTAAATTTAGTACATGTTTCTCTCAATGCAATGGCGTATGAATATTGTTATTTGTCAAATAACATTGCATTATAGGGTTTACTACAATGATTCTTCAATACTCTTTGAACTAATGAAACCATACAAAACATACCCTAACCAATTACATATTGATGTAGACACCTAAAAATGGTCCTATGGCATTATTTATAGTCAAATTACATGTATGTAGCATTGTTATGCTTACATTACATATTTGGGTTAAATTTCAAGGATTATGACCCCTTTTTCGAACTTTTATTAGTTGAAGATCCACTTTTAATTTGTACCCTTTATATCACGTCAACTTATTTTAAAGGTCCCCTTTGATCCTCATCTTATCCTATTCTTTGGTTCCCTTCTTAGTCAAGTGTACATGTATTTCTTCTTTCCCTATTTTTAAGGTCCTTAGTGATCCATTATTAGATGGATATTCCATAACATAACTTATCAAAACAAATCTTATATGTTCTTAATAAGTCTTGATCAATTATCTTGTTGTTTGCTTACTAATTTTCTTAAAAACAATCAAAAAATGCACTTGAGGAAGAATTTAAAGTGTTGCATATTAAAAGGATATTAAACAATGGAATTAGAATAGGAAAACTATTATAAGAACATAAGAAATAGAATTTCAAAAGACACACAATTATCCTAAAGAAACCCAACTTAGAAAAATTCCATGAGAGTGAAGGATTTACTCCTCTTGCCACTATATTGTCCTATAATTACAAGAATTTTTCCTTCTCAAGGCCTTAATGGACATTTGCAACATTTTTAACATGTCCTAACACCTATACATGCCATGTAACTTTCTCACTCACCTTTTCTTATCACACTCCAACTCCGAAACCAAATATAATCAATAAGAAGAACTAATATGGAACATCCCCATGCTTACAGTGACCATCTCAATGAACATTTATATAATTTCACATCATAGGAAGCTTTAATGAGAAGCCAAAAAGACTCAGAAGAAGAAGGGAAACTGTATGCAACTATTATTCCACCTATTATTTATCATCATGTGAAATAATTGCTTTTATGTAGGGCATAAACATCAGGGTAGTTATGTAACCACCACTTAAGGTTACAAAACTAATGTAGTAGTTACATAATTATCAAGGTGGTTATGTAACTACCACCTACTTTAACCAATAATTTTGTAACCCTAAAAACATTACCAACTTCTAGAGACCATATATTTTGCATATGAACTTGAAATGACATTCCATTTATTTAAAGTGTATGAATTATTAAGAGGAACACAAATATACAATCAAAAATTAATTTTGATGACTTTCACATTTTGTTTTTCATTCTTCACAAAAACCTATATGTTTTGAGGTCATATGAAGTCATAACTTCTTCTTGAACCATTTTAATGGTTAAACAAATTGACCAACTAAAAAAAGTGTTTCAAGTTACATTATTAGTTACAATGAGAATAGTGGCTTAGTTAGCTCAACTTGATAACATAACTAATCAAAAATTATGATCTTACCTCCCCAACTAGGAGGCTTTTTGGCCCTAAAATCTTATAAACTCATGCGGAGAAGAAAATCCTTCCCTATTTCCTATATCTCTTTTGTAATTGGAGGTGTAATTGTTAAATAAACTTACCAGATTTAGGAACTTATAATTCCACCTTTTCATGCTCCTTATGTGGTTCATTTCCTTCCATCAATGATTACCCATGAATACTAATGTCAAAAAGAGGACCAATTAGTAATAATTTCATCTCATGCTCTTTATTACTAGATGTGCTAAGAAAATTCTTGAATTTGTCTAATCCATTGTCTTTCTTATCTTTCAAAAGGAGAAAAGACAAATTTTCACTAGCATTAAGAAATTTTTTCCCTGAGTGAAACTTATTAAGGAGATCTTAAGACTTAATCATGTAGCTTTCCCCATCCTTGACCAAATGGTACAACGTAGCTCTTTTCATGAAACTAATATCTCTAACATACATATAAGGGATGTGAAATATTATACCACAAACATCAAGAGGTATCACATCTACCACAAATTCACCAATGAAATGCTCATTCATCTTAATATTTACTTTGATTGTTTGAAAACCTCTATCTTTACACCTTATTTTACTCATCATAGAATATATTGATTAGGATGATTATGCATTTCCAACAAAAATTTTCTACCAACTCTTTGATAATAAAATTTTCTTGAGATCAATAGTAAAAAATAACATAAAATAATTTCCTTCTTATTCTTATATGGAAAAAAGTTTAGAAGGTTCACCTTTATCTTGAGCATCATTACTACCCAAACATACTTTTTTAAAAAGGAAATAAAACATATCTTTGCATCCCATTAGAGCTACAACCAAACTCTTATCCTTGAATCAAGGCTATATCCTTCTTATTTCTCTTGTTCTTAAATGGATTCAAATTATAACAAGTATCACTTATATGTCCATCAACATCAAAGTGTCCACAATGCCTTGTACAATCCTTGTTAGCAATAATATAAGTAGCATTGAACCCACCTTTATTATTCAAAACATGTAAAGAGGGAGACAAATAGTTATTCTCATCCATATCAAGATAAAGGCATTGAGAACAAGCCTTATCTATGTTTTAAGGCCTGACAAGTAAGATGGACCTCCACAAGTGACCATGGATCCCTCCAACATACTTCATGAGAATTTCACGATCAAATTTATCTTTTCCAATTTGGACTGTCTTCTTATGAAACTCACTTGTGTAATCATACACACTTTGTCCTTCTTGTTACCTTAAAAATTTCCAATCAATAGATCTTTCCTCTTCATAAAAATATGATTAAATTGCTTCTAAATCAAAAATTTAAACTCATCCCATTTAGCGATTAGTGGTATCTTCTTAGCAACCAAGGAATGAAAATAAATTCCAAACTATGTTAAATTATGGCTACCTAGCTTCAATATTGTAATTGGAATTTATTTCTCTTCACTAATTCAAAGCAAATTTAAATATACCTCCAATTGGGCTAACTCGTGATCAAGTGTTTTCACATTCATCTCACCTTAGAATGGTTAAATTGTGATCTTAGCCTCTGCTTTAAACGAAAGTATAGCTTGGTTTCTATGGCACTTCTATTTTTCATGGTTTGGAGTATTCAACTCTTCGCTTATGTCATAAGTCCCCATAGAATCCCCTAACTTCCCCATGTGAACCTTCATAATCTTCTCAAGCTTCATCATGGATTGAAAGATGTTTGTGTAATCGTACTTCCCATGACCCTACTCCTCCCTATGATTATATATCAGCTCACGTGTAAACTACCAACCTTAGACATCCTAATCTAAGACATTCACCACCTGCTTGGACCTTGCCTACATCATATCCCTACCCCATACATCCCTAGTTCACATTAAGCTTTTTGCACGTAAGATAGGCCTTCCTAGAGACCTCTCGAGGCCTCTTGAGATCTTGTTGACCAGCCCCAATCAAAGTTTGACCCAAGTCATGGCTTGTGTAAAGGAAACCTATGGCCTAGGCCACATGTTTCCTTTACCAAAGACACAACCTAGGTCGTGACATGGGCAAAACATTGTAAAAAGCTCAAATTTGAACCTAAACAGCCAAAAAATAGTTACTTTTAGGTCATTTGGTAGATTTTCAAGGGGATATATGTCTCTTTCTCATTCATTTGAGCTTCTCTCTCTTCTCATTCCATCTCTCTTGTGATTCTTCTTCCCTCTCTTGACTCTCATACCTTCTTGAATCTCTCTTGGTTCATTCTTGGCACTCTTGAGCTTGATTGGGGATAGAGAATCCCATATGTTGCTACACTCTTGCTTGAAGACTCCATTGCTTTCAGTTGTTCTTGATTCCTTGTTGGATTGATCCCAAGCTCTTACATTTGGCATTACACTTGGTTGGAGCTCTTACACCATTGCAAGTTCTCACTTCACCTCCTCCTTTGCTCTTGGATCTTGGTTTGGACTTCAGCTTGCACCTAGCTTGGTATTCCTCCTACATTGTTTCCTAGCTTGGATTCTTGGTTGGTAGAACATCTACACTTCATTTTTGAACTTGATCTAAGGGTAATTTGTTATGCAAAGTGAAACTCCATTTTTTGTGTAGTGTATATTCTAGGGTTTGATTTTTTTTTAGTGAAATAGTTGTTTTGCATGTTGCTTAGAGTAGTTTCCAAAGTTTTTTTTGCATTTGTATATGTTCAAAGAATATTTTCATCGTTGAAATATTCCTTTTATGATTAACATTGCTCTCTTTGGAATCCTTTCTCATTGCATAAGTAGAGATACACATGTTCTAAAGACACTAGAAAACTTGCTCAAACACTCTCTCCCTCTCTTGCTAAAAACTATAACATTGCATTGATAGAGAAAAATAGTATTGAATTGAAAGGATAGCACAAATCTTGAATAGGCATACTCTTGAACCTTTACTTGAAAATATCTTTATTGTGCAAAATGTCTTTCATTTGGCCTCAAAGTGCCTCAATTGTTAGATTTACATTTCATTGGTTATCTCATTTCATTCAGTATCATTGCTTTCATATTGTTTATGCAATCAATAGTATAGTTTTAGCCACTTATTTTACTATCGTTGGATCTGTTTGAGGTTTTTACATATTTTATGCACTTGTTTGTACTATCCCTACCCTGGTTTACAAGTTTGTCTATAACTTGGTGCAAGCTAGCAAATCGGATAGCCACTATAGACCTCCTGTAACCCAGAAAGCCCCTAAGCCTTCTAGCCTCTTAGTGGTTTGCTTTAACACCCTACCAAACACTGGTAGTTCCATTCAAATTCTTGGAGCTACAGTTTGCACTAGCATCTTCTAATTTGTGGAATCCATCTTCACCATATTGAAGTACCCTTTCATCTTCATGAGATATAGTTCTCACTTCTCTAGTCCACATTCTTGTGGATATATCCTACTGTAAAGGAATCAATACACCTTTTGCACTAGCCCTTGCTCTTCTTGTAATAGGCGTAAATCTTCATAATGGTCACACCACACAAAACACATAGTTGATGTTAGCGTGAAACGCTAACAAGATATGATTATCACATCCTAATTTCACCCTATACTTAATAACCTATAAATCTATGGATTAGTATGGTTAAAATGTGATTACCATTGCTTTGATTTGAGCATTTTGACATATACTAGTATGGGACAGTGATATTATTGATTTATATACATTACGTGACAGTTATATTTTGATAATTTTATATATTGATGATGTATATTTGTTAGTTTAGCATCATTAGTTGATATATATGATGACTCAGACTAACTACCTACTTGTTACAAGGTGAATGAAAGATATGTCCTACCCTTAGAGCTTGATGAGGGGGAGCATCATTGAAGAGGATTGGCTAGATGGACCGATTGAGGGAATATCAGTGGAAAATGCTAGTGACCTTATACAACTACACAATAGATTTTAAATGCTTTTAGCATAAAAATATTAGTGTGTATTGGTTGTGATTATATTTATGTGTAATTAGTTTTAGTATGCATTAGACTTCCTTGTTCTAATTGACTTGAATTTAAGTTTAAAAAATAAATATTAGTGCTAATAGATATAATTATTGTGAAAATAATTATCTTGCAAATAAAAGGCAATTAATGACATAATTATCTTTGTAAAGATTATTTTTTTGACATTAGAATTATGTATGAAATTTATTTGAAAATTAAAAAAATGGATTTTAATATCGTTAAACTTAGCATGTTAGTTTGATAAGCTATCGTGAAATAAAAGAAATTAACGGAAGTTAATAAATTTAGAACTTGAGTTAAATGCAATTTTAAATATCCATGCATGAATTTACTTACAAATAAGGAAATAGATTATTGAGTCGACCGTAGTTGAAATTTAGAAAAAAAGAGAAAAACTAAAATAGAGATTTACATGCAAAGGGAGTAGCATAGAATTTTAGAAGGAAGTTTGTTCTATAAATAAGAGAAGAATGTTTGGATAAAAACACACACAGAGTCACAGAGAGAGCAGAAAATTTTGGAAGGAGGGAATTGGAAGAAGAGAAATCTTTAGTGGAATATACAAGTAGGTTTTGTAATTTTTTTTTTTTGTGTGTATAATATGATATGTTTATGTGTGGTTGTATTGAAGTTTTAAACCCTACGTTCTATTTTATATTACATCTGATTCTCCATATGACTACGTAATAATTTTATGCAAACCTACATATATGTTTTGAGGCTGAGTAGTGACTTGTAAGACTACATCCTATTATTTTAGAGCTACATAGTAATTTTGTAAAAGCTGTGTTAAATTTGTGTTGGCCAGCGTGTTATTAGGAGAGAAGTATGGGTTTCTAAATTTAGACTTGTGTTCCCTTCCTCATAAACTTAGCGTTCTAAAATTGATCTATATTATATACGTGAAGCTACATTTTTTTTTGGATGGATGCATAGCAATTATGGAAGACTGTATATTAAATTAAAGGTTGCATCTTAGTTATAAATGGACTACATACTAATCCCTTTCTAACATGCATTGAAAATCCTGTAAAAAAAATTGAATGTATATAATCATTGTGTTTGTTTAAATTGATACATTACATAGATATTGATATTGTTGTGTGTATGTAAGTGTTTTAAATCGATGAGTTTCTAATTAAATATGTTGTGTTTTACATGTCATTGTAGTCTATTAGGAAATCACTGGTTATTTAATTTAATCTATGGGTATATTAAAAATTATCACTGAGTATTTAAAAAGTTGTAACATCTAATCAAATCACAGAATTCCCATGTTAAATGTTAGGACATTTTGATTGAAGTCGTTGAGCATAAAATATAAAAGGTTGTATATATATAACATTGGAGTTTTTATAGCATAATATTATCACTAAATTTTAAATAAAAGTAAATCGTTGTATTTATGTTTGGAATGAAATCGTTGTTTATATATTTAAAAACACTGAAAATAATTTAATAAGAAGTGATGAGCTGTCATAATAAGAAGCTAAAATTTTTAAGCTGTTTTCATTTAGTAGGAAGAGTTAAATCTAAATATAGCATTGTGACCTTAAAGGAAAACTTAGCAACTGATAATTAGAGAGTTGAGATTAAAAAGAATTGGATAAACTTTATTCAAATTAAAACCATGTATAATCTGGAAAAAAGAGTTTGCCAAAATAAATTGTATTTCCTATTTAATGCAAGATCGAGCATTGGTTGGAGCTTTATATTTGCCTTGAGTTTCCATAACATGGTTTACTTAGCCGAGTACAATGCCATATGAGTCGAGTTGCTAGTCTGAATTTCATTGCCAGTCGAAGCCACGGTTGGTTTGTTTTTCACTTCTTGTAATACCCCTCCCCTTAATCTGGAATCAATGTTAGAATGCTCTGTGAATTTGGTTCAAAAGAATTAATAAAACACAGAATCTAATTTTATTATAAAAGCGATTTGTTATATTCTATATTGATTAGGTGTTAATAAACATTAAATGATAATTTATAGTTAACCTTTATTGTTAAAATATTATAGGATATAATGTTTAAACATAGTTTATTACAAAGTAATAAAATCACCATATAAAATATAATGTTTATATTATAGCCAGAATTGTAAAGATGACCAATACTTGGTCATATCCGTATTAAAACTACTATATAGAGCTTTTGATAAAGTATTGGTTAGATATATATCTTTAAGAAGTTTAAAAAGATAATATGCCTGAATGGAATATGTTTTAAGTCATGCCAAGATATTCATGAGAGTATAATATGACATTAGTTGTTTATAATTTATATTGAACAATGGAACTTTCCTAGAAGGATTGATTGTAGGAATGCTCGGATTATTGAGTAAATCTATATGTGTGTGTGTGTGCGCACGCGCGCTTGTAATCTATGATTTGCAATGAATTAGTGTGAAAATTTCTAAAAACCTTGGTTTGCATCATAAATGAAAGTTAGTATATTTATGCAACTTGTAATAAAAATTTATGTGTAGTTCATTTGTGAGAATATTAATAGGTGAAAGTGATTAGACATTTCTGAATAAAATAGTGCATCGAGTTGTATGCCTAGAAATTATGATTGTTTTATTAACAGAAGAATCTAGGGTATACCCAAGTGGTATAATCATGTACTTATTTTATCGTTATGTTTGGATGTAAGATTGTTGTTGGTGTTTCAGTCGGGTGCTCAAGTACAATGAACTATGATATTATAAGATGTCATAAAGTTATACAGTACAAAAATTACCTGCATGGTGCATACTGTATTAGTTATATCTAGACCCACACGTATTTATATATGTGTTGGTTGTTGCTTTGATAAGTATGTTTAATAACAATCAGAAGGATATAATAATTGCGTGCATGCAGCCTTGTGAGTGCAAATGAATGTTAAGATAATATTATATGCATTATATGACTTGCTTGTTATATTTATGCTTGATTGAATACGAGTGTATGTTTCTATGATTTTATGACTACTTAGTATGATTGATTATAGAAAAATTGGTAGTTGTACCTTATAACTTTGGACTATGATGATATGGGTTGTCATGGGGATTGATGTTTGGGTCTTATTGTAGTAATTTTGAATCTACAGTTTAATATGAAAGTGGAACATACTCGGGTGGTATGAACTATAGGCTTTATTCTTGTATTAGTTAAATTAATGCATGATTCATTCATGCATGGTTGAAATAAAAGTATATTTTGCTTTTTCTTATGTATAGCATGTGATGTGGTATTATTGCTAGGATAATCAAATTAGTATGAGTATTTGAATTAAATACTATGTTATATATATTACAGTTCGTATTAATGATGCTAATAGGTAGTGAGATGGATTCCACAAGCCTGGAAGACACCACCAATGTAGGATAATCTGATCAAGTGGTGTGTGACGAAATTGATTGATCTAGTGATCAAATGTTATTTAAAAACTTTGGCCAAAGTAATGTTAGATATACATTGTCATTTCATATGTTTGATTTGCATATTTTGCAATATTATGTTAGAACAAATTTCTTTATGGTACACTGCATGTTATTAAAAATCTTACAAGTACACAGGGTACTAGCACGTCTCACTAAATTTTTGCATCATTATATCTATCTATTCTTGAAGGGAAGGCCTTGTCTTGATAGGAGATTTTGTGGGGGATCATTGTTCTATGGTTGGTGTGGTAAAGCGCTTGGATGATGCTCTTTCACCTCCACTGCAGTACTACTTGGAGATGACACTTGATATTATCATTGATACATGAGTTGGTTTGACTTGAACTTTGGAGAGATTGGTATATGTTTATTATATTGGGTTGTATGCCCAAACAAATGTAATTATATTATTTATTTATTTATTGAACAACGGTTGTATTGTGAGACCAATCGTAGCTGTGTCTTGTGGTATTTACTTCCTTGGAGTTGTATAATATTAAAATTGTATGTAGTAATTGATTAAGAAGTACTTATGTTATTAGTTATGGTTTTGGTATATATTGTATTATTTTATTCTGTGGATTGATTGTTAAGTAGGTTGTTTTAAAAAAAAAAAACTATTATATTTTATAATTACAACTTGAGGGGTTGTAACAATGATACCAATCTAATATGTAAATAACATGGATATTCCATAGCATAACTTATCAAAATGAATCTTATATGTTCTTAACAATTCTTGATCATTTAGCTTGATATTTTATTTTAAAATGTCAAGAAATGTGTTTGAGACATGATTAAATGTATTTCATATTGAAATAAAATTGGACAATGGAAGTAGAGAAAGAATATTACTACAAGAAGATAAGAAACAAAATTGCAAAAGATATAAGGTTACAAAGGAGAAACCCAACTTGGGAAAACTCTAGAAGAGTGAGAGATTTCTTCTTCTTGTCACTATCTCATTATAAAACTACATGAATATTGTTTTATTAATGCATTCATGGGCATTTTTCACATTTGCAACACGTCCAAACATCTATACATCTTATGCAACTAGCTCACTTACCTTTCTTTATCACACTCTAACTTAAAAACCACATACAAATAAGAAGAATAACTACTATAAAATATTCCCATTCTTAAAATGACACTCTCAATGAAAATTTATACAATTTCACATAATAGGAGGCTCTAATGGGAAGTAAAAAAAAACTTTGAAGAAGAAGAGAAATCATCTGCAGCTGTTACTCCACATGTTGTTTATATTTGTATGAAACTACCACTCTGTGTAAAGCAAAACCACTATGGTAGTTTCATAACCGTTAGGGAGGTTACGTAACCACCACTTAAGTTTACAAAACTATTGCAGTGGTTATGTAACTATTGATGCAATTACATAACTACCACCTCTTTTAACTATTGCTTTCATAACCCTAAAACATTACCAACTTATAGAGGCCATATATTTTGCTTACGAATTTGAAATGACATGTCATTTTTATAAATGTGTATAAATTTTTTAGAATACCACAAATGTGTAATAAAAAAGTTTTTTTAAGAATTACAAATGTTGTTTTATCATAAACACTATAACCTATATGTTTTGAGGTCATAAAATGTTACAACTTCTTCTTGAACCCTATTAATGATTAAACAAATTAACCAACTAAGCAAGTAATACAAAGAGTGTTTCAAGTTACATTATTAGGTACAATGAGAATATTGAATTAGCTAGCTCATCTAACTAACATAATTGATCTAAAATTTAAATCAATTATCTTGTGAAAGTCAGCCTAGGTGTGCATAGTGCCTCATTTAATTTCAAATATTTTATGAAAATAAAGACTCATAGGAGTTCATTTATATAAGAGGATTGCACAAGATAATATTTAGAGAGAATCTATTTGTCTATAGGAATATATTGAAAATAATAAGGGTTTTGGATATTGCACTAGATTGTTTACTAGGTTATATATGTGTATGTTATTTTTCAAGACATACTCCCTAAAGGGGATTTGATTAAGGTAGACCCCGAATCCAACCCCCCCTCCCCCACCCATTTATACCATTTTGTGAGGGGTTGTTGGGATTGTGGAACTACAGTATCAAGAACTATCACAAAGATTTACTATTGATAAAGATAAATCTTTGAAACATCTTTGTTGTTTATTTATTTGGATTCTATAATTGTAAATGTATTAATTAGGTATATTTATTGTTTTACACATGATTAGGATTTATAAATGTTTATGTTTATGTATGTTTCATTTTGATATCAAAACCTCTTTTTGTTATAAATAATAGTGAACTCAATTTAAATAGAGCACGCAACCTTATAATATGAATGTCTTTAGTATTGGTTGTCTTTCTAAAATCCCTCAAGATTATGGAATGTAAAATTGTGATATGAGCAATATGGACTTAAACCAAGAGGTATATAACAACATGTTGATTGTTTTATATAACATAATATGGTTGTAATTAATTGTCTCCTTACTCCCTCTTTGAATATCAATGTTGATATGAATTCTCAAAACTCTTAAGATGATTATTGGAATTGAAATTGATGATGATTATGATGTTGAAGCTAAAATAGATACATAATATAGAGATGAATTTGTTGAAACTATTAGAACATAGCAAAGAAAAACCCTTCTCAAATAACTAAGATTACATATATGTTGGAATAATGTATTAATCAAAACTCTACTTGTGTTCCAATTATTTCTAGTGATTTTTCCTTCTTCTCCTTCTATGATTGCAAATATGCTTAATAATTGTATGTCTCTGCATATGTTTCATATACAAAAAGAATTTAAAACTCCCTCACCTAGGCCTATGTGGATACTTCCTAAGTCAATCAATACTAATACCTTATGATTTTTTAGGAAACCCACTATCTTGAGGGTTTTTCAAGTGCTAATGCTTGAAAGTATATGACAATAAATATATGGTTGGGTATCTACTATCTCCTTATTTGGCTCATCAACACCCTATACTTATACTTATTCATCCCATTCTTCTTCATTTCATCACATTTATGTCCATAATTATATTTGTTATCATAGTTATAATATAACCCCTTTTCCCTTTTCTCTTCAATTTGTTGAGAAGTCAATATGGTATCTTGATAGAATGATAGCGCTAGAGAGCTCTAATCTCTCATGCATGTGAAGGCTTGCCTTATGTTAGCTATTGACCTTTCCTTCGTATTGTAGGCCACAATAATAGAATCAGATTTAGTAACAAATTCAACATGTGTACCTCAAGTTAGATGTGATCCTTGAGTCTCCCAAGAAATAGATTATTCAAGTTCTCATATGTAATCATCTCCACACACAAGGATATATTTTATAACTATTGAATATAATCCTTGACTGATCATTTTTGATGTAGTTTTGCTAATTGGATAAAATAATTATTTATCATTCTATTATGATAGTGCATGTGCAATTCTTTAGTAAAAATTGACCAGGTGACACTGAGAGTCTTTTTTTAGCACACAACTGGAATCAATATTAAATGAATTATTTAGTTTTCAAATACAAGGATGCCATTAGGACCTTCAATTCATATGGGATTTGATTTATATAAAAAAATATCCATTTCACTAATTTAGGTGGCTAGATCATTTCTATCAAACTTATGCATGTCCACTTTGGGCAACATGTTTTGAGTACTATCATCATTCAAAATGTGCACCCATGAATAGCTTGAGGCATGGGGAAGATTTAAGATGGGCGTAGAGCATGAGTGCTTAGCACAGGGTGAGGAAGTACTCGATATGGGGCAGGAAAGTACTCGGTGTGGGGCGTAGAAGTATTCAAGCTTACCAACACGTGCATAAGATCATATGTGTCATCATAACAATGGTAACACCCCAAAGGCATGGGACTCTTGTACTCCTTGGGGTGAACCTATGGAGAAGGTCACCTTCCTTCTAATCTAAGTGCACCTGGTTTAAGACCAGCACATAGACCTATAAAGAGCAAAAATGTAATCTACAACTAATGCTAAATATAATCTTGACAAAGGGAAAGGGAGAGAGGGTAAGAGAGCTACTAAAATGGAAAGTAGTGATGCACCAAGAATAGAATGATCACCTCACCCAATTAATGACATAATAAAACTAAGGAACTAGATGCACATAGTCTTTAAACCAGACACCAACTGTATAAGTGTTTCACGTGAAGGTATGGGAACACAACAAAATGTTAAGAGGGATGATAAATTGTCCACTTATAACCCCTACACAAACCCATTTACACAAAACATGCTACTTTTAGAGGATTGTGATTCCATGTAGAGGTGTAAAGGGAGGACAATGATGAGATGGACAAACATCCATAGACAAAGATCAAAAATTGTTAATACATAGAGAATGCAAAGTATGAAGAAAGGTAATTATGTTCTTATTAATTTCAAGGCCTAAATCAATATTACAACTTGAATGGGCAAAGATTTGTTATATCAAGGAGAGGGACCCATTTCATTATGAAATTTAGGGTTTATATAGAGCTGGACAAGATCATGCATAATTAATTTAGCATTTGAGATGGTAGATAGGAACCTAATTTGAAATTCAACACTCAGAGATCAAGAGAACCAAACCCCTATGCAATAGCCATTGCAAACCATGCTTGTTCAATTTGGGGCTGACAATCTAGTCATAGAAGTAATTGGAAGGTCATTCTTGGATATTCAAATAATTTATGTGAGCATCAAGGACATAAGTACACTTCTACAATTGGAGGTGAGGTGTGTGTATGTTATGTCCACCTACCTGTTACCTTTGTATTTAATTCCACTCTAACTTAGCCTCCCTCAATGTCTAATTAGGTCTAGTTACCACTTTTTATTATTGCTTCCACCTATCAATCCACCTAGACTACTTGTTGATACAAAAGCCACATAGGTTTCTTTAGATTTCGCCATGTTAACTTTGTATGTGTGGTATAGTTTTATGCTCCTCTTTTTCAAGGATTATATGCATTAAATTCTCCACAATTGGAACTTTTTGAGTTTATACTAGCTACACACAAGGTTGTATGTGGAGAATCTACACTAAAGGGGAGCACACACCTTTCTTGATTCCTATTATCTTGGCTACTCTCTATGCATGATTTGTGCCTACTTATCTTCGACACTTTAAATACCTACATTCACTCAGATAACCAAGTTCACACTTACATCATGTTTATCTTGTGTGTGACTTGATACTTGAATACATCCTATGCAAGGAGTGCACATGGAAGGTTGTGTAGGAGGGTGAGCATTACAGCATAATGGTGCAATGGTGAAGAGAAGTTACGAATGCACATAATGGTATAGAGGGAAATATTTTTCGAAAGGCATTAAGGCCTTCATTCCTCCTATGCCTAGTCCCTTTTGGTAATCTTGCTAGTCTTCTCCTTGCTTCTGAGAGCTTACATTGGTATATGAAGTGATGTGCAATACAAATTGCAGCCTACAAATTGTGAGAGTGTAGGTGTGGATTTATGCAATTGAGCATGAAACTTCATCATTAAGATGTGAGGATCCTCTTGAATAAGAGCACATGAGAATAATGAAGATCTTGGGCATGTACTTAAGGTTGGAAACTGTTCATTGTGCACTCCTCCGTAAATAGTTTGAAGTTTGGGAACCCTCTGCATTAGACTTGCATGCCAATAGTTCTGTGTGATAAAGAGGAGCAAAGGTATTTTTTACAAGGCATGTATTAAGAGTTTTTCATAGGTGTGAATCAGCACTTGATGTGTGTATCTATACTAACTTTTAACTTTAGGTGCCGATGGAGAATCATTTGCATACAACTCATCCTTTTGAGGAACTCAACATCATATGAGCATAAAAGCCTCATGTAGGGTCCTATGAGCTTTACATGGGCTAGGGTAACTTGAGGAGTCAACACTTTTTATGACTTTTGTGGGTCATTTGCTTGCTAAGTGGGGACTAGTGCCCTTGAAGCAATTCATTGGGAATGGAGTCATCTATAGCCCTTTCGTATTTTATCCTTTGCACAATCGGTTGCATCAAACTTACTTGGCCTTATAAGAAATTGAGCTACCCTCATAGAGAACAAGCAATCAAATAGCTGTATCAAATGACACTTAGAGGAAGGAAACGCTAAACTAAGTAGAAATTGCATAGAAGCACTTGGAGAAAATGAAACTAATCTAAATAATAGCATGTGCATGCAAAACTTAGGGAAATGAAGTCATCTAACTAGTATTTATAAAATATACATGACCGTTAGAGATCATGCTTAAGATGACTCCCATTGATGGAGATGGGTAACACTTCTCCACTTCGATTTGCAAGTTAGAAGGCATTGGCTTACTTACAACTAGTTATGGCATATGAACCACTCCATATAGCATCAAATTTTGTATATTTCCCAGCTTTCACCTTGTTTTCATGCCATTTGAGTACTAAGTCTCCTTCATTGAAGATTATGGCAACAACTTTTTTGTTGAATGTCCTTTTTGTCTATGTATGTTAAAGCTCCATAGTGCACATGGCGTGGGATCTTATTTCTTCAAGCTCCATTAGCTCAGCCACCCTTACTGTCATGGGATCATCTTGTGTAACTCTAGGTGATGGGTTATTTCTAATGAAGGCAACGCAAAAGATGTAGATAACCTTTCTCCCTTCCCATAAACTAGCATGAAAGGAAAATTCCCCAAAACCCTTTTTGGCATTATTTAGTCTACCTAGAGGGCCATCTTGAGTTTAGTGTGCCAAGCTCATTGATTATCTTCCACAGTTTGTTGGATGATATGAATCAAGTTCTTGTTGGTGAATTTGTCCAAACCATTAACTTGAGGGTAATAGTTTGAGGAAGTTCTCAGGTGGATGTTGTGGTTGACCACCCACTCAATGATGGTGGATGAAGCACCAAATCTTATTACAGGGCATTTATAGAAATCCAAAATAGAAACCTCATTGGCCTCCTTGAGCACTATTGCCTCAGTCTACCTTGTGAAGTAGTCAATCGTCATGAGGATCCATTTATGTTTGGTACTTGACGATGGATTTATCACTTCGATGAAGTCCAAGATCCATTGTGTAAAAGGTTGATCAACTTATATTGGGTGTAGGGGTAGAGCTACTAATTTCTTCTTGCCTACAAATAAGGAACACATATTGCAGCTTTACAACCATGCATGTGTATCTTTGAATAGAGTTGGCCAATAATATCCAGCTTGCATGATTTTTATAGCATTGTTTTTAGGTAAGTAATGGCCTTATGATAGCCCATCATGAAACTCTTTGAGGACCCCATTTACTTGATCATGTTCCACATACCTTAATATAACTCCATTTATGTCTCTTCTGAATAATGCACCATTGATAAGCACATAAGGAATGGATTATAATCTGAAGTGCCTATGCTTGGATTTATTCAGGCCATATGGATAGGTGTCAGTTTGAAGAAATATCCTCATGATCTAAGTCCAATATGCATGGGCACTCTGGTCCATTGATTGATCCTTGCATAGTGCAAGGATTACTCTATCTTCAACCTTCTACATCTTTTTCCAGTTGTTCACACAGTCCTTTTTATTGCACTAGCTTGGTGATTCATATATCTATGTCATACTCCATCACCTTTGTGATCCAACTAGCTCTCTTCTCACTAATATCCTTACTTAGTAGAAACTCTTTTATACTTAAGTGAGAAACCATGAGCTGAATATTGTTATTGGAGAGCATATGCTTGAACTTCTTGAGCACCATTTTAACTATGAGGGTGTGTCTCTCCAAAAAGCTATAGTGAAGTTCATAATCCTTGAGTGATTGACTAAAGAAAGCAATAAGCTATTCCAATTGTTCATTGTTTTATTGTGCTAGGATGGCAGAGATGCCTTCAACTCCACCAAATCCATAAAGGATAAAACCCTTATTGTAATCAAGGTTTATCAAGGTGGGGGCTTGTGCAATAACATGTTTAATGGAATCAAAACTTATTTTACCTTCGGTGGTCCAACTAAATGCAATTCCTTTCTTGAGAATTATCTTAAGGGGTTTGGTCAGAGTAGTGAAGTTTGGCATAAATCTTCTAACAAAGTTTATTTTTCCCAAGAATATTTATAGGACTTTCTTGTGACCCAAGAGAGGGAAAGATTGAATGTCCTCGACTCTCTTTGAATCAATTGTGATTCCTTATCTGGAGATGATGTGCCCCAATAATTTTTCCTCATGGACAATGAAAATGCACTTGCTTGGGTTCAAAGAGATCCCAAACTCTTAGCACTTCTTGAAGACTTTCTCCAAATGACTTAAGTGATCAGCTGCATGTGTGGAGAAGACCATGATATCATCAAGATAGACTAGGATGATATCATTGAGGAGTCCCTTGAATGCCATATCCATGGTTCTTTGAGAGGTGGCCCCTACATTTGTCAATTTGAAGGGCATTCTCTGATATGTGAAGGTACCCCACTTATTAGTGAATGTGGTCTTAAATTAATCATACTTATACACAAGTATTTGGTTATAGCTTGGGTAACCATATAGCCTTGAAAACCTCTTTGTGTCTGTGACTGTTTGAAGGATTTGCTCCATTGGTGGGAAGGGTAATGATTTTTGAGGGATGCTTTGTTGAAATCCCTAAAGTCCACACATAGTTGGATTTCCCCATTTTTCTTCTGCACTGGAACTAGATTGGCCACCCATGAAGAATGTTTGATTAGGAATATTATATTAGCCTCTATAAGATTTGGTATCTCTTTCCTTGTTAAAGTCTCAAGATTGGGGTTTATTATCCTTTGCTTCTGCTTGACTGGCTTAGTGTTGGGGTCAAGATCAATAGTATGTTGAGCTAAGTCTAGGTCAAAGCCTTTGAGGTCTTGGTAGCTTTGTGCAAATATATCATCATATATTCTTCTTAGTTTGATGAACTCTTTGATTTTAGATGGAGAGCATGTCTTACCGACCTTCAAGAGCTTGTCATCAAATATGACTACCTAGTTTAAGATTTCTTCCTTGACCGTTATGTTTCTTCTCTCACCCTTGAGCTCGTCATCAGAATAGAAGATGCTTTCCAACATAAGCAATCCCCTCAGTAGCTTATTTTCCTTTAGTTAGATGATCTAATCATCATACTGGTCTTGGAATTATGACTGATTCGTGGTGTAGAACTCATATTCATCTTGTAAGAAAATGATTTATTCATTGCTTTCAAACACCTACCAACTAATTGCATTGTTTGGGAATGTTAGTTTGACCACAAGTTTTATGAGATGCTTGGACTTAATCCTCATATCGTTCGAGAGGTCATACTATGCTTCCATATTTGTGAGCCTATCAACATCATCATTTTGCTTCCTTAGTATGGATTAGATGTTGAAAGCATCAAACTTCTTAATTGTGTCCCAAGCCCTGTACTTGTAAGCTTTTAGTAGATTATTCTTAGACATGTTCTACACTCTAACCTAGGTTATTACCAATTTGCTATCCCCAAATGCTTGCATCACTTTGACTCCTTTCTTTTGCACCAATTGGAGATCCTAGATCAATGCCTCATATTCATCAATGTTGTTTGTGCATCTAAATTATAACCTGAATGCGTGAAACTATTTCTCTTTTTGAGGGGAGATTATTACCACTCTAGCTCATGCACCATTTTTGATTTGGGAGCCATCAAAATTAACTACCACACACCTTCGATATCTTACTATGCATTCATGAGATTTGACAACAAAGGTTGCTTCTCAAGAATGCAGTATGTGCCTAGTCTAGTTTTTTCTTCATTACCATATGGGTCGAACTCATATTGCTTGCATGCCTATTCATTAAGAAGGTTATCTAGGATCCCTTCAAGGGATGTAGTAGTCTCATGGAAACTTGAATTCTCCTCTTGTTTGAATATAGTGCAATTCATATCCATCAGACTAGGAGAGTATGGCTCTAAATGATTCTTATAAATGGGTTTGGCCTTAATGGTCACCCTGGTTTCGTATATGGTCCTGAGTAGCATGTGTGACCAATCTAAGGATAGGTATCCACCCATCTTTGTAGTGAAATCTTGGGAAAGACATATATCAAAGTAGGGGGAAAGCTAATCACTATGATGTCCTACACAATAGAGAGGCTTAGACATGCATGCAAAATGAGGCTCAAACCCTTGATGATCCCCATAATTTAAACCATTGTGCCATTTTATTAGACAATGTCTTTTGAGATGGGAGAATATGCTATACCTAGCATGCCTACAATTTTCTTTGGCATCACTGAGCTGCTTTCCCCTGAGTCTATCATATATCTATGCACAAGATGCTTAGCAATAATTAAAGAAATGTAAAATGGGGGTGGTTTATTGCTTTTGTACACTTCTTCCTCCTTTGGTTGACATATGTTTGTAGGAACAGTGACCATGGTTTGTGATAAATCATGTGATTGGAAGCTCTTTAGGGTGTCCTACGATAAATTCCTTTGAGAAGGAATAGTAAGAGCATCCCACATGATCACATTAAGGCCAATTTTCTTCATTTGCTCAATTATGTTAAAGAGGATTTGAGATCCTTTTGCTTGCGATTTTTAAATGGAAACCTCCTCTTGCACTTGTGGACTACTCTGAGGCTGACTTTATTTACGCATGATTGTCTTCGTGCATGTTTGGAAATTTACCATAGGTACTTTGTCCTTTGTGTCCATGCACATAACTTGGGGTGTGAAAGTTGAGGGCACAGAAGAAGATAATTATCCTCCCATTACCCTCCTTTTGAATCTTGTGTTAAAAGCGATTGGGTTACTCCCCACACTTATCATTTCATTTTGATTCAAATAATTGAAGTCATCTTCTTACCAATTCATGAGAGTAGACTTGCCTTGCTCCTATGTTTGTGCTTACAATGCCTCCCTTTATGAAGTTGAAATATTTGGTTGTCCTTGAGGTTATGACACATTTTGCATTGTAGGCACTTGATTCACAACTCCATTGATGTATGCAACTTGATTATATGGCTGATCACATGAAAGACACCATTCATAGTCCTATGCCATGTTGTTTTGCATGGGCATAAGGGCTCTATAAACATTAAAAATGTTAGAATTTTGTGCATAAGGTAGTCTATTATATGATATTTGGTTTTGAGCTTGCACACCACCTTAATAGGGAGGTCTGTTTGACTGATATGGTTAGTTGAAGGGTTGGTAAGGCCTACAATGTTGCGTATACTACCTTCTGAGTGTTACTAGCTCATTTCCAAAGCTTTGTAACAATGATTTAACTTCGTGTAGCTCATTTGGATGTGCAGTCGATGGAATTGTTGGGCTAGTTGCAATAAGGATGGGCAAGTTGTAATAGGGATGGACACTTGAGTCAAAAAAAGGGAAAGGTAGGTTGACTTGTAGATGGGGGCTTAGGGAACAAGGGCATGATGGGTCTGGGTGCAATTTTCCTTGCTTGGATCAAATAATTTTATGCATGCACAATAAACTCATATGCATTGGGCAATACTGCACCTCCTATGGATTGAATTATCACAGCCACATCACTATTTAACACACTTAAAAAATATAAAAATGCACTATTAGGAGAAGGTTTTACCAATGTTGTAATTTGATCCCAAGTATTTTGGAGTCTAAAGTTGAACTTGACCATTTGCTCGTGCGAAGCTCTCCCAATAGAAATGAGTTATTCCATGAATGACAGGTGGTTGTTTTTCTCTTCAAACTATCTACATAGTTTAGCACCCAGCTCATCCCCATTTTGGATAGTACTAAGCTACAAACCTTGGTACCACTGGAGCTCTCTTCCTTTTAAAGAAGATGCAAAGAGTCACACCATGACATTATCTTCAATTACATTATGGATGGAACAAATGTTCACAACATCTTGTATGTGCTTTATAGGGGTGGTAAAGTTATCTTAAGTAAAGTAGGGGATGCTCTTAAGAGTAGATATGGATATTCTCATACTAGGGGAAGGCCAATAGACTACCTCCATTAAAGGGAACAAAGGGTTGATTTCTAAGAGCAGCCATGAATGGGATAGGGAATAGTCTTCCTCTAGGCATGGAGAATATGCCAAATGGGGGAGTAGACTAGGTTATAGGGAAGATTATTTTGAATCACTAGCTCTCCTAACAGGGGATAAGGATGTTTTAAGTCTTTTCCTTCTATTAGGCACTGGTAATTCTATAAAATTAAAATTAATACTTCTTAAAGATGATCTTATTTATCTTAGCATATAGATGAAGGACTGATCTTTGCAAACTAGGAATACTTGGAGTTGTTAGGTGCTCTATTAGAGTGTCTTCAACACTGTTAACTAAGAATAGCACCAATACTTAGTTAAATATTTAAACTAGGTCCCACCAGGCGTGTCATAAATTGGTATTGTTTGAAACATGCATTTGTGGATGGCTTGAGGCACGGGGAAGATTAAAGATGGGAATAGAGGGTAAGTACTTGACATGGGGCACATAAGTATTTGAGCTTACCAATGTGTGTAGAAGATCCTATGTCTTGTCACAACAATGGGAACATCTCCAAGGCATGGGACTCTTGTGCTCCTTGGGATGAACCTCCAAAGAAAGTCAATTTCCTTCTAATCTAAGTGCACCTGACTTAATACCAACGTGCAGACCTGTAAAGAGTAGAAATGAAATCTATGGCTAATGTTAAACCTAATCTTGACAAAGGGAAAGGGGGAGAGGGTAAGAGAGTTACTAAAATGGAAAGCGGTGATGCAACAAGAATAAAGAGCACCTCACCCACTTAATGACATAATAAAACTAAGGAACTAGATGCACACAGTCTTCAAACTAGACACTAACTGCATAAGTATTTCACGTGGAGGTATGGGAACACAATGCAACATTAAGAGGGATGATAAATTATCCATAGATAATGCATACACAGACTCATTTATACATAATATGTGACTTGCTTAGGATTCTAATTCCACGTAGAGGTGCAAAGGGAGAATAACGATGAGAGGGACAAACATTCACAAACAAAGATCAACAACCATTAATACACATAAAATGCAGAGCATGAAGAAAGGTAATTTTGTTCTTATTAATTTCAAGGCCTAAGCTGATATTATAACTCGAATGGGCAGAGCTTTGTTATACCAAGGAGAGGGATCCCTTTCATAATGAAATTTGGGATTTATACAGAGATGGAAAAGATCCTACATAATTAATTTAACATTTGAGATGGTAGATAGGAACTTAATTTTAAAGTTCGTGCTTAGAGCTTAAATGAACCAAATCCCTGTGTAATAGCTGCTATAAACCATGCTCATTCAATTTTGGGTTGACAATCTGGTCATAGAAGTAATTGGAAGGTCATTCTTGGATCTTTAGACTTGTCATTGGAGGCAACATTTGTGCATGTTATGTCCACCTGCCTACTGCCTTTGCATCTAATTCCACTCTAACTCAGCCTTCCTCGACATCCAATCAGGTCCAGCTACCACTATTGCTTATTTCTGCCACTTGTCAATCCACCTAGACTACTTGTTGATGCGAAGGTCACACCAACTTTCTTTAGATTTTGCCATGTCATATTTACAAGTGTAATAGAGTCATACACATGTCTTTTTTAGGGATTATATGCATTAAATATTACGCATTTGGACTTTGTTGAGTTTGTACTAGCTACACACGTAAGGCTATGTATGGAGAATCTGTGCTAAAGGGGGGTTTGTGCCTTTCTTGATTCCTATAATCTTCGATGCTTTCTACGCACGGTTCATGCCTACTTATCTTTGGTACTATGCATACCTACATTCACTTAGACAACCAAGTGTGTACTTATATCATGTTTTTCCTCTATGCAACTTGATACTTGAATGCATCTTGTGCAATGAGTGCACATAGAAGGTTGTATAGGAGGGTGAGCGTTATATCATAGTGGTGCAGTGGTGTAGAGAAGTTACAAACCCTCATGATGGCACGAAAGGAAATCTTCTGTGAAAGGCATGAAGGTCTTCATTCCTTCTACACCTAGTCCCTTTTGGTAATCTTTCAAGTTTGGTCCTTGCATATGAGAGCCTACATTGGTCTACAAAGGAAGTGATGTGCAACACAAATTTTAACCTATGAATTATGAGAGTGTAGGTGTGTATTTTTGTGATTTAATACAAAACTTCATCATTTAGATGCGAGGAACCTCTTGGATAGGAGCATGTGAGAATAACGAAGATATTGGATACACACTTAAGGTTAAAAAATGCACACTACACACTCTTCCCTATGCAATGTGAAGTATGGGAACTCTACGTGTTGGACATGCATGGCAACAATTATTTGCAATGGAGAGGTGTGAAGTTATTTTCTATAGGGCACAGATTAAGAGTTGTTCATAGGCACAAATCAACAATTAGTTGATGTGTTGATCTACAATGACTTTTTACTTCGAGAGCTAGTAGACAATCATCTGCATGCAACTCATCTTTTTGAGGAACTTGACATTGTGCGAGCATGAAAGGTTTTTGTAGGGTCATATGAGTTTCGTACAGGCTGGGGTGAATTGAAGAGTCAACAAGTATTTGAATTGGAACCAACTAAAGGCAAGGATTATGTTCTATTTGGATTTAGAAAACATTGAATAGAAGATGCACCCTAGTGGGCTTTGCCTTGGTATACTGAGATTGGTTTTACATATTATGTTATGAGGTAAATATGTGATCAAGTCTCTACTTGATTTCATGCAGTCGCTAATTGATTTATTCTTATCTCTTTATTGGCCATTTCAAAATGTACGTTTTGCACACCATAATTAAGCCGACTCACTTTGTGATCTATAACAAAAAACCTTAGAGCATAAGATCCACTGATTTCATACTCCATCTCTTCTTTTTTATGCATTATTCCTAGAGTGTCTGAACCCTTGCCTTGTCCCCCAGTGTGCATACCATCCATGCAAATGTTTTAGGGTTTAGGGAAAAATTACAGGAGAATTATACCATTGTGATCATCTCACCAAGACAAAACTGAATAACCTAAAAATATATTTGACATAAATATGTGTTGTTGTGATTGCATTGTTAAGACAATTCCAATGACTATTATATTACATAAAGGTTTTAGAAAAAAATCAGATTTAGAAAAAAAATAAAAACAATACTATGCCAACAAAAATTTAAAATTCATCCCATATCAAAATTTATGTTTTTTCAATCCTTTAACAACAAACAAACATTGATCTTGATTTGAAAAAAATGCAATGAAAAAATCTTGCTCAAATCAAAGATCTGATACCACTTATAATGAAATTACTTAGATAGATAAATCAAATTCACAATAATAGTTATCAATATAAATATCAAGAGCAGAGAAATAACAATATATTGCAATACTAAGAGTGGAATAAATTAGATCCATACTAAATATTAATACCAAAACAAAATATTGGAAATATATGACTCAACCACTTGGAGGGAGATACCTCCAAAACCTTGTAATAAGAATAGAATTCAAAATATGATGCTCTAATACTAACCATTACCTCCTATATATACTCTATTAGGGCTATGGATACTCCCTAAACCAACACTAATACCAACATGAATATATAGAAATTATCATATGATTAAGTAAAAGGTTATGCTAGCTACAAGTGAGCCCCATATATCCCAATACACACTAGCAATTAAGGGCGTAGTGGTTAGAGGAATGGTGACAATGATGGTTAAGGTCAATTAATTCTAATCTAGTGTGCATGTAAAATCATGCCTCTCTTTCTCCAATACACCATTGCATATGAATAAATTCTTATTTTTCCTCCATACATTACACCATGTTGAAGTTGGCATATAGGATCCAGTGGGCCTCAATGAGTGAGTTTGCAAGCCACCACTAAAATGTCACCCACTCCATGGCATCATTAGATGCATATATGTTGACAATACCAGGGGAGTGGCCATGAAAATAAAAACAAGCAGACACCCCCCTGATGATGGGGTTAAAATCGCCAACTAACAATGTGTGAGGTCAGATCTATAGAAATCAATGTGACTGTGATGTGGCAATTAGATTCATGGTTGGACCCGCGGCATACTTTTTTTGTCTAAATAGTTTCGATGATGGACTAAACTAAAAACCCATGATCTTAACTTCTTACAAGCATAAAATAGTCATATTTGCAAAATATTAACAACCATCCTTGACCATATACTTACAAATGGGTTAGTGAGGCCTCATCCAAGAATAAATAATCACGGAAAACATCGAGGTTCATGTTTGTCCCTTCTCACAACCCATCTAGGGATGTGTAGCTATTGCCCATAATGTTTTTTGATTGCCACAAATAAAGTCCCCTATTTGAAATGGACATTGTTTATCTTGCATGTAATCACTATTTGTAGGAGGTGGCGAAGGGATGCGAGAGTGAAGAGAAATAATTTTGTGTTGGAAAACCATTGGATTTTCTACAGTGCTCATTGATGTGACCTTCGAATGAGGTTATGATGGTCAAGACACTGATATTATATCGTGAGAAGCCAAAAAGAGAGTAGCAGCTTGTAGTGTGTGTGATACTAGTGACAAGCCTTGAAAGGTGGAAGGTGCCACTTGTTTGTTGGCCATGGCTAGACCTATTATGAATTTATATAAAGTGTTGGTTGTCTTTACTACACCTTAAATTTATTAGTTAATCTTTTTGTTCGTGACCGTAATCTAACCATAAAAAAATATAATTGAATTCTTACTCACCTTCTTTAAAATTTTGGATTCTCGAAATATTTTTGATAAACTTATATTTTGTCTTTACCCCCTCTATTATACTCAAGAAACTTGGAACAACATCAACAACTATATCATCATCTTCGAAACTCATTACATATAAAAATATTTCCATATAATATATGAAATACTTAGCCTAATAAAAACAATTAAAAATATTAATACATATTATTTATAATTGTAAAAAGAGTAATCTATAAGCTATAATTTCTAGATGATATGTTCTCATATCCACAAGTTATAAGATTCATGAAAATATTAAAAATAGTATTAATGCACATCTTTCAATAAAAAAATATTATTTTTAGAATTAAAAAAAAAATTATATATATAATTTTTTTATTATTATTAAAATTATGTTTATTTATTTTATAATTATATATAATAATGTTATATAATAAACATTCACTATTTTTCAAAGAATTATGAAATTAAAATGATTCAAATTATATAAAAAGAGGTAGAGACTAAATTTAATGGCCATATAATCATATTTGTATTTTTAAATTGTAAAATACAATCATTTATTTCCATAACTCATATAAAATATAAGATGAAATTTTATATAAACTATTAATTTTTTAAAATAATTATTATATATATATATTATTTTTAATATTTATTTTTTAATTATAAATTATATTAACATTTAAAATATGATATTTAATTTAAAAAAATTTAAAAATTTAAAATTGATTATTAAATTTATTTAATAAATAATCGTCATAAAAATCATGAAAAAAAATTAACTATCAAATTTATTTAATATAAAATTATCATAAAAAAAAATCTACCGAAGAAAATATAATCATATCCAAAAATTGAAAATTTGATCTCTAAAATAAATACCAAAATTTAACACTCTACCAAACCCTTAAAAACAGGATTTATTACTTCAAATTACCGTTTCAAAATTCACGAGACTGTTAAAATGTAAAATGCACTGTAGAAACTCAAAGGATTAAATTTAAAGTGAAAGATGGAATCTCAAACAAAATCGGTATGGCTTCTCCAGTTAAATCTTTATTTCCTGCATTTATTCCCATGATAGCTGTAGATTCCAATGGAGTGTTTTAAATTTACGAGGAATTGAGGGAGAAGTTTGCAGTGTCTTTATGAGATGACTTTACCCTAACTTGTTGGATATAAGTGAAATGGTTTGAGTTCTCTGGAATTTTGGATTCATTTGTTTCGCAATTGGATTTTTTCTCGTCTAGGTCTAGAATCCTGTTGAGAAGAACCTAGCGCTTGAGGGTATTTCTTGCTTGAAACAAGTCCTTCAGGTTTTCATGGTGATTTCTAAATTTTTTTTCTTGATAAATATCGGGTGAAGTTGAGGATAAGCGTGGACCATATTCTTAAGATTTGGTCATGCTCGAATGTAACGACAACCTTGCAGTATAGGTAACGCAAGTTTTTAGGGTAGATCGCTTTCTTGGAACAATAAACTTTATACTTTTACCTTGTATATAAATTGTTGAGTTTGCTCTTTCAATCATTTAACCAAGTTTGTGGTAAATCAAACCTTGGCAATATCTCTGATGGAGTAATGGATTCTCCTTATTGTAGCAAGGGTGATTTGAATCTGGGTCAGTGTCTTATGAGAGCCCCATATTGCCATTGAACCTCAACCTTGGACATACTAATGTTGATTTGTGGTTGGGTAATTTTTTCGTTGCACTGACTAACAGATTAGGTCAAAATTCATAACAGACATGACCATCGTTTAATCGAGACAGACTAGACAACTGGCAAGCATGAGCAAAATGAGATTGACGACAATCACACTTAACGAAGTAATTTACAGGTTTAATATTTTCTAGAAACAAAGGTTTATTAAATACACAAATCAAACTGAAATAGACAAATTGGACACCTGGATGACTCCTGGTATAATGAATCTCAGTATTAGATAGTATTGGGATGAGATTGGTTTGATAATTTTTTTTGGCTTATATTCGAGAGCAATCTCGAATGTCTTAACATGCGGTTTCACAAAAGACTTATATGTACTTTTATATAATTTATTTTTACCAAATTCTTCCCTTTAGACTCTAACTGAGAAGACTTATAAACACTAGAAGGCTTAATAGGAGGAGGTTTATAATTGACAACGATTCTTTTGTAACATTAATTTTTGGAACAAGTATAGAGTTTTCACCAATTTCAAATACTTCCTCGCCTGGTTCTTGTTGATCAAAACTGTAAAATCCCTCAGCTTCTGCTTTATTCAGGATTGGAAATCTTGGATTGCTATCAATAGCATGAGAGAATCATGTCATTCTTCAGTTATAACTGTCTACGATTGTGAGAGTGACTAGGAAATCTAAGACTAGAGCAGAATAATGCCTTTCTTCAAATAACAAACAATGGCTTTGATACTCATAGATAGGATATCAGTCTACTTCAAGGCAACAAAGAAGTTATGAACTTACAAAACAAAACAAAATTATAGATCTTGATATATCTTGGGCTTGTTGGCTCTGATACCACCTATGCTCAAACATCTTCAGGATCTTTGTCTAATTACCAGAAACAACATGGAGGCTGAGGCCGAATGGCTATGACTTTTGACTATTATTGAATATAACTCAAAATACAAGGCTTGATTACAATATTTCTAGAGTTTTCTGATTATCCAGATCACATTAAGTGTGGAATAAGAGCATATGACTACTAGCAAGACTTCCAACTTAAAGAATATCAATTGAGAATGTGAATGAGGATGGCCACTACACTTTCTCTATCTTTTATTTATAGCAAAGGAGTAAGGAATAACGGATCCAACTGGTTGATAGTGTCAATCACATCCATTTGCTTTACACCTCATAAAATTCTCCACTGAGGAAAGCAAACCGCACTAAGTATTTAGAAGACACAAAGTGATAAGCATTCATAAAAGAGATGCGTACTGAGAAGATTTCGATGATGAGTCATGGAGTAAATCAATGAAAGCAGGGCCACGTGTTGGCCTTTTGTCATCATCAAATGAGGATGAGCTTCTTGGGTTCGACTGATTAGACCCTTGTCCCTCAAAAAAAATCTTTCAGCATTAGTAGTCAAATCTTCTAGAGATATTGGTCTAAATGGCACGTGATTTTAAAGAAAAACTGTAATTCCTAGTAAGGATTACGTAAATTAGTATGCAAATTCATGACTAACTCCATATCAGAGTCCCATACAAGTCTTTGTCTAATGACTGTACAAGAAACCATTTATTCATCTGGATGCGGTCCCTGAAGCCTAAGTATAAGATGTCTGCAACGTTGTACAAATTGAACAAGATGTTCATTCTGCTGCTCTTCAATATTTATAGTCCACACACAACTTGGTCTATATACGAAATCAATAAAATTTTGAACCAGTTACTCGGTTCAATCTTTTAATAGTCAAATGATAATGGAGGCCAAAAGTTTCTATACTATAGGCTTACGAAGCTATTAATCCCTGATCAACATGCCTAGAAATCCTTTTATATCGCTCTACTACTCCATATCTAAAAATTTCTGTTTGAACATGGAGTGAGAGAGCATCAAACCTGACACATTTAATTTTTCTGATAGAAAACTAAGGTCTTTGAGGATGATTCAGAAAAGAAAGAGAAAGATCTCGGCTTAACCAATATGCTACAAGATTTTCTTTTTCTACAATATGTTGAGCAATATAGTTAAATCTGTTGAAGTAATCTTGCCATCAAAGATATTTACCTCGTCCATCTTTTTTTCCATGATCCTTTTCTTTGAATGTCAAGAACCTTCTATAATTAGTTTTAATTACAAAATGTTTTAAATGCATCAGTCGGAGGGCAAATTTCTTTGGACTTGTCTTTACTGCATAGATCTCTTTATTTGAAGAGATCCATTTCTTCACATCATTAGAGAAGACACCAGAAACATATTCACAGACAAATCCCTGTTTATCTTCTACACAACACAAGACTCCTCAAGTAGTATCAAAGACATCAATATACAAGACAAAATTCGCAGACTTGGGTACATGGAGTTCAGGGAGATTGACGATTTTAGACTTAATAGTTTGGACTGCTTTACAATGTTTATCAGTCCAGACATACTCCTTGCTTTTCTTTATTAATTCTTGCAAACAAAATCTATCAATACCACTATCCTGGTAAAAACTATTTACATAATTAGGAATTCCTAGAAAGGCTTGTAAATGTTTCTTACTAAGCTTCTCAGGGAACTCAAGAATTTTATCTTTTATATGTCCTTGGACTTTTAACTTACTATTCTTAACTTCCATGCCAAGGAATTTACAATCCGTTTGTTAGAGTAGTATTTTAGTCTCTGAAAGTACAATTCCTGTTGCTATAGCTGTCATAGAATTTCTTCAAATGCTGCAAGTGATCTTTAAGAGATTGACTAAAAACCAGAATATAATCTATATATATGCAAAGAAAATATGACATACTTGTGAAAATTTTATTCATAAAAATATGGAAGTAAGTAGGGGCATTCATGAGGCCAAAAGACATGACCTTCCACTGGTAATGCCCAAATGGACAACTGAAAGCAGTCTTTGGTCTATCTTTCTCCTTAACTTTGATTTGATCAAATCTTGATTTGCAGTCAAATTGGGAGAAGTATTGGCAGCTTGCAACCTTCTGTAATAGATAGGATTTATCAGGGATAGGATAAGGATAAGGAAGAGTAATGGCATTGAGAGGTTTGTAATTGATAATCATTCTCTTTTTTCCTCTCTTTTGCTTTGATTGTTTATTCACCATGAATGCATAGTAGCAATATGGTGATGTACTGGTTTCTATGAAGCCGATATCTAGCAATTCCTTAGAGCTTTTTTCATATCTTGATAATTATAAGCAGGAATTGGAATTTTCTTTCCAATTTTCATCCGTTTTCCCTCTACCAGTTTATTTCCATGGTAGACATAGATCTGTTCCAGAACTTTTGAGGATCATTGGAACAAATGTCTGTCTTGATCTCCTGTTTTATTTATTCATTTTTCTCTAGGACAAGGTTATTAGGACTTTGAATAAGAGTTGTATTGCTAGGATATTGTTTTGTAGCATAAACTAACATGGGAGCTCTGATTCTCTCTCCATTAATAGTAAACATGATACTTTTAGATGCATTGTCGTAAGGTGAGTATTGATCAATGAAAGCTCCTCCTCATAGGCAATCTACAGGTAACTAGTCGTGAGCAAAGAAGTCACAAAAGCATGTTCTATCTTGTATGATTATGGGTTCTTGATGTTTATATTTGTTATAGGTAAACCCATTCCCTTGGATATCTAAAGACTTATAGCTGTGTTGCTCATCTAACCCTTCCCAATTATCTAATACAAGTTATTTACAAAATGAAAGGGATACACTAGAATCTACCCATGCATCTATTTGCTTATTATTGATATGAATGGAAATAAATTGGGCATACCTGCCATTAATGAGTTGTGCAATATATGCAGGGTTGGGATCTGATGGTACTGGTGTAGCTGAACATACCAATCTGCACTTTGTAGGATCTACACATTGGCTTTTGTCTAGCAGGATGAATTTCTTCAACCCAATCCATCTCATCTCTCCATCTCATTCTGTACCGAGGAGATTCCCATTTTGCAGCTTCTACCTCGGCATCATAAATCTCTTCTTCTCGTACATCTTCAGTATAAGGATCTGAAGGAAAGTAATGCAGAATGCTTCGATACTTTATTATTGATCAACAGCAGTTGAATATATACAATGAGAAATTCAGTTAACAAAACTGCAGTCTTGTAACCGTTATCAACACCTGTATGCATCGACTGCCACCTAATTACCTGACCTGCCAGCTACACACTAACTGCCACTGCATAATTATGTTGGCTAAACAATGTAATATTAGATTTATGCCAACAGGATCTTCATCCCATGTTGGTGCTGAGTAGACTGTAACTGCTTCCTCTAGGAGCAAGAAACTCAATGTATCTTTAAGCCACTTATCACTAGCCTTAAAGCTTTTTGGAAAGGTAAGCGGTATAGGGCTTGGAGGTCTAACAGTTGGTGGTTGACTATAACGTGGAGGCTGTCTGCATCTTCCTGGGATTCTTTCTCTTCCTCCTCTTTGTTCTTGAAAAGGAGGTCTGATAGGACTTCTTCCCTTTCCTCTATTTTTGTCTCTTGAAAAGGAGAGAATTCAACTGATTTAGTTGCTGTTTCCAAATTTCCACTCTGTTAGTTCAAACAACTCTGTTAGGGTAAAGATTAAATTTTGCTGAAATTTGTGACATCTGTCTGTTTCTTTTAGTAGCCAATGCTCTGCTTTAGCTATCTGTTTCTTTTAGTAGCCAATACCCTGCTTTAGAGGTGTATGTGTTTGAGTTGTAACTTATTTCTTAACAAGATGTTGGCTTTGTTTTGTTTGGGTCCGGGTATGAAAAACAGGACAAGAATGCCTTAATCAAGTTAAAATTCTGCATTAGACCTTCCTGAATACTAAAGTTTTTTCTAGTAAACTTGACAGAGAGGGACAAACGTGGTTTGCGTCTTCTGTTTTATTGTCCAACATATCAGTGAGGTCTTCTATGGCCCAAATTGATATGGACGGATAACGAATTACTCCTTGGCCTTATTTTTCACACTGAACTAAGAATGGTTTTTTGAGTTTGCTTGGATCCTCAGGTGTTGTCTGTGGAGTTAAAAATAATTTCTAAATGCTGTACAAGCTTGTAAGCTGCATTTTCTTGGATTCCAAAATTTTCAAGTGAAACTGTTTTCAGCAACTGGAAACATTGTTTCTGTTCAAAGTCCTTGTGTCTTATCTCCGTAAATGTCTCGTTAGCACCTGCATAACTCAGAATACATCATCTGCAGAAACGCAACCAAACAAACTATTAGTCTACACTAGTATCGATTTCTTATAATTTTCATAGGGTCGTAAGCAATATTGACTGCAAAATATTGTATTGATGGAGTAGATTACATAGATACTGTGAACTATTTACATAAGAGAGCGTCTATCATAATTTAATTTATTCTTCAGCCTGTGCAATGCAGATACTGTATCTGTTGCGTTGATAATCAGGAACAGATTTCTAGCATCTGGTTGCGTCCTTAGTATTTTTTCTTATCATTTTTTAATTTTTCAACAACAAAAATCTGTATAGAAACTTGGAAAGGAACCCTTTATGGGAAAAAGATGATGCAACAGTCCCCACACAATAAAATTACTCTTTTTCCTATTACTAGATCTTTAGTTTCTTTATAAGGCAAAATTCCTTCGTCTTAAAAACAAAACAACTTCAGATTTGGTGAACTGATAGTTTTAACTAATATTTTTATTAATAAAGCTATTAAATTATTGAAAGAAATGTTCTGTTTTATTCTGTCCTTTCTTTTCTTTTGTAGTTTGGAGTGACATTGAAAATTGTTTTTTCCTTTGGAGAATTGCATCTTATGTTAATTCAGGGAACAAATAACTACATCAAGCTAACAATAGGGATGCAAGGAAAGTCTCTTCCTAAAAAAGCTAATATTTGTGTTTGTACCAAGAGACAAGGCATGAACCTCTTTGTGAAAACACTTGAATTTAACAATGATCAGCAAAGACTATACTTGCCTAAACGGCCTCAACACCCTTAGATTGAGAATGGAAGGATTCTCATGAAAGCTACTCTTACGCCTAGATTTCTGCATGAATCCAACATATGTCAACCAATTTGTGTGCCATAGCAGTTTGCAACTGTTTTGAATCATCCAAGTGTCCTTAAGGAGAGGTTTTTTTCAAGAAAGGGGAGCAGTGAGTAAACTGTCAAATTCAACTTTGAAACTTATGCCCAAAAATTATTGAGAGACGAACATTTCCAGAAGACCTGATTAACCATCTGATCTCTACCACACAAACTTTTAAAAAAATTCCTTATTTTTCAACGTTGTAAACCCTTGACTTGACTGCTACTTGCTGGAGCATTAACCACCCCAAAACTTTATACTTCAAAGAAGATTGTGTTTTCCAAATAGATTGACATCTTATTTGCCAACTCACCTCATGGTTTCTCAAGCCCCGCGTTTTGTTCAACCATGGAGCAAGATCTGTTCTGTGCTTTTGTCACATATTAGTAAAAGGCCTTCCCACCATTACATTTCTAATTTCTCCAAACAAGACTTGCACGCTACAGTAGCAATTAAAAAAAACAGCTTTCAGGGATCAATCTACGAAGGTTTGTAGGCTAGTTTGTCCACTCTTGTAAACTTTTGGACTTGATTTAAATTGTGCCAAATGTGCCGTTGTTGACGCTCATGAATCCACAGATGTCCCCAATTAAAGAGCTCCCTTCTGACCAAATATTTTACCAAGAAGGCTTGTGAAGATTCCAAGCTGATTGTGTGAAGATTGTAACGTTTAAATAGCTTTTTCCACAAGATCCCAAGCATCCCATGACCCCTGATATTGCCATTGGAGAAAGTCACACACCATCTGTCAAGCAATCAATACTCATTTAAGCAGTGCAAAACTTGAAAGTGTAAAAGCCTTTGCATTACCAATAATGTTGGAAAGCTTAAAGTGGCCATATGCTGAGCATATTGGATTTGGTGACAGAATAAAATCTGACATGGTGCATCCCCCTCCACTTCTCTTACTACCCACTTTCCAGCAATGTTAGTTCCACGGTTACTTATGTTGGGGATTCTCAACCCCCTCTCTCCCTTGGCAAAGTGCAGAAATCCCAAGACACTTCCTTTCCTCCATTCCATTTGCCCAAAGAATGCTTCTCAACCACTTCTCAACATTTTATAGGGTGCCTGAGAGGGAAAAAGACATGAAGATAGTAGATGTGCCTTGGTGAAATTTTTTTTTTTAATTTTTCTGTGATAAAAAGGTGAATATCAAATGGGATGCCCAAGTAATGAATGATTTCCTCTTGTTTTATAAACTTTCATTTTTTATTCAGTCGCTTTGGAGGCTCATCTTGAGCAAGAACAGAAACCTCCATTTTTTCCCTTATGACTGCATCAATAGTTTTTGCAAATGTGTCCAAGCAAATATTAGTACCCTCCATATAATGTTGAGTCAGTTTAGGTGTTAGGGCTGAATCATCTGCAAAATGAACATTAAGTAATTGGTTAGCCCCTAGTGACAAGATTCCTTTAATTTTCCCTTGCTTTCTGATTGCCTCCAACATGCAACTAAGAGCATCTCTAGCAATCACATAGAGAAAGAGGGATAGAGAACAGCCTTGCCAAACAGGTCTTTGTAATATAATAAACTCTAAAAGAACTCCATCAACACCAACCCTTGTAGAAGCTCGGAAAAAGAGAACATAAAATCTATTTACTCTCTCTCTCTCTCTTTAAATTGTGTATTTGTAGTTTTATATGTTCTCAGTAGTTGAAATCATTTTTACAGTCTAAAATGGCAAAAACAAAAACAACTTTGAATATCATTTGCAAGAAGTCTGTTTGCAACAATGATGGAAGTTTTTGATCTTGAGAAATTCTCGTTTACCGAGACCCTTGCCATTTAAATCATTCCAAACTGATATGGGTCTTACTTTACTAGCATTATGAAAAGTTGTAGCTATAAGTGCAAGGTTTAGTAATTTTCTGCTCAATAAATTTATTCCAAGGTGATATGGTGGAGTTTAAGAATGCAGGGTTTGTGTTCGAAAAAACGATTTTGTTAAAGGAGTTTAGAGTAGAACAAGGATGAAAGAGTGGAGGGATCTATATCATAACACACTGAAATTCTATAGTATTTATCATTATTAGATGTCATTTTTTGTATATTGATGACTTAGTTGACAGAGTGGTCTTGAATTGATAAGGGTGTACAGCTTTAAATATGGGGAACATGAGTGGTGCAGGGTTTGTGGGAAGAGCTTATAGAAAATTAACAATCATATCTATCTATGGTACAAGGTACTGCGAGAAACCCCCTGTACCTGTGCTGGCATGGTTTCGGTACTGGTACCAGTCCGGGTACATCCCAGATGCATTGTTTTCCGGGTCCTTCTCAGGTACATGTCAGAAGGCACATTCAAATTAAAAAAGAATGAAAAACACAATAAAAAAATATAAAAAAATGCTTAACTAACTGCGCATTAGTATTAAAGTTAATTTTGTTGATTTATTATTATTTTTGTACAGACATACCCAAGACATACTGAACCCCGGATCCCAAAGCAAATCCCATATTTGCACCCATACAGTACCCTCGTAACTTGGATATCAACCTAGTAACTTCAGTTCTCCAACATTATTGAAAAAGAGCAAACCTATGGGATGAGGTGCTCATCATATATGTTAGTTACAGTTTTAGTCAAATTCTACATGAATGTCTGTGTGTATGTAAAAGTTAGAGCGGCAGAAATGGTTTTTATATAGTCTTTTACACTGATTTTCAGAGGAGTACAAAATCTTAAAAGGAGAGCAGGGGAAAATAAAATATTTACACGTTTCTTTCTTGTATATTAAATTGCTTAATCAAATACAATGGTAAAACTAGCAAAAATAAACACTCATAAAATCTACCAATATTTTTTTTTGGATATTATAAATGAGGGAAAAGGGCCTCATCTGATTACAAACAAAGATTGGCGTTCACCACAAAGCCAAAATACGAACAGCCAACAGAAAAACCAGAAACAAGATATACCAAAATAGACCTTACCACTAAAGAAGATGACATGAGGAAGAACATAGACCAGAGCTCGAAGGAACGAGGCAATGACCATTAGACAAAAGCTATGAAAACCACTTCTATGCCTCTCAGAACAAAAGGTAGCACCTTACTGCCCAATGTTGCTCAAGTCCCTGATGGTTGATCCTACCGGGAGGAAGTCCATGAGCAGGCCAAGCAAATCAATCACTCCACATTCCTCCCTATTTGTGCTGCTGATCAACACGAGGATCAAGAGAAGCCTGTTGGTATTCCTGTGTTGTGCAACCTTCAACCCTTCAATCACAAGTAGTTTAAAAAACTGACCACTTAAGGAAGTTGATTCCAAGCTTTTAAGCCTTGATAAGGTCCTTAGCGTTACCCAAAGGAAATGCCCAGATGGGATTATTGTCTGGAAGTAGGTCGGAAGCAGGGTATTCTTTAGGAGCACTCAGAATAGCATGAAACACAGGAATATGAGACCTTCCAATAAGAGCATTAAACACAGACATGTTTTGGTTTGAACCTTCAGCATTGTCCTGAACTTGATTCTCTAGGCAGCGCTCGATTTTTTTGAGTTTGCTATTCACAGAACCAAATTGCTGATCGAAGTCATTGAACCGTTTGCCTAGCTCATTCACCATGGAAATCAAGATGGATTTAGATGTCTGCTTCCTTTTACTTTGAACAGCTTGATATAGGAGTGCATTAGTCATGTCATTGAAGTTCCTCTCAGCTGATTTCAGCCTGAATTGTGATTTCACAGCCTCCTCATTCCAGGATTTATCAGCAATCAATATATGCTCTCCTAAAATTTCCTTAACACATGGACGTGCCAGCATGGAGGAGGAATAAAAAATGGTTTGGAGCTTACCATCTGTTAAAGTCCCTTGAAATCTGTTTCAGCAGGCTCTCTTTCCATACCTCTTTTCTTTACTTGCTTCTGTTTGGTGGTCTTTGCTGCATCCTTCCTTTGCTTTCCTTTGTTTAGGTTAGCATTGTTTTTCACCATGTAGCTGTCCCTAAACCAGAGGCCACCTTTGTGTGATAGCAGGAGCTGATAGATGAAGATGTTCAAAGCATTTTTGAGACTCACACACGCCACCCTTTTGGTAATAAAAGCTTGACTGGTGTGGACAAGACACATGGAATTTAATCCACCTTCAAAAAAGATAAACCTGCAGACATGTTCGAAGCCCAATGCCCAGCCATAAAGAGAAACGATGAAAGTGAAAAAGCATTGCTTAGTTGTGATCATGACAAAATGCATCCTTTTCAAGTAATTCTCTGAGCTCGTTCCAATCATTTATGTCTTTCAGATTAAGAAAATCTCCATTCATTAGAGTGGTTGCCCCGATATTAGCCAAGTAGTCTGCCAGTTGGTTTATTTATCTATAACACTGTTGGAAGACACAAGAGGTAAAGAAACCTTTTAGGTAGTGCATCTCCTCCACTAGACTTTTTAATATTCAGTTGATTGAGTCTAGTTTCTTGACAGCATTGATGATAACAAGAGAATCTTTTTTAACTATGATGTTCCTTATATTCCATTCAATGGCCAGCTTGAGGCCCGATATCATAGCCCAAGATTGAGCTATGTTGTTGGTAGCCAAAGGAATATTCATTGCGAAACCAGCAATTAAACTACCGGTTTGATTGTGAATGACACCTCCCGCCCTTGATGACCGTGGGTTTCCTTTGGAAGCTTCATCAAAGTTGAGCTTGGCCCATCTGCTAGGTGAAGCAGCCCAACCTGCATTTCTTTGCTTATCCTGATTTGATTACATGGTACCATTGTCCTTCCTAAGAATCCCATTTAATGAGGAGATGTCGTTCTTCATCCACAATCTTCTCTTTAGGCTCAGGGACCTTAGATTTGAATTTTTTTTGACAAGAAAATTCAAGCTTATCAAGAAAGTACTCTCTAGAACAAAAAACATCTCTGAAAATACGGTTGTTTATCTCCTTCCATAAATGCCAAATGATAATTGCTGGGATCATTTGCCAATTTTATTTGATCTGGTCCCTTTTGTCCTCATGCCAACTTGTCATGAGGGAAATTATAGAATCTAGCCGACCAATACAACTTTCATTCTGTTGGAAAACTAGTTCCATATTGACCAAGCATAAGGGCAATGGAAGAAGAGGTGGTCCTTGCTGTCACCCGAAGCTTGCACCCTTGAGTAATTCGTGGAGCGGAAGTGCTTGGAGCTCAGCGTTAGTGCTTGATGTGGGGCACAGGAGTACTGGGTGTGAACAGGGACTAGGCTTGAATGGGCACTGGGCGTGAATGGGCATTGGGTGCATTCGAGACCACTTGTGCGCGCGAATAGTTTTAGGCTTCGGTGCAACAATGGGATCGTTCCTCAAGGTGTGGGACTCTTGTGTTCCTTGGGACGAACCTCAGGAGAAGGCCGACTTCTTTCTAATCTAAGTGCATCTGGTTTAGGACCAACACACCGACCTACAAAGAGCGGAAAGGAAATCTACTGCTAATGCTAAAGTTAATATCGACAAAGAAAAAGGGAAAGAGTGGGTGAGGGGTTTGCTAAAACGAAAAGTGGTGATGCACCAAAAATAAAGCGAGCACCCTTATAGTCTTAAAGAACACGAAGCAACTACAAAAAATGAGAAACTATTACACAGTCCCCAAAATGGACACTACTTGCATAAGTATCTCGCATGGAGGCACATGGAACACAATGCAACACTATGGGAATGACAAACGGTCCACAAATAGGGCATGCATAGACTTGGGTGTGCACAAAATACAACCTGTAAGATAGAGCCAAATTCTACATAGGTGCGGATGGATGGACAATAATGCGAGGGAAAATATGTCCACAATTAAAGATCAACAACCATTAAAATACACACAGAATGCAAGAATCATGGAGAGGTAAACTTAGTCTTTTCATTAGTCACTAGGTTCAGGGAACAAAGGGCTCATGGAGGATAAATCTTAGCAACATTTCTATGCCTAAAAATGTCCACCCTTATACAATGAAAGACCTGGATTTTATAGATACGGGAAGCCCATGGGTCATTAATTATATTAGAGGAATACAATTGAAAAGATTAATAGAAGTCATAGCCCATGCTTATTGAATTCCGATGGTGATCTAGACGTGGAGGTGGTTGGAGGGATTCCTTGGGATTTGTTGGATGTCATGTGATGCCATTTGCTACAAGTCCCCATGCTCACGTGACCAACATAATTGAATGCTCGTATCAGAGGGTGGCTGAAATCTACATTGGAATTCATTCCTTGGTCATGCTCTTTTGTCTTATTAGCCATCAGTTCAATCATTATGTTAGTCGGAGCTGATCGCTTTTGATTCTGTGAATCAGATCGGATTGTCCTTTTCGGCGGGGTTTGACACCTGACAGTTACTATTTAATCGTCCATCTAGGTGGATTTCATTGTCGGGCCCTAGGCATGAATGCGTGTGAATAGGCCTTGGGTGCAAATGGGCACTAGGCTCGAACAGGCACTAGGTACGAACGAGCATTGGGTCGCGTTTACTGAGTAGTTGTGTGGTGGTCCCAACTCCATCTTGGATGCGTGCGCTCCCTTGTGCCCTTGTCTTTGAGTATTCGTCCTTGGGCACAGATCCTTGCTAAGGCCAAAACCTTAGCAAATCACAGAATCTTGATTCCTTTTAATCTAGCCTCCTCACGAACTGCCTGTGCACCTTGAGGAACCGTGCTCCATGAGGCACTAAGCTAAGTCTGGGGGTGGTCTTTCTCTTGCGTGTGTGCCTATCGTGTTAGAGGAGTTCAAGGTCATGGTGACTTGAAGGGTTAACATTCTGGGGGCTTCTATGGGCCGCTTGCCTTCTAAGCAGGGACCAGTAGTCTATGAAGCAATCCAATGGGCACAGAGTCATTTAAGCGTGGGAGATCTGCTTGCTCTGGAAGTGTGAATCTCGAATGCACTAGAGTTTGATAAACGCTTGGCCCATCATTGAATGCCTTGAGGAACTAAGACCTTCCTAAAACAAAACAAGAAAGCAATGAACAACAACAATGTGTGAAAGCACATAGGGAACGAAAAATAACTAACTACTGTGCAGAAGCACTTAGAGGAAAGAAAAGTAGCTAATCTACTAAATACAAAGCTTTGGGGAACTTTCAAGAGCAGTGCTTGAGATGGATCCCATTGACTGGGATATGCGGCTCCTCTCCGTTTACCTTGAGAGTTGAAAGGCATTGCCCTGTTTGCAACTAGTTATGACATAAGGACCACTCCATATGGTATCAAACTTGGTGTGGCTTCCAACTTTCGCCATGTCTTCGTCCCATTTGAGCACTAAGTCCCCTTTTTTGAAACATCTATCAACAACTCATTTATCAAAGGTCTTTTTCGTTTGCGCTTGTTGAAACTCTAAAGTGTGCATTGCTTGATTTCTAGTGTCCTCCAGTTCCATTAGCTCTGCTAGCCTGATTGTCATAGGATCATTTTCAATCAGCTCTAGTTGGTGGGCGAGCTCCGATGATGGAAACTCAAGGGAGATAGGCAGCCTTGCTTCTCTCCCATAAACTAGCATGAAAGGGGAGTTGCCTATTGCTCTTTTTGGCGTTATCCTATCTACCCATAAGGTTGTTTTGAGCTTGGTGTGCCAAGTCCTTTGATTCTCCTCCAAGGTTCGATTTATGATATGGATTAGGTTCTTGTTGGTCGACTTGGCCAAACCGTTACCTTGAGGGTATAGTTCGAGGAGGTGCTCAAATATATGCCATACTTGACGACCCATTCACTGATTCTGGTCCCAACGAAGGCTATAGCGTTATCTGAGATAATGGTGGTTGGAACACCAAATCTAGGGATTATACCTTCATAGAAGTCCAGTATAGTTTCATTTGCCTCCTTGAGCACCATCATTGCCTTTGCCCATCTTGTGAAATAGTCTATGGTTGTAAGGATCCATTTGTGTCTGGCTCTTGAGGGAGGGTTGATCATGCTAATGAAGTCCAGGGCCCATTGAGCGAAGGGTTGATCAGGGTTTATCGGGCATAGGGGAAGGGTGGCTAGCCTCTACTTGCCTGCAAAGAAGGCACACTTCTTGCAATTCCTTACCCACCTATGGGCATCTCGAAACAAGTTTGGCCAATAATAGCTGACTTCATAATCTTGACAGCAATAGTCTTTGGCGAGTAGTGACCTCTTGATAGTCCATCATGGAACTCTTGAAGGACCCTGCCAATTTGATCTTGCTCTATACATAGTGTTGCAAGGAGAAGCGTCTCCCTACCCCTGGGATGCATCTCAGATTTTAGGATGCGTTTCGGGTAAGGGAGACGGGCACAGAGACGTCTCCCATGCCTGGAGACGTCTGCCTGCCCGTCCCCACATCTTCCTCGCATTCCCACAGAGAAAAAACGTCTTTGAAAATTCGTGAAAAGGTTTTTTGTTCTGCTGTGTGGAGTGTGTGCTAAAGATGACTATGCATTGTTGTGTTGTGCGAATGGGCATGCCCTAGCTTTGTATTTTACCTTGTGCTTTGCAAAGGAGCATGCCCTAACATGTGGTTTATGCTGTGCTCTGCATGACTAGACTGTTCACGTGCGTGGCTGGCTGCATGAGGTGTCTACCATGCATTTTTTTTTTTTTGTTTTGTGCCATGGCCCACGCATTTGTGTGATGTGCTATGACATGACCTGCACATTTGTGTGCTATGCTATGCCGCACATTTTTTCTCTAGTGTTGTGCATTGATTGTCGATGCGTGGAGCGGACAAGGAGGTAAGTCTTTTGTTTTCTATTTTTGTTTATTTTATGGTCTGATTGTTTTTTATTTAGTTTTTTTAATCTTTTTTAACTTTTATTTTATCTTTTTTATTTTTATTTTTACTTTTATTATTATTATTTTTTATTTTTTATTTTTATATATTTTAATATATATGTATGTATATATATTTATTATTCTATATGTATATATATTTTGTTTTATTTTTAAAAATTTTCAAAGTTTTTGTTATATATATATATATATATTAATTTTATATAATCATTTGTATTTTATTTTTGTTTAGCTTTATGATTTGATTTATGTATTTTAGTTATATTTTTTCTTTTTATTCTAGGTAGGGGAGATGCGTCTCCCTACCCCTAGGACGTGTTTTGGGTTTTGGGATGTGTTTTGGGTACGAGAAATAGTTACGGAGACGTCTCCCCTTCCTGGAGACGTCTGAAACCTCCCTCATGCCAGATGGCTTGTCGTATCGCAAATAATATTGCCAAAGGGATTACAAGATGTCACACCATTACAATTGTTGGAGGTTTGGATATTCGCTTCACCTCCTAACACATTGCACATTTGTTCCCTCTTGTTCACTCTTAGACTTCAAAATACAACTATGGACGTCATATGGAAGTTTTTATTTAACTTATTTTGTTTCCTCTATGCATATTATGTGGTTAATTTTGCTTATATGGCTATATTTTTATATTATATATATATATATATATATATATTTTTCATAGTAGATATTATATATATAAATTATAAATAATAAAGATATGTTGTCATCTCCTCGTACCCCCGTCTCCTATTTTTCAAAAAAGGGCGTACCTGCCATACCCGTACCCATCTCCCCGTACCCGTACCCGTCTCCTGGCAACTGTGTCTATGCATTTCAAGAGGACTCCATTGATGTCCTTTTTGAATAACACATCATTAAGAAGCACATAGGGGATGGCTTGCAACCTGAAGTGCCACCTTTGTGTCTTGTCGGCTTGTGGATATGCATTTGTTTGGAGGAAAGCCTTCATACTTTGGGTCCAACTAGGGGAATCATGATTAGAATAGGCAAAGTGAGTTGGTCGGTCTTCTTGAAGCACAAGGACTGCCTTGTTGTCAGCACCTAGGTTTGCTGCCATTTGCTTGCATAGATCTTTACCCCTTATGAGCGTGGTGATTTTGATGTCAATGTCATTCCATCACATTAGTGATCCAACCAGCTTTTTTCTTGCTCATGTCCCTGCCCAACAGGGATTCCTTCATGCTTGGGTGTGAAACCATTTGCTGGATTTTGTTGTTGGAGAGCATGTGTCTAAATTTATTAAGAGGTCTGATGACAACGAGGACTCGTTTTTCCATGAAGGTTTACCTCAGCACATAACCTTTGAGCACTTGATTGAAGAAGGCGATGGGCTGCTCCATGTGATCTTCATTTCTCTGCACTACGATAGTTGAGATGCCTTTGTCTCCTCCAAAAGCATAGAGTATAAAGTCCTTGTTGTAGCAAAAATTTACAAGTGTAGGAGCTTGAGAGATGGCTCTCTTAATTGCTTCAAAGCTATCCTTGCCTTCTCTTGACCAACTGAAATTGGCATTATTCTTGAGCATAGAGGTAAGTGGCTTGACCAGGGTGGTGAAGTCCGGTATAACCCTTATGAAATCTATCCTCCCTAAGAAGCTCTGTAGGTTCTTGTGGCACGGAAGGGTAAGCGACAAGATAGCTTTCACCTGTTTCAGATCAATGGCAAGCCCTTCTTTGGCAATAATGTGCCTCAATAACTGGCCCTCATGGACAGTGAACACGCATTTGCTTGGGTTTAAGGTTACCCCAAACTCCCTGCATTTGTCGAAGCCCTGCCTCAAATGGCTCAAATGATCGGTTGTGTGCTTGGAGAAGATAGTGATATCATCCAAATAAACCAAGATCATATTGTTGATGGGACCCTTAAAGGCCATATCCATAGCTCTTTGGAAGGTCGCACTAGCATTTGTCAACTTGAAAGGCATCTTCCTATATGCATAGGTACCCCACTTGGTGGTAAAGGTTGTTATGAACTGATCTGACTCTTGTACAAGTATTTGATTGTAGCCCGAATAGCCATCAAGAAGTGAAAACCTCTCAGCGCCTACTACTGTTTGAAGGATCTACTCCATGGGTGGAAGAGGATAGTGATCTTTGAGGGACGCTCTATTTAAGTTCCTAAAGTCCACACCTTGCCTAATTTCCACGCTTTTATTTCTAACTAGAACCAAGTTAGCTACCCAAGAGGAGTGCTTGATCAGAAATATGATATTGGCTTCTATGAGTTTGACTAGCTCCTTCCTCATCAAGGGCTTGAGCTTGGGGTTTATAGGCCTTTGATTTTGCCTAACTGGTTTGGCGTTAGGGACTAGCTCAATTGTGTGTGCTGGGACAAGGCCAGGTCGAAACCTTTGAGGTCCTGGTAACTCCATGCACATATGTCATCATAGTTTCTACAAAGGTGGGTAAACTTGTCCTTTTCAAGCTGAGTACATACTTTTCCAGTCTTTAAGAGCTTGCCATTAGAGATGACCCCCTGCTCACAAGTATCCTCATTGATCATTATGTTCCTTCTCTCGCCCTTGAGCTGATCATCAGTGTTGAAGATGTTATCCAAGGTGACCAGTCCCTTGGGCAGCTTGTTGCTTTTCAGTTGGATGATTTGATCTTCATATTGGGCTTGTAACTGTGACTGGTTCCTCACAGCGAACTTTGCCTCATCTTGAAATAAATTGATGATTCCCTCATCACTGTCGAACACTTGCCAATTGCATGCAGTCTGGGACTGTCGGTCTCACTACGAACTTGACAAGTTGCTCGATCCTTTCATAACCTCTAGAGGCAAATTGTACTGGGAGCCCACCGTTGCAAGTCTGTCATCATCAACATTTTGTGCCCTTGGGGTGGCTTGGACATTGAAAGAGCTGAAGTCCTCAATTAGATTCTAGACCCTGTGTTTGTATGCTTTTAACAAGGGATTATTGGAGACATTTTGGGCTCTAACTTGGTTCACAATCAGCTTGCTGTCCCCAAACACTTGCAGTGCCTTAATCCCCTTCTTTTGCGCCAATTGGAGGCCTTGGGCCATTGCCTCGTATTCGGCCACATTGTTGGTGCAACTGAACTATAGCTTGTATGCGTGAACGTACTTTTCCCTTTGAGGGAAGATCAGTACAATGCTTGCTCCAGTGCCATTCTTGCTCTTAGAGCCATCAAAATTTAATTGCCACATTACTTCAAGGTCCCCCTGACCCTTCATGAGATTTGGCAAAACAGGGTTTTCCTCATGGATGCAGTAAGTGCCCAACCTTGTTTCTTTTGTACAATCATATGGATCAAACCCATAATGCTCATTAGCTCACTCGTCCAGTGCTACATCGGGAACCTCTTCTAAAGGCGTGGTAGTTTCGTGCAGGACTGCACTATCCTCTGGGTTATGCATTTTACAATTCATGTCGATGGGATTAGGTGAGTATAGTTCTATATGATCCCTACAAATAGGCTCAGCTTTGATGGTTACCTTGGTCCCATATTTGATCCTCAACAACATGTGTGACCAGTCAAATGATAAGTACCCACCCATTTTTGTAGTGGTCCCTTAAGAGACAAATGGCAAAATAAAGAGGGAGGTCTATAACAGAGATGACCTAGGTGATGGAGAGGTTAGGACATGCATGCATAGTAAGGCTCAAGTCCTTAATGGTCTCGATTGTTTTAACAATGTTGCCATCTAACTGGACAACAACTTTTGTGATTGGGGCATATTCTATGCCCAACATGTTGGCGATCTTCTTAGGCATTACTAAGCTACTTGCACCCGAATCAATCATACAGTTATAGACAAGGTGCTGGCTAATGAACAAGGAGATATAAAATGCTGGTGGCTTGCAACGTTTGCTAGACTCTCCTTTCGGTTGGCACAAACTTGTGGAAACAACTGAAGCGCCCTTTGTTGGCTCGTGCAGGTGGAAGGCCCTCAATGCTTCTTGCAACAAATCCCTTTGAGAAGGGATGGAAAGAGCCTTCCACATAGTTACATTGATTTTCGCTTTCTTCATCTAATCTACTATGTTAAAAGGGATCTGCACCCCTTTTGGTTGAGACTTTGAGGCGGCAACATCTTCCTTTGGGATTTCGCTGGTTTGAGGTTGACTCCCCTTTTGAGTCGTTGGACTTGCTTGTGCTTGGGCTGTCTCAGTGTTTATATTTCCTCTGGTAGCTTCACTTGGAGCTTGGGAAGTAGAAGGCCAACCAACTGGAGGAGATGATTCTGCTTCCATCGCCTTCCTTTTGAATCTTGTGTAATATGCCATCGGATTATTGATTGCTGGTACTTGGTTTTGATTTATGGCGCAAAAGTCATTTTCATGCCAATTCACCAAAGTGGCTTCACCTTGTACTTGCGCTTGTACATGTACCCCCTCTCCTTGTGAGGTTGGCTCCTTTTCTGGCTCGTGGGGATATGATATACTTTGTACCATTAGGGCTTGGTTCAACACTCCATTTGCGCAAGTAGTTTGATTATGTTGTTGATTGCAAGGAAAGCACCACTCGTGGTCTTGCACCAAGTTATTTTGCATGGGCATGAGAGCTTTAGAAGCGTTGGCGGCATTGGCACTTTGCATATTAGACGGTCTAGCATAAATGAGCTGGCCTTGGGGTTGCGCGTTGCCTTGATAGGGTTGCCTAATATGTTGATAACGCTGATTGAAAGACTGATAAGGTCTAGAATGTTGGGCTTGCGGCCTATTCAGAGTCACTAACTCATTTCTAAAACTCTGCAACGCCTTGACTTCATGTAACTCACTAGGGGAAGCAGGTGCGGTTGGTGGGCTGATTGATATAGGGATGGGCGCTAGAGTAGGCTGGCTATGTGGTAATTCCGGAAAGAGAGGCATAAGAGGTTTGGGAGCAAACTTCCCGACTTGTATTAAACGGTTCTCAACCCTTACAACAATGTCGTAAGCATTAGCAAGTACAACACCTTCCATGGATTGGACCATTACAACTATATCACTATTTGGAGCTTTTAAGTAATATAAGAATGCAACATTTGGAGATGGTTTCAACAAAGGTGGTATTTTGTCCCAGACTTTCTGGAATTTGAAATTAAAGTCAACCGTTAGCTCATGTGGGGCTCTCTTGATGGTGGTGAGCTGTTGTATCAAGGATAAGTGATCACTATTGTTTTCAAATTGATTGTATAATTGTTTTCCCAGTTCATCCCAGTTGTGAATGGAATTAGGCCTCAGACACCTGTACCATTGGAGAGCCTTTCCTTTCAAAGAAGTGGCTAGGAGCCTGACTACCACATTATCCTCTGTGACATGGTGGACAGAGCAGATTTTAGCAATATCCTGTATGTGTTCTATGGGGGTAGTTGCATTCTCATCGGTAAATTATGGCAAGCTCTTAAGTGTTGCAATTGGAATGTCATCGTATTGGGCTAGAACCAAAGGACTGCACCCATTAAAGGTCACAAAAGTATTTGGGACAGCCATGAAGGGAATGGGAAATAACCTTGCTCCTCGCTGGGGAAATATACTAAAAGGCGGAGCAGATTGACATCTTGGAGATGATTGTCTTGAATTGCTAGTTCTCTTAATAGGAGATAAGGATGCTTTAACCCTTCTTTTTCGGGGCGCTAGAGGTAGTTCAATAAACTGGAAGTCAGTACCCCTTGAAAATCTCGTCTGTCTTGGCATAAGACGAAGAACTGATCTCTCGAGAACCAAGAATACTTGGAGTCACTAGGTGCTTGAAGGGTATCTTTAACACTGCAAACTTGCTAAGGGCCACACCAAGCTCTTAGCTGAACTGTATAAAGTGATCCCACTGGGCATGCCATAAACTGTTATCACTTGAAGGTTGAACTCTTGAGTAATTCGTGGTGTAGAAGTGCTTGGAGCTCGACGCGAGTGCTTGACGTGGGGCACAAGAGTATTGGGCTTGAATGAGCACTGGGCTTGACGGGCACTAGGCTCGAACAGGCACTGGTTGCGGATAGGCACTGGGCACGAACAGGGTTTAGGTGTGTTCGAGACCTCTCGCACGTGTGAATAGTTCGAAGCTTTGGTGCAACAATGGGATCATCTCCCAAGGTGTGGGACTCTTGTGCTCCTTGGGATGAACCTCCGGAGAAGGCCGACTTTCTTCTAATCTAAGTGCATCTGGTTTAGGACCAACATGAAGACCTACAAAGAGTAGAAAGGAAATCTATTACTAATGTTAAACCTAATCTCGATAAAGTATGGAAAATTGGATGGTTGCATAGATGTCCCGCCAAAGACCAAAAGTCACACCAAAAATGTGCCAACCTATCATTCTTGATGTCCTAGCATAGGGAATTTGTGTTGAGGTGTTTGCATTTTCCCATAAAGTTCCAAATGTGGGAGCCCTTAATCCAAACCTCAGTGGAAATAAGTCTAAAAGGAACAAGAGAGTTGAGATATTTTTTGTGAAGGATTTTGCTCCATAAACTGCCCTCTTCTCTGTAAGCTCTCGAAAAAGAGTTTAGACCATGGGGTTGTATTAGCTCTTGTATTATCTCTAATACCACATCCACCTTTAGATTTGGGTTTGCAAGTTTCGGTCCATTTCATGATAGGGAGCTTTCTAACATCTACAGCACCATTCCAAAAGAACTTCCGCATGATGATATTGAGTCTGTTCTTATCTATCACTGGAGCCGCAAGGAGAGAAAGGTGCTAGATATGAATTGCTTGAAGAACTGAATGGATAAGCTGCAACTTGCCAGCCCACGTTGTTCTTCGACAAGGGTTCCTTGCTTTCTTAAAAACTTATGTGTTTTACTGCAGACTGACCATGTTCTGCTCTCAGCTGCTTTTGATTTTTGCCAGTGTGTGGTCCGTTTCACCACACAACTCCGTTCCAATATGCAGATCTGTTCCTTTTCACAACTCTGTTCCACGACACAGCTTCATGTCTCATATTCATGTACTGGACTGAATTAAGTTAATATGAATAGTTAAAGTTTTTTTTTTTCTCTTTAAGCCTTTAATGAACAATCTTTCACATTGACCTTATTTTTTAGATTGAAAACTCGTAAACCTTGAGTTGTTGCAGATAGTAATAAATTCCATCACGACCTAATTTCGATAAAACCTACCAATATTAGTTTCTCTTTCCCTCTATTAAAAAAAGTCCCAGGAAATAATGTGGGACTCTAAACAAAAACACATGGATAAATAATAACATTTGACATCTTGTGTAAGCAAATGCTTCAGGAAAAGTCTCTTTGGAGCTCCTCTTGATGATACATGAACACAGTTCACTAGTGGTTCACTGAAACCCAATCAGTCTGCTAAAATTTTCAATTACAAAGTGAACAAGATAAAGGTTGATATCACTTCGCAATTCCCTTACATTCCTGTTCATATGGATGTTTCTTGGCAGCTGTTTTGGCCACTTCCAATCTGCTTAGCAAGTAAATGACAAGTTATCAGAATCACAAGGAAATTAATATTCCTTGGAGAAAGCCATATAATTCACCTTCCTTTAGGACTAAATTGCATTCCAAAAACCCTGTTTTCCGCTAGAACTATTTCAATGTCTATTAAAGATACAATCATCTGAGCATTAACAATTCATTTATAATTTTATGTCATGTTAGATTTAATTTCTGGCCTTTATATGGAGCCTGAGATCATTTCTAACTCCTGACTAAATTATTGATTGGGAACCTAACAACTTCTAGGTATCAATAATTTGGAGCATTCTTGGAAGTTGGAACATAGCCACCGCTAGGTATCTGTGACTTGGAACATTCTTGGAAACATAGTAACTGCTAGGTATCTATGACTTGGAACATTCTTGAGAACCTAGCAATTGCTATGTAATCCATGACATGGAACATCCTTGGGAATCTAGCAACCGCTAGGTATCTGTGATTTGGAGCATTCTTGAGAACCTAGCAATTGCTATGTAATCCGCGACATGGAGCATCCTTGGGAATCTAGCAACTGCTAGGTATCTGTGATTTGGAGCATTCTTGGGAACTTAGTGACCGTTAGGTGTCTTTTTGTGGGGCCCATTTAGTATTTGCATAGTCAGCTTCTATGGAGATTTTTTGGGATTCTATAGGTTGACGAAGGCTATTTAGGCAAGTGTGTGATCCACTCTTGAAGAAATGAAAAATTATATATTATTCATATGATCTAAGGTGTCTTTTGATACTACCTTTATCTACTAATTTGTTACTATGTGCATGTTGCTTTCATATAGTCAGTGCTTCTAATATGGTATCAGAGTCGAAGATCTGATTCTTGGGTAGAGCCACCATTGGCTAGCGGGAACTATTGTGAATCCACAAGGAGTGGACATTACAGATCAAGGTGTCCTATGATAATGTAGCTGTAGTGAAGGAGAATTGTCTAGAAATTTCAAACTAGGGTAGTATGGGTAAGGGTTTCGATGAAAGTAGGGCATAAAGGCCATTTGGAGATAGAATTGTTTCTCACACAAGAAAAATCGGTCTAGAAGCAGAATTTTCAAGATTTGCAACTCCAAGATGGATACGATTATGATTGTTCAGTCACATGGATAAACTATAGAGCATGGACTCAAGATATGAAGCTTGATTTGATAAGCGAAGGTTTGTGGCCGGTAGTGCATGGATCAAAACCTGCACCAATGGATGAAATAAAGCTAGCTGAATACCTAAAATGACTCGATGAAGCCAAAGTGATGCCAATGAAGAATGTGGTGGTTGAACTAAGGTTCCATGTGTTAGACGAAGAAACTCCTCACGAAATATGGGACATGTTAGAAAAAATATTCAATGTAGAAAATGAAAATTGGATAATACAAACTGGAAAAAGAACTGATGAACTCAATCCATTAGATTTCGACAAAATTGAGAATTGTCTTTCAAAGATCAAATATATTCAATATCAACTGAGAGATTGCGGAAAACAGTTTCAGAAGACTGATCAACATCTTATGAATGTCGTGATAGTAAATGTAAAGCCTCCTTATGAATATTTCCTATCCTCTTTCATCTCCAACAAATTAGTGTTCAAAGATAAAGCTTGAGTTTCCTTCGAGAAATTGTATCAAATGTTGATCATAAAACAAGAAGAGCTTACAAGGATATTCTGAATTGGGAATAAGTAGCACACCCATATAAGCAACACTGAAAAAGGAGAGCCTAGGAGATTTGAAAGGAGGGAGAACACTTGGGGAAGAGGATACAAAAATGAAGAAATCATATCAAAGAAGATCAAAGAAAGGAATTCTCTTTCAAAGGAAGATGAAGAGCTTGTGGAGGATGTTTCTACTATGGAAGAATTGGACATAAGGCTTTCCAGTGCTGCCAAAGAAGAAAGATGAAGATGAAGCAAAGGATGTGGAACTAAAAAAATTAAGGGAGTTCAAAGCAAGATATGTAAGGAAGGAAGACGATGAGGAAGGTGAAGGAATTGAAAACAATGCCTTTATTGCCAACATTGCACTTCATGCCACTACTTCCAAAAATGAATGGATTCTTGATTGAGGTTGTACTCATCACATGTCCAATAATGCCTCTTTATTCTTTTCTTTAAACTCTCCTTATGAGAAGAAGGTGTTCATAGCTAAGATTCCTCCATTGAAATTGTTGGCAATGGAGATGTTTTGAATGATAGTGTGATACATGATGTATACCATGTACCCGATCTTGGTATGAATTTTCTTTATGTTTATCAAATTGCTTAACAAGGAAAGAAGATTGCATTTTTGCCGAATAAATTTGTTGTGAAGGATATCCACAATAACTTTTGAGTCATGGCAACAAGATCCTTGGACAAAAGAGATAAACCTTACAAGTTTACAGATTTTGATGAGAACAAAAATCAAAACCTCTTTGCACGAATTGCTAAGGTTGATGGGGAGACTCAATTATAGCATGAGAGATTGGGGCACCTCAATTTTTAAAGCTTATAGTTGATGGGTCACGTAAAGATGGTACACGGGCTTCCCTCCATCAAGTCCTTCAAGGGAGTTTGTGAAGGATGTGTGCTAGACAATCACCACAAGGGGATGTTTGACAAAGGCAAGGATTGGAGAGCTACACAACCACTTGATCCCATTCATTCAGATCTATGCTATGTGAACCCTCCCTCTCTATCTAGAGAAAGATACATATTAACCTTTATTGATGAAAATACTAGAATGTTTGGATTTACCTTGTAAAAAAAAATCTTTGGTTTCGTAAAAGTTCATTCAATTCAAAGCAATGGTAGAAAAGCAATCTAGGCATTTTATTAAATGCCTTATATCTTATAGAGGGGGAGAATATGAAAGCAATGATTTAAAAAATATCCACTATCAACATGGGATTACATGGCAAAGAACAATTGCTTACACACCTCAGCATAATGGTGTGGCTGAAAGAAAGAACGTAACTCTCACTGTAATGGCCAGATGTATGTTGCAAGCAAATAAATTACATGATAAATTTTGGGGGGAAGTAGTAAACTGTGCAAACTATATTCTTAATAGGGCTATAAGAGATGTCACCCCTTACGAAAAATGGCACAAGAAAAAGCCTACCATTACTCACTTTTGGGTTTTTAGATGCATTGCTTGGGCACACATTCCATATTAGAAAAAAGAGAAGTTGGACCCAAAAAGTCACAAATGCATGATGATGGGGTATTTAGAGTCATCAAAAGCATATAGGTTTTGGAATCCAGCTATAATTGATATCATCATAAAAAGATGTTATTTTTGATGAAAAGCCAGTTTTCAAGGATGCCAAAAAATGTCCCTATCAAGACTGTTATGTATTATCATTTGACCCTTCCGAGCCACCTCTCTCACATGCGAACTTAACTTGACATATTCCTCAAAGCGAAGCAAGGCTGTCTAATATACCTATGAAAGAAAACAATGATTATGATGGTGTGTTGGAAGTCAACACTAATAATGCGATTGAAACATAAGGGATTGAAGAAGAAACAATTGTTCAAGAGGTAAAGAAGATGCCTAAATGGGCCACCACATTGATATCTGAAGCCAAAGAAAATAAGGGACGCCCAACTACTCCTTTGATAGCTAGAAGTGAAAAAATAAATTATGCTTTCATAACCAAGGTGGGATTCATGTGATCCTCAAACATTTGAAAAAGCTAGAGGAAATTATGAATGGGAAGAGGCCACGAATGAAGAATACAAATCTGCAATGAAGAATCAAACATGAGAGAGCGTTCCTCATCCCAAGGCAAATAATGTAACAAATGGGTCTATAAGACTAAATTCGCCTCTGATGGTGAAATTGAAAGACAAGGCATGCCTTATTGCAAAAGGTTTTTCATAGAAAGAAGGAATAGATTACATAGAAATTTTTACAGTAGTGACCAAAACAGTGTAATAATATTGTATATATTGGTTGTTAATCCTAGGTGTCTTGCTTTTTGTCTTATTCAATAAACTTTCCATTCCTGTAGGAATAGGAAGAGTCATTGAGAATGTGAAATGAATAGTCTTGTTTAGTTTATTTATTATAATGTTTGCTTCCTTTGTCATTGAATCATGAAATGCAATTTTGGTTTAACCAAACTTGTTTCATTGTCATTCTGAATAATGTATCTGGCCTGACATTGGTATCAAAGCTTGGAAATATAATTTTTGTCATTCTTCTCCTTTAATTCAGCGGTATGGCTTGCTCAATCTGGTCTTAGTTTTGCAGCAAATTATTCATCCAAGAATGGCATCTTAATTAGTTTTTTTGTTGCATACTTTTGCATTGGCAGCGTAGCTATATGTTGGAGGACTGCGTAGAGATTTGTCTCTGTCAGGGTTTCATCTGCTTAGACTTGCATTGAACGGCATCAACAATGTGGTGTTTTTCTCTTAAGACTTGAGTTGGACTGACAACCAACTGCGTTTCACTCTATCTGAGACATTTTGTTAAGCCCGTGGCATATTCTTTCTGATTGTGACCTGCCTGGACTTGTCCTACCCCTGCCGTGACTTGCAAGTTTGTAGTCTGGACTTGCCCTTGGACCTGCCGTGACTTGCATGGGCAATTTAATTAATAAGGCGTTTGGCGTCGACAACAAGGAATAAATGCGTAGCGGTTATTCTCTATATTGGCGTCAACTCAAGTAGCCCAAAATATTTTTTTTTTGAAATTTTCTGTTATAAAAGCCATAGGAAGTGCTGCTAATTTTTCCACATGGAGCTAAGTATTATATTTTCAACATAGCCGTACATTTCTTTTCATATATTTCCAATCTTGGAATCTCAGCCATATAAAAACAAAAGGAGAAGGTATATGTTTTTTTCATTAAAAAGCAAAATTTCATTTTTTTAAAATTCTAAATTTCAAATTTTGAAAATTTTTAATTTGCAAGCATTTAAAATTTAGTGCAATTTATCATTGAAATTGCCTTGAGCAAGCTACTCTACGCAAAATTGACAAACAACCATTTTTTTGTAAATTCAAGAAGAAATAAGGAGAGATACATTTTTACCCATTTGTGTATGTTAAAAAATGTATATCCGGAAATCAATAAAAATTGAGTATATTGATGTATGAGGTTTTCTTTTTAAGTCAGTGTTAATGATAAAACGAATATTTTTTAGTACATTTGTGTATATAGAAAAGGGTACCATTTTGGAGTGATAAGGAACCAATTGGGGTTAAACAAAAACTCAAAACCTCCAAAAACTCAAACAAAAACTCAAAACCATGTATTCTATCAAATCCATTATTGGCACTACCTTGACTGGCAAAGACAGTTGGCTAGAATGGTCTCGACAAGTGAACACACTCATCTTCAACAATCGATGGTTCGATATTTGTAATGGGACAATACAACCAGCTGAACCAATAGGCAATGCAAAGGACACTCAAACATGGAAGCAAAAAAAAAAGGAAGGCTTTGGCCTTGATGAGGGGATCAGTGAATAGAGATGTGTTTCGTCATATACAGGGGTGCAATACACCATGGGAAGCATACCATAAACAAAAGAACCTATATGACTCCCATTTAGAGTTGTAATTCATTCAGTTGCAGTTGAAACTGTTCAACCTAGAGTTGAAAGATGGTGATGTGATGAGATTAGCTTCAGAGATACGTGCTATCAAGCATAATGTTGAAGCAATAGGTGTCAAAATCAACATATACATGACCACATTCATAAAATCCCTTCTTCCCAACTATGCAACCTATTTGGAGTCTCTAAAAGCAAACACTCAGTTGAAGACTCTCACATTTGACCAATTGGTTGAAAAGATGGTAGAAAGAGAAAACATTTGGAAAAAAACAGAAACCGCAACAGGTGAAAGTGTGTGCAATGTCAAAACAAATTCTTCCAAACCATCAAACAAGGCTACATCTTCCAAAAATGAAGGCAATAACAAGTACAAGGAAAAAGGTGGCAAAAATGAAAATCATGCTAGTCAAAATAAAAAACAGAATGATAAACAAAACCTTTATTGTGAACGGTGTGATAGAAAAGGTAGCCATGAGACTCACGAATGTAGGACTCCATGGGAAAAAATTGAAGCATACTGTAAAAAAAAAGAGGGAAATTCAAATAAACAGTCAAACTCAGTGCAATTCACCAGTGAATGTGTGTTTTTCAGTACAAATGATGAAGTAAACAATCTCTTGATCAGTTCCTCATGGTTTGATGCTTAGGTTCTTGATACTGGCACCACTCAACATATGACTTTCTGAAAAGGCTTCTTTGAGGAGTACAATGAAGAAAATTCTCTCTCACTATACCTCGTAGATAGATCAAGTTTGCAACCATAGGGAAGAGGTACAATTCGACTTAAGTGTCCAGGGCTTCCAGACTACAAACTTAAGAATGTTCTCTACCTTCCTCAAATGAAACGAAACTTGTTGTCCCTAGTGCTCATAAGGCAACAAGGCCATTCCATTTTGTTGGATAATGATGATGTCACAATGAGGAGAAAAAGTGACAATGCAGTCGTCTTGACTGGATATGAGGAAGGTAAACTACTCAAATTGAAGGGTGAGCCATCAAATTCAAAGAATTATGCTCATCTTGTAGAAGACGAAATATCTCCAAACATGTTGTGGCATGCTTGATTTGGGCGCACTCACTATAACAACATTCGTGTATTGCAAAAGAATAGTGTTGTAGGCATGCCTACATTGCCTTCAAAATCAAATGAGAAGTGTGAAGCCTGCATCTTGGCTAAACATACAAGAGGACCGTTTCTGAAGTCACAGTGGAAAGCAGACAAAAAATTGCAGTTTGTTCATTCAGACTTGTGTTCTCTTTCAATCCTCTCCGCTGGTGGTCATAAGTACTGCTATTCATTGATTACTACAACAGGATGACATGGATATACTTTCTGAAAAAAATCAGAAGCCTTCAATACTTTTCAAAAGTTTCGAACAATGATTGAAAATGAAGCACAAACCCGCATCGAGACACTCAAGACTGGATAATGGTGGTGAATTCACATCAAAGAAGTTTGAATCCTATCTTGAGCAAAACGAGATCAAACACCATCTCACAGTTCCTCACACTCCACAACAAAATGGAGTAGTTGAAAGAATGAACAGAACTGTGATGAATATGGGTTGTGCAATGTTGTATTTCAAAGGGGTAAATCTGCACTTTTGGGTCGAAGCAGCTAAAACATCAGTATACCTTCACAACAGATCACCATCAACAACTCTTGAATCAAAGACTGTATGAGATGTAGTGTGGTCACCTTCCTTCAGTGCGACATCTTCGGATTTTCGGATCCACTTGTTACACATTGATTCCAAAGGAGAAGAGAAACAAATTGGACCACAGGAGTTAAAAATGTATCCATTTGGGATATTTAGATTCCTCCAAGACATTTAGGATATACGATGAGAAAGAGAAGAAGTTTCTTGTTGCAAGAGAAGTTGTCTTTTGTGAAATTGTAAAGGACAGAGCATATTGATCTGCAGTTGAGTTGACTAGACAAATATGCAAAGTTTGATGTCTACAAAGAGAGTGGTTTGAATGTTCCAGACAATGAGTGGGGGACACAGAGTTGGGAATCTATTGATTTTCTATTCTCCTATACATGAGCTTAAAACTCCTCCTGAAGGAGAGAGTGAAACTTCATCAGATATTGAATAGGGGCCAACATAATAGAGGGTAGACAGTGAACAAACTTCAAGGGATGAAGCCGAAGCACTTGCAACACAGAAAAATATGCTTGTGGGCCACTCAAACACTGAAAGATGTGAGCCCTGATGAAGTTGGCAAACAGGGACTTGAAGTGCACATGCAACCTCATCTCAACCAAACAAGTCTATTGATGAAATTCAAGGCATGATTGGAAAACTCACATTGGATGATTCTCAAGAGAAACTCAATGTTGTGTTTGATTCAAAACCAACAACTTTCAAACAAGCTGAGAAGCTTGACTCTTTGAGAAAAGCAATGAAAGATGAGTATAATTCATTGGTGAAAAATGGGACTTGGAATCTGGTTGATTCACCATATGGTTGCAAACCGATTGGCTGCAAGTGGGTCTATCGCAACAAATACAAGGCAAATGACTCACTTGACAAGAACAAAGCAAGGCTTGTCGCCAAGGGGTATGCTCAGAAGGAAGGAATTGACTATAATGAAACCTTTGCACCTACAACAAAGTGGACTACCATTCGGACCATGTTGGCTCTGGCAACTCACAATGGATGGAAAGTTTACCAAATGGATGTCAAAATTGCATTTCTAAATGGAGATCTCAAGGAAACTGTGTACATGACACAACCTGATGGTTTTGCAGTAAATGAACAATGCAAACTGGAAAAATTGTTATATGGTTTGAAACAAGCCCCTTGAGCATGGTACGAAAAACTAGCTGATCACCTCATGAACATGAACTTCAAACGTTTTGAGTTTGAAGATGCAATTCTTTTTGTCAAAACAGTTGTATTTGTGGTGGTGTATGTTGACGATTTGCTCATCACAGGGAACAATGAACGCTACATTGCAAAATTCAAATCAGAGTTGATGAAAAGCTTTGAAATGACTGATTTGGGTTATCTTCATTACTATTTGGGTATTGAAGTAGTTCAGAAACCAAAGTATTTCTTCATCACTCATCAAAAGTACATTGATGATATTCTGAGCAAGTTCGGAATCGAAGATTGTAAGCCTATCAACACGTTCATGGAACAAAATCTCAAATTGACATTTGAAGATTCAACAGATTTGGTTGATGCCACTAAATACAGACAACTCATTGGAACTCTGATTTATGTGACTACCACTTGATCAGAGATATTATATGCAGTTGGTGTCTTGTCAAAATTCATGCAACAACCCAAGGAGAGTCATTGGGTAGCAACAAAAAGGGTTCTCAGATATCTCAAAGGCACAACATTTTGGGCTCAAATACTCTAGGGTAGGAGACTTCAAACTGGGTGGGTTATTTAGATTCTGACTATGCTGGTGATCATGAAGATAGAAAGTCCACCTCAGGTTTTCTAATGAATTTGGGAACAACAATTGTCAGTTGAAAATTCAAGAAGTAATCAGTGTCGGCAATTTCTTTAGTAGAAGCAAAATATATCGCTGCTTTAGAGGCAACAAGAGAGATCTTGTGGCTCAGAAGGGTTCTTTCAGATTTGTAAGAGCAACAGGTTTCGTCAACACCTTTCATGGTTGACAACACTTCTACAATTCAGATGGCAAAGAATCCAGTCTTTCACGACCGAACTAAACATATCAATACCAAATTTCAATTGATTCAGCGCTATGTGAAAGATCGCAGTGTCAAGTTGCAACATTGCCCGATAACAGAGCAATCAATAGACATCTGGACAAAAGTGCTTGGACGAGAAAAAATTGAGAAGTTCAGAGGAACGCTTGGTCTAACAAAGACCCCTACAGATTAAGGGGGGGGATGTAATAATATTGTACATATTTGTTGTTAATCCTAGGTGTCTTGCTTTTTGTCTTATTCAATAAGATTTCCATTCCCGTAGGAATATGAAGAACCATTGGAGATGTGAAATGAATAGTCTTGTTTAGTCTATTTATTGTAATGTTTGCTTTCTTTGTCATTGAATTGTGAAATGCAATTTTGGTTTAAGCAAACTTGTTTCATTGTCATTCCGAATAATATATCCGGCCTTACAAATGGAATATGTTAGAATTGCTCTCTCCTTAGCAACAACTAATTTTGGATGGGAGTTTGGTTAAATGGATGTAAAATGTGCTTTTTTTCATGGGGATCTTTAAGAAGAAATATATAAGGAGCAGCTGCCTGGATTTGAGAAACATGGAGATCCCAGATTTGTATGCAAGCTAAAAAAAGTCATTGTATGGACTCAAACAAGCTCCAAGAGCTTGGTATGAGAAGATTGAAAAATTATTCATCAAGAAAGGATTTCCCAGATGTCAATTTGACCGCAATGTCTACATTAGGGATGCAAATGGTAATATTCTAATTATAGTGATGTATGTTGATTTAGTCTTACTGGTCCCTCACCAAGTATGATTGAACATATGAAAAGGGAACTAAAGCAAGCCTTTGAAATGATTGATTTTGGATTACTTCATTTCTTCCTTGGGATTCAAGTAACACAAGAAAAGGACAACTTATTTATCTCTCAACCAAAGTATGCAATTGTTTTGCTTACAAAGTTCAATATCATACATTTTAAGATTGCCTCTACTCCCTATCAGTTTGGAGTCAAGCTATCAGCTGATTTTAATGCACTAGCAGCAGATGCCACTTTGTATAGTCAACTTGTTGGGAGCCTTATCTATCTAACCTACACCAGACCTAATATTTCCTTTGCAGTTAGTTTGGTCTCACATTGCCTACAACAACCGAAGGAAAGTCATTGGCACGCTGCAACAAGGATTTTCAGATAGATCAAAGGTACAACTCATATGTAAATCAAATATTTGAAGAACAATAACAATGACTTATTGGGTTACACTGATTTAGACTGGGCATGTTATAATGATACACAAAAATTTACATCAAGATACATTTTCAATTTGGGATATGGACCAATTACATGGTCTTGTAAGAAACACGTGGTTGCTCTTGCTACTACAAAAGTAGAAGATAGAGGAGCGGTCAATGCCACTAAAGAGATTTCTTGATTTGACAACTTCTAGGAGAATTTGAATTGGTTCAACAAGAACCAACAACATTGTTTTGTGATAATCAAGGAGCCATTCAAGTTGCTCACATACTTGTTGCTCATGCTGGAACCAAACACATTGAGATACACCAACACTTCATCAGGTAATGCATGCAAGATGGATTGAATGATCTCAAATATTTTAGAATAGAAGATCAAGTGGCATATATTTTTACAATAACCTCTCACAAAAGTCAAGTTTGTAGAATTGCAGGACATGCTTGGAATTCAGGATGCTGTCATAAAGAATGGATGTTAATGTGTGCCATCTTCTGTAAAAAAGTATAACACTATCCTATAAATCTAGTTGGGCAAGTCGAGTGGGGATACTATAGTATCTCATGCCAGACATCTAAGTTTCTGGTTGTTGACCTTGCTAGACTGTTAGTGGTTGACATCTTTATATTTCCTCTTGTCATGATTTAGGGGAGATGTTAGTAGGAAAATCTTGCCTGTCGTATGAGCCTAGCGATTGCTAGGTATGCTTGTTTTGTTAGGGAGTTTGTGAACCTAGTGACTGTTAGATATCAACAACTCAGAGCATTCTTGGGAATGCAACGATCACAAGGCATTGTTAAGGTGTGGAGCCTAAAAGCTTCACATATGAGCGCATTTAACAGTTTCGGGTCTACACAGTGACCGGCGTCGGTTAGGAGCGACCGCCGTCGGTCAGGTGCAGTTGAAGAGTCGCCAGTGTCGGCAGTGGATCGGCCGACGTCGGTCACAGGCAAGCAGGCAGGAACCGGTGTCGGTTACTTGTGCGTTCAAAATGCTATTTTCGAGGACAGAATCGAGTGTTTGCATGATGAGTTTAAGTTGTAGTCTTAAGTTCGCGTCTCTATTATTAGTAAGATTATTTTTAGAGCCCTTGTTCAAGAGGCTTAACTGTTGGTTGTAAGTGCATGCTCAAGTCTCCTAATTCTATATGTAGAATTAGATCTTCTTAGCTTATTGTATTGGTATGTTGAAGAACAGTACAGAGTTGAATCAATCTAGATTTGTTGGAGTTGATTGTTCTTGAGAGAGAGAGCTCTTGAGGGATAGAGATCTAGTGAGAGATCTATACATCTGAGAGAGGTGTGGAAGAAAGAAGTTTATTCAATTGTATTCCTTTTGTAAAGAGTTTAATACAAGTTTTCAGGGTGGTTTTTTGTATCTCTTGTTCTTGCTATTTATCATTCTAGTTACTTGTCTATCTGATTTAATTCCGCGTTTATTGCTTTCATAAGTGTAATTTATTGTTGGTTGATTCTCAACAAGTGGTATCAGAGCTCAGATTCACTAACAGGAAGTTCAGATCTGTGTAGTGTGTATTGATTACAGGTTCTCACAGGGATTTCTGCAGGGATTTCTGTTTGAGTGGGAGAAGCAATGGCAGATGAAAGTAAACTGAGAATGGAGAAGTTCAATGGCAAAAATTATCAACATTGGAGAATGCAGATAGAGGACTATCTGTATCAGAAAGATCTCTACTTACCGTTAGGTGGGGTTGCAAAGAAGCCCAAAGACATGGAGGATAAAGAATGGGAAGTTCTTGACAGAAAGGCTCTGGGGTCTATAAGACTGAGTCTAGCATCCACTGTGATATCTAATTTATCACAGGCAAAGTCTACGGTAGAGTTGATGACTACTTTAGCAAATTTGTATGAAAAACCCTCTGCTTCTAATAAGGTATATCTTATGAAGCAGTTATTTAATTTGCATATGAATGAATGTGGATCTGTGTCTACTCATCTGAATGATTTTAATGGAATTGTGAATCAATTAAGTTCAGTCAATATAGTGTTTGATGATGAAATAAAAGCTCTTTTAATATTATGTTCTTTGCCTGAAAGCTGGCATGGCTTAGTAATGGCAGTTAGTAATACTGCATCTGCATCAAATATTTTGAAAGTAGAGGATGTTGTTAGTGTTATTTTGAATGAAGAAATTTGCAGGAAAATCACAGAAGAGACATCTGGGAACGCTTTAAGTTTTGAGAGCAGGGGGAGGCAGAAAGATAAGAGCAAAAAGAGATCAAGATCTAAGTCTAAGGTGAGAGGAAGAACCAAATCCAGGAATGGCAGGAAGCCACAATGTTGGAATTGTGGAAAGATTGGGCACATAAACAGAGATCGCTGGTCAAAGCCTAAGGAGGACAATCAGCACGAAGGAAAGGAAGAAGCCAAGGTTGCAGGTATTGCACAAGATGCTTTAATATTCTCTCTGCATAATAATATAGAATCTTGGGTGTTAGATTCTGGTGCATCTTTTCATGCTACCCCTAATAGGGAATATTTTAGTGACTATATCCATGGAGACTTTGGAATAGTGTATCTAGGGGATGATGAGCCCTGTAAAATAATTGGCAAAGGTAAAGTGCAGCTGAAGATGTAGAATAACAACACATGGGTGTTGAGAGATGTGATGCATGTTCCTAGCTTGAAGAGAAATTTGATTTCTGCAGGAAAGTTAGGGGATGAGGGTTGTACAGTAACTCTCACAGCAGAATCTTGAAAGGTGACCAAGGGTGCACTTGTTATGGCCAGAGGTAAGAGAGAAGGTACTCTCTATTTGTGTAATTGTGTTACTAACAATTCTCCTTCTGTATTATCTACTTCAGATGTGGATGCTAAATTGTGGCACTCAAGGCTTGGCCACATGAGTGAGAAGGAGATGTCAATTCTTAAGTCCAAAAGTATGCTTTCAGATTTAAAAGGCATAGATCTAGAGTTTTGTGAGCATTGTGTATTTGGAAAACAGAAAAGGGTTAGTTTTCTCAAGACTGGGTCTACTAAGAAGAGGCATAAGTTGCAGCTTGTTCACACAGACGTGTGGGGGCCGGCTCAGGTTGCTTCCATTGGAGGATCACAGTACTATGTATCTTTCATAGATGATGCTACAAGAAAGGTATGGGTCTATTGTATTAGGAGAAAATTTGATGTATTTGAGACTTTTAAGATTTGGAAAGTTATGGTTGAGAATGAAACAGGTAAAAGATTGAAGTGCTTGAGATCTGACAATGGTGGTGAGTTCTGCAGTTATAAGTTCAAAGATTATTGTTATATGCATGGAATCCGCAGGCAAAGGACGGTTCCAAAGACACCTCAACATAATGGAATTGCTGAAAGGATGAACAGGACAATAATGGAGCGTGCAAGGTGTATGAGATTGCATGCTGGTTTGCCCTTACAGTTTTGGACACAAGCTGTTGACATTGCAGTGTACCTGATTAACAGAGGACCCTCTACAGCTCTGGATGGTGGAATTTCAGAAGAGGCATGGACTGGGAAAAAAGTAGATCTCTCATATCTCAAAGTTTTTGGTTGTGAAGCCTTTGTGCACATAGATAAAGAAAATAGAAAAAAGCTGGATGCTAAGTCTATGAGGTGCACATTTATTAGCTATGGCTCAGATGATTTTGGTTTCAGACTTTGGAATCTAGAAACTAACAAGGTAATTAGGAGCCGTGATGTTGTTTTCAATGAAAGAGTGATGTATTGTGATCAGCTAAGGAAGCTGAATCAATCTGGGCAGAGCAATGGTGAATTGGACGATGTGACGGTCCAAAATAAGCTCGCGGAAAAAAAAAATAATCACTTGCAGGAAAACACAGAGATCGGCGTCGGCAGGGTAGGAACCGGCGTCGGCAGGACAGAGACCGGCGTCGGCCATACAGAGACCGACGTCGGCAGAACAGGCACCGACGTCGGTCAGGGAAAATCGACGTCGGCCAGTAACAGGCCTGGAAGTGACCGAGGTCGGTCACTGTCAGAGAATTTGGGTGGACAGCGTGTTGTGAACGAGTCTCAGACACTCATCAAGAGGTCAGAAAGGGTGAGTAAGCCTCCAATTCGATATTCTCCTTCTTTATTTTATTTATTGCTAACTGATGGTGGAGAACCAGAGAGTTTTGAAGAAGCAATACATGTGGAGTCCAAGAGTCAGTGGGAGCGTGGCATGGTTGAGGAGATGGAGTCCTTAAGAGAGAACCAAACATGGGATTTGGTTGAGTTGCCAGCTGGTAAGAGGACACTGAAGAACAGATGGACCTACAGGTTGAAAGAAGGTGAGAATGGACAGATGAGATATAAAGCCAGATTGGTAGTGAAAGGATTTGCACAAAAGCCAGGTATTGATTTTGGCGAGATTTTTTCTTCTGTTGTTAAAATGACTTCTATACGGATTGTATTGTCTTTGGTTGCTTTTGAGGACTTGCATCTTGAGTAGCTAGATGTTAAGACAACGTTTCTTCATGGAGATTTGGATGAGGAAATTTATATGGAACAACCGGAAGGATTTGAGGTCAAGGGTAAGGAGAAGTTTGTGTGCAGATTGAAGAAAAGCTTGTATGGCCTCAAGCAAGCTCTTAGGCAATGGTATTTAAAATTTGACAGGTTTATGACTGAGCATGGCTACAGTAGGTGTCAATCTGACCATTGTGTGTATTTCAAGAGATTTGATAACGGTAGATATATTATTCTATTGTTGTATGTAGATGATATGCTAGTTGCAGGATCACACATGCAAGATATCTCTGAGCTTAAGGTGAAATTAGCTCAAACGTTTGCTATGAAAGATTTGGGAGCAGCAAAGAAAATCCTTGGCATGAGCATTAAGAGAGACAGAAAAAATCACAGGTTGATATTGTCTCAAGAGGATTATGTGGACAAGGTGTTGAAACGGTTCAATATGCAGGACGCTAAACCAGTAAGCACACCTTTGGCTGGACATTTTAAGTTGAGTAAAGAACAATGTCCTAATTCACATGATGAGGTAGAGTACATGCGTGGTAAGTAAGTACTAGACCGGATATTGCCCAAGCAGTGGGAGTGGTAAGTAAGTATATGGCCAATTCAGATAAGGAACATTGAAAAGCAGTTCAGTGGATCCTTAGATATTTGAGAGGAACCAGCAGTAGGCACTTGTGCTATGGAGGTTCAGATACTTCTCTACATGGTTATGTAGATTCAGATATGGCAGGTGATTTGGATGGCAGGAGGAGCACTACAGGATATGTTTTCACTGTAGGTGGAATGGCGGTTAGCTGGATATCTAAGTTGCAGAAGGTTGTTGCCTTGTCAACTACAGAAGCAGAGTATATTGCAGCCACAGAAGCTAGCAAAGAGATGATATGGATGACACGGTTCATGGATGAGCTTGGTAGGGAGCATGAGAGTTGCAGATTGTATAGTGACAGTCAGAGTGCAATCCATTTGGCTAAGAATATAGCCTTTCATTCAAGAACAAAGCACATACAACTAAGGTACCATTTCATACGACAGGTATTGAAAGATGGTGATTTGAAGCTGGAGAAGATCCATACAGATAGGAATCCTGCTGATATGTTAACCAAGCCGGTTACAAAGGAGAAGTTGAATCTTCATTCAACTTCTGTTGGTCTTCATGATTGAGTTGGAGATGGAGGAGCTAGAAGATGTTGCTGTACAGGTACTGGTGCAGCTATTTATCTCCAAGTGGGAGATTGTTAAGGTGTGGAGCTTAAAAGCTTCACATATGAGCACATTTAACAGTTTCGGGTCTACACAGTCACTGGCGTCGGTCAAGAGAGACCGCCGTTGGTCAGGTGCAATTGAAGAGATGCCGGCGTCAGCAGAGGATCGGCCGACGTCGGTCACAGGCAAGCAGCAGGAACCGGCGTCGGTTACCTGTGCGTCCAGAATGCAATTTTCGAGGACAGAAGCGAGTGTTTGCATGATGAGTTTAAGTCTTAGTCTTAAGTTCGCGTTTCTATTATTAGCAAGATTGTTTTTAGAGCCCTTGTTCAAGAGGCTTAGCTGTTGGTTGTAAGTGCATGCTCAAGTCTCATAATTCTATATGTAGAATTAGATCTTCTTAGCTTAGTGTGATTATTGTAGTAGTTCATTGTATGTGAATGTTGAAGAACAGTACAGAGTTGTATCAATTCAAGATTGTTGGAATTGATTGTACTTGAGAGAGAGAGCTCTTAAGGGATAGAGATTTAGAGAGAGATCTTGTGCATCTGAGAGAGGTGTGGAAAAAAGAAGTTTCTTCAATTGTATTCATTTTGTAAAGAGTTTAATACAAGTTTTCAGGGTGGTTTCTTGTATCTCTTGTTCTTGCTATTTATCATTCTAGTTATTTGTCTATCTGATTTAATTCCGCGTTTATTGCTTTCATAAGTGTAATCTATTGTTGGTTGATCCCCAACAGGCATCTGTCACTTAAGAGCATTCTTGGGAATCTAGTGACCGCTAGGTTTCTGTGACTTGGAGTATTCCTGGGAACCTAGAAACTACTAGGTATTTATGACTTGGAGCATTCTTGGGAACCTAGTGACAGCTAGGTATCTATGACTTGGTATATTCTTGAGAACTTAACGACCGCTAGGTATCTTTTTGTGGGCCCATTTAGTATTTGTATGGTAGGCCTCTATGGATAATTTTTGGGATTCTACAGGTTGAAGAAGGCAATTTAAGTGTGTGATCCACTCTTGAAGAATTGAAAAATTATATATTATTCCATGATATAAGGTGTCTTTTGACACCACCTTTATCTGCTTATTTGTTACTCTGTGCACGTTGCTTTCATATATTCAGTGTTTCTAATAACAATGAATTTTTATGTTGTCTAAATCAACTTGCTTGTATAAAAACAAAGTAAACCGTTTAGTTCTGCTATCTTCCATAAACACGATTGGTGGATGCAGATGATATTCATTGTTATCCTTTAATTCTTTAGTAGAACTTTATGAATGTATATACTTCGAAGTTTGAAAACTTCTGATGTAAATATCACATTTATGTACAATAATGCTGTGTGGCATTTCATGTCCATTATTTAAAACTTTAAAAGCATTATAAGCACTGTCAATTGGGAACTTAACGACCGCTAGGTATCTTTTTATGGGTCCATTTAATACTTGTACGGTAGGCCTCTATGGATAATTTTTGGGATTCTACAGGTTGAAGAAGGCAACTTAAGCGTGTGATCCAATCTTGAAGAAGTGAAAAATTATATATTATTCCTATGATATAGGGTGTCTTTTGACACCGCCTTTATCTGCTTATTTGTTATTCTGTGCACGTTGCTTTCATATATTCAGTGTTTCTAATAACAATGAACTTTTATGTTGTCTAAGACTCTAAATCAACTTCCTTGTATAAAAACAAAGTAAATCGTTTAATTCTGCTGTCTTCCAAAAACACGATTGGTGACTGCAGCTGATATTCATTGTTATCCTTTAATTCTTTAATAGAACTTTATGAATGTATATACTTTGAAGTTTGAAAACTTCTGATGTAAATATCACATTTATGTACAATAATGCAGTGTGGCATTTCATGTCCATTATTTAAAAGCATTATAAGCACTGTCAAATAATTATAACTGACCTCAACTTTATGGTGCAAATGGGCTCCTTGCAAATAAATGAAAATAAATTAATAGAAAAGTATTTTGTTTCTACACGAAGATTTCTGATTACAGAGCTCCTGGAGTTTTAAGTCTAAAATAAGCACTGCTTTCATGTTTTCTCATCAAAAGAGATGGACTTCCCTGCTCAACAATTCTCCCATCCTCAATAATTGTTACGCAATCAGCCTGTTGGATTGTATTCACTCTGTGGGCTATAATGATGCTTATTCTTCCCACCATAATTCGGTCTAACGCTTCCTGAACCACCACCTCTGATTGGGCATCCAGTGCATTGGTTGCCTTGTCCAGAAGTAAGATGCTTGGATTTTTTATTACTGCCCTTGCTATGGCTATCCATTGCTTTTGCCCTCCAGACAACTGCAACCCTCTATCCCCTGCAACTGTGTTATAACCATTCTCCAGGCAGCTGCAATATTAATACCATAATAACTAGTAACTTAAAGATAAAATCAGCAGAAGCATGAGAGGATCCTTTTTCAAGTAAACTTACCTTATAAATCGATGGGCATTAGCAGCTTTGGCAGCCTCGATCACCTTTGTCTCGGTTGCATCCTCCTTACCACATACAATGTTGTCTCAAATACTCCCTGCAAACAAAGCTGGCTCCTGCCCCACTAGACCTATAAAATATCTTAAGGATCTCAAATTGAATGCCTTAATGTTTTTATGATCTATTAGCACCGTTCCTTTCAGAGGATCGTAGAATATCTCCAATAGTGCAATGATGGTGGACTTTCCACAGCCACTTCTGCCAACCAAAGCCATACTTTTTCCTGCCTTAATTTCAAGGGAGAAATTTCTCAAGATAGTGACATTTGGGCGAGCTGGACAAGCAAAGTCGACATCTTTAAACTCAACATTTCCATCAATTTTATTCAGCTTAAGTGCCCCAAATTCTTGTTGATTTATGGAACTATCTTTATCCAAGATTGTAAGCACAGATTTCACAGCATCATAGCCTTTGGCTATGTCAGAAGTCATGCTTGCAGCATCCGCTATAATTCGTCCAGTTCTCCCTAGTGTAGTCTGGCATGTAAGATATCCTTGGAAACTGATATATCCTTGATGTACGAGCTTCCCTCCATACCAAAGGCTTAAAGTCCACTGACATGTCATGATAAACTGAGAGGCTCCTAGCACCAATCCCGCATACCATGACTCTCTTTTGATATCTTTGCGAGGACCTTCCTAAGTGGATTCAAAGATTTGGAGAATTTTCTCCTCTGCACATAAGGATGCTTTGGTTTTATGATTTACTACACGCTCGGCAGCAACTTGACTGCTTCTATCCTGTGAAGCAATGGAATTTTGTGAAATCTTCTTAAGTAGAAATTTTCTGGTGTAGTAGCAGTAGATCAACATGGGCTGCACTGCAATCATCACAATTGCAAAATGTCATGCGAAGGCTAATGCAATTGCTAAGGATATAATTACTGCAGATACAACCTCCACCAATGACAGGCGATCAAAGATCTCACCTGCACATCAAAAGATAAAAAAGAAAGTAAGTTTAGTGATGTCTACCATGGTTACCGAATCCAGAAATCCAAAATTTGTTCAAGAGTGTAAAAAAATATAAAAATTTGCAGTTCTTGGAAAATTTCAGAAAAATCAGGGCCTGATTATTTATAAGCATAATTTTATAAATAAGTAAATTGAAAAATACAATGGAAAAATTAATAACATAATGTAAAATGTTAATATATTTAATATTATATAATATATAAGGTTGATTGATGCCTTCTGAAAAAAAAAACAGGGCCAACCTAGACTGAACTCATCCAGGCTAACCAAAATGTCCCGGCTGGATTTTTTACAGATCCGGCTGGATATGGTAACTGTGGTGTCTACCAATGACCATAATAGATCAATTAAATTCTAAAAGTACATATAACTTAGAATAGACAAAAGTAGCACTTGATGGTCTCCAATGAGCCAATGAAAGTAAAGTAACGAGTCAGACTTTAGCCATATTAGCTTCCCTTGATAACCTGGAACAAACTGCCCCGCTTGATAACCATCCTAGTTCAAACGTAAGAATTTTCGTCAGCATTTTCAGGCGGATCCTTCTGGTGAGGAACTGTCCCACGACTGCAAAGTTATAGTGTTGGATCATATTCACTAGGAAATACCACACTGTCATCAACAAAAAAACGTTTCGGTTTGGGTAAATTCTGATTTTGTGTCTTATCTCATCGTGGTCTTAAAGAAACAGCACGGACATCATGCTTGCCATGGTGATGGACTGTGCCGGATACAGCTACATATCCAATTGCTCTTAGGCAACCCATTACAACATTCTTCCGCTCTGGAGTATTTAGTGCAAGCAATCTGTGGAATGATGCGTTTTCTGTAAGGTCTCAGCATTCTGCCTTGGATCTTCTATCTCCAAGGTTGAAATGGACTTAATAGATTGATCTAATGTATATGGGCTATTCCCAATGTTTCGACTGCTGCTTCTCTCCAGTGTCAAATTTTGTCCAGACCTAGCATAGTTGCCACCAGTCTCATCTTTCAAGACCATTTGCTCCTGCAACTGAAACACAGATGCATATGCACCTTGTGATTTCTGCATCAATTCGTCATGTGCACCTGACTCCACAACACAGCCATCTTGCACCACTGAAATTTTATGGGCTGCACGGATGGTGGAGAGATGATGAGCCACAATAATATTTGTTCATCTTGTAGAAGCTTTATCAAGAGCATCCTGAACACTCTTTTCTGATTCGGCATCTAAAGCACTAGTGGCTTCATCCAGCAACAAGACTGAAGGGTTTTTAAGTAATGCTCTAGCAATGGCTATTCATTGCTTTTTGCCCTCCAGAGAGTTCCACACCACCTTTGCCTACCTACGTTAACAGTAATAAAACTCATAAAAAATGTAAAGTGAAAATCATAGTTCGGAACTGAATTTTACAATTTTCTATCTACCTCTAGATTTATGTTGTACATTTCCTAGGTTTAGTTAGGCTGTGCAGTTTCCTTTAAGCTAGGAATACCATTAATATAGAATTTTAAATGAACACTATACCATTTCATACAAGGTTTACAAGTTTATATGTCAGTGTATTTCAATCTAGTGAGCCATTACAAGCATACATAATTGCAACAATGACAGCAATCAATTTTCAGCATGAACTGAAGGGGGTGATGTCCAACTGCTGGAGAATGCTTGCTCACAAAGAGCTCAACAAATTTCAATTACTCGGATGTACTGAAACAAGGGATGAGGTTGGGTACAAGCTGCGAGCGACTTTGGCTGTGTAGATACCCCTCAATGCCTTGGCACTAAGCCAAAGGAGACTGATTATTCATATGTCTGATACCAATGGGTTGGTTTACTCATTGTGGGTTTGACAATAACTCTATATTTCCTATTGGCTTACCCAAATGCCTATTCATAGTAATTATCATAGAATACAAATACCTGTGTATTGTAGCCATGTGGTAATTGGATGATGAAATTGCGGGCATCGGAAGCCATTGCAGCACTTGTGATTTCTTCCATGCTGGCATTATCCTTTCCAAACGAAATATTGTCTTGAATAGAGGTAGCAAATAGGGTTGGCTCTTGACTGACTAAGCCAATTTGTCTTCGCAGCCATTTCAATTGCAAGCATTGAATGTTCACTCCATCAAGAAGAATCTCTCCGGAAGTTGGATCATAAAAGCATTCTAAAAGTGAAATTGTTGTGGATTTCCCAGACCCACTTGCCCCTACCAGTGCAGTAGTTTGCCCTGCAGAAACTGATAGGGAGAATTCTTTGAATACCATGGTGTTTGGTCTAGAGGGATATGCAAATTGGACATTTATGAATTGGATCTTCCCTGAGACCGCTTCCAATATTTGTCCTCCTATGTTTGCAAATTGATCCCTGGTACCCAATCAACCATCTCAGATATGTGGAAGGCAGCGGTGGCTGCTTCTAAAAAGTTCTTAAGATTGGGAAGGGCGATAGAACCAAAAAAATCCCCGAACATGAAAACAAATTAAATACATACATTCCACCATTAATTACAAGCATGCCGATTGCCATAATTATTCCTCTGCTTTCCACATGAGACATCACCAATCTACTTCCATGCCATGATATACATGCCCGTATTATAAAAATAAATCCACTGCTGCCAATAGCCAGCCCTTTTGCGAGACCTTGCTTAAGGCCAATCTTTACAATACCATCCATGCTAGATGAATAATTGCGCATGACATTGTGCTCTCCCACAAAAGACTACACAGTCCTGATGGAGGAAAGACCTTGCTCCACAATTGTTGCAGCCCTATTATATTGTGCACGCATGTTTTCTGCTATCCTCATTAGGATTTTACCATAGATGAATCCTGGAATAAACAATACTGTGATTAATGGAGGCATCACTAAGGTCAATCTCCACGATAGATAAAACCTAGCACTGTAGGAACCAATAAAAGTTGTCATATTCACAATAAAAAACGGAACCTGCAAGTTCTCCAAAGCAAAAATTGATTAACAATGGCTTTGAAAAATCAAGGAAAGTATAATCAAAACAAGTAAATAAATTTTGTCAATATTCACCGTCCTAAATAAGTGAAAGATCTGTAAAAGTTCATCTAGCTTAGAATAGACAAGAGGAACCTTCAACAGTCTTGAATGAAGCATAAATTAGAAATAGAAGTAGAAAAACATCAACCCACAACGTGGAGAGCATACCGAATAATTAGCTACAAAGGACAATCCACTCACTTAGAAGTATCATTCAGCTATTAAAAAAAATGTAATAGTATATTAAAATTCATACAATATCCCTCAGTCCTTGGCACTAAGCTGAAGAAGGTTAATTCTTTGTACATCCGATACCAATGAATGCTAAAAATTTATGGAAGATTAAGATATTTATCCTTCAAACAAAAAAAACCACAAAAAAAAATCATACAAGAAACCAGCAATGTTTGTAATTGCTTCAATAGCTATTTAATTCGGATAACAAAAGATTTCACCGAGGATGTCCTGTATGATGAGAGTATCACTGGAAACACTGTTAACCACCTCAGCTGTCTGTGCCTCTAGTGTCAAAAAATTGAGTATCTTGTCTCAACACAACTCTTAAATACCTTACATTCGAGATGCTTGTCTTTCTGCAGTCCTACCCAGCAGAAAGCCTCAGAAAACCAATAGCTAGTAATCAGCAAGCGAACTTACCATACAGATTAAACACTATTAAGCTCTAGAAAGGATAAATCATAAAAGTAGCACCTAAAGATGCCACAATCCATACTTCACCACCCAAATATAGACAATATACAACTTCCTGCATCGCCTCAACAGCACCAAAAACCAAAGGATTATTATTGTTTCCCAACACTGATTAATGCAAAAAAGAGGAATGAAGAAATCCTAAAAAAGCCAAGTATTTCACCTTGATGATGTGAGACATGTAATCACGACCTTTATATGATGAACCTAAGCCTGCAGTATTGAAGAATCTACTCAATATAATCCCCATGAAGGGAAAAAGCAATCCATCAATTGAACCCAAGGTTCCTAACACCATTGTGAATACGTCTACACAATTTGCATATTTGAAAACTCTCCAGACTGATATGCTTTGAGTTGCTGAATCTTTTGAATGCCCGAAAACAGATGTCGCCATGAAGATATTGGGGACTCTGAATGTCTTTCGAATATGAGTTATAGGCAGGATATGCTAGATGAGGTTCATCCATCAACTAATATAGGCCTCCTCAGTTTCATTGGTTTACCATCTATTACTTGTGATAGAGAAGAAATTTTCTGGATAAAAAGTGCAGAAAGAGTTCTTAAAATCTGAGTTCTTGGTGAGATATGTTAGATGAGGTTCATCCATCAAATGTTATGAGCCTATAGTTTCACCAGTCTACAATTTACTGCTTTTAAATTAATACAAGAAAATATCTGGGTAAAAACTACGTAAATAGTTTTTATAAAAAATTGTCATTGCAAGTCACATTTTGTAGCCAATTTATGGGATTAGAAAAAATGGAAGAGGACTCGACTGCCTGTCTCTAGGGTTGGGGTTGGGGTTGAGGAGGGAAAGAATCTTGACGAAAATCGAGGTCAAATTCATTTATGCATTCAACTGCCTCCAAATCTTCATGGATGGAGCAGATCTTCATGATCTAGTGCTTGATAATAAATTGAAATTAATATAAAATAAAGAAATTGTAGCCTACATAATTGTTTTTGTTTTTGTTTTGACTATCTTATTGCCCTACCAGCCGTTGCTTGATCATGTGGGATGGCTAGATTTAAATAAATGAAAAGTGAATCTTCATTGTCTTGGTAGCAAGCCATGCCACGTTCACTAACCCAAAACAAAAAAAGTTCTACTACAATTCTTATTATGGACTTTTTTGAATAAAACAATATGAATTTGGTGGCTTCAAAGAAGTTTTCTGATAAAGCTGAAGTGCAAACGTCATAACTTTTGCCTCGTATCATTGGAAGTAGCATAAAGGCCCACACCGCTTTTGCATTAGATCATGAAGAAATTGGTGTGATGGGAAATGTCAAAAGCTACTGCAATAAAACACATTAAAGCTTTTAGACAAGGTTTTAAAACATGCCATGTCAATAGCTTTTCTCCAAGCATGAATTAAAAAATCAACGTGAGGGTTCCAACATTAATGATGATGGTGACATTATCAAGATAATGTAAGAATAAAATAGCAAAAAGAAAAATGAAAGTGTTTTGACTGTGTGGAAAGATTTAAATGCAGATGTCAAGGGACCTTGGTTATGGTTTGTAAGGTAACTTATGATATATGGGACCACCTCGTACTTCTAAGCTTTTTATATTACATTAAAAATAATTTAATCCACGACAATATGTAAATAACTAACATGATGATTAATTAATTGCAATTAAATATGTTTGCATGTTCAACATCATTCTTCTCTTTTGTCACCAAAAAAATCTTCTCCAAAATTATTATATCATATCTACAAAGTCATAAATGAATATGTATTATAGAGAATATATAGGAAAAAGTAAATATTTATATTAATAACAATATTATTTAAAAAAAATCATATTTCATAGAAAATGATTTGAGCCAACATTGACCAATCCTATGCCACACTCCTATGAAAAACTCGAATGACTTTCAATAAAGAGGTCCCTACACTTGAAATTGACAATAGTATGTGTTTATAGTAATTGAGATCAATCATATAAAGATCTTCTAATATAAGAAAAAGTAGAAGACCATACAAAATCTAACATGCCATATGTCATTACGCAAAGTAGTACAAGGATATAAACAAAGATTGTGTACAAAGGAGGGATGTAAGGAATCTACTCATAATAAATCTATCTAAATACAAGATGTAAGAAATGTATTTAAAATAATTAAAGGAAAAATAATACCATTAGGTGGTAACCAAGAGATATCTAATCTAAGGGTTGTAAGGGTGTCATTATATGGTAACTAGAAGGTATTAAAAAAAAAAAAAAATTACAAAGATAACAATATATTAATAAGCATAAACTAATCTACGCATGGCAGACAATAACATACCACCAAAGTAAAGAAAGAAATAATATAAGGTTAAAAATATTTATATTGGGTTGACTTATTGGCACATCAATTTCTCATTTAGCTCAAGTGGAATTTTGTGAGAGTAACCCTAAAATGATCTAGATTGGGGTTATTTAGATTTATTAAAGGGGTATTATATAAATGAGTAAGCACAAAGGTGATAATCAAAACTATAGTAGGCCAATTTGGATGCTAAACTCATATATAAGCATGCATTGAACTGATTATGTTGAGACAGTGTAAATATGAAAAGTACAATTATGCTAGATATATAAATGACAAAGAAGTAAAATACTTAGCTTATTCTAATGTTAATGTAGTTCTAGAACATGTGAAAAGTAGTTTGGAAGGAGATTCTGGAACAATTGTTAGATTTTGAATATGATATTTCTACCTTTCATGACAATGTCACCCTGAAATAGTTGCGTCGATGCTATTGTCTGAATTCGACGTTAGTGTTTTATACGAAATATTTATTGAAACATGATGTGTCCATCTAGATGTTTTTGAGTTTTATTTCGCTTTCAATCAAGTGCAGATCTGGGTCATGGATCGTCATTCTTTGTGAAATGACAAAACCATAGTTTTCCATTTTCATAGCGACCTTGTAAAAAAATGGGTTAGTGGGCATAGGTTGTTGAGTTGTTCCAAAGACCCCATTGCTAGTGGACATTGTCTACATAGCCAATACTCTAGAAGAGGGCCTCAGTGTCATGTACTTCTCCCCTACGATTTGGCTTGTGTGTGAAATTTACAATATGTGCAAAGCGAGTACAACAATGCCCTAGCTTGTAACTTGGCAAATCAGGTTCTTGGACTTGCTTATTTAGTACATCAGACTTGTAGATATATTGTGCCTATGACTAGTATGTAAGTAGAGAAAGCTTTGATCAATTGAATGCTTGATAGAGTGCTTTTAATAAGTTGACTTGGTCTCTTTGGTCTTTTCTAGGTGAGGAATGAAGGAGGGTTGATCTTGTATTTATACTAATTCTTTTCGAGTAATCATTCACATTAAAGCACTTAGGTCGATCGTTAAGATACGTTTCATTTCTAAATTAGATAACTTTAGGGCACTGAACATTTACGTTGGAACATGACAGTAACATCGATGCTATTGTCTGTTCCAAATGTTAGTGCCTAGGAAGCAACAAAGCATGTATAGGTTCAGAACTTGTAGAGATGGAAGATAAGTACATTTTAAGCATTTTGGGTAAGATAGAAGATTTGAGTCATCAATATAAGATTGGTTAGACTAAAAGATATAGGTCAAGGGACACAAAGATAGAGCAGATGCAAGACATGTAGAAGTGAGAAAATATGAAGAACTGAGAGAAACAATGAAGGTTTGAGTTTGCCAAGTGTATAAGGGTAAAGTGTTATATAATTATAAAATATCGTCTACATTTCCCCGCCTCCCGCCCCCTTTAATTTAGTAATGAAATCGTTAGTTTAAAAGAAAATAATGCTTATTTGAATGTGTATACACAACTTACACACCTTGTCTTTGTGTGTGCCCAACTTTAATGCTTTGTTGGTTACTGATCTGCAATCAAAATCATATTATAATATAAAATTAGTGTAAATTTAGGTTAAAAGTACTTGAAATTGAAAGAGCAAGGTTTAGGAGTACACTTGTGTCGATGTAATTGCCTTGCCTATTGGTAAGTCATTTTAAAAAATATGTATCATTATTAGACTTTGGAACTAAGATTAGGACAAATATAGATAAATCTTTAACATGCATATATCCAAGGAGAGAGAGAGAGAGAGAGAGAGAGAGGGGCACATGCCTTCAATTTTAGAGCAAAAGTGAGTTGTCACCTAGTAGTTGAGATTAACTCAACCGTGCAACCTAATTATACTTATAATCTGATGAGGCTAGGCGATCAAGTACAATCTGAAAGCTTGGAAAAATTGAGTGATTTGTTCACCTCAACCATACCAAAAATGAACCAACTACTACAATAGATTAGCTCAATAAAAGTTAGTAAAAAATTTGTGGGTATTAGTACGAAAAATCTGTGATATGGTAACAATCCATAAAAGAGTTTTGGAATGTGAATCTAGTTTGGATTTTTGCAATATTAGACACATATTGCATAACATATGCAACTTCGGTATGTCTCATGTTGAAACTGTGTATACAATAGTACCAATGTATAAAATTTTGTCATAAATGTGGATCTGAATTATATAATTATGTGATTTGGTCAATTCAGATAACTATGTAAGTGTGGAGAATATGCTTCCAAAACATACCCCCATTATATATGAAGAAATCTGATAACTGATATAAGTACTAATGTGGAGAACATGTTATAAAAACACACCTTTGCTATAAACTAAAGATGTTGAATATTGAATAGGTGTAGAAAACATGCTTCCAAAGCATGCCCCCACCGAATTTAAGAACTGATATAAGTATCATATACGAAATAAATGTAGAGAACATGCTTTCACCTCAATGAACCTGAGAACTGTGAATGTGTGGAAGCCATGCCCATATGACATGCTCTCACTGAATCTGAAAATTGATATAAGTATCATGTATTGAATGTGTGGAGAATATGCTTTCAAAGCATGTCCCCACTGAATCTAGAAATTGTGCCAAGTGTGGAGAACATGTCTCTATCACATCCTCCCACTAATATGCCTCTCTTTGAGGTGAGAGAAAGATAGGAATTGGGAGTTACGTCACCTCAAAAGGATAAGACAATTGTATAATCTGTGAATGGAGCCATGTAGCATATAGAAGAGAACATGTCTAGGTAAATGTATCGTTGAAGTGTATAGAACCAATGTGATTACATGTAGGCCTAAGTTGCATGAAAAAGATCATGACAACATCTAGATAGTGACAATACGAGTTTAACAAACAAACAAACACACACATAATAGCACTCAAAAGCAAGTCAAAAGGCAATAGTCTAAGGAGACCACAAACAAGGGGCAAGTTCAAATGCTACACACTTGAAGGGACATGACTTAGTCGAATGTCCATAAAATCAAGGACATATTCAAATGTCCATACAACAAACAATGACATAAACAAATGTCAATGAAAGCATACATAGGCATGGGGGTCACAAGTAAATGAGCATATTCAAATTCTCGAACAATGGATACAATAGTAAAGAAAAACACTCAAGAAGTGCATAAAATAAAGCATAAGCAACCGACATAAACATGTAATAGTAGCCCATGGATCCAATGTGTTAGAAAAAATATGTCAAGTGTATAGCATACCAAGTACCCTATGTAAGATGTAATCATGGATAATAGGCATGTGTAAGTACATATGTAATCTCAAACATGATAATATAGAGTGATCATTGAATCATATAGCTTGTGTATGAAGATCAAAGAAGCAGATGCCCCCAATGGTCATAAGACATGAGTAGAAAGAAGACCCAACATCTGAAATGAGAACGCATCATGTGTCTGTGTATGCTTGTATCACACTCAAGTAGAATTGTGACACATGTGTATGTAGGAGTAACTGAGTATGTCATCCATCAAGATGCAACTAACACATAGATGCCATGGAGCCAATAAAACTTGTAAGTGCTGAAAGTGTTTTTGGATTTTTAGATGTTTTTGATTTTTTTTAATATTTTAAGAATTTTTGAAGATGATGGATAATCTTATGATGCCATCCAATGGATGGCCATATATATCTTCGCATTGCAAATCTAGTGTAATACCCCATTTATGCTATCGAGGAGCATGCATAGGTGTAATATCTATTATGGTGGTATCAATGTTGCTCTGCATATATAAAATAGTACTCCGTGGTCATGAAACAATAGTAAGATAATAGAGGTAGGGGTTCTTGGAACCCATTGTTGAGTGCTTATTTGTTGCTTTGGTATAGCAATAATATGTACATTTTGATGTGCTCTAGATATTTGATCATGGCGTGTATTAGAATATTAGGATTTTGTAGAATCCTCTATATGTCTTTGGTGTAATGGCCTCTCAAGCACTAGCTACCTAATAAAAGGAATTCCCCGTTGCTTACCTTTTTGCGATGAATTAGCCTTAGTAGGCTTGGTAGCTAGTTATCTAGGTATTAGTTTCTTTTGTTCAAGAGGATGCTCATATTGATTTCCAAAAACTGTATTTATCCAATTGACATGAATGCATTTAACACACCCATGCACTGTAGAAGGTACTAATAAAAGAGTATGTATCCAAGGTCTTTCTAATAACATATCAAAGATGCCTATGAAAGGGATAATTGGAGAAGGTAATAACCACATGTGCAAGACAGCCCTGTAAAGGTAGGTCAATCTCACCAAGAACCTTCTGGGACGTCCCATCAAATGCTCAAATCGATTTGGTAGAGGGGTGTAAATCATGATGAGTATAATCCAAGTGCGTAAGTAATGTCATGGTGCAAATATTTTCACTTGCACCATTATCAATCATAACACTGCATATGGGGTGTTTGTCAAGGTATGCATGAATGAATAAAGAATGAAGATCAGAGTCATCATCCTTAATTTCATTATCATCAAAGGAAATAGAAGGTTTCTTAAACATATGAGGTACATGTCACGTGTAAGTACCAATAATCCCATTTAGTGGGTACCCATAATGTGATGGTGGAGGATGTGCATCATATGCCATTTGTACTTCTAGTTCCTTTTTAGAATGGTCTTGCAAAAGATTGTTAAATATTTTTTATTTTTGGTGATCACCAGAATGTGAACCTGATTCCTTTTGAGGATCCTCAAATGCAAGCTTTTAGTCATTGATAAGATCTTAGATCTTGTGCTTCAAGGTAAAGCATCTACCCATAGAATGCCCTAGTACTTGATGATAATCACAATAAGCATTTGCATCATATCCTTTGGGTAGAGGTCGACTCATATCAACCTCGATAGGATGAGGGAGAGATATACACTGACACTCTAGTAACTACGGGACTAATGAAGTTTGGGACTCTGATAAATGTGTAAATTGTCTCCTTGGTACATTAGATAAGACAAATTGATTATGCTGCTGTGCAACTGTGTTAACCATGGTGGTTGTTTCCTTTTTAGGCTTATGAGGTTTTAGCTTATAGCTTGGTGTAATTGTAAATTTAGTACTAGATGTAGATGCAATTAGTGTGTTTGTTACATAATTGATCTTATTCACTGACATAAGCTTCATTTCACGGTCCCATGCAACATGGCATAAGTCATTGAAATATTTGAACTTCTTAAAAACAATGGACTCATGTAAAGGATCAAACAAACTTTACTTAAATGTCTTGTAACTCTTTGCCATAAGATTGGTTATTTTCACTAGCATTGTCTTATATCTCAAGACATATTCACTGATAGGTTCATTGGTTCCTTGTTTTTTTTTGGCAATTTGAGTGTAGAAAACCTTTTCGTAAATGTTAATAGAAAAGTGTGCTAATAAATGGCTGGCAAAAGGTTTGAATGCTTTTATGGATTAGAGAGGTAAATCATAGAACCAACTCAAGACATAATCCTTGAGGCTTCTTAGAAATAATTTGATCAAAAGTTTATTATTGGAAGCATAGTCAAGACATGATGCATAAAATGTTGTTTAGGATCACCCTTTCTATCATAAAATGTGAACTTAGGTGCAACAAATCTAGTTGGGAAAGTGTGCAAAAAGATTCCAAGTGTAAGAGAGTTATGCAACACATCTTGCGAATCTATAGTATGAGAGAATTTTAAAGCTTTTTAATCAATGTTTGTAATCGTCTTCCAAGGTTTTTATAACTTGAAGGAATGATCGAACTATAAGTCCAATGGGATTTAGATTAGCAAGTTAAGTAGTCACCAAAGGGGATGAAAACATGTATTTAGTAGTAATAGGTATTGAAACCGATATTTGTGTTGAAACAACTAGTAATTCCATAATAGATGTATTTGTTGGCAATTTGAGTATCATGGTGTATAAGGAGATTGTCTGTAAGATTGTCATTGATGTCAAATAGGCAAACATTAATGACAAAAGCATAGTGATTCGAGTTTGTCAAGTCGATGTACTTCATTCACTTTTACTTATAAAGTTTCATAAGTAAAGTTGTGTCGAAAACCTGACTGGGTCAGGAGAATGTTGATCGGGTTTGTGTACTTCCACTGCTTTGACTCATAAAGTTTCATAAGCTAAGCAGTCTCAACAACCCGATTGGGTCTAGCGGAGTTGATCAGGTTTCTGGAATGACTTAACTACTCTCATCTTTTTAAGTCAAACAATGTGAAGAACCTGACTGGGTTTAGGTGAGTTAATCGGGTTTCTGGAATGACTTTACTTCCTTCATGTTTATAAGTTGAGCAACGCCAAGAACCCAAATGGGTTTAATGAAGTTAATCGAGGTTATGGAATGACTTAACTTCTTTTGAACTTATACGTCAAGCAATATGGAGAACCCGAAATGGTCTTGAAAGAATTCTATCAGAAAAATGGTTAAGTCATTTTCTGAAAAATGGACCCAAACAAAGTTTTCGAAGGGTAAGTGGACCGTTCCAAAAATGCTGAAGGGATCTTTTCAAGAAGGCCGAAGGATAAGTGGACCTAAACAAAGTTTCTGAAAGGACACTCTAAAATTTTTTGAAGGGTAAGTGGACTGTTGCAAAAGTTTCGAAGGGATCTTTTCAAAAAAGTCCAAAGGGTAAGTGCACTGTTGTAGAAGTTTCGAAGGGCAAGTGGGCCATTGTAGAAAGTCTGAAGGGATCTTTTCAAAAGGCTGAAGGGTATGTGGACCTTTACAGAAAATCCAAAGGGTACATTTGCAAAGCCCCTAAGGGTATGTGTCCTAAACAAAAGCGCTGAAAGGGGACCCAGATAAAAAGTCTACGGAAATTGTCCCGAAGGGGACCCAGACAAAAAGTCTACGATAATTGTCCCGAAGGGGACTAGAACAAAAAGTTCACAGAAATTGTCTCGAAGGAGACATGTTAAAGTTCGAGCAAGTTCGAAGAGATCAACGAAGGGGAAGCATCTCAAAGACGTTGAAAGAAGCGAGATGAAGTCAACATGTCGAAGGTTAATGATCTAGTCAACATAAAGAGCAAGCATCTTTGATGATCCAATGACACACGCAAGTCAGGATTAAGAAGATCCAATGGAGCGAGTAAATCCAAAGCCTTAAAAGTGCTTGAAGGTTAATGCACAGTGGTGAAGTTATAGACTGAGCAAGTCCAGTAAGATCTATCGGAGCGAAAGCTCTCATGAATGCTGTGACAAGCGAGATATAGTCAAATTTGTCGGAGATTAACGTCTGACTAAAGTTATGGATCAAGCATATTTGAATAAATTGAAAGGAGTGAAAATGATCCTGATATATAGGAAATAACGAGATGCAAAAAGGAGCTCGATGGTTAGACTTGGTGCGAAGAAAGAAATCAAAGGCCTGCATATAATATGTTCTCAACGAACAAATAAAGGAATAGATAAAACCTGTAAGTGATTGCACAGAGCTCAAGATTGATCGATCTAATCAATCAATCATTGATTAAGAAGGTTGTGCATTTTTGAGATATAATCCAACAGTTGGCAAACATAGTAAAGAGCTAGAATATTACAGCGTGATGCATGAACCAAGACATGAAAAGGAAATGATGCAATAATGACTAGAATCTAGCAGTCTTCAAAGATAGAAAAGAGATCTAAACATTGAAGTGTAATGTATGAATCGAGACACAATAATTTGCGTATGTCAAAGTCGCATTGAATGTGAACAGATAGCAGGAGTCAGTCAAGAAGAGCTGAAGTGTGAACATTTGCATAGATGAAACCCTGAAACTCAATGTATATACATGACATCTTATTCATTGTGAATTTATTTTTGTTGTTGCATTTGAGAGAGTGCTGTAGAGAAACTCAAAGAGTGTCACTTTGAAATATATGCAGACACAAAGTGAAAGATAGAGCAACAAAGAGTGAGGCAAAGAGGAAGAAAGAGCACATAGAGAATGTGCAGAGATTGAGTAGAGAGTGAGCAACTGAGAGTGAGGCAAAGAGGAAGAAAGAGCACACAAAGAATGTACAGAGATTGAGCAGTTACAGACTAGACTTGTAACAAATAAATTGATCTGAATTCATTTGTGAATCCATCTTGTATTCTAAAGTTGTAGCTTCATAGTTCTAGTTAGTTGGTGCCATCAGAAACCTGAGTTGGTGCTTAGTTAGGAGATTAGTGTCTCCTTAGGGAGTGGGTGCTTCCTTAGAGTGGGTGCTATTGAATATAACTAGTGAGGTTAACTAGTGAGGCATTTAACAGTGAGGCTGGATAAGAATAGTAGATTCTAACAACCATTTTCACCGTAGTTTTTTCTTTTGGTTTTTTCACATAAATTTTGAGTAATGTGTTTTTGTGTGTATGTGTAATCTCTGCATTTGATCTTTGACTTGCATATGAATTTTTAATTCTTCTAAAATTGCTAAAAGAACTAGTTTTAGCTGATCTACTAATTCACCCCCCCTCTCAGTTGATAGTTGTGTTCAACAATTGGTATCAGAGCCTAGGGTTCCTTAGGAAGAAGCTTAATCAACTTAGGTAGATCTTGGTTAGTGAACACAATGCCCAGTCAAGAAGGATTCTCCTCAAATAAATCACCTCTGTTTGATGGGTATAACTATGATTTTTGGAGCATAAGGATGGAAGCATATTTTTTCTCATTAGGATTTGATGTATGGATGTCTGTAGTAAATGGATATACAGTTCTTGTTGTAGCTCCTACTGATCAGGCTACCAAGAAGGCATATAAAAATAATGCTAAGAAAAAGAATGCTATCTTTTTGGACTATCAAACTTAAAATTTGTCAAAGTTATGCATTGTCAAAGTGCAAAAGACATCTGGAACAAGCTAAAGAGTATTTATGAAGGAGATGACAGAGTGAAACAAGCCAAGCTACAAACATACAAAGGGTAGTTTGAGAGTCTTAAGATGAATGAAGAAGAAAAGATTGCCAACTACCCCCTCAGAGTAGATGAAATAGTGAATGCTATCAGAGGTCTTGGTGAAGAAATGGAAGAGTCAACTATAGTCAATAAGGTGTTAAGATCGCTGCCATCAAGATATGACTCAAAAATTTCTGCAACATAGGAAGCAAGAGATTTGGACAAACTCACTGTTGATGAGTTGCATGGAACATTCACAACCTATGAGATGAGAATGGGAGAGACATACACCTTTAAAAGAGAAGCTACATTCAAAGTAGCAAAGCAGGCAAAATAAGAAACTTCTATGTCTGAATCTGAGGAGTTTGATGAAGAAGAAGCTAACTTTGTTAGAAAATTAAAGAGAGGGTCAAGAAAATATAAAGGTAAGCTACCATTCAAATGCTTTAATTGCGAAAAGGTAGGACACTTTGCTGCCAAATGCCCTTATAATAAAAAAGAGAATTCTGAGCAAGAAGAGAGTAGCAAGAGGGCGAAACCTTACTATGCAAAAAGGAAGAACTTCAAGAGCAAGAAAGGTTTGCATACAAAAGAAGACAACAATTCAGTGAAGGGTAGTAATAATGATAGTTCAAATGATGATCATGATTGTGCTTTCGTAGCAAAGGGAAAATAATTTATGTTCATGGTAGAAGAATCCACTCCCATAAATCAAGAATAGGATGAAGATGAAGATTGGGATGAAGAAGAGGAAGGTGAAGTTGATCTAGAAGGTGAGCTAGTTTGTGCTCTAGAAGAGATTGAGAAATTAAGAAAAGAGAACTCAAACCAAAATAAGCTTTGGCAGAAGGAAATTGACAAATCTAATCAATTGATAGTGACCCTAAAGACTCAACTTGAGGAGGCTAAAAGAATAGAAGTAGTTAAGTTGGAACTACAAACTAAATCCAAAGAATGCATGAAGATTGAGGCAAAAATAGTAGCTTTCAGAAAAGAATTTGAGAAGGCAAAGAGTCAAATAGACAAAAGTCTAAAGTTAACAAAAGGATCAGACATTCTTAATGAATTAATTAGTAGTCAGAAGCCTTCAAATGGATAATCTGGGCTTGGATATGAGAAAGGAAATGGTTCATCAACTAGTATGTCGACCAACCTATATGATAATTTCAAAATAGGAGGAGAGGAAGCAAAGAAAGATAGGATCAACAAAGACTCTAAGAATGATCCATACAAAGATAATATGAGAAGAATGAACTCTAAAAAGAAGCTTGAAATCAAAGATGCAGAAGGATATACAAAAGTGGCATATTTGAAGAAACGAAAGTATATGAAAGGTCATCATACTGCACCAAAGAACTTTATGACCGGGTATTATTCATCTTTTTATGGATATTGTTACAACTGTAAGCAGTTTGGTCATAGGGCCATTGAATGTAGAATTATTCCTCCTAGAAGAACTAGTTTTGTAAGTAGAAACTCATTTGCTTCTCTGCTAAATTCAAGTTTAATATGCCATAATTGTAATAATTTTGGTCATATAGCTAAGCATTGTAGGACTAACTTTGCTATGCCAAAAATAAACAATGTAAAGAAAGGTAAGTCTCCTCATGAGAACAAAGATCCACAAATCACTAAGAAAGAAAAGAAAAAGACACATGAGATACCTGAAGAAATGTGGAGAGTGAAAAGTCAATCCTTGATTTCTCAAACAACACTCCACGCCAAAGCACAAAATTTGTGGGTAATTGATAGTGGATGCTCTAAGCATATGACTGGTGATAAGAGTAAGTTCACCAAGTTGAGAAAATGCAAAGAAGGAACTATCAGTTTGGGAGACAATAGAGCAGTAAATATCAAAGGCAAAGGAACCTTGCAGATTGATGGTAAGCTTTCTACACATGATGTTTCTTATGTCAAAGGATTGAAACATAATCTGCTAAGTGTCAGTGAAATGTGTGACAATGGATACAAAGTCATATTTGATACTGAAGGCTATAAATAAAAGAGATCTGGCAAAATAGTTGTAGAAGGGAAAAGGACCGAGAATAACATCTACAATCTTGTTGAGACAAACAATGATAGTTGCCTCTTAAGAAAGATTGATGAAAGCTCGCTGTGGCATAGAAGAATGAGACATGCCAATTTTGATAATCTAGTCAAAGTAAGTTCAAACAAGTGTGTAAGAAATATGCCCAAGATAACCAAACCCATAGATACTACATGCAGAGAATGTCAATTAGGCAAGCAAATAAGGGTCAAGTTTCAAACAAAAGAGTATGCAACCACAAAGCCTCTTCAATTAGTCCATACTGATCTTTGTGGTCCTACCCAGACAAGAGGATCAAAAGGAGTTTATTACTTCATGTTGTTCGTAGATGATTATTCAAGGATGACATGGGTAAGCTTTTTGAAGGACAAATCTCAAGCCTTTGAGAGATTTAAGATCTTTAGAGCTATGGTTGAAAATGAAATGAAAAGAAAGATCAAATGTTTGAGATCAGATAAAGGAGGAGAATTCACTTCCAATGAGTTCATAGAATATTGTGAAAAACATGGGATTAAAAGGCACTACTCTGTTGCAATAACTTCATAGCAAAATGGAGTTATTGAGAGAAGAATATGACTATTAAGGAGATGGCCAGAACAATGTTGAAAGAGACAAAATTATCTGATGGATATTGGAGATAAGCAGTTCAAACAACAATATAGATCCTCAATAGAGTTCAACTGAGGGTGAAAAGTGATAAAACACCATACAAACTGTGGCATGAAAAGCCTGCATTAGTTAAATACTTCATAGTGTTTGGAAGCAAACGCTAAATCAGAAGAAAGGAGTACAAACTAGGCAGCCTTGAGTCAAGATGTGATGAGGGAATATTTCTTGGTTACTCCACTCATACCAAAGCCTATGTATGCTACAATAAGACGCTGCATAAAATAGTTGAGAGCATTAATGTCAAGGTCGAAAAAAGATTTAAACATGTTGAACCTGTTGAGGAGATCATAATTGAAGAATTAGAAGAAATAGAAAATGAAGTAGAAGATAGTGAAGAGGAGGAAGAAAAGAGTGAAAGGGCACCTGTAAGGTTTGTTAAAAAAGAACATCCCAAGGAGCAGATAATTGGCAACAAAAATGAGGGAGTTTAGACGAGTAGAAGAGCTGTAATGAATAAGGAACAAGTAAGTTTTGATCTATTTTTAGAAATTGAGCCTAAAACCTTTAGTGAAGCCAGCAAGGACGAAAATTGGTTAAAAGCCATGGAAGAAGAACTGAATCAAATAGATAAGAACAAAACACGGGAATTGGTTCCTAGACCCTCAAACAAGAATGTGATAGGAACTAAATAGGTTTACAGAAATAAGCTTAATGAAGATGGAGTCATCATAAGAAATAAAGCCAGATTAGTGTGCAAGGGATATGCACAAGTAGAAGGCATAGATTTTGAAGAAATATTTGCTCCAGTGGCAAGACTAGAAGCTATACAAATGCTTTTGACATTTTTCATTCACAATGAGTTTAAAATATATCAAATGGATGTAAAGTTAGCCTTCTTGAATGGGAACGTAGAAGAGGAAGTCTACATTGAACAACTAGAAGGTTTTCAGATTGCAGAAGAAGATTATGTGTGCAAACTGAAGAAGGCATTGTATGGTCTGAAATAGGCACCTAGAGCATGGTATTCAAGATTGGATCAATACCTGAAACAACAAGGTTTCAACAAAAGATGTGTAAACAATAATTTGTAGTTAAAATAAGAAGGTAAACATATATTGATTATTGTTGTCTATGTAGACGATACCATCTTTGGAGATGGCAGTATTATTATGTGCAAATAATTTTCCACACAAATGCAAAGTGAATTTGAAATGTCTATACTGGGAGAAATTTCTTTCTTTTTTGGTCTACAAATTGCACAAACCAATGAAGGGATATTCATTTCTCAAACCAAGTATGCGAAGGAGATGGTCAAAAAATTCAGTATGGATGACAACAGACCAGTTAGCACTCCCATGATAACTAGATGTAAATTGAGCAAAGAAGATGAGTCCCCTGATGTGAATAATACGTTGTATAGGTCAATGATAGGTAGCCTGTTGTATTTGACTGTATCAAGACCAGACATCATGCAGGCCGTATGCATGGTTGTAAGTTTTCAAGCAACTCCCAAGGAATCACATGTCAATGCTGTGAAAATAATTTTCAAATACATCAAAATCACAATTGACTATGGTTTGTGGGACCCTGCAAGTGAATATCTCACTTTGATTGCATATGCAGATGTGGATTGGGTAGTTAATGTGGACGACAGGAGAAGCACTAGTGGTGGTGCATTCTTCTTTGGAAATAGACTTGTGTTTTGGTTAAGTAAAAAGTAGGAGTTAGTTACATTTTCTACAGTAGAATCAGAGTATGTATCAGCAACAACATGTTGCACACAAGTCTTGTGGATGAAACAAACTCTCAGAGATATCAAGGTAGAATTCAAGAACCTATTCTATCTTTTGTGATAACTCAAGTGCCATAAACATTTATAAGAATCCAGTGATGCACTCCATAACCAAGCATATATCCATCAAATATCACTTTCTGAAATAAAAGGTTGCATATCAAGAGGTCAAAATTGAGTATGTTCCAACAAAAGACCAAATTGCAGACATATTTACCAAACCTCTTCCCAAGGAGCAATTGGAGTATCTGAGAGAGAAGTTTGGAGTACTGGCTCCCACACCACATCACTAACTTTTAGTGATAGGGCATTAATCAAGGGGAGTATATAAGGAATATTATTAACTCCTAGATTAAGAGAAAAAGCAGTTTGGTGAGAAAACTGCAATTCCTTTGCAATTTGATGACAAAGGTAAGTTGGCTCTAGATTATTATGCCTGTCTATACAGAGATATGTTGATTCTTGTTTGGTCTTTTAGACCAATGCTATATACATGCTCATCTGGAGAATCATGGAGTCAAAAGAGCTACATTTAAAGTGCATGCATATAAGCTTAGGCAAATATGCCATTGCCTAAGGGGAGTCCCTCACAAAGTGTTCTAACCAGCCAGGTCCAAGGAACATAATAGCCAACTAGTAAAGAAGTAACCTGTCTCCATGATATGGCAAGGACTATTTGTCATTAATGTCAAAGGGGGAGAAAGAAGAATGGTGAAGAAATGAAGAAGGGTAGTCATTCTGAGTATGTTTTTCCATCAATGACAAAGGGGGAGATTGTTGGCAATTTGAATATCATGGTGTATAAGGAGATTGTCTGTAAGATTGTCATTGATGTCAAACAGGTAAACATTAATGACAAAGGCATAGTGGTTTGGGTTTGTCAAGTCTATGTACTTCATTCACTTTTACTTATAAAGTTTCATAAGTAAAGCCATGTCAAAAACCTGATTGGGTCAAGAGAATGTTGATCGAGTTTGTGTATTTCAACTACTTTGACTCATAAAGTTTCATAAGCTAAGCAGTCTCAAGAACCCGAATGGGTCTAAAAGAGTTGATCAGGTTTTCAGAATGACTTAACTGCTCTCATCTTTTTAAGTCAAGCAATGTGAAGAACCCGAATGGGTCTAGGTGAGTCAATCGAGTTTCTGGAATGACTTTACTTCCTTCATGTTTATAAGTTGAGCAACGTCAAGAACCCGAATGGGTCTAATGAAGTTAATTGGGGTTATGGAATGACTTAACTTCTTTTGAACTTATAAGTCAAGCAATATGGAGAACCCAAAATGGTCTTGAAAGAATTCTTTCAAAAAAATGGTTGTCATTTTCAGAAAAATAGACCTGAACAAAGTTTTTGAAAGGTAAGTGGACCGTTCCAAAAATGCCGAAGGGATTTTTTCAAGAAGTCCGAAGGGTAAGTGGACCAAACAAAGTTTTTGAAAGGACACTTTGAGAAATTTTGAAGGGTAAGTGGACCGTTGTAAAAGCTCTAAAGGGATATTTTCAAAAAGTCTGAATGGTAAGTGGATCGTTGTAAAAGTTTCGAAGGGCAAGTGGACCATTACAGAATTTCCAAAGGGATCTTTTCAAAAGGCTAAAGGGTATGTGGACCTTTACAGAAAAGTTGAAGGGTACATTTGCAAAGCCTCGAAGGGTATGTGTCCTAAACAAATGTGCCAAAAGGGGACTCAAATAAAAAGTCCATGGAAATTATCCCAAAGGGGCCCTGGACAAAAAGTCCAAGAAAATTATCCCGAAGGGGACATGTTAAAGTTCGAGCAAGTCTGAAGAGATCAACAAAGGGGAAGCATCTCAAAGACACCAAAAGAAGCGAGATGAAGTCAACATGTTGAAGGTTAATGGTCTAGTCGACATAAAGAGCAAGCATCTTTGATGATCCAATGACACACACAAGTGAGGATTAAGAAGATCCAATGGAGCGAGTGAACCCAAAGCCTTAAAAGTGCTCGAAGGTTAATGCACAATGGTAAAGTTAAAGATTGATCAAGTCTGGTAAGATCTATCGGAGTGAAAGATCTCATAAATGTCGTGACAAGAGAGATATAGTCAAATTTGTCAGAGATTAACGTCTGACTAAAGTTATAGATCGAGCATATTTGAATAAATCGAAAGGAGCGAAAGCAATCCTGATATATAGGAAATAGAGAGATGCAAAAATGAGCTCGATGGTTAGACTTAGTGAGAAGAAAGAAATCAAACGCTGGCATTTAATATGTTCTCAAAAAACAAATAAAGGAACATATAAAACCTGTAAATGATTGCACATAGCTCAAGTTGATCGATCCAACCAATCAATCATCGATTAAGGAGGTTGTGAATTTATGAGATAAATCCAACAGTTTCCAAACATAGTAAAGAGACCAGAACATTACGACGTGATGCATGACCCAAGACACAAAAAGAAACAATGCAATTATGACCAAAATCCAACAGTCATCAAAGATAGAAAAGAGATCTAAGCATTGAAGTGAAATGTATGAATCGAGACATAGGGATTCACATATGTCAAAGTTGCATTGAATGTGAACAGATAGCAGGAGTTAGTCAAGATGAGCTGAAGTGTGAACATGTTACATAGATGAAACCCTAAAACTCAATGTATATACAAGACATCTTATTCATTGTGAAGTTGTTGTTGTTGTTGCATTTGAGAGAGTGTTGTAGAGCAACTCGAAGAGTGTCACTTTGAAATGTATGTAGACATAGAGTGAAAGATATAGAAACATAGAGTGAGGCAAAGAGGAAGAAAGAGAAAACAGAGAATGTGCAGAGATTGAGCAGTTATAGACTAGACTTGTAACAAAGAAATTGATCTGGATTCATTTGTGAATCCATCTTGTATTCTAAAGTTGTAGCTTCATAGTTATGATTGGTTGGTGCCATCAAAAAATTGAGTTGGTGCTCAGTTAGGAGATTGGTGTGTCCTTCGGGAGTGGGTGCTTCCTTAGAGTGGGTGCTCTTGAATGTAACTAGTGAGGTATTTAACAATGAGGTTGGATTATAACAGTTGATTCTAGTAGCCATTTTCACCATGGTTTTTCTCTTTGGGTTTTCCACGTAAAAACCCTGAGTAATGTGTTTTTGTGTGTATGCGTAATCTCTGCATTTGTTCTTTGATTTGCATATGAATTTGTATTTCTTCTAAAATTGATAGAAGAACTAGTTTTAGCTGATCTAATGATTCACCCCCCCTCTCAGCTAATAGTTGTGTTCAATAGTATCAATAATGGTTTTAGGGAACAAAGGTTTAAATACATAATCTGTGCCCCGACTATATGTAGGTGGATTGATAAGTGTGGGATGACTTATAGTACTTTCTAAGGATTCAACATTACTAGGTGAGGCAACCTTGGTTTTATCTTGTTTACTTATTTCATTCCCTGTAATGTACAAAAATGTATTTATTAAGACCTTGTTATTGTTGGCCATTTTTTTAGGCCACATACCAATTTTTGCCTAAGTGTGAAAAGATAGACTTTCAAGCAAGAAATGGCAAATCTTTAGAAGACTTCGGACTTTCGATAGCCCATGAATTAAATGGATTTATAAGTTGCGGAGTTATAAAGCTATGAATTAGTAAGTAACAAGGTGTTAAAGACCTGAAATGGTCTTGAACAGAAGGCTTCGGGTTATCTCATTGGGAAGTCTTCTAGTTTTCCAAAGGAGACAACTTTGGCTTTGCATGATATGAAGACATTGGATTCATCAAGCAGGATGACTTTGGGTTTCTGAGAGTGCTCAACTTAAATTATTTTAACAAGATGTGAGTAGTTAAAAACCTGAAGTAAGGAGTAGTCACAAGCCTGATTTAGTCAAGTGATAGGTTTTTGGGCTTTACAAGAGACAACTTCGAGTTTCCTAGGCAGCACAACTTATTTCACTTCATGTGTAATTAGTAATGATAAATCTGAAGTAAGAAGCTTCAAAAACTCGAATTGGTCATGGGCAGTACAAATCAGGTTTTTAGAGGTGAATGACTTATTTTATTTTATAAGTTGTAAGTAATGAGACATCAAAACCCTGATTTGGTATTAGAAGTGCTTCTTGGGTTCTCAAAAAGACAAGTCTTCTCCAAGCGTAAATCCAAATATCATTGACAAAATCTGAAGCTTGATCGCAAATTTTTTGAAGGGTCACTACCCCTTCTGAAAGGACATTTCCATTTTACCCGAGAAAATTGTCATCAACAATGGGGGCACTTGCAAAAGTCTGGGTCCTTTGCAAAAAGCTCGGGTCCATTACTTAAGGGATTGTTCACTGTCTAGAGGACCATTGAAATATTTTTGAAGGTCTCAAGCAAAAATTTTGAAGGGTATGTTACCCTTCGAGAGGTGCCATTGACAAAGCCGAAGGGCACTTCAGTTAGGAGACCAAGGCAAATTATTTGGGTAAATTAGGCTCGAGAAATTTGACTTGGAAAAAATGCTGAAGGAAATTGTTTGAACAAATGACTGCAGACAAATTTTTTGAAAAAAAAGCTTGAAAAAATAAGTAATCTGCAAAAGCAAGTTGAGAGCAGTGATAAACTTGAGAAACAGGGTGCAAGTCATGAGAAGTCAAGGCTAATCTGCAAGGAGTACGAAGCCTGAAGGAGTAAAAATGGAAAGTTCTGAAAGGAAAATTATGGAATAGTCCATGGAAAATAGAAAGGCCCAGGAACATTAAGGTCAATGGTCAGCGAATATAGCAAGCTCAATGAATCAACGGAAAACAAGGACTTCTCCTTTCATCTACGGCATGCAAAGTGGTTAAACAAATATTAGACATGTTCAGGTGGAGCAGTGAACATGCAAAGACCAACCAGGATATTCTAGATTATAGTAAAGAACATGCCAAGTTTTAAATGCAAAAATCGAATTGCTCACACTTGGCAACGACATGCAACTACCCACAACATGGCTCTCTGAGCTCTAAAAAAGGAAGACTTGAATGCATGAGGGGCTCGAGGAGTTTTACAATGATCTTGGATGATTCATTTCGTGGTCAAGGTAGTTGTACTCTTTGAATGCAAAGAGCTCAAGGACAATAGTGGTAGTTGCAGCTATTTATGATCCCCCCTTTGTGTTTTCTCACGGGAGCCCTTTCTTTCTCTCTTCCTTTTCTATATATATCAAATGCTTTCCATTTTAGAGGGGTTCCCAATTTTTTAGATTTTATTTATCTTTCTGGGAGACGGGATATTCTTTGAGATATTTTAAAATATGCTCAGCTTGATTAGGCTCGACCCTGTCAAGGACTTGTAAGAACTACCTCTTGATGCAATAAAATGAATTTCTTTGCCTATCTTTTGCCTTGGATTCATGTCTATTGAGTTGTGCACTATGGTAATGTGTGAAGAAGAATCTTTCTCGTCCATGGTCCTCTTTTCTGGCCTTGTTTAGGGTGTTTTCAAGGCTGTTCATAGGTCTGGTTTAGTGTTCCTTCTACCATTGATGTGAGCTTTTAGTGGTTCATAGAACTCCTCTCTATTTGCATACATTGCTTCCGAAACCTGCTCCATGAAATACTAATACAACCAACTCAATCTTGAGATTGTGCAAGTCGGTATTGTCCTCTGCAGAATCAGTGTGAGTTCAAGCTAGTGAGATTTTACCATTTAGCTTTGGTGCATCACCTAGTTAGCTTTTTTAGGAGCCCTTATCCCCTTTCCAACCCTTTTCCCCATGGATTAGTAGTTTAGATTTCTAGTTTAGGTGAGCATCAAAGAGGAACCAACCTACTTTGGAGGTTCAACCTCATTATAGGATACCCACAGCGTGAGGTTGTTCCCATGCTTGTAGTTGGAAGTGAGAGACCCTGAAAAACTCTCCCACAAAGGGTGCAGTTCCACGCTACAACAATTATTATAGAGATGAGTAATCAGTGCTTCTTGATCTTCCATTTGAAATTGGGTTTTTGCACTAACATTTTCCATTGCTTCACAATTTTTTTTTTAAATTTTTAAAACAAAGTATAACAATTAAAAAATGCTAAGTGACCTAAGGTTTGATGTTCAAAGGTTGGGTTCACCAAATATTTAATCTTAAAATGATCTAGATTGGGATTATCTAGATATATTAGAGGGGTATATAAAAATAAGTAACCACAAGGGTGATAATCAGATCTATAACATGCCAATTAGATGCTAAACTCATATATAAACATACACTAACTTTATTATGTTAAGATAATCTAAATATGGAAAGTACAATTATGGTATATATAAAAATGATAAAGAAGTGAAGTATTTAGCTCGTTATGATGTTAATGCAATTTTGGATTTGGAACAATTGAAAAGCAGGCTACAAGAAAATTCTGAAACAATCGTTAGATTCTAGTTTTGATGCTTCTAGTTCTCTAGACAGTAACGTCATCCTAGGATGGTTGTGTCGATGTTATTGTCTGAGTTCAACGCTAGTGTCCTATATAAAATATCTACTAAGACCTGATGCAACCACCTAAATGCTTCTGGGTTTTGTTTCACCTTCACTCCGGTACATTTAGATTTGGGTCATGGACTATCACTCCTTGTGAAATGACAAAACTTTATTTTTCCATCTTCATAGTGATCTTGGGGGAAAATGGTTTAGTAGACACATGGAGTTGATTTGCCCCAAAGACCCCACTCTCAATGGGCATTAACTACATAACCAATACTCTAAAAGAGGGCCTTAGAGTCATGTAGTTCTCCCCTACGTGTTGGCTTGTGTGTTAATCATATAATATGTGCAAATTAAGTACAATAGTGATCTAGCTTGTAACTTGACAAATCGGGTTTTTGGGCTGCTCCTTTAGTACTTCAGACCGTTAGATGTGTTGTGCCTATGATTGGTATGAAATTAGGGAAGCTTGGATCAATTGAATGCTTGATAGAGTGCTTTTGATAAGTTTCCTTGGTCTCTTTGGTCTTTTTCTAGGTGATGAATAAATGGAGGTTGATCTTGTATTTATATCAATCCCTTTGGAGTAATAACTCGGATTAAAACATTTAGGCCAACTATTAGGATACATTTCATTTGAAAATTAGATGACTTTAAAGTGTTTGACACTTGCATTAGGACATGACAGTAACATTGACGCTACTGTACGTCTCAAATATTAGTGTCCAGGGAGCATAAAAGTAGGTACATGTTCATAACTTGTAGAGATAGATAAATATATTTTAAGTATTTTGAGCAAGATAGAAGACCTGGGTCATCAATATAAGACTAGTCAGACTAAGAGATATAGGCCAATGGGCACAAAGATAGAGTAGATGTGAGACATGTAGAAGCAACAAAAGGTGAAGAACTAAGAGGAACAACCAAGTTTTGAGTTTGCCAAGTGTACAAGACTGAGGTGCTATATAATCATAAAATATCATCTACAAAGATATGTTGTAGGGGAAACTCAAGATGGAAAGAGTAAAACCTAAGTTTTCTTAGTTAAAGACTTCAAAGGCAAGGTGTACCTTGTGAGTTCAACTTCTCTTCTTGATATATTCAAAGACTTTGTACATACAAGTCTTTATTAAGTGTATGTTCATTTGCCATAAATATTTTTATTTTTACTAAGGTGGATTTGCGTTCTTGAGTGAAGTAGATTGCATGTATTTATTTTGAGAATTGATAAAAGGAACCTACATAAATATGATTCAAAACCTAAAAAGTCATAACTCAAACTCAATCGATGTCATTGGCCTAATTGATGTAGTAGAAAAAGTGTCGGATGACACAGTACTACATTGGTTTGATCGATGACATCATCCAAGAGGGGAACACTATTGATCAATGATGTTAAGGATGAACAAAAAAAGAGGAATGAAAAGGGGTTATGAGAACTCTTGAAGGAAAACTTAGCAAATGAAACGACATGAACAAAGGGAGATATAACATATGATCATTAGATAATCTCTCACAAAGCACCACGAACTAGCCCACCTCGATCCCAACCCTAGAACATGCATTCAAGGAGATTGATGCACCGATAAATCTTGCAAAATAAATCACCAGTAGTAAAAATTAAGGTGTATGGAAATGCCCCATTCAAAGCTCATCACGTGTCATAATAATGTAACAAAAGATGTTTTAGAAAAAAACATAGTAACATGAAAGATAAAGTCAATAATTTTAAAAAATGTTGAATGGGAGAAAGAAATAACTGAAAGTAACATATACATATTCTAGAAACCTAAATTTGGTATTTTACAATTTGGCAATATCAAGTCGGACATACTTTGACATACTTGGACAATGCACATATATTCAACTTTTGAGCACATTTCCCTCTATTAGTCTATTCATCTACTATTTTAGCCACTTATTCCTAACAAAGGTATTTATTTAGGGTAAACTTGGTGGATACAAGAATGCCTTTGGAATCCTATATGGACATTCTCCATACCTCAATCCTCACTTTTTGCTAGGATACTTACAGTAAACCTAGATAGTGTCGATTACTACAAGTGTTTCCCTTCAATGACAAGGTCCAAGAGCCTTCCTCAATGGCCATTTTTCAAATTGGTAAATCTACATTAAGTCACCTTAGACATGTTTCATGGGTTAGTTTCGAAATTAAAGACAAGTCACTTGTATATACTTATCATCCCTAAGGTTATTAGGGAATTTGGATCATCACTACACCTCTTATATATCTCTCACTCTCTTGGACCATTATTCAAAAGATATGTGTTGTGACCAACATGCCCCATTTTCAATATTTCAAATGAGGTCCCACTTTGATTGAAAATTTCATGTTCATGTCTATGGTTGATATAAAAAACCTTGGAATTCCAAACTATAAGTTGCTCTATCAATTTGATTGGTATCTTAGTCTAAAAGTTATAAATGAGCATATTTATTGAAATTATTTTATGCACCTATTTGGCTATTAAGTTTAAAAGTTTATCGAATTCAGGTTTTCATTGATTTATGGACTAACCTAGCTAACTAAGTGCTTGTCCAAGGTTTTTTGCTCTTTTATAGGTCATATTTACTTCATCGGGTAACTTTGGTAATGCCTAATTGATCCAACTCAATGAAATATTTTGCAGTATAAATGATCCTTCATACTTAGTCATTTTGAGGCTAACTATGTTAAAACAAAAGTCTCTCTTGGACACATCTCTTTTATTCTTGAACAACCATCAAATTTAAGAGAGGTGATGCAATTTGATTCCAAAAACTAAGTCTCAACAATTTGTTTTCTAATGGCTAAGCCCTTGCAGTTTGGTTTTCAGCAGCCCAAATATTCGAGATTAAGCCACATGTCCTTGTCTAGCCTCCTAAAAATGATCTCCAAAAAAACCAAGTCTTTTTCTATCGGTGAACATCTAAATTCACGAGATTTAGACATTCATATTGATCTTGCATTTCCACAACCTTAAAAAGTGAATCTAAATCTACTTTTCATTCGAGCACTCAAGCAAACGAGAGCCATCACATGTTTCCATCCTGCTCATCCACGACTGACCAGAGCAAACACATGTTCAGAGTCTCCCAAGCATCCAACTAAGTGAGGTCATGCCATTTGACACAATTATGCATAAACATGACCTAAGCAACAAGTACAATTCATGAATTCATCTACACAAGCGAACAAGCGGGAGCCATTTATGTGTATCCATCCCATTCATCTGTAGAGAAACAATACATTGACCCACAACTTGTCAAGAGGATGAACATAGTCAAATACTAAAGACCCTCTGGACAAGCAAGGATCATCCTCGTGTCACAATCCCACTCATTTAGATCCTACACAAAGATACACACATTTCGAAGACATGTGATCACTGGGTAAGACAATCGTCCATGTGGTAATATCTTGTTAACTCACAACTTGAAAACATAGTAAAAAACAATATGGAGTCCGTGAACAAGTGAAGAAGTGATATTATTCCATGTGTTAGCATCTTGCTTACTCATGACCCAAAAGACCCAAGGTACAAAGTCAAAGGCAAGTGACTATCTAGATTAACGAGATTGAGCCACATGTTTGCATCTCATTAATTTGTGACCAAATACCAAATGACACAAGTAAAGTCTATGACTGAGCAAAGAAATGAGAGCAACCACGTGTCACACTTTGGATAAAGTGACATAAACAAAGGAAAGCAAGCCTCAAAGGTGATATAAATGGACATGTGGCAAAGTGGATGACTCAAAAATATGACTAAGCAGTCAAAAATAACAACAAAAGTGCCACGTGGCTAGTGTCAAAACATTTCATAGTGCCACAAAGGTTAAATAGGTGTGTTCCCCACATTCGTTGCACCTGATAACTCTAGAATAAGTCATTTTCTGAGGGCCATCTGTTGACTTGTAGAGGTTTGACCGAGCTAGCCTTATAGGTTAATCATTGGTAGCTTAGTTTAGCCTGCCAAAATAGTTCGAAAGTTGCCCACCTCCAACCTCGTCTTGATGCTCCCTTAGTGGGCCATGGGTTTCTTTCTATTGGAATGAGGAATCTTTTGACATAATTTTGTTCAACCATTTCAGGCCATGTGGCTAAGAATGAGATTATGTACCTCTTGGAGATGGTCCCATCTCTTTTTTGACTTTTCCTATATATACTGCTATGTGGTATTTTGGAAGGGTCAACTCTATTGAAAACAAATGTTGTCAGATTAATACTAACTTGGTTTTCCTATATAAAGTGCATTTGGTTTTCATTAATGTCATCCACCTTTTTATTTTAATGGATTAATACTAATGCTCAAGAAATTTTAGCTGTGTTTTTTTCAAAATTTATACATTAACTAAGATGTGCTTCTTGCTATTTTAGTTGAGTTCTTTGATTCTTTTCATTTTATTTTAAGTCTATGATAATCTGTGTGTGATTAACTACAGGTCTGATTATAGTTTATTCATTAAAGGAATCTTAAAATCAAGCATTTACTAATTTTCCTTAGATTCTTTCTCTATGTGACTAGAGTTGGAGCCATTGAAACTTAGCATACAATGGTACAACTATAGCTGAGCACATTTTGGTTCTTGAAGCATTGGTGTTTCCATTTGTTTAAAGAGTTTCTCTTTTGTACCTTACCCTCTCTCCCTTTTTATATATATTTTTAGGCTATCAAGTAATCTTTGTCCCTTTTTTTTAGAAACTATGAAGTGAAACAAAGTAGAGCTTAGAATTTCAATATGTTGAAATTGGTTTAGCTAGAAGTGTATAAGTTTTTTGTTAGTGAGAAAATTGGTGTTGAGCCTCTGGGGGTAACGCTACATATCTTAGATATCTATTCCATGCAGGTTATTTAATGGATCCTAATACTTGCAGCTCGTGTCTTGGATTGTCTCAAAAATAATCCTAAAACGAGAGGACTCAAGTCCCCTAGTTCTCAAAACTCACTCAATGTATCTAATCCAATAGATGCACCTGGGATAACGAGATTTTGGACCAAACAATAAATGGTGCTAGAAGTATGGCTACTAGGAATATTTTTACTTATCACTTATTTTGGTCTTTTGGCTTCCTTTATGCTTTCCCCACCCCATTTCATGCCTAAAAATTATGTCAACAACTAGCGCTGGAAGGAGGGTTACTGAGAATTTTTTGACTTATCACTTGTTTTGGTCTTGTGGCCTCATTTACGCTTTCCCTACCCTATTGCGTGCCTAAAACTCACATCAATAGTTAACACTAGAAGGATAACTACTAGTAATATTTTGACTTATCACTTTGTTTGGTCTTGTGGCCTCCTTTAAAATTTCCCCACCCCAATGCTTACCTAAAACTCATGTCAACAGTTGGCATTAGAAGGAGGGCACCCCTTCTCACTGACTAACAAATATTTAAGCTGCTAGCCAACCTGAGAGCAACCTAAAGCCTATTTTATATATCATTGATCTCAAGTTGGTCCTGGGTGATTGATAATATCCCCTTGGGAATTGCATAAGAGAACCATAACTACTAGAGGAAGACCAAGACCTTCGGTTACCCCAACTAAATCATCCTCTTAGTTTTCCATAATAGACCTCCACCTATGGTTGCATCTATGACATGGTTGTTTGGATCTGCCATTGATATTCCTAGATATGTCTGTGACTTTACCTAGGAACCTAGAGAGATACCTCCCAAGATTCACACTAGGTGTGGGGTGTATTGCTGAAGAACATGTGACTCATACAAGACTGATCTATGGTTGCTAAATGTAGAACATGAGGATGTCACCTACAAACTATTATCATTCACTTTGACGGATGAAACCTATGATTGGTTCATAAACTTGCTTGAAAGTTCCATTACAAGTGAACTAATTCAGTAATATGTTCATTGCCCAAATTGGCCAAGTGATTGGCCCAAGTGTGGTGTACCAATAATTTGCTTGCATCAAAATGGAGCTTAACAGGCTCATAATAAAATTTAATGCTAGGTTTCAGAAGATGTATAGCCTAATCACTATGGTATATAGATCAGATGCCCAATTAACCCTTGAAATGTATAAGAACGCAATAAATCCTTGGAGTTGTGTTCCTATGCAAAGACCCTTTAATGGTAGATTTTCCCCTAACTTATGTTGAGTCCATCAAATTAGATAAATAACTTAACCCTCAAGGTTTATTGGTACCAACCATCCCAAATGTGTTATCAAATCTAACTAATTTGAATCCACTCTTTGCCACTAGCCAGAATGTACCCGTGCCACAACCCATGCCAGTGACAAACTAGTTTCTTTGAGCCATACTACACCTAATCAACCCTTAGGTTTTCTTATCCCAGTCAATAATGATGTAACACCTCAAGGCCACAGTAAATAACTAGTTCCCATCATGAACAATGTCCAAATCCTACCCCAAGACTCTACTAATATTGAGTTAGACGCTATACAACGCATGGCACAAAAGATCATTAATGACTTTTTGGGCCTCCATAGTCAATTTGGAAACAATGGTGGTGAGATTTTAAACATGAACTCCACTTATCAGAGATATAATCATCCCCATAACCATTCTAACAACCAAATAGAGCCCTCGTCTAATTATCTACTTGAGATCAACATCTATGAATTTACCTTTCCAAATTGGTGATGTGTACACAACACATCCCAACATGGTGAGCTCAACTACATTGAATTTTGTAGTGCATTTGACATCTTCCAGAGAGAAATGGAAGAGTATGAGATAGTCCAAAACCACCCCAATGCTACTAATCAAGTTGATCCTCTTAGTTCCTCAAGATCCCCTAGTATTATCATGGTGTTAGAAACATAGATTTTCTTAGCCAAAAGAATAATGAACCAGAAGAGGTCATCAATGAGGTCCATGCCTTCCATCCATTCCAACAAAGCAACTACACTCTTAGGAATCAGACACAACAACCACCTTTTACCACATCCACTCCCCATAATAATGGTGAAACCCTTCCTGATCCAAGAGTCCAAAATGATCCTCCACTTCCAAAGGATAACAACCCTCAGCGCTTAAAGAGATCTAGCTCACCACTAACAAGACTAGGTATAACATAGTAGAGGACATGAAAAAGATGAAGGCAAATATCACTTTGCATGAGCTTGCCTAAATCACTAATAAAAAAGATCTCCTCCTAAAGTCCTTCACAGACAAACTAGTCTAACCCAAGCCCAAGCTTGCGTACACCAATGTGATGATACAAAAGAATAAGGATGAGGTTTCATTGTTCCTCCTTACTATTAGGTTGTTTGGGAAAAACCTTTATAACTGTCTAATTGACTTGAGAGCCTCGACAAATGTCATTCCTATTAACATTTATAAGAAATTGGGATCAACACCATTAAGTCAGACAAGATAGTGGTCTAGTTGGACAAGTTTGAGGTTAAGGTAGTGGGTGAGCTTTTAAATGCGCATATGTAGCTAGAATCTGAGCCCATGGTCCAACAATTCATAGATATGCAAGTGGTGGATATCCCAAAAGCTTATGGGATGTTACTAAGTAGGGATTGGTCTAAGACCTTGAATGAGTACATGGCTACAAGCTTCTCCCATATGTGGTTGCCTTGAAGAGGCGTGGCCAATCAAATATGTGTTAACATAGAACCTAGAATGAAAAATATGATCACATGATACAATGCGGTCAATTAAAGAGTGAACCTAATATCTTTTGACATAGGCATTTATACTTTGTCTACAAAAATTTGTTGAAAAAACCAAGTTGATAAAAACCCTGAGTTGTCAGGTCTATGGTCCTTGTACTTTGATGGGGCACATTCTAAGCGAGGTTATAGAGCATGAATTATTCTGATTGAACCATTAGGGAAGAGACATTTGACTGCTTATAGACTACACTTCCCTTGCACCAATAACCTGACATAATATGAAGCCTTGATCCTAAGACTATAGTTTGCATTGAAACATAAAGCCAAAGAATTAAAAGCATTTGGGGATTCTGAACTAGTAGTGAACCAAGTTAGGAGTAAGTTCTAATGTAAGTTATCATATTTGAGGACGTACAAGCATAGGGCATGGGATTTGATATAAATTTTTAGTACTTTCAACGTCACTCTCATTCCCAAAGAAGAAAACCAAATGGCTGATTCATTAGGAAATTCTACTGCAAACCTAACACCCCTGGGTGACTTAGGGTTTCAACACTTTCAGTAGAGCTCATCCCATGTCCTTCAGTCTCTAACAATGTGAAGAACTTCCAAGTCTTTGATGATGACTACCACATTTCAGAATTCCTTAACTCATAAATATTTTAGACCTAAGTTATAGATGAGGTGGAAAGAGATGATCCTAAGGATGAGGACTATGACCATGATAACATTATGAACTTAAAATAAAACTGAGTTTCAAATGGGATGATATCCCTTGCGAGAGTGTTTGACTTTGATGGCCCCACACACAAACCAGAGAGACCAGTACACCTAGATCAAAGGTCTAAAATTATGAATCTGGGATCATTAGACCAACCCTAAGATGTTCATATTGGCCCAGATGGCACTCATATTGAGATAGAAAAAATAAAAAAAACTAATGCTATAGTATTGATATGTTATTGCTTGGACCTATGAATACCTTAAGGTCTTCGACCCAAATGCAATCACACATAACATCCCACTCAAGAAAAACTAGAAACCTTTCAGGTAGAGGCAACGACCTATGAACCCAATCCTTGAGCCACTTATCCATAAAGAAGTTCATAAGCTCCTCTCGGTTGGGATTATTTTCCAAGTTCATCACTCTACATGGATAGCTAACTTAGTGCTCATTCACAAGAAAAATGGATATATCTAACTGTGTGTTGATTTGAGAAATCTAAATAGGACCTTTGACAAAGACAATTACCCTTTGCCTTTCTTCGATGATGTAATTTAGTTGGTAAATGGATCCCAGATGATGTCTTTCTTAGACAGATTCTCAGGATACAATTATGTTCTGGTAATTATTGAAGATATAATGAAGACTGCATTCACTACCAAGTGGGGCACCTTCATTTATAAGAGAATACCATTTGGCCTTATTAAAACAGGAGCCACCTTTCAGAGAGCCATGTGCTTTGCTTTCAAAAGTCTAATAGGTGAAATCATAATTATTTACAAGGATGACTTGACTGTTTTAAAAAATATAGGTTTGATCATATTTACCATCTCTAAAAAGTGTTTGAAAGGTGAAAAAGGTATGGTATTTCTCTCTACCCAAATAAGAGCATCTCTCAACCCAAATAAGTTCACCAAGGAAGGTATTTCTATCGACCTTAAATGTGCCAATGAAAATTTTAAAATACCTCTTCCTAACAATAAAAATGAGTTAAAATATTTCTTTGGTAAGATTAACTTTGTACACAAGTTCATATATGGTTTTGTTGAGATTGTTAAGCCTTTGAATGCAATATTGAAATAGGAAGAAAAGGTAGAGTAAATGCCTGCAACTAGGAAAACCTTCCAAGAAATTAAGGAATCCATCATGTAAGAACCAATCTTAATCAACCCAAAATACATGAAGGACTTCTACCTCTATTCCTTTGTGTTAGAACACACCATAGTTGTACTCCCTTAGAAAATAGATGAAGATGAGCACCCAATTGACTTAATGAACACAAACTTGAAGGATACAAAGCTGAAGTATTCTACCTTGGACAAACATGCCTACACCCTGGTCAAGGCTATGAAGAAATTTAGGAACTACATTCTCTGAAGTAAGGTGCACGCCATCATTCTAGACCCAAATACAAAGCTAATGCTAGGGCAAAATGAGCTAGGAGAATGTAGAGGTTGATGGATGGCCAAACTACAAGAGTATGACCTTGAAATAAAACCTGTAAAGCTGGTCCAAGGTCAAGGCCTTACTCAACTAATCATTGAAATTGACCCAAGGATTATTGTGGTGCAATTGGACCAATAAAAAATGGTTCATCAAGACTAGTACGATCTAAGTGTACACTTTCTCATTTATGCGAATCCTCCTCCAGGGCTAAACCAAATGTAAAAAAAATCTCTCAGACTAAAAGTAAGCCACTACATGCTAAAGAGAAGAGTGCTCTAATGAAAGAATCATGAACACATCTATCTCAGATGACTATCAAAAGAATAAGAAAAAGAAGTCATGACTAGCTTCCATGAGAAACTAGGTAATGGCCATCCTTTAGGACTGCAATTGGTCACAAAATTTTGTGAGTCAAGTATTATTGGCCCACCATATTCAAGAATGCCGATGCTCATTTTTGCACATGCCATTAGTGCCAAACCTTTACCAAGAAGGAAGTCCATGCAGTGATACCTCTTCAATTTGTAATAGAAGAGCATCATTTCACTCAATGGGGACTTGACTTCATTGGAGTCATCAAACCAAACTCATTAGCTGGCCATAAATCCACATTTATAGCTACTGATTATTACATAAGGTGGACATAGGTAGTGGCAAGTAGGAATAACATAATGAAGTCATCACATTCCTTGAGGAAAACATAACCATATGATTGGGTACCCCAGCTTTGCTAGTCTGCAACAGTGGACCTGCATTCTAGTCAGTTAGGTTCATTGAATGGGCTTATGAGAATGGCATTACTTTAAGATTCTCATCCAATTACTACCTAAAAGCAAACAATTTTGTTGAGTCAACCAATAAGAACGTGAGTGATGCAATGAAGAAGTCCGCATAAAAGAAGCTTAGGGACTATCATTCACTATTGAAATATACTCTTTAGGCTAACTGCACAAGATATAAGTAGACTCTTAAAAGTTCACCTTTTCTATTGGGATATGGTTTGGAGCCCATCTTCCTAATAACCCTCAAGTTTCCAACTTACAAGTTCATGAAATAATACATGAAAGACACTGGGAAGATAAACTTGAGCTTGCTAGATATTGTCCTATTGGAGGATGCATGAGAAGAGGCTCTACAAATTTTTAGTAGACATTAGAGCATTGTTAAAATATGGTTTGATAAGAGGGTAAAGGTCAAATCCTTCTAGATATTAGACCTAGTCTTGTTATGGGATAAAACACACGATAAGAAAGGGCAACATTCCAAACTTGAACCACTCTGGATTGACCCATACTAGATCTTTGATTTGCTGGGGTAGAACATATTTCGATTGAAAGACATTGAAGAGAATGATCTCTCGCTGCTTGTGAATGGATATTTCTTGAAGCACTAGTTCTTGGTTATTCCTTCCCATGCAATTTCAGAATAACCATTGAGCAAAGGCTAGTGATGTAAATATTAGATTAGAGTGAGTTAGTTTTCTTTAGTTGTGTGTTTGCTTTTGTTTTATTTTAATTTATATTTCTAGTTTCTCTTTGTTTTGCTTGTGTTTTTTTGCTTTGGGCATTTGTTTTGTTTGCTCCATGTTCACCCTTGCTAAAATTACAACATACTATCCCCACCCCATAAATGAGACCTCTTTTCCCATAATGAGTTGAAGTAGGCAATGAATTCTATAATGATAAAGCTAAATTCGAGCATTGGTCCCCATACTTTTGAATTTGATCACTTCAAAACTAATGAAGCATTGAAAACACAATCCCAAAATTGAAGGTAGAAGGCGATCTCCATTATTGAATAATGGTATAAGCAAATGAACCACTCTAGAGACACTAAAAGGATTATGATTCTCTAATTCAGAACTGAGCAAGTTAATTAAGAAAATCTCTATTTTAACAAAGGTCATCACAACACTTAAAAGGAACATATCAATCAAGGTAGAATTACTAAGCAAATAAAGGATCTTCTTGGTGCAACTATCTCATTGAACCATTCTTCCACCTTGACTATATTGGTCCCCAACCCACCTGAATTAAACTAAAGAAACATCGAAATAAAAAGAAGTATGAATCTCTTGAAAAATGCAAGTTTCTTCCTAATGAAGGGTGATTTGGGTAATCTCCATCACAAGCTTTTTGGTCTGGCTGGCAATCGAGAAAGGCCTGGACTAGGATCAAAGGCATCTTTGTTAGGTATATAGATGCCTAGCTAATAATAGAGTAATGCCCAAGTGTTCCTTAGCCAAAATATGCAAATAATTACCTTTCAAGGAGCTTCGAGTACCTAAGATATGCTTAAGTTTTCCCAGTTGATTCAAATTAATAACAAAAAAGAATAAACCACTCTTTGCACTAAATGACCTTTGAAGAAGTTAGAGTTCAATATATTGTGTGCTGAACCATAATTGAGCATTCTCTTTTTCTCTAAGTTTATTTAAAGGAGCTTCGATTTCTTATCTCACAATTTAATAATGGAGGCCTGTAGTCTGGATTCTAAACACTGAGGCATCATTTTCTCTGCATAGTCACCATTTGTTGTGTCCAACACACCCCATTTTCAAAATTTCAAATGAGGACCCACTTTGATTAAAAATTTCATGTTCGTGTCTAATTTAAATATAAAAAACTTTAGAATTCTAAACTATAGGCTGCTATATCAATTTTATTGGTATCTTCGTCTAAAAGGTCTAAAGGGGCAAGTTTATTGAAATTATTTTATGCACGTATTCAACTTTTAAGTATAAAGATTTATCAAATTCATGTTTTCATTGATTTTTGTACTAAACTAGCTAATTGAGTGCTTGTCCAAGGTTGTTTAATTTTTTCGAGGTCATATTTACTTCACCGAGTAACTTTGCTAATGCCTACTTGATCTAGCTCAAAGGAATCTTCAACAACATAAATGATCCTTCATACTTAGTCATTTTGAGGCTAACTGTACTTCTACAAAAATATCTCTTGGCTACACATCTCTTTTACACATGAACAATCATCAAATTTAAGAGTGGCTATGCAATTTGATTTCCAATGGCTAAGTCTCAAATAATTTGATTTCCAATGACTAAGTTTTGACAGTTTGATTTCGAACAGCTAAGTCTCGATAGTTTGATTTCCAATAGCTAAGTCCCTGTAGTTTGGTTTTCAGTGGTCTGAGCATTCAGATTGAGCCATGTGTTCTTATTTAGTCTCCTCAAAATGATCTCCAAAAAAACTAAGTCTTTTTCTATCGGTGAGCATCTGAGTTCATGAGATTTAGACTCTTTATCTCACCTTTTTGTGACTTTAAGCGAAGATTATAAGTCTCTTTTACATCTAAGCACCCTAGCGAGCCGGATCCATCATGTGTCTCCATCCCACTCATCTGTGACTGATTTGAGCAGGCACATGTCCTAGAGTCTCCCAGGCATTTAGATAAGAAAGATCACGCCATATGACATCATCCTTATTACCTATGACCCAAGCAACAAGCACAGTTCATGAAGTCATCCAGGTAAGTAGACAAGCAAGAATCATCCATGTGTCTCCATCCCTTTCATTTGTAGATAAGTAGTATATTGACCCTCAATGAACCTTTGGAGAAGTGAGATCATGTGACATGGCACGATCCCACTTATTCGTGACTTGTTAGGTGGACATACATAGTCAAAGATCAAATACCCTATGAAAAAATGAGGACCATCTACATGTGACAATCCTCCACATCTGGAGCCTACACACAGAGACACACATTCCAAAGATAGGTGGTTACTTAAGGAAGTGACAATTGCCCACATGATAACATCCTGTTAACTCATATCCTGTAGATATAATAAAAGGCAATATGGAGCTTGTGACCAAGCAAAGAAATGAGGTCATTCCACATGTTGGCATCTCACTTACTCATAACCCAAAGGATCCAAGGTACATAATCAAAGCCTAGTGACTATCTGGATTAATGAGATTAAGCCATGTTACATCTCACTAAGATGTGACCAAATACCAAACAATAAAAGAAGTAAAGTCCAAGACCAAGAAAATAAATGAGAGCAATCCACATGCCACACTTAGGATAAAGTGGCATAGATAGAGGAAAGTAATCCTCAAACACACTATAAATGGACATTTGACAAAGCAGATGACTCAAAAATATGATCAAGTAGTTACAAACATTGACTAAAGCACCATGTGTCCAGTCTCAAAACCTTTCATAGCACCACAAAGGCTAACTAGGCGTGTGCTCCCCACACTCCCTACACCTAATAGCTTTGGAATAAGTCATATTCCAAGGGTCATCTATCGACTTATAGAGGTTTGACTGAGCTAGCCTTGTTGGTCAATCATTGGTAGCTCAACAAACCCTACCAAAATAGTTAGGAAGTATCCCATCTCCAACCTCATATTGATGCTCCCTTAGTGGGCCCTATGATTCTTTCTATTTGAACTAGAAATATTCTGACATAATTTTATTCAAACATTTTAGTCCATGATGGCCAAGAGTGGATCGTGTGCCTCTTGGCGGTGAGTCCCATCTCTTTTCTAACTTTTCCTATATATACTGCTATGTGGTGTTTTGGAAGGGTCAACTTTATTGCAAACAAACATTGTCAGACTAATGTTAACTTGGTTTTTATGTATAAAATGCATATGGTTTTCATTAATGTCTTCCACCTTAGTTGATTTCTTAGATTATTTTCATTATTTGAAGTGTACGAGGATACGTGTGATTAACTATAGCTCTGTCTACAGTTTATTCATTAAAGGAATCTTAAAATCAAGTATTTACTTATTCTCCTTAGACTCTTTCTTTGTGTGACTAGAGCCGAGCCATTATGAAACTTAGCATACAATGGTACAACTATAGTTGAACACGTTTTGGTTCTTGAAGCATTGGTGTTGCCATTTGTTCAAAGAGTTTCTCTTTTCTTCCTTACCCTCTCTCCCTTTTTATGTTTTTTTAATTCAAGTAATCTTTGTCCCCATTTTTTAGAAATTGTGAAGTGAAACAAAGTAGAGCTCAAAATTTCAATATGTTAAAATAAACTTAGCTAGAAGTGTATAAGTTTTGTGTTAGTGAGAAAAATGGTTTAGAGCCTCTGGTGGTGGCATTACATCTTTTAGAGATATATTCCAAACAAGCTATTCAATGGAGCCCAATACCTATAGCTTGTGCCCTTCATTGTCTTAGTAGTAATACTAAAATGAGAGGACTCAAGTCCCCAATTGTTCCTCAAACTCACTTAGTTCATCTAATCTAACAGATGCACTTAGGAGAACAAGATCTTGGACTGAACAACAATATGCACATTTGAAATATTCAAGGATAAAATCTAGAGTAGTCCATAGAGCTAAATTTGAATACAAAGAGGTCAAAGTTGTATGGTGCAAAATATCAAATATAAAAATATTGGACTATATTCTAGATGACTCATGATTTTGCACATTAACACACTTACGTAAGTGTAAAAATTACACTAGGTTTGAACCCTCTTTGAAGCATTGGAATGTCCGCAACACTTAACCATTCAATATAGAGTGGTTGGAGTCAGTCCAACTTAAAATACTAACCTCTTTTTAAAGTCTCTTGTGATCAATCAATAAAAAATAGAGTTCAAACAAATTAGATATAAAGCATGCACCATCACATAGGTTAAGAGTTCATACATACAAAAACATATTATAGGCACTGGTGAAGGGCACCCATAAGTTGCAAACACCCATAATATGTAAAGACATTATCTGTAAAACCCAATAATGCTAGTTGCCACATGTATCTGACCTTGACAATAGCCTATAAACACTATGTCATCTCCCTTTCTTAGACTTGAGTATCTAACAAAGTGTTTCTAAAATTTGTGGCATCTTCTATAAGTTACAAACAATTAGAATCAATGAAGTAACTCATCCTTTAATTGTATTATCAATTATGAATCAAGTAGTTACAATATCTATTGTCCCATTTCAATATAGATTATTTTATTTATTGGCATTATTTATGTAATCTAAAATAGTGTATAGTTTCTATTATTTTATATCTCTTAGGTGTGTTACCTAAAAAAATGACTTTTTTGAAAAGTCCTAATTGTTTTCCCAACAAGTAGATCTCATCCCAAGGATGAATTAGTATAAAAACTTAGTGTTAAAACCTTTCTTTTAGTTTGAAAACTTACTTTGGAACTTTCTTGTACTTGAAGAACTTTTGAAAGTTCCCATGTTCACGAAATCCATGAAGTCCTTGAAGTGCCCATTAGGTATAAATAACTCAAAGTTCCTAGATTGCCCGAGGTATGTGAATGGTAAAAGATGCACAGAGTATGTAATTGAATTGAAGTACGAGTCTTAAGCGATAAAGGTGAATTAAGGAAAATTACATAAACTCATCATGTTTTCTGAGAAAGGTACAAAGTTTTGAGAGTTCTCATAAGATGCAAAGGAAACAAATGATGTAGAGTTAGCGAAGAGAATGCTTAACAAAACACATCAAAACATATTTTATAATATTGATGCATCTACTAGTTTTTAAATGATTTCTTTGAATACAAATCATCTTTATTTTATTCTCAAATTGAAACTATGTATCAACAAAACTATCGCATAATTACTAGTTGTCAAACTAGTTTTGTTGTGAGTGAAATTGTTGATAAAAAAATGTATTGAATAACTTCAAAATTAAAAATTTATAATTTTTGGTCTAAAGTAATGTATACCTACAATAATATCAGAGATAAAATATACAAAAATATTCTCAATTAGAATTAACGCACCACACTTCTATTATGTACAACTTTATTATATAAAAAAAATTGTCTTGAGGTAGTTACAAGGAAATTTACAATGCAAGTAATTTTGTCTAAAAATATAAATATAATAAAGAACTCCTAGACCATTAAGTAAACTGAAAATAGACTAACTCAAATGAAAATATACTAAATAATCTGATTTTAACTTATTATAAATATTTGGACATCATGCAAGAAGTTTTTTTAATACTAAAGTCAAACACACAACTAAAAAATATCTTAGTCAACCTAAGCACCCCAATTAAGCTAATTATAATAAATAAACTGAAATTAATTTTAATTTCAGCGACATAATCAATAAATTACACCTCACCTCTTTGGGAATGAGTGGATAATGTATTAGACTCAACTAATTACTCAAATAGTGAACTACAATAAAATGGGGTTAATTGGCAATTAATTGGGTGTTCCAACTAGTTTTTAGGAAATCATTGGAAAGTGTACAAAAGTGACTAAACAACTATTTAAGGTCATTTATAAATTAACCATCTAAAACACTTAAAAACCCAAAATATACTAAGTCTAAAAATATAACTCAAGTGCCTATATTGGCATCATACTCAACATGTCATTTATCAAGTATTGTTTAAGTGTTGAGAAAAAAGGTTAATCCTCTCCTACCTTTCAGTTAAAGCCTCATTGCCACATTTATTTCTACACTTGAAATAGAGTATTCCACCTTGATGTATCAATTTTATTCAAGCTATTTGATATCATCCACTTGTATAAAAAGTGGGGTTAGGCAGATATTAATGTAGTTGCATCATCACATCTAGGGAAGAGGAGATCAAATCACTTGCTTGAGATTCTATTTACATGGAACTAGATTTACATTGGGTATTATTTCAAGTGTATAACATATGTATTTGAAAATCCCTTGTGATTTATTGATTCGTAACATGTTTTTATTGTTCTTCATTGTGCGTTTATAGAAAAATAGGCCAAGAAAAGAAGAACAATTTAAAAAAGACTTTATGCTTGCAAATTTAGAAGAGAAAAGACACTTGAATATAAAACATCAAATGACACACCTATACAAGAAGATTTAGATTCCAAAACTAAACACAATACAAATTTGGTGCACTGGATCATATTAGGAGGAAATAGTATAGGGGCATATTCAGTGGCCGAATCTGATCTAGGCATATTCAGTGACAATCTAACTAGTACCAAATCCATTTAGTGATAGTTATATATTTTACAAAGGTTCATCATCACTTTTAGATCACTGTTGCACTTCAGAATCCCAAGATTTTTCATTTGTGTTTTTTTTCATCACTTTTTCTATTTCTTTTAGTTAAGTTATTGTCAAATCATTCATTACACTTTAAATTGTTTTCAACCACTTATGCATATCTAATTTACTATTTTGGATTTTTATTTGCTAGATCTATTTTGTGCAAATGTTTTGTTAGAATTATTTACCCCAATACATTAAAAAAATAAAACACTTCCCTTTCCATATATTATGTTTCAATTATATTTTATATAATTTATTTGATTTATCCATTTGGTATATTGTTCACCAAATTATTAATTAAATTGAGATCAATTTATTTCTTTACATGAAATTACTTATAATGACATAACACTTATTTTTGTTGGGCTAAAGATTCCTACAATTAGAAACCTTATCCATGGGAAACTAAGAATACAAATTACAATCATCGATAGTATGAAACTTGGGATAGGTAAGAATAATAATGCTTATTAACATTTAGGAATGATGCAAGAGCATAAACACCAATCAAATGGAAAATGTTTTTCAGTAAACAATTTCATGAATCCAAAAAACAAGGGTAACAAATCTCAAACCTCACAACTCCATTCTCAATATGCTCTTATTCTTTAATCATGATGCCCTAAATCATGGATTATAAAATAACTCTATTTTCGTAGTTGGAAATGTATTTGTGTATCTCTTAATAAAAAAAATAGAGATATAAGATATAAGTTGTTTCCACCAACACACCCCTTTTTAGTTATCCAAATAAGGACCATCTCATTTTTATTTCACTTCTGGTTCAACAAGTTTTTAGATGTAAGGTTTTATTTTTTGAAGCTTCGTTGATATTTAATCAAATCTTCATCATTTAATTGGGTTTAGAAATCATGTCTAGAACTATTTTAATTTAAAATTTGAACTCTAAATGGGTTTGTTAAGTCTTAATCTACTTTATGCTTGTGTTGTAAAATACATTTGAAACATCCTTTTAGACTATTTTGCCTTAGGTTTGTGAAATTTATCTAACTTTTTAGAGTTTTTATGTTTATATTCCTAAGCAATTTGATACATTCATTCTTTAAATTTGATCTAGATTGACTAAGAGTTTGCTTCTGTTCATCTTTCCCCTTAGTTGATTTCATTAAAATAGTTGAAAGTTACATTGAAGTGGTTTTCTTTTGCTGAGTTTTCATGCCTTTTGTTTCATTTCAAAAGACTTAGCCATTTTGATTAAAATTTACTTAGCCATTAGCTTTTGAAATGCTATATTTCTAAATGTGTGTTTTCATTTTATGCCTGCACATGCTTAAGTTTAGCTCGGTTCCATGTGGCAGTTTTTAATGGATCTAATGTGTTCAAGATACTTTTGACACTTAGCCAATTTTGTTAAGTTTTTCCCATTGCCACATGTTGATCTCCCGATAGTCTTCAACATGTTCAAAATAATTTTCAAAGACTTAGTCAATTTTCATGAAGTTGTTTGATGGGTCTTCATGTCAATAAAGCTCAAAGCAAGCAAAGTAATGAGATGTTACCACGTGTCTAAATCATGGTGACTCGACATTCCATAATCATCCATTTAAGTACATTGTCTCCAGGCAAGAAGACTAACGATATTTTTCCACATGACATCATCTCGATGTGAGCTACCCCAGAGATATCCATATAAGGTAGTAATAACATCACTAAGCCCCAGGCAAGCAAACTAGAGGGATGTTTCAATGTGGCATCATTTCAGTGAAACACTATCCCAGAGGGATCCATACAAATAAAAAAACCCTAGGAAAGCAAATGAGTGAGATGATGCCACATGGTGAATCATACTACTCTGCAACCCCAAGGTAGTCCTTGCAACCCATCAGTGCATCAAAGCTCTAGGTGAGTGAGATGACACCACGTGGTAGAATCTTGCTTCACCTCAATGTAAATAGTTAGCATGCATTCCAAGCCTAAGCTGAGTAGCAGAAGAGCATGGTGAAGCCACATAACATGACCTAAAAAGCAAATGAATTACTTGATGTGCAGTTAGGCATGGTGTAAACATAAATTTGACAACCCATTTAGGCGTCAAAACCATCAAACCCTGATGAGGGACTGCACATCCAAGATGAATCATGGAATCAAGTTGTGAATGGTTTCTCACCAATTTATGAGGCCATAAGTGACATAATTTAAGGCAAATTGATTCAATATATTCTAAAGTCAAGGTGAATTTGAAGATTCATTTAATTTTCCCCTATGATTAAATGCAAAGTCTGTGCAGAGCATGGTAGGATGACCATCCCAAAAATATCCCAATGACATTTTTCCACCAACATTTGAATCTATTCATATTTAGCTTACAAAATTGAATATAAAGCACTCAGTATGGCGTTAGTCATTACTTGGCATGCACATTATAAAGATTCAGAAGAGACAAAAGGCATAAAAGACAAATGTTTGCCTTAAAGAGACATGGCTTCTAATTGCAGATCATGTTTTAGCATGCAAATTTGTTAGAATCCCAACTGCATTCTCAATCACCATTGAATTTTGTAACCACCCCAGTAGTGGGTCGAGTGAGCTTCACGTGAAATTTTTTCCTATATAAGGGATGTTGCTCTCCCTTTGAAGAGGTTGACACTTTGTGTAAAGAGATGTTGTCAAAAATATAATAGAATTTTACTTGTTTTTAGACTTTTTCTTCTTCTCACTGAATGTTGTCCATTGTTTCTAGTTAAGTTTATGCCTGTGCAAGAAGATTGATCTTATGCCTTGTTACATAACTAAATATAGTAATTAGATTATGTAATAACTAGTCTAATTCACTTCTAAATTCTTTTCCTTTCCTTCAAAAAATTATTTGCTTTATGTGCTTACAACTATAAAGTGATTTGAAAGTTCTGTGTGCAATAACTACAAATATTTTGTGTGTTTATATTTAGTAAAATATTTGTGAGTTATGTATTCATTTTGTCCCTAGAAACTTGCCCATTGTGACTCTAAAAACATGTGCAATTGTTGAGCCTGAACACATTGGTATAACTGTAACTTGACATATTTCAGTTCTTGAAGCATTGGCATTCATTGAACACAATGATATAACTATGACTTGGCATACTTCAGTTCTTGCAGCACTGACATTCATTTGGCTAAGAAGCCTCTTTTTTGATCTCCCTTCCCTTTATTTTTATGTTTGTTTTGGAATTGAACTACCTTCCCCTTATTTTAGAAAGTGGCAAAGCGAAGCATATTAAATTTAACTAGATCAAAATATTAGATTAAAAGTTCAAACAATCAGTATTGAGCTTCTAGTGGTAGGACTACATCTCTTGAAAGCTATTCTATGTAGGCTATATCATGGACCCACATACGTGCAACCATGCCTTAGATTCATCAATCATTGATCCTAAAATAGAGGATGAAAGTTCATTATTGTTCCCACTCTCCTCTTTGAGACACTCAATGTCATGAATGTTTTTTGAGCAAGAATTTGGACCAAACAACAACTGGCATTAGAAGGGGGACCTTCCTAGTATGAAATTTGATTAAGGGTAGTTGTAAATTATTGAAAATTTTGTGAAAACTGGCTAATAGTTGTTATACAATTTTGGTATTCACTAACATTTTCTTCTATTTTTATGTTGTGAACTTGAATGCGAAGTACTAACAATAAGTGACTAAATTATGTGTAGTAAACCAAGTCAGATCCTGGTGTGCACGTTATCCGATCCCAATCTGTGTGTGGGAGACTAATTATTTCTCCATTACAAATTTATAAAAGAACTTGAACTGGTGGGAGAAGACCTAGATCCATAATAAACATAGTGACCACCATCTCTTCATCTCAAACTTCCTAGAATCAACATACGCCCGGAGTCTTACTTATGTCTTAGCTTACTAGATCTACAATAAATGTCCTTAGGGTCATCGATGACTTACCTAGGAACCTAGAAAGATATTTTCCTAGATTTAAACCTAGCGTAAGAAAGACTGTAAAGGGCCATATAACATCATACAAGACTGCTCTGAGACTCCTCAATGTCGAGTATGAAGATGTGGCTTATAGGTTGTTCCCCTTCACACTCATGGATGCATCATATGACTAGTTTCTAAATATACCTGAAGACTCCATCACAAGTTAGGACTAGTTTAGTATCATTTTGTTGGACCAATTTAGGCAAGTTATAGACCCAAACATCCTGTATCAACAATTCAGGTGTATTAAATGAGAACCCAACAAGCCCATCATGGATTTTAATGCTCATTTCTATAAAATGTATATCAGAGTCACCACCCTTTATAAACTTGATGCTCTGATAGCTTTATAAATGTATAAAAATACTTTGGACCCATGGACCATGATGTTCTTAAGACGAGACCCTATGGTAATAATCTTACCTTTGGCCTATGCCGAAGCTATCAAGGTCGATAGATATCTCAACCCACAAGGTTAGGTGATGCCTCCCATGCAAAACACATTACTTAATATATCAACATTAATCCTTTTTATAAATACGAATCAAAACTTTCCTCCATCTCAACCATTACTAATAACTAGGCAACTTCCTTTAAGGTATGCTGCACCAAACCAATACCTGGGTTTTCTTAGCCTAGTGAACAATGATGTAGTTATCTAGTTGCAAAGCTAGATGACGTTAGTAGCTGCTGATAATGCTCAAACCATACCTCAAGAATCAATTAATAATGAGTTAGATGTTATTCAATGAATGTTTTGAAGATTAAGTAACAACTTCCTTAGTCTACAAAGGCAAATGGGTAGCTCTAGTGCTGAGAGTTCAAATAGGAACTTATCTTATCATAGATAGACCATAAGCTAAAATTGACCAAACAATCAGCTAGAACCTTCCCCTAATAAACTACCAAAAATCAACATTTACGAGATATCTCTCCCACATTGGTATCGTGTGCATAACATAATGCAACATGGTAAAGTAGACTGCATTTAATTCTACAATTACTTTGACATATTCTAAAGAGAGAAGGAGGAATATGAGGTGGTCCTAAACTAACCTGAGTCATCTTGTAAGTACTGCTATGGTATTAGAAAGCTTATAATTCCATATCCAAGGAGATAATGAGCCATAGGAGAGCACTAGTGAATTACATGCTTTGCAACAGTTTCAAAGGAGTAACTATACTGAGGAACTGAAAACCACAACAACCCCTTACTATCTCAACTCCTCCAAATAATGGTGCAACCCCACCTGATCCCATGTTAGGAATAACCTTCCACCTCCTAAGCCTAGTGAATTGAAATCCCAAATGAAGACAATAGTCTCAAGGCAAAACTAGATACAATATAATAGAAGATACAAAGAAAATTAAATCAAATATCACTCTTCATGAGCTTTCTAAAATTATTGAGTAGAGTTATATTCTATTGAAGTCATTCACTAAAAATCCAGTTCAACCAACCCAAGAAAAACAAAAGACTGCTTACACTAGTGTGTTGATACATAAAAACAAAACTGAGGTCTGTCCCTTTCTCTTGACTGTCAAGTTATTTGGAAATAACCTACATAATTGCTTAGTAGACTCAGGAGCTTCTACAAATGTAATCCCTGTAGGCATTTATGAGAAATTAGGCTTGGTACCCATCAAGTTAGATAAGGTCATAGTTCAACTAGAAAATTCTTGGGTTAGAGTAGTTAGTGAATTGCTAAATGTACACATGCAATTAGAATCAAAGATTATAATCAAGCAATTCATAGACATCCAAGTTGTAGACATCCCTGAAGCATATGGAATGATACTCAACCAAGATTGGTCTAAATCTTTGAATGTGTACATGGCCACTGATTTTTCTAACATGTGGTTACCTTGGAGAGGTGTAGCTAATCAGATTAGAGTTGATAGGGAATCTAGGATGAAACATGTGATAACTGAGTATAACATGATCAATGAGAGGGTGAACTTAGTGGATTCATATTGAGGAATCTAAACTTTGGAGATAAAACATGTTATAGGGAAGAAGACTAACAATGATCATGAATTTCCAGGTTTATGGTTGTTATACGTTGACGGTGCTCACTCCAAACAAAGCTCAAGAGCTAGAATCTCATTTATTGATCTGTAAGGAAAGAAATGTTTAACTGCTTACAGGTTACAATTTTCATGCACCGACAATTTAGCAAAGTATGAGGCGTAGATCTTAGGATTACAGTTTGCATTAAAACATAAGGTAAAAGAATTACAAGTATTTAATGACTCTGAACTAGTTTTCAATAAGGTGAGGAGTAGATTTCATTACAAATTGTCATACCTTAGGAAGTATAAGCACAAAGCATAGGATCTAATCAAAATGTTTGACGTATTCAATGTCATCCCTATCCTTAGGGAAGAAAATTAGATTGTTGATTCATTAACATCCTCAACTATGAGTTTAACTCCCCTTGATAATACTAAATTATAGAAGTTTTTCATTGAATTAGTTCCTTATCCCTCTATCCTTGATAACATAGAGAATTTATAGGTCTTTGAAGATGACCAACATATCATTGAACTCATCAATAATCCTGGGGTATTCAAATCCCAAATAATTGATGAAGTGGATATGGATGATCCTAAGATTGAACTTGACAAAGATGAGATTATCAATATCCAAAGGATTCAAATCCCAGAGGGGATGATTTATATAGAAAGGGCATTTGACACATTCAACCTTGCTCCCTAAATTGAGAAACCCAAATTTATAAATCAGAAGTATCGAAACATTAATCTTGGTTCCTTAGAGAAACCCCGAAATGTCAATATAGGTCCTAGTTGGACAAATGTAGAAGTTGAGCAACTTCTAAAGTTATTGCTAAGATATAAATATTTAATTACTTGGGCCTATGGAGACCTTAAATTCATTGAACCAAAGGTAATTAATCACACCATTCCCCTTTAGACATACCAAAGACCATTCTGATAGAAACAAAGCCCTGTGAACCCAATCTTGGAACTGTTGATACATAAGGAAGTTCACAACCTAGTCATAGCTGGAAACAATCTCCCTAGTTTGCCATTCTACTTGGGTGGAAAACTTCCATTGCCTTCCATCGATGAAGTGATTCAAATGGTTAATGGGTCCTAAATGATGTTATTCTTGGATGGATTCTCAGGATACAATCAGGTCCTAGTCAATTTAGAAGACCAAACCAAAACTACATTCACAACAAAATGGGGAACATTTTCCTATAAGAGAATGCATTTTGGGTTGATCAATGGTGGAACAACATTTTAAATGGCTATGTATTTTGTATTTAAATGTATAATCGGTAAATACATAGTAATTTACATGGATGATTTAACTTTTTTTTGAAAATATAGGTAAGATCACATCAATCGCTTGCAAAAAGTGTTCAAGAGATGTAGAAGATATGATGTTGCCTTGAACCTGAAAATGAACATGTTTAGTGTCATTGAAGATAAACTTCTCGGTCATATCATCATAAAAGAAGGTATTTCCATTGATCATGAATGATTTGAAGTAATATTAAAATTACCTTAGCTAAATGGTAAAAGGGAATTAAAGTCCTTGTTTGTCAAAATTAATTTTTTTTCACAAATTCATTTCTAGATTTATCAAAACTATAAAACCTCTAAATGCTATGATAAATAAGACACCAAAATGGAATGGCATGACAAAACCAAAAAAGCCTTCTAGTATATCAAACACTCCACCATGTAGGACCCTGTATTGTTTAGTCCTAATTATGTGAAGGACTTCTACATTTATCTCTTCGCTTTTGAACACACCATCACTGCTTGTCTCATGCAAAAGCTTGATGGAGAGGAACATCTTGTTGCTTTTATGAGCACCAATTTAAAGGATTTGGAGTTGAGGTATTCTAATTTGGACAAGCATGCCTATGATTTAGTCAAAGTATTAAAGAAATTCAAGTAATACATTCATAGGAATAAAGTGTACACAATCATGTTTGACCCATCTATCAAGCTCATGTTGGGGCAAAATGAACTAGGAGAGGCATAGGTAGATGTATGATTAAGGTGTAAGAGTAAAACTTGGAGATTAAGCCTACAAAGCTGGTTTGAGGGCAAGGTCTAACTTAGCTGATAATTGAGATTGATCCAAGGATCACTATACATCAAGTAGACCAAGACCAAGTGATCCAGTAGAATTGGTATACCCCAATTGTTCATTAAATCCTTTATGGGAACCCACCCCCTGGGTTGAACCAAATGTAGAAGAGAGATCTCAGATTGAAGGATGCATAATATATGTTGAACAAAGAAAATATCTTCAGGAAAAATCATGAAGGTATCTATCTTAGATGCTTGTCAGAAGTTGAAGCCAAAGAGATCATGGTTAACTTCTATGAAAAACTAGGCATTGGTCATCCTGCAACATGTACAATGGAACACAAAATTATATGAACTAGATATTATTGGCCAACCATATTCAGATATGTCCATGCACATGTCCATGGGTGCCACCAGTGTCAAACCTTTGCCAAGATATAAATCCACACCACAATGTCATTGTATCTAGTTATTGAAGCAACACCATTCACCCAATGGGGGATGGATTTGGTGGGAGTCATCAATCCCAACTCCTCTGCATGCCACCATAGACTATTGCATGATATAGACAGAGCTAATTCCCATAAATAATAACACAACCAATGAAGTAATCAAGTTCAGGGAGAATAATATGACCCACAATTTGGGACCCTTGTCTCATTAGTTTGTGATAATGGCCCCATGTTTCAATCCACATAATTTCGTGAGTGGGCATATGAAAATGGGATCACATTAAGGTTCTCATCCAATAACTACCCAAAAGAGAATGGATTGGTAGAATCAAATAATAATAACATGATCAAATCCATCAATAAGTCTATAACGAAAAAGCCTCGAGAGTGGCATTCATTACTGAAGTTTTCTCTGTAGGCTGACCACACTAGGTGTAAACAAGCACTTAAAATCTCATCATTTCTATTATTCTATGAACTACAACCAATTTTGCCTATAACACTCAAGCTGCTTAACTAAAAATTCATGCAATAGTACATATAACACAATGAAAAGGTCAACTCTAGGCTTTTAAACATCATACAATTGGAATAAACAAGAGATGAAGCCTTGCTAAATTATAACAAGCATCAAAGCACTGTCAAGCACTAGTTAAAAAATAAAGCCAAGGTGAAGTCCTTTATGATTTTAGATTTAGTGGTACTATGGAACAAATCCCTTGAGAAGAGGAGTCAACATTCCAAGCTTGATCCACTTTGAATTAGTCCATATCAAATATCTAAACTATTATGACACAATGCTTTTTGACTTAAGGATCTTGATGGGAATGATCTTTCATTACCAATAAATGGAGGGTTCTTAAAGCATTACTTCTCAGTTATCCCTTCTACCACTTCTTTAGAATGAAGCTTCCCTAGCTAGTTTGGTGATTTATAATGTACATAGTAGTTTAGCTTCCTATTTTTCACTTTTCCTTTCTTAGTTTAATCCTCATGTTTTCTAGATTAGCCTAGGGTAGTTTATTTTCAGTTATGTTTTTCCTTTGTTCCTGGCTCTTGGTTAAAATTCTCTTGGTATGTATTGTTTCTGAACTTTTCTCCTCATCACAATTGAGGTGCACGCTTGAGGTAATCTCATTGAATCATTCCCATTGTTGTTGGTTAAGTAAATATAAGCACATGGCTAAATTATGCAATCTAAATTTTCTTGACAAATTTCTAAAATAAAATTGCCTAAATCTCTAAGGGATGATTTTTTATTTTTTGAGGATGACCAAGATTAGTGTCTAGTTCTGTTTAGCTCTCTCAAAATCCTACTTGCAGGTGTCTAACTAATTTCTAGGCAAGCTCTTGCTTGAAGATCCCTATAATTAACTTCTTTTTGCTCACATTTTCTTTTCTTTTTTGTTTTTTTCTCCTGTCCCTTGTTGTTAGTTAGATTTTCTTTCTACGTGTTTCCCATGTTTTGTTTTACTCATCATTAGGCTCAACCTTGTCATGCATTTTTGAGCTAAACACATTTGTTTTTCTTTAAATATTCTATTACTTTATCAATGATTAATGAAATGAAGGGTTTGTTTGTGTTGAATATGACATCAACGACATCCTAAAGCTTAAGTGGAAATCTTGCTTGAACATCCTATGCATACTGTTGTATTTCTTTTTACATTTTCAGATTTGTTATGGCCTATGATTCTTAATGGGACACATGAATTTAGAAATGTTGATTTCTTTGTTTAAAGTCATCAAATACACTTAATATAAATTTGAAGCAAGCATACGCGTTATGATTTCTAATTTGTCTCAAACCGACCATGGATTTTTTTAATTTTCTAAAGAACCCATGGCTTGGTCCACAACCCTCAATAGAAGGAACAAAAAAAACCCCTCTCAAAAGGGAAGAAAATAAAATGAAAAATCCCAAGATCCTCGAAAGGATAATTTGGACAACCTTCACCATGAGCTTTCTAGCTTGGTTGGTAGTAGAGCAAAGTCTTGAGGGTGACCAAAGGTATCTCTATCAGAGCTATAGGTGTTTGGCTAGCAATAGAGTAATGACCATGCCATTTCCATCATAAGATAAATTTTCAAATCTTATTCCTTCATAAATTATAAATGGTTTGAGCTAATCTGAATGGCTGTGTACACATATAGAATTTTAAATGAATTAATCACTTAAAACATACACTAATGGTATTTGGAAATGAAGTATATTAGTATGTCATGTGTTTAAGTAGACTTTGGTTCCCACTTCTTTGATTTTTTCTTAAGTGTTGCTTACAACTAACACTTGTGTTTGGATGCATAAATTGAAAATTATGAATTCTCCAGATACTCAAGAGTATCTCCTAATATGAAGTTGTAACTGTTGTTGCCTCCACTTAGACACCCCATTTTTAGTTATTTAAATAAAGACCCTCTTGTTTTTATTTCACCTCTGATTCAACAGGTTCCTAAATGTAGGGTTTTGTTTTTTTAAGCTTATTGATATTGAATCAAATCTTCATCATTGCGCTTAGTTTAGAAATCATGTCTAGGACTATCTTAATTTAAACTTTGAACTTTGTATGGGTCTATTAAGTATTAGTATATTTTATGCTTGTGTTGTAAAACACATTTGAAGCCTCCTTTTAGACTATTTCACCTTAGGTTTATGTAATTTATATGACTTTTCAATATTTTTCTACTTCTTTTTCTGAGTAATTTGATCCATTCCTACTTCAAATTTGATCTAGATTGACCAAGAGTTTGTTTTTGTTCATCTTTCCCCTTAGTTTATTTCATTAAAATAGATGAAAGTTGATTTGAAGTGGCTTTTTTTTGCTGAGTTTTTGTGCCTTTTGTTTCATTTTAAAGACTTAGCCATTTTGATTCAAATTTACTTAGTCGTTGGCTTTTGAAATTTTCAATTGTTGACTGTGTGTTTTTATTTTGTGCTCATAGGTGCTTAAGTTTAGTTTGGTGCCACATGGTAGTCTCACAATGGCTCCAACCTATTTAAGAGACTTTCAACACTTATCCATTTTTGTTTGATTTTGCCTAGTGCCACGTGTTGATCTTTTGACAGTCTTGAATGCATTCAAAAGGATTTTTAAAGATTTAATCAATTTTCATGAAGTTTTTTGGTGGGTATCCACATCAACAAAGATTTGATCAAGTGGAGTAGTGTGATGCTACCATGCATCAAAATCCTAGTGACCCGATGTCCCATAATCATCCATACAAGTGCATAGCCTCTAGGAAAGTAAACTATTGAGATATTGCCATGTGGAAGCATCTCAATGATCTACTATCCTAGAGATATATATACAAGACATCAATAACATCAACAAGCATTAGCTAAGAAAACTAGTGGGATGTTACGTGGCATCATCTCGGTGACCCATAATCCTAGAGGAGTCCATATAAATAAGCAAGCCCCAAACAAGCAGATGAGCAAAATGATGCCACATGGTGAAATCTCATTACTCCAGAGTCTTGGGATAGTCTGAACAGTTCATCAATGCATTAGATCTTTGGGTGAGCGAGATGATGCCATGTGATGAAATCTCGCTTCACCATGATGCAAACAGTCAACATGCATTCAAAGCCCAGGCCAAGTAACATAAGAGTGTGGTGTAGCCACGTAGAATGACCCAACTAGTAAAGGAATCATTGGATACATATTTAGGCATGGTGTAAACATAAATTTGATAGCCCATCTAGCTATCAAAACTATCAAACCCTGATAAGGGACTGCACATCCAAGATGAATCATGGAATCAAGTTGCGAATGGTTTCTCATCAATTGATGAGCCTAGAAATGACAAAATTCAAGGAAAATTGATTCAAGATATTTTAAATTTAGGATGAATCTACATTTTTATTTAATTCACCCCTGGGATTGAATGCAAAGTCTACACAAAGCATGGTAAGACAACCATCCCCAAAATATTCCAATGACATTTTGCCACCAACATTTGAATATATTCATAATTAGCCTGTAGAATTAAATATAAAACACTAAATATGGCATTAGTCATTACTTGGCATGCACATTATAAAGAGTCAAAAGAGACATAAGGCATAAAAGACAAATATTTTCCTTATAGAGGCATGGCTTCTAATTGCAGATCATGCTCTAGTAGGCAAAACTGTTAGAATCCCAACTGCATTCTCAATCACCATTGAATTTTGTAACCATTCCAGTAGTGGGTTGAACAATCTTCATGGGAAAAATGTGCCTATATAAGGGGTGTTGTTCTCCCTTTGAAGAGGTCAACACTTTGTGTAAAGAAATGCTATAAAAATGTAATAGAATTTTACTTGTTTAGACTTTGTCTTTTACTCACTAAATGTTGTCCATTGTTTCTAGTTACGTTTATGCCTGTTCAAGAAGATTGATCTTATGATTTTTTACATAACTGAATATTGTAATTATATTGTGTAATAGCTATTCTATTTTGCTTCTAAATTCTTTTTGTTTCCTTTAGAAAAATCTTTGATTTATGTGCTTACAACTATAAAGTGATTTGAAAGTTCTATGTGCAATAGCTATAAGTCTTTTGTGTGTTTATATTTAGTGATGGATTCTTGAGTTATGTATTCATTTTATCCCTAGAAGCTTGGCGATTGTGCCTCTACAAGCTTTTGCGATTGTTGAGCCTGAACACAGTGGTATAATTGTGACTTAACATACTTCAGTTTTTGAAGCACTGACATTCATTTGGCTAGGAATCCTCTTTTTTGCTCTCCCTTCCATGTCTTTTTATGCTTGTTTTGGAAGTGAACACCTTCCCCTTATTTTAAAAAGTGGCAAAGTGAAGCATATTAACTTTAACAACCAGATCAAAATATTAAATATTGAGCTTTTGGTGGTAGCACTGCATCTCCTAAAAGATATTCTACACAAACTATATCATGAATCCATATACCTACAACCGTACCCTAGATTGATCAAGCATTGTTCTTAAAATGGAGGATGAAAGTTAATTATTGTTCCCATTCTCCTCTTTGAGACACTCAATCTCATGAATGTCTTTTGAGTAGTATTTTGGACAGAACAATGATATATAAATGGTTTACAATAAAAGGTATTCAATTGTTATTCACATCTTAATATAAATCCATCCTTTAGGTGGGAGGATTTATCCATGTGGAAAGGAAAAATAAGACTATAGATCTACTGCCAAAGCCTTGAGACCTGATGACATGTTTAGAACTAGTGTTAGAAAGTCTCCAACCTTCTATAAGTAGGAATTTTCACTTGAGTAAAACCAATATGATGTAGTCTTTTTCTCACATGAATCCTTTGATAAACAAAGCATCACAAAAAATGAGCAAGATTAGGCTAAAGCTTAGCTTTCCAAATCTGGTTAAGGTGGAAAAGCCAAGTCTAGGATTAGGAATTTAAATACAACTAGTTGTATATCTTGAAACAAGTTGAAAAGAAGGGATCAATAATGTTACACATAATCTTTGAAGAGTAATTATTAAATGACGTGTCACAATTCCAACATCAATATTTCTACTGTGCCATTAGCATGTGTAGCCCCATTCTATGCATCATTACATCATGCATAAGCTTATGGGTACTCAAAGTTGATGGCATATTATAAGTGCAAGCAACTTATAATTTCTCTAAATAATGCACCATAGAGTCCAATCTCAATATGAGATAAGTTATCACATGGTTCAAATTCCTTATTTTAAAATATGAAGGAATTTAATGTCATGAGTTTTAGCAAGCTGGCAATGGGAGACCGTTAGAAGTTATGACTATGAAAAGAAAGTCTCAATCTAAACCCATCACTAACACATTTGAGAATTATCATGACTGAATAAAATATTTACCAAAAGCTCCGAGAAATAAAACACCTCTCAATATTAACGAGGGAAGAGATAATGAGCTAAATATCAAGATTGATGTTTTTATAAAGGATTTTTCCATAGGATATCATGTAGAAACACAATGTGGAAGCATAATTTTTCAAGATTCAGGGTATTCCATGATACAAATAATCCATTTAGTACAAATGTAAATGCCATGTCTATGAAAATCAATTATACCTATGCCTCCTTTTTCCTATGGGAAATAATAAACTTCTCAAGAAACTCTTTGAAAGCCTCAAATCTACTTGGCACCATCCCATAAAACATCTCTCCGCATGTTGGAAAGTTTTTCATAGGACACTTTATAAATCTTCCAAAAATAGGAGTGGTATATGTGTGACCACAAGAATATTGATGCAAAATTTGAATTTGTGTGCCAAAGACAAGGATTTGGTGATCCATAAAGAAATTTTATTTTCCACTCTCTAGGAAACATATTTTCATAACCCAAAAGGGGAGATTTTGATAGAAAAATGGATGCCCATAAATTTGAACATCTCTGCATTTTTAATCATAAGATATTTTTGAAATCTTAATTTATAAACATAGTTTGTTAATGGGAGGCATGAGCCCATTCTATACCTTCCTAAACATAAATTAAGTTATCAATGATGTAATGAATATTTATAAAATCTATTTACTCTGGTCTAACAATTGCAGGAAGGATGTGTCACATGGGGAGTACAAGAGCTATAGGAAGAATATTGTATGAGACATTTCAAAGAGTAATGGTTATTTAATTAGTAATGAGCTTAAGGAGCAATTAGAGTAAATTTGATTTGACATAATAAATTTAAAATTGATTATATTTCATTCACAAGGTTTGATTTAGTTATTTTCCACAAATTTGTTTCAGTAGAAAAAAACTATTAACCATCTATTTTCTTTTTGCTATTGCATAAAGCCTTGAACACTGCCCTAGATTGACATTATAAACTAAGTGAAGAAGTTCAATGACCCTCATCACCATGAGGAGTATAATTTAACCATAACATCTTAAAATTTCATGGGATAATCATATGAGCACCGCTTAGAGAATTCTCTTTTACTCTTGACAAAGGACAAATGGAGGCATGTTTTCTCTCATAATAAAATCTTGCTTCAAAGACTAAAAGTTGGTTAGTATAATGCATAATATTTGAAGTGTGTGCCAAATCGACGTAACATCTTCATGAAAATGTCCATATAGGTATATAAACATAATAATGGATTTTTGTCAACCCTCCATCAGTTCTAAGACTCAAAACTTGCAAGTGGCCAGACATATCCCTTTTAAGAGAAACTTATTGTTCTTAAGATAAAAAAGGAATGAACTTTGTGTGGTCCTTGCGTGTAAATCATCAGGGGTAGAGATAAATTGAAAGTTCCTAGCATTACATGGGGGAGTCCTTTGATCACCCCCCAAAGTATTATCTTCCACTCTCAATGAGGAATAAATGACGCCACATTTTTTCTCACATCAAAATCTTGTTTTAGGGGGCAAAAGTTGGTTAGTATAAATACAGTTTTTGAACCACGTACCCAATAAATTAACCATCTTTGCTTATACATACAAATGGGTGTATAAATAAAATAATTACCTTTATCCACCCTTCATCATCCCCCATAGTCTTAACATGTTAGCAGTTGGATGCATCCTTTAAGATAATCTCATCATTCTTAAGAGGAAAAATGGAATGAACTTTATGTAGCCATTACAAGCAAACCATAAGGGATAGAGATGAACCGTAATCTCCTATAGTTGCACATAAGAGTCCTCTAAGTACCCTATAGAGTATTCTCTTCCAACCTTAAAGAGGAAAAAATAGAGGCATGTTTTATTTCTTATCCAAATCATTCTTTAGCGACCAAAAGTTGGTTAATATAATGCATAACTTCTGAACCACATGCCAAATCAATGAACCATCTTCAAAGACACATTTAGATTGGAATATAAACATAATAATGGCTTTCATCTATCCTATATTAACTCTCAGACTCAAAACTTGCATGCAATCAGACACATCCCTTAAGAGAATCTTGTCATTCTTAAGGGAAAAAATGAAATGAACTTTGCGCAACCATTATAGACAAACTGTGAGGGGTAGAGACAAATTATAAGCTCCTAAATTTTTATGGAGGCTCCTATAATCACCCATAAGAGGATTATTTTCTACTCTATAAGAGGAATAAATGGAGGCACATTGTATCACGTAACGAAATCTTGATTTAGGGACCAAAATTTGGTCAGTATTAACACATAACTTTTAAATAGTGCACCCAAACAATGAACCATATTTGTGGACAAATATGGATGGGAATATAAATGTAAGAATATTAAAAAAATTGGGTAGCTGTTATATCAAGATTCCTTTACAAATCCCATAAGATTTTGTGAACTATAACATATGTTTTATTTTATATGTTTCTCTTTGTTTCAAGAAGATAATCATCTCTACTCACAACACCAACCACGTGAAGATGAAAGTTTAACTAATACCATTAACCTACATTAAATGTGTTTGTAATGATTTCAAACAAGAATAAACACAATGATAAAATAATTCTAAATTAAAATCTATTAAATTAAATACTAAATTTAATTTTACTAACTCAAAATGTAATTTGCATTGAATACTAACCTTACAAAGTCAATCCAACATACCTTCAGGGTCATATCTATTTTCAAGTGTTTCAAGAATTGATTCATGCTTGGATTCATGAGATTTTCACAAAAAATGTAACAATAACCAAATTTGAATAATGAAGTATCACCCTATTTGGTTAAAAGTACTCAAATAACCATTGTTTTACTTTTCTATGAAAGTATCTTTGAAGCCAGGTTCTTGTAACCACCATAGATCTAGTGGGATAAATTAGGTCTTCCCCATTCGTGACAATTGTGGTTAATTTTTTTGTCTTTACACAATGAGATAAGTAGTAGTTTACTCCCTCACAATTATCTTAAGGTGAAATTAATGTGAAAAAATTCCCTTCATTTAAAGTGTAATCAAATTTTAAGGACATGTAGAAAAAATTAAAATATCATTAATATTTAAGGCTACATTTACATTATAAATAAATTATTCTTAGTTGTACGAGATTTAAAATGTGGTCAAAGTCAATTGTTGATGCCATTTCATGGTCCTCTAGTGGCTATAATGAATGACTAGTCTTCATAGGCCTTAAGGGTCTACAATACCATTCTTTAGCCAATTATTTTGACACACATTTATTCCAATCAAATTCTATATAACTCAAACAAAAGCATGCCATGTTCCTAGTATAAATTATCCATGAACTTGAATTTGGAATTTAGAATGAGTGGAAATCACTCAATCCAAGTACTGCAGTCTTCATAAATTTCCTTATTTTATTCCTTCATTAACCAAAATAATCTTTGCACATGAGAATATTTATCTGATCCATGAGAAAAAAATATTACACTATGCCAAAATACTTGTAGCATCATTCAAATCAACACCATCCTTATCTTATTATTTTTACGCATGCACTTGCACCATCATGTTCCCCTTTGCCATGCCCAGTCTCAAAAAAAATTTCAAAAATGTTGCACCCCACTCTTCTTATGCATCGTGCTCAACCAGTAAAACATTCAAGAATTATTTAAATATCTTTCACAATTGTCTGACCAAATGTAGTGTATAATGAACTTGATTTCTATTGCATTCATATTTCTATAAATATCAAAAAACATTGGGTAAACTCTAGAGAACATGATTTTTCATCGCTCATGTAAAATTTGTACTCCCTCAAAATATTTTGACTGTCCTTTATGTTATCAAGTGTGTGTCTAAATGTAATATGCATGAAAATTCCAACTTGAATTGAATTATATTGAGATTTAACTTAATTTTGAAATTCTAGTGTGTCAATTTTAACAAAATCCACAACTAAAACAAGCACCCTGAGTGGGAAGTTATCCTTGCATAAACTGAATTTATTATTTAACCATTTTTATTGGTGTTTGTGTTTTGAATATTGGTAGATAATATTATTCTTGAATTCAAATATAGATACTTGGGTCATAACCAACTCACATATTGATGACTATATTCCATATTTCAATGCATACTTTATAGATTTGTACTTTTTAAAATCAACTAATAGTTGTCTTTGTTTGTAGTGGTTGTTGTTTTTATGTTGTGTTTCTAACTTTTGACTATTGAAAAAATATGTAAAGCACAAACCTCATTCAAATATTAGAAATAAAACTGGCTTGGAAAATCTATCGGCTATAATTGACCCCTCACTCCACCTACATTTCAAATATTAAATCCATGAAAATAAAAAACATGTGCATAGAAACATGCAAATCAATAGGGCAGGAGATCAAACAACATTGTTTAACATTTTTCAACATTATTCTTTGTAACAACTGAGGAGGTGGGAGGTCAAATAGGGGATCAATAAGACACATTTTTAGTTCTTCTTATTCTATTTTTTGGGGTTAATTGTGGCCTTTTCTAACAAATAAATAGAGTGGTGGAGGCAATCTTGGGAACTTTGATTCAAACCCTTGAGATAAATACATGGATTTTGAACATTTTGGGTCTCAAAGGTTTTTCATTCATGGATATGCTTGAATTAGCTTGTATCTAGTGGATTGCGTGTATGTGTGGACCATGGTCTATTGGCCGACTACCTCAGGTTATTCTTCATGATGGGTGTGAAGCAATGATTTGATCAATTTTTTATTTTGGTCAAGTTCGTGAGGCAGATGCAAAGCAGTGTTTTGATCAGTATTTATTTTGGTTAGGTCTATTAGGTAGACACAACATTGGTTTCAACACAATTTATCTTTGGTCACATCTATGTAGTAGCTCCACATAGGGATTTCAAAATTCGAAGCATGTCAAATGAATTTTTGTTTAGCCTTTTCTTGATGGTACAAGAGGATTGGTGTAATTTTAAAATTGGAGGAGGGCTAAGGATCTGTCCTTGTTTCTCATAGAGGGAAGCCTTTCCTCCTTTTTTTTTCCACTTTAGGTTGGATTTAATATGTTTATTCTTCTTCTAAATCTTTTTTTATTAGTTTTATGCTTATTCAAGTTGGTGTTTTACGCTTAAAATATTTCATTAATTTTTCGGACGTCAAGTCTAAATTTTTTGAAGGTATTTTTTTGTCTTTTTCAGTCTCTTATATGTATTTTTTGTGTTTCATGCCCTCCTCTTTGATTGTTTTGTAGAAACATAAAATTAATCATTGAGTGTTTGACAATGTTTATTCTTGACATCCTTACCATGCTTCATTTATTTCACCATTTCACAAACTCACGATCTATAATAAAAGTTTCAATTATTTAAAACGCTAAAAAAGATTATACATACATCCCTATTTCATCAAAATTTATCCCTATTCAACTTATATGTTCTTGTCATACCTATCTCTACAATCTTTAGTTTTTTGGGACAAGTTTGTACTAGGCTGACATGGCTACATTGTGGCCTGGTTCACTAGTGAGACCTTGTCCCATAGGCTCCAATGGTTAAATTTAAAATTTTATATGTTTCAAAATGGCTTTCCCATGCACTTTCAAAATTTAGTTATCAAAATTATTCTAAAGATTCCCATATAAATTCACATCAAGGCATTCACTTGAACACACTTGACAAGCTGATTTCATACTACTACACACTGAACAAAAGAGCACTATTTATTATAATTGCAATTATGTTACTTTCTAAAAGTCATAGGCAAAGTCTAAATATAGTTTATTTCATAAGGGCATCCATTTTCAAGCATTTCAATCAATCTTCTAGCTACTTGCATATAGTTGTACAATCATAGATCACATAATCATTCAAAGAAAGAGAACTACATTAGTCAATGGTTGATTTAGACTATGTAGACAACACTCAAATTAAACATGGTTTTATAAGAGTGGATCAACTATTCCTCTAACCCTACATACCCCATTTAATTTGATCTTTATCTTGTTTATTATGAAGGACTAGGTTTTTATCTTTTACATGTATTTGACGCATCTATTCAACTCTTGCATAAAATAAATAAACCCTCACAAGCAATTTCATAGAACCAATTCAATAAATTAAGTGCATAATCAATCAAAATGCAACCACACTCAATAGACAAGGCCACAATGTGGTCGCATCATCCTAGTGCAACTTTGTCCCTACATAGTTTGTAATTTTGTTTTTAGACACAACACTATTTTTAGGTCTTTTAGACTGGTTTTAAGTCACATTCAACCTACAAAATCAACATTAAATGTGTTTTAGGGAGGTTTACATATTCTTAGGCTCACTTACTATATATTTAAAATTCTAAATTCTTTAAATTTTTTTAGCATATTGTATTCTATTATCATATCCTTATATTCTAACATTTCAAATTTCAATAGTCATTTATCTATTAATTAGGATTTTATTCAATCAAAATGGATTAAACATTCTGGTGAACCCATTTTTTATTTTAAACATTGTTTTCTATTTGCTTATTTTTTATAGGATTTCATTAAATTTCTATAAATTCCTAACACTAAAAGAAATAACCTTTGACTTTGTATAAAAATCAAACACAAAACAATTCAACTTCTTACTTTTTCAATTTAATCCAACATTGAAGAAGTCTGTCTTATCACCTTGGATCAATCCAAAATGAATATCTTTCTTTCAACCTTGAGTTGAAATTTATTGATTTCTATACACAAAAAACTTCACTTTTATTTTATATTTATTTTTCATTTGCTTTTGCTTGTTTTTAAGACTACGTTATGATAGTTTTCAAACTACTTAGTGACTATTGTGAAGGGCTACATGGTGTTATGTTTATAAACAACATGTCATGATGGGTTTAATCTAATATTCATTGCCATTTTATAAAAATTAACATGAAATTTAATTTCCATGAACCTCATGGTATATCAAAAATACCTAGGATCCCTTAATTATACCATAGTGAACCTCTTTAAGTCATTTGATTTGTGGTACACATGAGAGGAACATATCACCCATGAAATTTACACTCATCATACCCTCAGAAACAAGATTAGTGGTATATAAACATGGTTCTATCTCTATATTTAGTGTTATGAAACATTGGGTCGACATTAGTCAATGAAAGAGCAAGTATATTTGAAATCCCACATAATCAATCAAACCTTTGCCTAGGTCACCCTTATACCTTTATTTATTATTGTCTTGAATTCATAGTCATTAGAATTGCTTGATTCATATAGTAATATATTGATAATGGAATCAATGAATGAATGCTAATTTACCATGTTACATACAATTATGTAATTTCTTGTAAAATATTCTTTTACTTCCATGATGTTATTCATTTCATTGGTACATGTTTAAGATTCAATGTTGCTCACAAAATTACCTTAGAGCAATCTCCATTTTATGCTACTTTGTATTGTTATAATATCCAATTTGAATTGCTTAATATCATAACCAAATGTCAAAGAACATGTGCACAACCCTTTTTGTTTCCTCCTCCTCCTCCTCCTCCTCGTCCTCCTTAACCTACTTCTATTACTCAACATATTCCTATTATTTGTCTAAGGCTCATATTCTCCATGTCCATGTTGTTTAAACTAGAAGAGGAAGGTCATCTTTACCTCCCCAACTCCCAACTCAATCTTATTAAGTTCATAATGTTCCTCCTTCACCTCCTGCAAGTCAAGTTTCTCAACCCAAGGGGTATGATCTCATTGACCAACTATTGAATACTTCAGCTAAAATTTATATTCTTGAGCTATTGAAGAAATCACTAGCTTACAAGCATATATTATATGCCATGTTGTGAGATATCACTTTTACTATGGATACCACATCCAACTTCATTTATTTCTATCATAAACACCTTCAAGGATATTGATAATACTATTAATTTTGATAAAAAAAAATATGTACCTCCAAAGCATATCATTCAAAAAAATATTCCATTGTTCATTCAAATTCAAATACATGGAAAGTTAGTCAAGTGTGAATTAGTTGTAATGGTTTTGGGATAAATATTTGCTTCCATGACTTCATACTAAAATTAGTTTTAATAAGGACAATCTTCACAAATCAGATCAGCCTATACATGGTTTTGATAGTACCGCAAAGCACATATCGGGTGCTATCACATAGGATTTAATACTATGTCCCAAAATGGTACCTGCAATTTTTCAAGTCATACTTGATTAACTACAATATAATCTCCTCTTGGGTTGACCTTGGATGCATGCAATGGAAGTTACCTTATATGTTTCATAGATGCATCCAATTTCCACATGATCCACATGAGTATACAATTATAACTAATGATGAACCTTTCAATATTTAAAAATGACATAATGAAAAAAGATAAGGTATCCATCATATCATCCAAGTAACCAATTCCAATGGCACAAATGTATACCTTGAAGTGGGTGAATCAAATAATGTAAATGATGTCTCAAAAAGTGCTTAAATCTTTAGGCAAATTAAGGAGCCTATTAAGGAAGGTATGTTGAAAGTAAAAAATCTAAAGCAAATAGAGGACCCTCTCAAAGAAGAGATGCAACAAGTAGCAATTTCCATAGTTACAACAGAGCCTATTCAAGAACTACCATCATTAGTCAATTCATAAAATTCTTGTATAATTGAAGACTGATATAGTAGTGATGATGAAGACACTTGAGAATTAACAAATCATCTAATTATAAAAGTTAAATTTCAGGCCCACTGATGAATATGACTACTTATCTCATTCCTTATTTACATATGTTGGAGTGGGTGAATACAAAGATTTATCTTCTATACAAGATACTTCAAACATTTGTAATACTATTTCACAATCAATGTACTCTACCATTTCTAATACAATGATCACATATCCCAAGAAAAAGGTGTTAAAAGAGCCATTTCAAACTAACACAAAACAACATTTAGAATACAATTACCAAGGCAAAATCAAATTACCTTTAAGAGAGGATTTCTGTATAGTGGCATTTCAATGCAAGAATTAACATCTAAGGTTACTCCTAAAAATCTAGTTACAAAAGAGGTAACAAAGAAAAATTATTCTTATCTGGAGCCTCTCATTATTAAACCACTTATGGATGGTAAACCATGCACTAACATTACAATTACTTGCTTACAAGAAGCTAACATACGAAGACTAGCTTTTCTCAGATACAATGGGTATGATACACAACATATCAATAAAGCTACAACACCAAAATATTGCATCAGGTCTATCACATTACTAATCACGTTTGGTCCAAAATCATGTTCAACATTATTTCACATTGATTCATGACAAAGATTAATGGGAGCTACACTCAATACCAATTATGATTCTCTAACATTTCTAAAAGATAGTGCAATGGTCATAATTTCAAAAGAGAACATAATCACAACTCAAAAAATATACCAAAGCATAATCCAATGCAGACATCACATATGATTTTGACTGATTTGCAATATAGTTTATCAGATGGCTCTACACAATGATAACCTATTCTATTGGTGGATTATCAAAAAATGAAATAGGTGGATATACCCTTTATGCAGGCACTCCATGGGATCTTTCTTCTAATCAATTTATTGGTTAAGCCACTTGCATCCTCTATTTATACATAACTTATTTTTAACTTTTATTTTTTTGCTAATTCTTATATACCTTATCCAAACATTCTTCCAACCTTTGGATTTATTTTTCACTTTAGGCACTTGCCCTCTTTATTTTGAAACCAATTCAAACAATCTAAAACATCTATCTTATAAACACTTTCAATGATCATTCTTGTTATGGATTTCATTAAATTTCCATGATAACATCCCTCTATTTTTCCCATGAAAAACATGTGCATTCCTACTTATCTTAACCATTTATGTTACATTTTTATAATTCATCTACACATACATTGGGTGCATGTGGTTTGCCTTCCTTCTTATCATATAATGCTATTGAATCTTGTTAATAATTTTTTGAATCACTCCCTCTTCTTTTATTTTTGAAACCTTACCCCTCAAGTAATTTTAAATTCCAACATTTCAAATAATAATAAAAAAAAACAAAAACAAATATGACATAATAATAATAATAATAATAATAATAATAATAATAATAATAAATCAAAATCAAGACCTAATAAGAATTTTCAATTTTTGTTTGCTTAATTATTTCCATATGTTATTTATTCTATGTTAATTAGATATCATATTTCATTTTTCAATACACATTACTTTTCATGAGGTATTTGAGTGTGTGTCTTAATCAAAAAATGTGATAGAAGGGTTACTTGAATCCTAACTATGACAAATTGTTGTGTGAATCAAAATGTATGACATAAGCATAAATTAAACATTTCTAGTTTGGAACTTACTAGTTGCGGAAATATGCTAAAATGAGAAATACCAAAGAAGAATAATGTAACTATAAATCAAACATGTAGGACTATGAGTGCGTCTGTGTAGTTGACCATATGATGGTGTTTTGAATCAAGAACAAGGCTCAATGTAGATATGGCACAAGGTTGTGCTATTTAGATGAGGTTAGCCTATGTTAGTGTCTGTAGGGTGTGCTAACATCTGATAGGGTTTTTCCCATATGTATAAAAATTAACCTATGTTCCTTTTCCTATGTATTATGTATGATTATGTAGAATCTCTTGATTTTTTGTAGAAGCTGTTGTGTGCCTTTTTATTCACTCGAAACCCTGACTCAATATAAAATAAAGATTAAACAAAATAAATTGAAAAAATAGGTTAGTGGATGAAGCTAAACTTGACCTTGAAACATCCCCTGTGTTGAGTGCTACGTACATAGCAATACTCCAAAGAGGGATCAAATTCCATGTAGTACTCCCATGCTATGGTGGTGTGTGGGAAATGGTGGTGCAATGCTATATTTTGGTGCAATCCCGGTGTGATTATGTGCTTTGGCAATGATTTGTGACCTTGAAATGGTATGCATACCTATCTTAGGGCTATATGGGATTTAAGAACTTAGATTTGGGAAGAGTAGGTGATTTTTCCTCAATGTGCCATTAGATATTATGGTGTTTTTCAATCATGAGCCTCTTGTGTGAAAAATGGTTAGAAAATGTGCCTTTATAATAATCATTTTGGAATTATTGGGAATGAGACTTATTGAATGTGTGGGATGACTTTTTAGGTCATTTTTAATTTAAGCAAGTAGATGTTATTTAACTGGAGGATGTGGTCAGGGGATTTAGACATAATTGATGAGCAATATATTCTTGAAAAAATTGCCTTGTTTGGGAAGTAAAGACAACTAAGATAGAAGTGTGGATCAGTCTAAAGATGAACTTAGGCTATTTGGAATTTAGAATATGAACATTTAGTAATATTTGATTGCTTGGAGGTATGGGTCATTTGCATAGAAGTGAAATAGTGGTGGTCAAAGACTGTGGAATTGAGCATAGGTTGGGTGTTCACAAGGAATGGTCACAAGTACATTTTTCAGCTCAAATGTTAATTTGTGTCTATATTTCTCCCAATTTTATTATATTATTACAATAAATTGAATGTACTAGAGTAAAATGAAAAGTGGATACACGAACTTACCTATGAAGAACAGTCTCAAATTTAGATCCCATGTTGAATTATGCTTCATGCAAACCTGCAATGAAACATATATGAATCCATTTTTAATTAAGATAAAAATTTGAAATTAAAAGACAAGAAACTTATATTTATCAAATAACAAGGAACAAATAACCCTTATTGAGTATGTGAATCATTGTGTCTTATAGTGAAAACTTGCAACTATAGAGAGGGTAGGACCCTTGGATATTTCATTTTCAATAAAATGCTTGGATTGAACTATGCATACCCAAATCATCATTAAAATAAGAGTGTGCTTAAGAACTCAAGGTATGATTGAATCCATCATTGCATAACCAAGGTATAATAGTAGCTTGGAATAGTTATATGAATTAAAATAGACAATTCTAGTGTAAAAATGGTACAAAATTATTGTAAAAGGAGAATCAATTGATGCAGATGGAATATGATTCATTTATGGTACAAAAATGATGCAAATTTAGTTTGATATGAATTTGGTGTATAAGACATAGAGAATGGAATGTATTTCCATTCTTTTTGTGAAAAATTAGTGTAAAACTAAGCAAGGAGGTGGTCATGTGCCATGCACATGCCCCCAATCTGATATCTAAGTGTATATTGATTTTGAAATTGAGTAATATCAAGTGACTTTTTGAGCAAAAATTTGTGTGATAATGTGAAACATATGTCAATCATGGTGCCCTCACTCTAAGAAAAAACTGAGATAAAACCTAAGTATTTATCTAAAATAATTTTAGGTATCTAGGGCACATTGTCTTGTAACTAACTATGGTATTGAGAATTTATGGAAACTTCTATTTTCTTCTTTTTAGGATGAAAGCACATTGTTTTGGACATGCCTGACTTGTGCCCTTGTCCAAATTAGGCAATGTTGTTGGAATTAATTTTTTTTGGCCAAAATTGAGTGAATATTATGTTTGACTGTGCAAAAATATTTTTTGCTACCTATGTAGTGGTTAATTCAACTTAGTCTCTAAGACAAGTTACTATGTATTCTCCCTCTTTTGAGGTGAGTTATGAAGTCTACGCAATAACTAAACTCAAAATAAAAAATTATGTGAATGACATTTTAGAAAAAATTTAAATTTATAATAATTATGATAACATTGGAGATCATGGAATCATATTAATAAACTGAGAAAAATAGGAATGCATGATACATGTAGAACTAAGCATTCATAGTGTCATATCTAGATAGATTTTAGAAATTAGAAATGGAGTGCATGATAATGAAAATTGAGTATTGAAATTGAATAGAAATAATTTAGGAAAATGCATGATGTAGATGATGGCATCACAAACTAGGAAGATGCATGATATTGATCATGGCATCACAAACTTAGAAAATAAGTGTCATGGCCATGATTCATATACAAAGAGCACATGAAAAAGCACATAAAACAATCAATAAGGTCAAGGGTGAACATACATGGGACATGCTAAAATGTCACTCACACACTAGAATCACATAATAAGACTTATAGATATAAACAAGAACATGTAAAAATGTTGAAAATCTAAAGAAAGGAGTACATACAAAACATGAAATAAAGAGACAAACATGAAAAACATGCATAGATAAGTGAAATTTGATCCACATTAACAACTTGTAATATCATGATATTCAGTAGCTCGGGTATCTAGTATGATAACAATGTTAGTGCAAGGGAACCGATAGATTTTGTGCAATTGAACTAAAATATGAATAGAAGGGGTGTTTAAAGAGTGATAAAACCTATGTAAAAGGGTGCTCCCAATGAAATTTATGTTATGTAAAAAGAATATAGAAGGTTTGTTTCTAGTTTGGATTTGTAAAAATAGAACATGTGTTCATTGGGACAAGTCTACTGTAATTAGACAAGAGCACAATGTGTGATTATCTAGTTAGAGAGGTTTGGTTTGTGTAAATATTTTGGGTCTAAGATAGTGTCACCACCTGAAATTATAATTAGAAATGATATGTATTTTTTGTAACTCACCCAAATACACTTGTGAAGCATATTTGATATGGAACTAGATATAGAAAAGTATTGAATAAATTGAAGCACAAATGACTAATGTAATAAAACTACATGTATCATGCATAGGTCTTGATTTTTATAATTTTATGAAATATTATATTTTTTTGTCATTTTTTAATATATAAAAAAGATGAAAATATAAAGATAAAATAATACATCAAGGGATGTGGATAATTGAATGGTGGATTTGGTGGAAGATTGTCAAATTCTAGATACTGAATCTTATCAAATTCCCATAAATAATTTTCATTGTGATAATCATTCCACTCATTCTTGATAATTATAGGCTTACCTTTTTCATTATTCTAAATCTTGTGCATATGGATATCATGCTACTCTTTGTGTATGAAGCCTCATGTGTGGTTTTTGGATAAATCAACTTTGAGGCTTGTTTATCATTTCTTGATCTGCGATTGTCATCAATACCATCATGAAGACTATGAATTATATTATCCTAATTTTTTTTATGAAATATATTTATATATTAAATTAACAAAAATATACAAATAATTCATAAAAAAAAGAAGGTGGTATGAGAGCATGCCACGACACTAGGCAGAGTCTAGGAGCAAAGTATCAAATCTAGGCAACACCTAAAGGCCAGTCACAAAATAAAAGTAATAAGAAAACACTATTAAGTAGCTAGATCAAGGCCCGAAGGTGGAGGATCCATATCATCTGGACCCCAGCCAAAACTTGGCAAATCATTGCCATCTGGGATAGGCTCCCAACTAGTAGCCTGAACTATGTCCATTTCATCTTTTACTTGAGTTCAAGCGAGAGAGATAGCCATCAAAATCTTGGGAAACTTGTCCAACATGTCAACATGGCCTCTAGGTGGCACCCCCAAGTATCTGGGCATGAAGCAGGAGCACCCCAATTATTTGACCCAATAGGGGATGGAGGTAGTGGCTGCCACCCTCATTGTTGCCTAGGGGGGAGGCACACTGGTACAGGGTGCCACTATGAGAGCAACACTTGGAGTGACTATGGTAATGTCCACCATGAGGTGGCTGAGGCACTCTGTCATCCAATCTAGGATCCCTAGATAGAGAAGGTGGAACCCAAGACATAGCATAAGGAACATCTCCCTAATGAGATAGGATGTCTTGGAGATACCCAAACTCCATGGCCACTTTGTTGGATTGGACTTGCATCTGCAAAAGAACATTGGAGATAATGGACAATTTGTGCAAAATAAAAATATTACAATCAGAAGAAACATGATTAAACACAAAATTATTTCTTTCTTTACAAATCCAAAATAGAATCTCCACTCTAAAAGTATGCTAGAGTTGAGTTATGGTGGTGGGCATCATGGGCTTTTCCCCCAGGAGGATGTGTTGTCACTTAAAGAAGTCAGGCTAAAAGGGCTTGAAGAGATCTTGGATCCAAGACCAGACCCTTTGAGCTTTGGGGCAATACTAGAAGAGATGAGGTAGGGTATCAATATATCTGCACAAGGGACAAATAGGTAATTAGACTTTGAGATGAACCAACCGTCTGTCAAAAGAACTCCCCATGTCCACATTTTCACAGATGAGTGAACCCCCTAGTGGTTGTTAAGCTTGTTAACCATGGGCAAGTGAGGGGTGAGCCAATTATAGCCAATTCGAGGAGTACAATTATGAAATGGGGTTTCGAAAAACCATTTCCAATCCTTCCACCACAGTCTCGTAGAATTGATCAAGATTTTTTGGAGCATGGACTCGAGGACAACACTAAGGATTTCCTGGTAAGATTCATGGTTTGCATTGGCTAGTCAGAATTTGGCTTTCACATCTTTCCAAGGTAGCTGAGTATAAGAGCATCTCCAGAAGATATCTTGGATAGTGTTGATTCCTTTGTGGAATAGATTGAGGGCATTGATCTAGGGAAATTTTTCCAAAGGAACACCATTTTGAGAAAAGATGGGGGACCACTAAATAGAGTGGGAATTAGCAGAGAGCCCATTGTGAAAATTAGAACCATTACAAAGGAGCCATGACTTGATATTTTCCCAAGCTTTTTAGATGCTTTTGGCCATGAAGGACCCAGTGATATGAATGGGAGATTGGATGAAGAGCAAGTTGGGGAATCCAATTATTTTCTAGGCTTTCTTTCCCTTAGGTAAGCTTGAAGAGATGCAGTGTCTGAACAACACCTTTCAAGCTTCTGGACCCTCAATGGCCCTCACAACCCACTTGGCACATAAGGCTGATCCTTCCCTAGCTACGTCAATAAGTCCCATCTCTCCAACTTCATGTGGAAGGTAGTAATAATCCTAGGTCACCCTATGGAAACCTTTTCCTTGGGGATAATTGGCCCACATGAAGTATATAAGCAATTTCTCCAACTTCTAGTAAGACTTCTTTGAGGGAACCCAACATGACGAATAATACACCTGGGTAGATGCAAGAATCTTCAAACATATTTAAAATTTCCCTACTAATGAAAGAGACTTGGTCATCTAGTAATCTAGATTCTTAGCAACTTTGTCAACAACATATTTCCACAACAAAGGTGGTGAAGCATCGAAGGCGAAAGGAATGCTGAGGAATTTAATTTTTTTATCATGTTGGATCCATGTCCAACCATATTTATCTGCCCATGGAGGTGGTGGGAGGTATGACTACCTATAACATCGAGTTTTTTTCCATTGGATGTTGGAACCAGAGGCCAAGTAGAAGGTGTCTAGAAACTGAATGGTTTTATCCACATTGGCTTCATCTTCAATGAGCATATGGAAGGAATCATCTGTAAAGTGGCTATTAAGCAATTGCATATCCTCATGAGGGTTGACTGCATCAGGTGGGAGATAAATTCCCTTAACAAGGCCATAGGATTGGGATTTGCTAATAAGGTAGCCAAACCCCTTAGCAACAATCACATAAAGGGATGACGCTAAAGGGCACCTTTGGTGAATGGAGCGGTATAGGCTAAATTGCTCAGAGGTGACTCCATTAATGGAGAGGACAATCAAGGTGTTTGAAAAAAACATTTGAATAGTTTGAATGAAAATGGGCCCAAATCCCAGAGTGTGAATCATGGATAGGATAAAAGGCCATTCAATGTGATTATAAGATTTTTCAAAATCAATTTTGATGATCAAGGCTTGTTGCTTGGATTGTCTGGCCCAGTTCATGCCTTCCCAAACAACAATAATGTTGTCTAGGATGTAGTGGCTCCTAATGAAGCCAGTTTGTTCTACATGCATAATGAGAGGTAGCATATTATGTAGCTGAATCACCAACACCTTGGTTATGATTTTATAAGAAATATTGAGGGTGATAGGCCATCCATTTCATATCAACTCTGGGTCTCCCTGCTTAGGTATGAATTTGATATTTCCTTTGTTAATATTTTTATCCAATGTGTGTGTACAAAATACTATCCTAAAATTTGAATGTAATACAATTTTATAATTTATTACGTGTATCTTCAATTTTGTGCAACCATTTTTTACCTAGTGTGACACTTATTTGATTTCCTATGTTGATAACAAAGAATAATGTGTCCACAACTTTGGGACCACATGCAACTAGTACTGTAATATGTCCTATTACATCTTGGTAATATATATTTCTGTAATTCATATTTATCATGACCTATATTCTAAATAAATTCAAGTGTACATATATTTGGTTATGTGCCCTCATCTATTTCCACATGTTGTTTATATTAATTCTCAATAAAAACATGAATACTAAAAGGATTCCTTTTGGAATGCTTGTAATTTTTTATTATTTGCCCCTAATTTTGAGCCCTATTAGGTTGTATTAGGGTATGTATAATATGAATAATGCCTTTAGCCTTATATTTCTAAAATTTATGTTTTAATGTTGCACAAGTATCAATAACATGCCTTGTTAGTCCATGAAAATTACAAAAGGGTTTTCCCTCTTGATTTGATAAGTTGTTGGTAGATTTATGTGTGCACTAGATTTTAGATTCAATTTATATTAGGAATTTGAGTAATATAAATCTAAAACCTAAACACATAAGTAGGAATGGATAAAAGAGGTAATCAACACAATAAGAATAACCTTACCATCACTTTACCTGTTTATGGCTCCACTTCAGGATTGCAAAATGGATTGTTGATGCCAAATTGGAGAGTGTTGGATTACTTGCTTGATGTTGATAATGGCTTCCAAATGGATGATTGAACTTAACAATGGATTTATATGAATGCAATATGGCTATGAGGATGCAAGATAGCAGCAATTTTATGGCTTTCCAAGTTTGTTTGGAGGAGGGAGAGCTTGGTTATATAGGCTTGGAAGTAGAAATCAATGGTTCAAATTCAAATCTGAGCCATTGAGATCAATGGCTAGGGATTTTCCATGGAATTTTAGAGATCTATAGAATTAGATAATTATAGAAAAAGGTGGATATAATGGAGGATATTTCTAGAATATTTCAATTCTATAAATCTCCCATAGGGTTTAGGGGTTTAGGAAAGGCTAGAATAGGGTGGTGGTTGGGTAGGTAGATTATTTTTGTATTTTAAGATTGGCTATTTGGATTAGGGAGTAGGTTCTATTAGGGGTTTAATAAAGGGATTAATTGATTTTTGGGATTGGGTAAGGTTTGTAGGATATAGAAATGGGATGGGTGTTATTAGGTTATTAGTTAATTTAGCTAAGAAATATAGAAATTAGGCTAAATTAACAGAAGTTAGCTTAATTAGTATAATTATTGGGGCAAGCAAAATTTAGTTCATACATTTTGTCCCTCTTTGAAAGGGAATTATGGGTGGATAGGATGGGAAGGAGTAATGGTCTTTCAAAGAAGAATCATAATGTTAAATGGTGTCAGATGTTAGTAGGCTATGACGCCCCCTCGAGGGAGCATGCAGGGAGAACCGATCTAGATGGTCACTCAAATAAAAATCATGGGGTGGGATAAAATTAGGATGGTAAAATGGGGTTGGGATTCCCCAAGACATAGTTATGGTTGAAAATGCCCCAAGTGGCAAAGGGATAAAGTAGCTCAGTTGTGATGGGTTTTAGACAAACGACCAATGTCTAGAAAGTTTCTTGATCGATAAGACAAAATTGATTGAGATGATATGGGTTCAAGCCGGTGATAAGTCCCATAGCAAGGACACATGCTAGGGAGGGCTTGGAGATGGATAAAGGAGATAAAAGTCTTTGGTTAATGATATGGAACTACTTAATGTAAGATTCAAGGTTTAAAGAGGACGTGTGATCGTCGAGTGACTAGTTCGAGGATGGGACAGTGATGAGGGATGCATGGTGGGCCAAGCTATCCTTGGGTAGAAAAGTGAGACTAGACACTACCTACATAGTATGAAAAAACCTTAGGTCGATGTAGTTTTGACTTTGGATCATGCTGAATGATGGGTAAAGACTATGCCCCATACAACTGAAGGAGGATAAGTTGATGAAATGGAGGTGATTGAATAGGTTAATGGGGTTCAGATGTGACAAGGGGGTTTTGGAGGTAAAGGGGGTGATGGTTTGGGGGCATAATTAGGTTCAATAGGATGGTGATAGGTGAGATGGGATGACTGACAGAATTAATGTGATGGGTGGCAATTTGGAAGCCATTGATAATGTTTTCAATCCTTTTTAATACTACACCATTTAGATGTGTGAAAATGACATAAGATAAGTCAAAGGTACATAAAAATAGGTGCATGGGGGAACTCTGTTTTTAGTGACGTTGCCCAAACAGGTTCAGGAGTCACCTAAACCATCCTTGTTCCCATTAAGTTGACAAGAGAAAACATAAACAAGATGATAACAAAGAATATGAATAAGATAATGTAATTACATGATTAACTAAAGAACCACACACATACTCAAAATATACACACATTCACACAAGACAATCATAAAACAATATAAATTAAAGATAGGGATAAAAACAAGGATAGACAAAGGGATAATGAAGTGATGATAAAATGATTATAGATAATGGGCATAATGATAATTAGGGGTTATGTACATGGGGTAGATGGTGTCCAAAACTATTATATGTTAGAGAAAGATTCCAATTGAGTCCAAAAAGTATCCATCTATGGGGTTTAGGATGATCCCTCAGGATTCAGTATTATAATGTATACAACACACCAGAATAGAAAACCAATCATTTAACCCTTCCATAATGACAACATTAGTGGGAAAGTGTGAAAAAATAAGGACATGATTTCATCTTGAGGCTAAAAGAAGACACACTTGTCAGAGAAGATTTTTGATGGGGTGATAAGATAGGGAGTAGTGATAAGGATGTGATGGGACTTATCGATATATATATATATATATATATATATATATATATATATATATATATATATATATATATATATTTGTTGGGGTGGTCCTCTGGAGTCAATTATTCATATTTGACATATATATATATATATATATATATATATATATATATATATATATATATATATATATATATGCCAAATATGAATAATTGACTCCAGAGGACCACCCCAACAAATATTCTCAATACTAGACAAGCAATGCTTGCTTTCTTATGCTGAAGTATTTGTCTCTTATGACTGTATAAAAACCTGTGATGGATTCCCACTAGTGAGACCAGGGTTAGGGTTGTTTTACCATGATGCTAGAGTTTGGGTTTCATCATGATACTTGTCTAAGGTGCCAGAGAACTAGTTTTCACCATTGGATGGATTTTTTTCACTATTAGATTATTAAGGAGATGTGGTGGGTCGACAAAGTAGATACGGGATGTCCCCAAGAGTGGGGACTTGTAGATGGAGGATGATGGAACCTGTCAGGTGTAGACATGCTTCAGATGCATGATATTAATGGGATCATCAATCTCTTCACCATCCAATGTGGCCAATTTAAAAGCTTTAGATCTAAACTTGGTGATGATGATATAAGGCCCGAGCCAATTAGCTTCAAATTTTCCCTTCTTATCTCTGTCTACATTAGTATTTTTTTGGTTCTCCTTCAGGAATAGGTTACCGACCTAAAATTCTCTAGACTAGATCTTTTTTTGATATTGGCCTTTCAATCTATTTTGATAAGCTCATAAGCGATCAAGGGCATGCTGACATTTCTCATCAAGAAGTTCCAGTTCTTGTAGGCATTCTTATCTACAATTATGATCAATGATGATGCCCTTTAAGGAGATTTGAAGGGAGGGGATCTCTAGTTCTACTGGCAAGATTGCCTATATCCCATAAACCAATGCATATGGAGTGGCCCCAATCGGTGTGCAAATGCTTGTGCGATAAGACCACATAGTTGGATATAGTTGCAAGTGCCAATTTATACCTACTTGATTAATGATCTTCTTAAGAATTTTGATGAGGGTCTTGTTGGTAGCCTTAACTTGTCCATTACCTTGGGGGTAATAGGGGAAGGAGAAATGTTGCATGATGTGATATTTATGACATAGGGCCTCAAATTCTTGATTTTTGAATGATTTGCCATTATTTGAAATGATGTTGGCATGTATGCCAATGCAAAAAATGATCTAATTGAGAATACATTTAGAGATTTGGAGGTCTATGGTATTAGTGAGTAACATCGCCTCTACCCATTTAGTAAAGTAATCCATTATCAGGATAATGAACTTGTGACCATTTGATGAAGTTGGATTAATCTTGCCAATTAAATCAAGGCTCCATATGGAAAATGGCCATTGGCTCATGATAGGATGCAATTATTGTGCAAGAGCATGAATGAGATTCCCATGTTTTTGACAAGTAACACATTTTTCCACATACTGACAAGAGTCTTGTTCCATGATTAGCCAATAATACCCAATTCAATGAAGTTTCTTGACTAGGGCCATTCCACTAATGTGCCTACCACATATACCATCATGAACCTCTTTGATCACATGAGAGGCCTCTTTTGATGTTAGACACCTTAAAAAGGTTCCATCATAGCCCCTATGATAAAGTGTGTTGCCAAGGAATGTGTATCAGGGGTGCAATGAATGAAGACTTTACATTAGTGGTAATTAACGTTAGGAGGGAGGATGTTGTCATGGAGGTACCTATATATGTCATTGTACCAGGGGAGACAAGGATCATTAATTTCACAAATTTGAAAAGAAGTGATAGATTGATGTGTAGGGATGATCACATATTCAATGAGAATATTCCCCTCTAACACGTCTTCGGGGAGGTCAATGAGGGAGGCAATGGTAGCCATTGAATCAACATCTTTGTTGCTTCCTCGTGGTACTTATTCAAATATAATGGATTGAAAATTTGATTTTAATTGATCGACCAAATACTTATAAGGGAGCAAATTTTCATCCTTCATCTATAACTTGTCATTAACATATTTGATTATCAGTTTTGAATAGCCAAATACTTGTAAATGTTGAATATTCCATTGGATGGCTAAGTGAAGGTCGCATATCAAGGCCTCATATTCTAAAATGTTGTTAGTGCATGGGAAGGCAAGGCGTAAAGCTTTTGGAATAAGATCACCTTGTGGGGTGACAAGAAGGATGTCTGTCCCTGATCCATGCATGGTGAATGAGCCATCAAAATATAATTTCCAGCTATTTGATTCTGAAGTACTCAGTATAAATTCATCTGGGAAGTTTGTTACCAGGGGCTCTATCACTTCAAGTGGTGCTTCAACTAATTGATCTGCTATGACTTGAATTTTTATAGCCTTACATATTCAATGTCAAACTTTCTAAACAACATGATCCACTTAACCATTCTACCAATAAGAGTTGATTTAGACAATAAATATTTCAGAGGATCAACCTTGGTGATGAACTGGACTTGATTATTCAGAATGTAGTGCTGAAGCTTTTGTGAGGCAAAAACCATGGCTACGTATGCCTTTTCAATTGGAGTATAGTTTAGCTTGTAAGATATTAGTGTATGACTGAGATAAAATATGGCTTGCTCCTTGCCTTGATCATTGTGCTGTGCCAGGAGGGCACCTATTGCACATGGGGTTGTTGAAATGTACAAGAGCAAAGGTCTTCTTGAGACAGGTGGTGACAACACAAGTGGGTTAGCCAAATATTGTTTGAGATTATTAAAAACTTGTTGGCACTCAAAATTCTAATTAAAACTAGTCCCCTTCTTTAAGAGATGGGTGAAGGGGTGGCATTTGTCTGCAAGCTGAGAAATAAAGCATCAGATGGATTTTCGTTTTCCCTATAGACTTCTGAACTACTTCAAATTATGAGGCAGAGGCATTTTTGTGATTGTTTTTACCTTGGATGGGTCTACTTCCATACCTCTTCAGGAAACTATAAATCCCAACAATTTTTTTGAAGTGACACCAAATACACATTTCTTGGGAGTTACCCAGACTTTATAATATCATAATCATTCTAATATTCTCCTTAAAACAACATGGTGTTCAAACCTTAAGCAAGAATTTCATAGAATGTCATCCACATAATCTTCGACTATGTTATGCATCATGTCATGGAAAATAACTATCATGGCTCATTGATAAGTTACACCAACATTTTTAAGGCAGAAGGGCATGACTCGATAGAAGAATGTTCCCCATGGAGTGATAAAAGTTGTTTTGTGTTGGTCCTCAGGTGTAATTTTAATTTGATTATATCTTGAGAAACCATCCATGAGAGATCATTTCATATCTAATGGTTGAATCCACAATCATGTCGATCTTTGGAAGGGGAAAGTTGTCCTTGGGACATGCCTTATTTATATCTTAGAAGTCTGTGTAAATTTGAATTCCACCTTGTGGCTTGGTCATAGGGATAATATTAGATATCCAATTAGAATAATCTATAGGTTGGATAAAACCATCTTTGAGAAATTTTTGTGGCTCCTCTTTGATTAATAGTGGCACTTTTAGGTGCATCTTCTATAATTTCTATTTGATCGGTTTTGCATTTGGATGCAAAACCAAGTGATGTACTACTAATGAGGGATCTAATCCAAGCATGTCAACATAACTCAACGCAAATATGTTAATGAATTCTTTAAGCAAATCTATGATAACTTCACATTCCATGGGTGTCAAAGATGCCCCTGATTTAACTATTTTGGGATGTTGATCTATCCCAATATTTACTTTTATCACTTCCTCAATAAGAGGGTGATTATTCTTGTAAATAAGGAGGCAAGGAGATTTTTGGAACATCTGAAGTAAAATAATCTGGAAGCTCCATGTCAATGTGAAAGTATTCCTTTGATTTAAATGAGACAAGTGGAAATTCATTTGGTTCTTTAGGAGGCTCTTCCTCTTCAGAGTAATCTTCACCACTTTGATCATGGGGTTCTCGTTTTTCCCCTAAGTATGAGGATTGACAAAGATTTATAGAAAAGATCCTTTTGTGATCCTCAGACAACATAAAATTCTAAGCTTCCATGTATTCCAAGATTGCTTCATCATTTTGAAATGTGTCAAAAGAAGGCTTCTATTTTGAATCCCAGTCTATAAGTGACAGATAGTGGAGGGGAATATTGATGGTGGAAATGGTAGTAACTAAGAAGAGGTTGGTGGCAACAAGTTCCTCAAAGTGACTAAAAATGGAACCTATTTCAATATCTTCATTGGGAAGAGATGACCCAGGGATTGAAAGAAATTCCATAATGATATTATTTAGGTCATCATCATATAGTATGTACCCTAGACCAAAATACTATGGATATTCTTGAACCATGATGGCTTCAAGTCTACCTTGCTCTTGTATGCTTAGTCTTTTCCCTTTATAGTGCATATTCTTCATCATCTTCTAGATATGGTGATATTGCTTTCCTAGAGAGATAAGGGCCTCAACATCTGGAATAAGCCATGAATCATCTGTATCTTCAATGCATTATTCAGATAAGAATTCGGTGCGACAAAAAAATATTGGTCCAAATTGGTATTTGATGGGATTAGCCTTCCTCATGGCTGGGGACCCATAGTTGCATAGAGAGAGAGGTAAATCATCAACACAAAAAGTTTTATATTTGTATTCTCTACAGCTTGTGGATGTGATCTTCAAGCGAGTGACATCAGGTAGTGGATCGGATGTAGATTCAAGTTGATTAGGGGAGATGTGTTTGGAAACTGTTGGACTTAATATGGAATTATCTATGCCAGGATAAGGAAAGGGCAATTGTGATTGGTCTATTTGATAGCTGTGAAGATGATTGATTACTCCGGGTATGGTGACCTCCATACCAGAGTGGGGGAATTTGAGACACTGATGTAAAGTGGATTTAACAACTTGTATTTCATGGATCCATGGACATTTGAGTAACATGTTATAAGACAAATCTACATCCACAACATGGTGTAATGTTTGGTGTACTATGGGCCCCATGACAATGGGAAGGTATAAAGTCCCTACAGATGGCCTCTCATTATCATCATAGGCTTTGATCATTATTAAGGTAGGCACCAAAGATGCCTCTGAATATCTCAATGTCTTCAAAAAGTCTAGATTACATAAATTTAACACTTATCCTCCGTCTATGAGAACCCAAGAGATATGATGGTGGGATATGGACACTTCAATGAATAGGGGATAATTGTGGTGTGGGCCAATGGGAGGCATATCTTGGGCACCAAAATCAATATGTTATGAAGGGGATAAATGTCCCACTAATGCTTGAAACTTATTGGTATCCAAGTCACTATGGACTTTAAGATCATTCAGGACTTGGTTTAGTATCTCTTGATGTAAAGCGAATGTTTTGAGAAGCTCCATTGAAAATATTTGTGTTGGAGTTTTCTCAAATTGATAAATGATGTCATAAGACTTTTTGAAAGAATTCAAAATCTTTTTGGGAACACTCCCCTTTTGAGTAGCAGATGAAGTGGATGGGTCTTTAGGTGATGCCACAAGAATTAAAATTTTATTACGTCTAGTGGTGACTACACAATCAATAGTGGCCCAGTTAATTTTCAAAATGGTGGACGAAGATGGAGTGGGTTCTTGGAGGTTGTGGATTTTAATGGTGTTGATATAGTGGTATGGCACAGTGTGGTAGTCAGTGCTATTGGAGGAAGAGGCCTAACTGTGGTCTCTTGGTGGTCTCCTATTTCTTTGGTCATGCTTGGGGAGTAGGTCCTTGTAATTGTAGAGTTGCCCATTTGCTGATTGATTTAAGGGATTTTCATCTTTTATTTCAATGTCACCCCTTTCGATCAAATTTTAAATGTAGTGTTCAAGCTGCATACATCTTTCCATATCATGTCCTTTGACCTTGTGGTATTTTAAAAATTCATCTTCATGGTACCAATGTTTTGGTTATTGATCATCCACGAGTCTAATTTTAGGTAGGGTGATAATATTGTTAACAATTAATTGATCTAGGACTATTTCAATTGGTACTCCCAAGCTTGTGAGTGGTCTATTACCTATCTGAGGCTTTGGCTTACCTTTTGGAACTCGGATGGAGGAGACATCTGGTTATTGTGTGGGGATCTTCTTTTGAATTGTTTTCACATGTTATTTAGAATCAGTCACCCCATCTCCCACGACATTCCTATTTTTGTTGAAGACTATTGATTTTCCTAAAAAAGAGTTATCTTAATTTTGGCTATGCTCATTACGGGAGTATAATTTGATTGTTCATTTTTCAATAAGGGCCTTTTTGATTTGCATCCCTTTCTCTATTATTTCATCAAAGGTTTTGGCACATTGTAGCTTTATCTAATACTTGAGCTTAGCGTTAAGACTATCAACAAATATTTTAGCCAACTCTATCTCAGATATTGTACATCTCAAGTGTCTTGCCAAACTTCACCATCTTTGTAATAAGTATGCCAAACTTTCCCTACTTCTTTGCTTGGTATAATAAAGGTCTATTATGGAGATGTCATGTTCAATATTAAATGAAAAATGTATGATGAATTATTCTATCAATTCTTTGAAGCTAGATATTGACCCCTTGGGTAAATGTATAAACCATTCTAAAGCAGGTCGAGTAAGACTTTTGGGGAAAAGTCTCAACAAATAGGCATCTTTGTATGCCACCTCATGGCAAGCCACATAAAATTCTTACACATGATCTCTATGATATCCTTTCCCTCAATATTTTTCAAAATTTGGCACCTCAAAGTGTGAAGGAAAAGGTATTTGCAATATGCTCATGTCCAAGGGTGAAGAACAAAAATTTTCATATTTGTATTTGAGAGAGCTTGTGAGTGTGGGTCTATTTGCTAGAGGGTCTCCTTCATCACTCTCCACTCTTGTGCAAATGAAAGGTCCCCAATAGGATTGGTGGTTTGGTTTTGAATATTTTGGGGAATATGGGTGTTATGGGCATTATGGGTGCTATGAGTGTTTTTGGTATTATTGGTAGTGTTGTTGTTATTAATATTATTGTTTATTTTATTTTTTTGAGGGGATGATGGACGTTGGTTATCGAGTGGGAGATTCGTTTGTTGTGTTGGTCTAATCAATATTCTATGATAGCTTGTCTCTGGTTAGCCTCAATATGATTATTATAGAGGGGTGGTGGGCGTTTTTCCTCTATAAATCCATTGTCCACACCTTTCTCTTCTTGGGGTATTTGATTAGTAGGTATGTTCTGACAGGGTGTATTTAGATGAGATGGAGGGCAGACTAAATTATGTAAGAGACTATGGTCGAAAGTAAAAGGTAGTGTGCCCCTTATTTCAATGGCACGGGCTAAGATATGATCATAGTTTTCATATAGATAGCAGTCAATTAAGTTCTTAGCCTCATCATTATGGAGGGGATTAAACCTTTCATCCTCTTCCCTAGGTGTATGCATATCACTGTGGGTATCATCATGATCTCGAGTTAGATCAACTAGATTCGCCAATGGATCAAAGTCTTGGTTAGAAGCTTGTTCAATCCTAAGTTGGGCATGGGTGTGAGTGACCATTTTGGATGAGGGGAAAAGAAATGTGATTAAGTGTGATAAGTGATGTGGAGGTTTTGAATACTAACTTAGTCTAGAAACCAAATTTACTAGTGGTTAAAGAGAATGATGTGATGATCATTTTTAGAAAGGGATGAGATGACTAAGAATTACCAAGAAACAAAGCCTTGTAAGAGACCAATCGAGAAAGAATTAAAGAGAGTGATGGGATAAAATATCTCATCTACTAGTAAAAGGGATGATTGGATGTGTGCTAGGTGAAGAAGGCACTTGATAAGGATGAGTGATGGGTGCTAGATTAGAATCTTGATAAAACTATGTATATTGATGATACCTAGTCTAAAGATATAGGATATGACAATGAGGACTTAAGAGAATGGGTGACCACTAGAACTTGATTTAAAGACTAAATGTAGTATTCAAGAGTGATGAGAGGATATAAGATGGATGGGGTAAAAGATATAGGATGAGATGAATAGAATCTATAGGATGGGTGTGAGATGGATGGAGAATACATGGTGAATATGGAAGATATATAAATGATGAGTTATAGAAGTCACTTAGGATATGGATGGATGGGGAGATATGAGGTAAATAGAGTCTATAAAATGGATATTAGGTGGATGGATAAATATGGGATGTTTTAAGTAAGGGATGATATAAGATGGGTACTAAATGGGAAGAAGGTATGATGTGGGATGGGTGGCTAACTCAAGACGAGCGGATGATATAAGATGGAGTAGGGTAGATAAATTTTATTGGAAGATAAAAGGCTAGGGTATGGGGGATATGAGATGAGTATTTAGAATAATGTGGGATGAAAGGTCAAAATAAGATAAGTAGATGATATAGGATGGACAATAGATTAGGTGGAAGATGCAAGACTAGGGTGTGGAGAATGTGGGATGGAAGATAGAATATATGGGATGGGATGAAAAAAAGCTATAGGATTGGTATTAGGTGGATAAAATATGTGGATGTAGGATTATACAAGAAGGATTAAAACTCCTCAATATGAGATATATACAAATGGATGTTGAATATGTACGAAGAATATGAAGCCAAAGGGTGGGGTACATTCAAGCCATATATTAAAGAAAGGTGTGATTACTATGTGAATGAGTAGTAAGATGGATATAGTGAGGTGGATATTAGTTATGGATAGTGGATTAGAAAGAATATTAGGGTATGGAGGATATAAGATGAATATGAGGTGATGGGATGAATATGGATATTTACCTAAAGGTATCTAAGGTATTACACACACAAGATTTTAAGATGAAATATAACATTAAAGGGTGGTATGGGATGGATATAGGATTGGTGGATGATTTAAAATGGGTATTAGGTGAGTGTGATATAGGATTAGACAAGGGGGATTACAAAATGGGTATTATATGGATGCTATATGTGGAATAAGGAGTAGAAAATGGGAGATAGATGATCAATACTAGGTGGATACGTGGGATGTGTGGATGATATAAGGTGATATGATGATGAGTATTAACCTAGAGGTGTCTAAGGTTTCACACATAAAATAAAGGTATGGCCGACTCAAATTGCAAATAATACGATTATTACACAACACTCAAAGAACACATGTAAGTACATATCCTAAATTAGTCAACCATTAAAGGTGTGTAACCTGATGCTTGCACCATCCAATAGCTTCATGGGTGAGACTGTAGGTTGGTGACCCATTATGGTATTGATCAAACCCTCTCAACCCTACTTGCACTCAATGGCTAATTTGGAACTGATACTGACTCTTGTAGTGGTACACTTGTTATGGTCGAAGGCTCCCAATCTAGGTATACACAAGGGTTTATAGGTGCATCCCTTATATACACGAAGGTATAGGGGGGCCCAAGTCTATATAGGATGTTGTCTGACCACCCTGTGTATTGGAGCTTAACCACTCCTCACTCCATGGAACCCTTTATGGGGAATTCCACTTAAGCACGTAACGACAATTGTCCTTATCTTTAGACTTCATTGGAATATAGAGTTTGGCTAGTGCATGGTGATGAAATCCATGTCACCAACCCCTATATGTTAAACTCATGCATGTGGATGAATTCCATGTCACGTGCTATCCTAGACTCAAGGGGGACAATTAATAGGCAATCACAATATGATTAATTTACCGATTAATTATCTATGTGTGAGAGGCACAAGTATGTACAATGAAGTGACAAGAAAATATGCACAAGCTAAAACCACAACACACAAGTATATACGATGAAGCAAATTTACAACAAGGATGTATAGATAATAAAAAACTAAGATAATGTATTATGGGCACCCCTTATTACAAACACAAGTGTTAGAAAACAAAGTGTGGTGTCTTGGTCTTGAGGGGTCCTACACCAAAAAAGGTTAGTGGTTTTAGCTTGAAAATGATTAGGCCTGAAAACACATGTCAAATGTGTTATCAAATGAAATTAGATGGATGAGTAAAATGATGTCTGTGCTTGATTTCAAAACTAATCAACTTTCAAAATAAATGATCAATAGTTTGTTTGATTTTAATCTTCAACCAATCATTCCATAGAGCAATACAAGGCAACTTGCAATGAAAAAGTGTTAATAATTTGATCAACTTTGATGCTTGTGAATATCTAAATGTTAAAATTCCCACCTCTTTTTATGTACTTGTTATTATAGGATTACAACAAATCTTATGAATTAAATCATCTAATCAATAAAAAGATTAGCCTAAAAGATAATATTTCAAATAAACATGTAAAATTTAGTACCATAACCCTTTAATGGTATTCAATGACACTCATAAATTCAAAGGAAGATTTACATGACTATTTTTGAAATATAGTCAAGATTGTATTTAATTTATAGGTCTACACAAACTATTAAAAAAGTCTTTTGAATTCAAACCAAAATTCAAAATCAAAGCACTACACCAAATTTAAAATTCTAGATTTGTGCCAAGAAGTGTGCAAGGCTTGAGGTTATTTACAACAACATTCAAGGAATCAAAATTAAATATATGATGAATCGCTTGGATTGGGTAAGAGCTTGCCTTGCAAGGTATGGATAGGGGCACAACCCTACTACATTTAGGTGAGATAATGTCCACATATAGGTAAATTACTACCGAGCCCACAACCAGGACACTTGTGAGTCTAATTTTGATTCTAAATTTGATTCTAAATTCACCTTAGGTTTCTATTAAAAAATCACTATTGGTAAAAAGTGGCACTAGTACTACTTTCCCTAATAAAATTCAAACGAGGGGAGCCTCATATGGCCCAAAAACCCTTTCACCCAGATGCACAAAAAGAGTAAGGGGCTAGGCGTCGGGTCAATTTTTCATAGCAACATTTGAGAAGTTGAAACCTCTCAGTATTGTTGTCAAAGAAGGGCTTGTAGAAAAGGGAGAAGGATCTTTTTTTGCAATGAAGATGGATGCTCAACAGAAACTAGCAAGGATTTTGAAGAGGGATTTTATTATGAATAAAAAAGATATCTGGATTTACTTGAAGAACTCTTGAAATTTATATATTTCGCTTAACTATTTTATGTGGAAATAATATTGACCTTATTCTAACAGGTAGTGGTCATTATGCATAAGCTAGGCATGTCAACGGATATTGAAAGGATGAATGATCAAACTTAGAATGGTGTCTTGAAATGGCTAAGAGCATAGAAAATAAAATGGCTTTACTATAAGAAAAATCCTCAAGATATAACTATGCGGTCTACAAGGCCATATGGTCAGAGAGAAATTAAAATTCATCTGATATATTGGAGTACAAGGAATTGCTGGCAGGCACACACCTAGAACATTTACAAATCAACTTCAAACATCATTTAATAAAATGTATTTGTTATCCAAAAATAGATTTGTTATCAAATATATATATATATATATATATATATATATATATATATATATATATATATATATATATAAAGCTTTAAAATACTCTGAAATGTTAAGAATGCAACACCCCTACAACTTACTAACAGAAACAAGGAGATATATAACTAATTTAATGGTAGAATAAGGAATAAAACATATTAACATATGCTACAAGTATAAGAACCAAAACCCTAGTGATTGTTGTGGATAGGAATTTTTGAAATGTTGAGCCACTAGTCTTGCCTCAAATTTGACCTGCAACCTTAAACAATCACACTTAAAGTGCCAAAAATGTTAGCTTAATAGAGGTGACATGTCCCATCGTGGTCACCAATCATGTGCACTAGATTTTAGATTCAATCTATATTATGAATTTGAGTAATACAAATTTAAAACCTAAACACATACATAGGAATGGATAAAAGAGGCAATCAACATAATAAGAATACCCTTACCATCACTTTACCTCTTTATGGCTCCACTCCAGGATTGCAAAAAGGATTGTTGATGCCAAATTGGAGAGTGTTGGATTACTTGCTTGATGTTGATAATGTCTTCCAAATGGATGATTAAACTTGACAATGGCTTTAGATGAATGCAAGAAGGCTATGAAGACGCAAGATAGTAGTAATTTGATGGCTTTCCAAGTTAGTTTGGAAGAGGAGGGAGATCTTGGTTATATAGGCTTGGAGAGAGAAATCAATGGCTCAAATTCAAATTTGAGCCATTGAGATCAATGGCTAGGGATTTTCCATGGAATTTTTTAATTCCATGGATATCTATAGAATTAGAGAATTCTAGAAAAAGGGGGCTAGAATGGAGGAGATTTTTAGAATCTTCGAATTCTAAAAATCTCCCATAGGGTTTAGGGGTTTAGGAGAGGCTATAATAGGGTGGTGGTTGGGTAGGTAGATTAGTTTTGTGTTTTTAAATTGACTAGTTGGCTTATGGAGTAGGTTGGTGGGTAATAGGTTTTATTAAGGGTTTAATAAAGGGATTAATTGATTTTTGAGATTGGGTAAAGTTTGCAGGATATAGAAATGGGATGGGGGTTATTAGGTTATTAGTTAATTTAGCTAGGAAATATAGAAATTATACTAAATTAGTGGAAGTTAGCTTAATTAGTATAATTAGCGGGGTGAGCATATTTTAGTGCATACACTATGCCATAACGTTGGCAAAACTGTTAATTTTCTCTCAAGTAACATATATAACATAACATGTGGTATATCATGTACATTATTATCTTGGATTATAATACCTAGTTCTATATCCATGAGCTCTACATTATTCATATAATTTGTAAATAGTGACTTGTTTTTACATGTAATGCATTGATTTATGTATCATGCCTCTTGTTCTCTAGAATTATTAGATTTGACAAAGATGTTAGTCCATGGTACACCAAATAAAATAATATTTTGTGTATTATCTATATTGTAACAAATATTTTTTTCCTTTTTCAACATCTAAAGTTATTGTTTTTCCTTTATCTATGTTTACTGGAATGATTGCCTTTGAATCATCTTTGTAATCCCTTGGGCCAACTGATGTAAAATTAAAGTTACATAAATAATCATCATGTTCATTTGCATTGCATTTGTATCATCATTAAAACTAGCATAAGAATCATCATCAATGTCCTTCAAAGATATGAAATTTGTATTTTCTAAATTTACCAATAAAGGTAATTCTTATAAATCTTCCTATTGTTATGCCTTTTTAGTTAAATACTATTCTTCTAAAATATCTATAGATTTCACCTTTTATCATTTTTAATCGATTCACCAACCTCATATGTATGCATTTTATCTATAGGTATGGTCTTTGGTGGTGGCACTAAGGTAGATTAATGTGCTCCTAATGGGGATTGAGTTTAAGTAGTATATTTTATAATATTACAATATTTAAATGGTTGATTATTAGCAAGGCATGCATATAAATATACATCATGTAAAACTTTGACACATTGATGTATATCATAAGGTATGGATTGCATGTCATGTATCTATGGTCTTCCCAATAGTAAATTATAATTCAAGTGATTATGCATTACTTGAAAATGTGTAGATAATGTTTTGGGTCCTACTTTGATATCCAAAGTGATAGAACCCAAAGATTGGCAAGGCACATCATCAAAGCCTTTGATATTCTTATATGTATTTGGAGGAAAAGCCATATTGATACCCACTTTCTATAATAATGTAAGTTTTTAAATATTCAACCCAAAACCATTATCGATCAAGACCTTTTTTGCTTTTGTACTCTTATTTTGGACTTGTGTAAACAAAGAAGATTCTGATCAACAGTAGATTATGATAGCCAATCCTCGTGAATAGTGAAAGGATTCCTTTTGAAATGCTTGTAATTTCTAATTATTTTCCCCTAATTTTGAGACCTATTAGGTTGTATTAAGTGTTGTATAATATGAATAGTGCCTTTATCCTTATATTTATAAAATTTATGATGTAATGTCAATGTCTCACACATATCAATAACATGCCTTGTTATTATGTGAAAATGGCAAAATGGTTTTCCCTCCTGCTTGATAATCTATTGGTAGATCTATGCCATAATGTTGGTAAAGTAATTAATTTCCTCTAAAGTAACATATGTAACATAACATGTGGTCTATCATGTACACTATTATCTTTCATTATAATAACTAGTTCTATATCCATTATCTCTACGTTATTCACTGAATTTGTAAATGGTGACTTGTTTGTACCTGTAATGCATTGATCTATGTATCATGCCTCTTGCTTCCTAGAATTGATAGATTTTACAAAGATGCTAGTTCATGGTAAAAATAATAAAATAATATGGTGTGTATTATCTATATTTCAATGAATATGTTTTCCTTTATCAACATCTGAAGTCATTATTTTTCCTTGATCTATGTTTACCAGAATGATTGCCTTTGAATTATATTTATAATCTTTTGGACCAACTGGTGTAAAATTAAAATGACATAAATAATAATCAATGTTCAAGTTCATTGCATTTATATCATCATCGTAACTAGCATAATAATAACCATCATTGTCCTTCAAAGATATGAATTTTGGATCTTTTGAATTTACTAATAAAGGTAGTTCCTGTAAATCTCCATATTGTTATACCTTTCTAGTTGATTACTATTGTTCTGATATATCTTTAGATTTCACCTATTATAATCTTTAATGGATTCACCAACCTCATATGTATGCATTTTCTCTATAGATATGATATCTAGTGGTGGCACTAATTGATATTGATGTGCTCCTAACTGTGATTGATTCTCAATAATATATTTTATAATCTTACACTATCTAAATGGTTGATTATCAACAAGGCATGTATATGAATATCGATCATGTAAAAAATTGACACATCGATGTAAATTAGAAGGTATAATTTGCATGGAATGTATCCATGGTATACCCAATAATAAATTATAGTGCAAGTGATTAAGCATTACTTGAAACTATGTAGATAATGTTTTAGGTCCTACTTTGATATTTAAAGTGATACAACCCAACGATTGGTGAGGCACATCATCAAAGCCTTTGATATTATTATATATATTTTGAGGAGAAGCCATATTAATACCCATTGTATATAATAATGTAAGGTTGCAAGTATTCAATCCAAAACTATTATCGATCAAAACTATTTTTACTATTGTACTCATGTTTTGGACATGTATAAATAAAGGAAAATTTTGATCAATAGTATATTGTGAAGGCCAATCCTCATTTATGAAAGATATAAAATCCTCAGTATCCTTCAAAGTATTTACAATAGATTTAAAATAATAAGGTTTTGTGTCATGAGGCATAAGTGTCTGATTCAAAGCTTGATATAAAATATCCTTAAAAATAGCAGCTTTCTAAAACAACTATAACATGGATATATTAGCTAGCATATTCCTTAACTAATCAACAATATCATACCCTTTAGATTAATAAAATGGTCCCGTTGAATTAGCTTGGTATGGGGAGGGATTTATTGAGTTTATTCCTCTTGTCTTGCTTGATGAGGCACCCAACCTCATCTAGTGACAAAAAGAACATACCAGTGAACTCAAATATTATTGAATATATAAAAACCCTAGTTTTCGTTAGGGTTTAATTCTATCCTAAAAAAATTATATTAGGGTTTCATATTTCTAGTTTCCATACCAATCTTGACCATACTGATATAATCTATTTACTATTTATTAGTTCAAAGTTTCTTGGTGTTTTTTACATGTTGCTTACCTATTACATGTAATTTTTTCACTTGTAAGTAAATCCATGGATGCATAAATTAATGGTAAAGATAAAATTCCATATTAATAAAGAGCTTAAAAATGAATAGTTCCATGATGCTTATTTTTGCGGGGATCAATTTGAGGTATCATGAGTTACTAATAGATGTTAGAGGGATTAGATAGATCCTTTTGTTCCTCCTTATCCTAGACCTCACAATTATCTTAGCTCATATCCTACCTCTATTATTTTCCCTAGGTTTATAATATATCCCATGGTCCGAGATGTTGTCAATAGATGAGGTCGATTGCCTTATTAGGAAATACAAGAGGAAAACTCAAGAAACCCCTCATACCAAACCTAATCAAATGAGACTAATTTAATCAATCTAAAGGGTATGATATTGTTGATCAATTAAGGAATATGCCAGATAAGATTTCCATGTTAGAGTTTCTTCAAAAAGATACGATTTTCAAGAATATTTTAAATCAAGCATTGAATGAGACACCTATGACTTGTGACACATATCCTTATTATTTTTTATCTATTGTTTCCATCAAAAACCATGTCGCTTTCACCTTAATTTTTATTTCCCCATTCAATGTACACACTTTTTATATTGGGAAAAAATATATAACAACAATGACCCAGTTGACTCTATTCTATATTGTTTACATATGGTGTTGTATGAACTAAATCTATACTATTATCAATCAAGGAATTAACATATATTTGTTAGTAATTAATTCACATTTCCTTTTCAGTTGTTTTCATTCTTAGAGTAACTAACATATATTAAATAGGTGGTTGTTCAAATTATCATTTAGTTACACTATTTTACTCTTTTGCACACACTACCAAATCACTTTACATTCAAAAATCATTAAACATTTGTCTTCTCAAGGCCTACCTACTTGGATTTCATCACTAAGGGGGAAGTCGACTTGGTTTTATAGCTAAGTATAAACACATGATTGAAGATAAAAGGGAAAGAAGCTAGCATAAATACACAACCCTAGATACCATTTTTATTCATCAATACCAAGGAAGGGGCAATTAAAATAAAAATTACCCCATTCTATTTAACATTGATTATTAGGAACAAATTATTTCATAATTCCATGATAGATTCAGGCATAAGCACAATAGTCATGCCCAAACAGATAGCTAATGCATTGAAATTGAAGTACAAACCCTTGAATAAAGGGGTGATATTTGTCATTAATGACATTCTTAGGTTGACCTGTACACATCAAAATAGTTGTAAATTTATGTTTTTGTAGGTTAAGGACACTTACATTGTAACAAGGATAGTAGCATTGAAGGATATTGAGGATGTTATATCTTTCATAAAAGAGGATTTGCATAGATAATCTACTATTTATCTCAATCTTCCTTTGTTTGTACAAGTCCAAATCAAGAGTATAACAATAAAAAGGGTTTTGATTGATAACTTTTCAAGGTTGAATGTTTACAACCTTACATTATGATAGGCAATTGGTAGTAGTATGGATTCTCTTCAAAATACATATAATAATATCAAAGGCTTTGATGATATGCCTCGCCAAGGTTTGTGTTATATCACTTTGGATATCAAAGTAGGATCCGAAACATTATCTATGTAGTTTCAAGTAATGCCTAATCACTTTCACTATAATTTACTATTGGGTAGACCATGGATACATGCCATTAAAGTCATACCTTCTAATTTACATCAATGTGTCAATTTTTTACATGATGGATATTTATATACATTCTATAGACAATGAGCTAGGATTGACCTACAACTGTCCTATATAAAGATCCAGACTCAGAGAAGGTAAAATAAAGAGAGCCTATTGATACTTAATGAATCATGATATGACCAAATGGATATGCAAACCTAACCAAATCAATGGATACCCTAAAAGTAGTTCTAACTAGGTTCCCCTTTTAAGTAATCTAATATTACAATCAAGAAATGTAAGTAAATGGGGAAGGGTTATAAAAATATCAAAATGGATAAGGAGCCATGGTAGGAAAATGGGGGCCTAGGATACCTAAGTTGGATAAATGGAAAGTTCAACAAGTCCTATAGCCACACTAAATATAAGTGTAGAGAAAGTTTATAAAAGTATACATTCATTAACCAAGCAATTATGTAACTTCTATATATAAAATGAAAGAGCTAGGGTTAGAATATACTTTGAATAAGGCCCATCGAGCCTCAATCTTCCCCTTGGCCAATGGTACTTTTAAATATATTATTGTGGTTGTAAGGATCCCAAATTCTGAATCAAGCTCTTGCTCAAAATACTCCTATTACATCTAAGACTCCAAAAGACAAGATTTTCTTAAAGATAATATCTATGCAATAAATCCTCCAATTATAGACTTAAGGTTGAGGTGAAATCAATAACAATGCATAAATGAGTGTTATTTTCTATTGTAATGAAATGATAACATGTATTTATAGTGGTAAATGATATTAATCCTTTTAAGCTATTAAGTTGACGGTATCAATCAACTCAATTTAGTTCTAAACAGGTTGATTGATCTTAAACTAGGTTAGCCACGTTGATCTAGTTATGAATATTGCATCATAACATTTATAACTACATCTATCTAGTCAATGTAGTTGGGAAGGGACATAAGATAGATTAAACTACATCAAATAGGCCATTATAGTAAGAAATTATATGTCTTGATATAGTTAGAGGATGAAATATGGTATACGATAACTTAGTGGATCAAATCTAAGGAAGCTAGAATGGATGTGAGACTGATAAATAGGCAACAATATCTCTTAGAAAGTACCAATGACATGTCCACCCATTTCCAAGTGCACCCTTTAAGGCATGCACTTAGGAGTATTTAAACTTGGCATGTTGTTTCAAGAGAGAAAGCATCGGTAAATGAAAAAACATTGTGTGTGTACATATGCCCCACCCAAAGCCTATGACGTGTCTCCAAAGTGTAACATTGGATGGTGTTTCAAGAATGAATATGGAAACATAATAATTGAACTATCTAAAATTTAAATATTGAAATAAATGTTGATAAATGAAATAATTGAAAGTAACATATACATATATTGACTTATTTTTATTGTTGAGTGGTCACATGTTGTATTCATAGTCTTGACCGTGGAGGGAACAATAACTACATTAGACAAACCCTAGAGATACAAGGCTAAAGAGAAAAGTAGCCAATTATAGGAGGGCCAAAGTAAATGGAAAACTTGTAAAACAAATTTAATCACTTGTGAAATTGGTAACTCAAGATGACAAAAGCTAAGTTAGGACCAAAATACCAAGGAATTTTAATAACAAAAGAGAAGGAAATTTGGTTAAATGAAAACCCAAGGGTACTAATTATAGAAATACCATAAAAAATGTATCAAAAGTAAGAAAAGTAATAATCCAAATAAAACTTAAGGATTTATGAAAAATAATAATGTAATCAACATAAATGGAAGAGAAGTAACAATCCATAATCAATGATGAAAAATAGAAAATGATTAATGTAAACAACATCGATGAAAGAGAAATAACAATCCATATTCAATCAAAGATGGAAAAATAGGAAATGATGAGAGAAATGAGATGAAATGGCCTACAAAAGGATGAATATCAAATTCAAGGTCCCAAACATAACTAGGTGAGATCCAATAAATATAAAGCAATAACCAAAAGAGCATCTGGCAACAACTCAAATATGCAAATTCTATTCTAATGATAGATAACCTAAAACTTCTATATTCTTAACATGTCAAAAATAAATGGAGAATAACAAGTATATAAATTGGGGAAAAATTAGAGACAAACATGTTTGTTAAGGGGGGAAATGAAATGGGTGTTGGGGGAGCGTGGATGAAACCAAAGTGAAAATATAATCTTTACGAGAAACCAGACAATCTAATCAAGTTGGAAAGACTAAGAGAGTTTTGAAATCAATGACCCTAGAGAGCTCGACCTAATAACACAAGTTTGGGATAACTAGTTAAGTATAAGTATCATCCCATGAAGGCTAGTATGAATGAGAATTAAAAGGCCCTGCCTTCCCACAATGTGTTCTCCATTCCCCAATACCCATTATAGATCCATTAGTCTACTATGAAAATTGGATACTTGCATGATAAATTAGATGGCATTATGAGTATATGATAGTGAGACCTCCTATCCTAGTCTACTAGCTTATTGCACCCCAATAGACCTTGACTCTAGCATGAGGTCAAATGTGGAGTTTGAACTTCGACTATCATAAGAGATATGCCAAGTATTGATCACATCTTTTAGTGTGATATAAATTTTAAGATTGTTTTTGCATTTTAATCATTTCCTTTATTTTGTATGATACAAATTTTAACTTTTATTGCTATTCCTCTTCCTCTTTCATATATATTTGAAAAACCAAACATGGGTGCTAAAAATAACTGCCACAAGAGAGCTTACACTTGGTAGCTAGATGAGAGAGCCTAGAGATTATGGTGGCCAAAATTCATAGACTTACACATTTAGAAAAGAGTGTGATCTCAAAACTGACCTTGGTGTACCCAAAGGGGATAATGAAATATAGGGGAATGATGGAAATGAACATAAAATGATTGGGTTTCCCCAAATTGTAAAGATGTGTAAATGGAGATGGTGAAATGACATGTAGGCATGAATTGCCATCGTGAGAGAGGGAATCCATGAATGGATACATGAAGATATACTTTTATAGTTTTACCTACAATAGCTATAATTTTATAACCCATATAAGCGAAGAAATCAAATAAACAATTTACTCCTTATTTTAAAGACTAAACTAAAACATCAGTTAGATCTATTCAATCAAAATTAAAAAAACAAACATAATTAGAATATACCATCTTAATAAAAAATTAAATCACCTTCTCCATTGATCAATGTAGATTTCTTATTTCAATGTGATATGTGGATGCTCAATTCATTCCCCACGACAAAGGAAATTTTAGCAGCATATGGACAAAATTTCTTAATTTTTTTAATGGATTTACAATGATTTTGATATCACATTGATAGCTTGATGATAATCCTTGAAAATGGAGAATGACACTTCAATTTATATATTTTCAAGTGAGAAGATGGGCGGCTACTATAAATCTATATTTATTTGATTATGTTAATTTTGGACCATCAGATTTGAGTCCTCATCCAAGTGGAAAAGACCAATTCCTCATGTGTTTGAGAGAAAAGGGGAAAGTTAGTAGGTGAAAATTTCTCATGAATGGGTCAAGGTAGTTAGATGACTCGCCAATTTGGTTGAAAGTCTCAATGATGTCTCAATAATTGGTTAAAGAAGTTAAGGATATGGTTGAATGACTCAACACTTGGTTGACAAAAATATGGAAGATGTTTGGTGAATTGGAAATTTTTGATTTTTAGTTAGTTTTATGGAATATGTGTGCATGAATAATTAATAAATATGGATTAATTAACTATTTGAAAAAGAGAGGGAAATGATGTTAGGATAAAATTTTAATTTAGAATGATGGTTGAGTTAGTGTGAAATAATGGAAGTTGTGTCAATATTTATCAAAGTTACTTCGACACTAAATGTAGTAGAATTTAGGTGTCTACATTTGTTCCTCTTTGAAAGAGTGTTATGAATAGAAGAAACAATGCTTTTCAAATAATAAATAAAAAGTAGAGTGAAAACAAATGTAGAAAAGATGCTCTAGGTGGCAATGAATGATTCCCCATTGAGTGGTTGTGTGGGAAAAATGGATGCGAACGACTCAAAATGAATGAAAACGAAGGAGGGATAGACAAATAGATAGAAAAATGGTGTATTTGATACAAAAGAAATGGAATTACTAATCTCATTAAAATGCTTACAATATTAATATGTTCATGTAAAATTATTTGCCTTGAGCAGGGAGGTGTTAGTGAGTTGATTGGAGAAATAATATTTCTCGATATAAGCTACACACTTGGATTGTACCCCGTGAATATTGTTACATGGAAGTGGACATGGGAATGATATATCCCATTGGTAAGCTACATGGCATAAAAGGGGAAATATATTTTCCAAGGATTTGGTGATAAATTTTACGATATTGATTTACAAGAATAAATAAAGATAGTGAGTAATCCGATTAATTGGTAGAAAATGAAGTGATAATGTGAGAAAATAGTTGAAATATAAATTGAAAGTGAGTGAAAAAACTTTGAGTGGGGTGAGTAAATATATAGGGGTACCTAGATGTAATGTGATTTTCACTGTTTGAAATTAATTTGATTTATTTTCTACCTAGGATTGTTATTTGCTCTGAATTGTGAGAGGTTATAGAGGAAAATGGAGTGCATTCCAATGGATAGACATCACAACAAGTGAGTCTAAGTGTACCCCAATCCAATAGGGAGTGAGGATGCAATAAGTGATGTTTTATAATTCATGTTTTGTCATTTTAGGGTCATAAATATGTAGGAAAATTAGGCATAATGAACCCGTTGTTTCCCAAACAATAATTTTGAAGTCTAAACCAATGATTTTATGATGGAAAATGGTAATTTCATTAAGAGTTTTTGTGATTTTGATAGAATAGTGATTTTTTTGAAAGTTGTGGATTTTTTTTCATTTCATACAATGAATTTGTCAAAACCTAAAGCGAATTTGTCATACCATACAACAAATTCATTTAGGAGTGCAATGAATTTGTCAAAAGGTAAAATGAATTCATTTGTCTGTACAATGAATTTATTGGTGTTATTATGCAAAAAATATAGAATAAATGTTAGATAGAAATGTCATATAATATAGATGGTAGAGTAAATGATGATTTTGATAGATGAATTTATGATGAAAAAATATTGACTCTATTTTATTTTGATGTGTGTAGGAGAGACGACTGATACTCATTGCATGAGAGAGGTCATATGGTGTTTAATAACTGATGGAGAGATTCACTGACTTTGAGGCGAGTGTGTTAGAGGTGGTAGGGTTTTCCTACATGGTAGAGATGCCTAAGATCCATGTTAATAGGGCATTGCTGATCGCATTGGTAGAATGCTATCACTTAGATACCAATACATTCTAGTTGCCTACAGGGGAGATAACCATCACATTATAGGATGTGTGGATGAAACTTCACATCCTGCTATGGGATGTGAAGCTATATTGGAGAGAGACTACACAATAAATATCATTAGCCCAGGTTTTTGGTGAGGACAATATCCCAATGATATATTATGGGATAGATTTTGATGCATGTTTGGAGTTGGAGATAGATGGGTTGACACTGGTGTTGATGGCTCTTATTGGTAGAATCCTGCTACTAGACAAGAGTGAGAGGTTATTTCCTGTTGGACTATTGGATGTTATTTTTGAAATGTTAGAGAGTATGACAGAGTTTATATGGGGGCCATGTGTATTGGATCACTTGTATAAAGACTTGAATGATGTTGTGTACGAGGGAGGAGTTAACATAGGCCCATCCACACTGTTGTAGTTGTGGGCATGGGAGCATATTGCAATTGAGATGCCATTTGGACAGATGAGACAAAGATCCATTTGTTTATAAATTGCACATTGTTATAGGTGGATAAAGGGATCACTTGGGGGATATGGTTTTTTATAAGAGGGCATTTGATGAGTTGGGGATGATAGATATTACATGGAGGCCTTACAGGGAGGCTAATATGTAGTGGAGATAGGATGTGCACTATATGGACTTTATGCTAACACCGTGATATATTATTAGTAGGTACAAGTATATTAAAGAGAGATATAAGCTATATATGGTTGTAAGGAAATTTGTCATATAACAGGGTGTGCCAAAAGGGCCACATGTTTTTATATTGGTAGTATGAGATAAACCACAATGGGGACCATGTATAAGCCTGAGAGTGGTAGAGCATAGTTGGGTATAACTATAGATAATACCATATCAATAGAGGAGAGAAAATAGACATGAGGGTGACTGAGGCCTATATGGGATGGTGGGACTAGATGCAACCATTGAGATTGATAGTTTCTCATCATATGATGAGGACATGGAGGGAGAGGTTACAAAGGGCCTTAAGGGTATGACCATGAAGGAGAGGATAGTTAAAGATTCATGTTCAAGTAGATGCCCCAATGGATGGAGGAGATGCTGGTGGTGGTGATAGAGATATGGGTGAGGATGTTCAAATTGAGGATGTACAGATTGAGGAGGTGTAGATGGATGATGTTGAGGGAGATGGATCAAGAGGAACTACACCTATGATTATGATCAACAATGAGGAGAGGGATGGGGAGGATATATTGATGTGGTTAACACTATATAGTCATATACATGGAGATGAAGGGCCAGGTCCATTGGATTGATTCAATCAGTGGAGGATGAGACCTTGATTGAAAGATTATAGCAAGAAATCAAAGCTAGGGATGTAGAGATCACGGGCCAATAGAGAGATGGAGTGGAGGGAGCCTCAAGGGTTGTAGAGATAGTTATACTACATGTTGAGTTGCATCGGTTTAAAATTGAGGTTGGGAGTAGAGAGGAGGGCTTGGTGACCCATGATGTGGGTACATAGATGGAGGATGAGACAAGGTTAATAGAAAGATATCATAGAGAGTGAGATGTAACACAGAGTGAGTTAAATAGATCTAAAGATTTATTGACGATGTCAGGCTAATTGAAGGCCTTATCAGACATTATGAGGGTGATAGAGCATGTGTTGTACTGTTAGAGCCTCTATGAGTGAGCGGTGGTAGTATATTAGCGATCACCATCATTCATCAAGTATTCAAGTAGTAGGAGATCAGGGTTAATGGTGAGGACAACACAGATGATGACATCAGAGCATTATATGGGACAACCATCTCAGTGTGCCATGAGTCCTCCATAGAGGACACCGTAATGTCCATGATCAAGATCACCTCCACATGCCCTTTCAAAGGGACAAAGTGAGAGTTGATGATGATATCACACACACACACACACACACACACACACACACACACACACACACACACACATGATTCGTTTTGAAATTTGATTGTGTATATCAATGATTATGATTTATGGTTTATTATGGTATGTGTAGATGGATAGATGGATGTACATGTTATTAGATTTTCTCTTCTACATTTGATATTTGACACATGTTAGTCCTTTAGCATTATTATGGGCTATATGTGAAAATGTGTTTAGGAAAAATGAGATGAGTCAATAGTTGTTCTCCATAGGATTTGCATGGAGTTTCAACAAGATTTCCAACATGATTATGAACATGAATTGAGCAACCTTATTTTTTATATTGGGTATGACAATATGCACCAATTGCATGAAAAAAATATAATGCTTATTTTTTAATACATGTAGGGATTGATATATTAACAAGTGCAAAACATAATGCATTATGATATGGAATATCATAATAACATCATTTGGAATGTGCATAGTGAATTTGATTCGAAACAATAATGAAAACAAGATAAAAATAAATAAACAATTGTTCAAAGTAAACGATAAAATACGTTATAGAACTAGAAAACATTTAAATCTATTAAAAGTTTTTAAATCATTGTAAAATAAAGTAAGTGAACAAATGTAAAAACATAATTAGAACAACTATACAAACAAGGAAAACAATTGTCTTTATGCTATGTCCATTAGATTAGAAACTCTTTGGCATATGAGATTTTTGATAATGATAGACTTGCAAAGTGTAATCGACATAAGTTAGACAAATGGTTTTTGGATTGGATTTTGATTTTTTTATTTGTTTTTGTGGTTGTTTTGACGAAATGATGTATATGTAAGAAAACCAATTGTAGACTTTGGAATGAATTGGGAATGGGATTTTATTATGGACGAATGATTGGGGATCCAATGATTGTGACATGGAATTCAGACACACACAAAAGATGTTTCTAAGACATGGGTAAAAGTGTTATGCACTTGACCACCAAGATCCAACCCTAGACCAACATGGCATGGGTAACAAGGATAAAATGGAAGGGGGATACATACAACATGATATATGAAGGATGGGATGGCATGGATCTGGAGATGCTCCCAAATAATAAGAATGTTATAGACAATGGTTTACACATGGTGTCAGAAACTAGTTTTTACTGTTGTACTTTTTCGAAGCATCATAGTAATGATTTTCACTTTTAGACTGATTATTCCTCTCACTCTCTACACCACACACACACACACACACACACACACACATTAGATCAATTTTATCATGGAAGTGCTTAAGATTCACAATGTTCATGGGCTCATCAATCTCTTCACATTCTTCACTATCAAGTTTACAAATACCAGATCTGTACTTGGCAATGAAAACATATGGACCTACTGAATTAGGTTTAAAGTTTCCCTTCTTTTCATGATCGACATTTGTATTCCATTGATTTAATTTAAGAACAAGATCTCTGAATTCAACCTCCCTGGCTCTATTTTTTTATTAAAATATGATGGAAGTGGGTTTGATAGGCTTGAAAATGATTGAGAGAATGGAGTCATTTCTCATCTAAGATGTCAAGCTCATGTAGTTGGAATGTGTGTGTTGGAAATAATATTTTTGTACTTACATTGGTGAGATATTTATTAGATGTGTGTGAAATATTGTAAATGATTTGTTAACCAAATCACATAGAGATATGATAAGTAGTTAATTAGTAAGTTGTTAGAACAACTTACTATAATTTAGGAGAGTGGTTTATGGAGATATAATAAGTTTACTATTATATAGGAGTTACATAAACTATTTATATATAAAACATTTTATTGAATAATTCAAACATATTTGAGCTTCGACTTTTAATTGCAAAATGGAATAAAATCTATATACCTTATTTGTGATTTTTCATCAACATAAATTATTGGGATGCATTGGCCGCTTACTCTAATCCAACTCAACATCGTTCAGTCCACAACTGAAATATGCAAAATTGTCTTTTAGTTTGGATTGAGTCTTGTTCCAGGTTTTCTATTTTTGTTAGGTTTTTCGTTTGATATTTTAGGATTAATTTAAGTTTTCAGTTTTCAGTCCACAACTGAAATATGCAAAATTGTCCATAACTACACAATTGTCTTTTAGTTTGTATTGAGTCTTGTTTTAGGTTTTCTATTTTTGTTAGGTTTTTGGTTTTTAGGATTAATTTTAAGTTTTTAGTTTTGATTTAATAGATCGTGATTTTCTATTTAGATTAGAATTTAGTTTTTAAGTTTTTTATTACAAGTTTTTGGTTTTATAATATTTGCGGTATTATTTAATTTTAGGTTTTGTAATAATTTTATAATATATCATGATTAAATTTAGTTTTATTATTACTATTGTTTTGTAATAATTTTATAATATATGTCATGATTAAATTTAGTATTATTATTATTAATATATTTTTTGGGGTGGTGATATGTTGTTTATTTTGTTTCTAAGTTTTTATGATTAAATATTGTTTAGAGATTATTTTATTTTATATTATTTAATGAATGAATTATGTTTTTTTTTGGGTTAAGTTTTATTTTAAGATTTTAAAATATTTATTTAATAATGTTTTATTTTTATTTTTATGAAGTTTCGGTTTGGGTTTAATATTGTTTAGTTTTAATTTATTTTTTAAGTTTTTACTATGTATTTGTTAAAGTTTTGTTTTATATTTAGTTTACAGGTTTACTTTTTAGATTTTTATTTTTTTATTAAATTTTTAATTTATTTTTAGTATAGTAGTTTTTATATGTTAATCTTCTAAGTGTTTTGTGTTTTGTGTTTTGTGTTTTGAGTCATTTTAGTCTTTTGTCATTGTCAATCGAATCAAAGTATGTAATTGTCATAAGTTCAAATAAAACCTTTAAAAGTATTTTTTCAAGAATTTTAATGTAATAATCTATGTAACAGATGTATTTTCAGGTAAACCTAATGTTCATATTGTGGGGGGCGATATATAGTTGTTTAGTCCATGTAGTTCATCTCTCCATATGAGCACTAAGGGGAGAATGTTGGAAATAATATAATTTGTACTCACATTGGTGAGATATTAATTAGATGTGTGTGAAATATTGTAAGTGATTTGTGAACCACATCGCGTAGAGATATGGTAAGTAGTTATTTAGGAAGTTGTTAGAACAACTTACTATAGTTTAGGAGAATGGTTTATGAAGATATAATAGGCCTCCTATTATATAGAAGATACATAAGCCATTTAAATGTAAAATATTTTATTGAATATTTTGAATGATTGTGATTGACTAGAATCATGCTTCTACACATTTGAGCTTTGGCTCTTCATTGTAAAATGGGATAAAACCCATCAGTGTGATGTTCTTCATCATCAACCAAGTCTTGTAGGGAAATGCATGATGAAGGGAGCTTGATTTCAATTGGTAAGATAGATTCATTACCATAGACAAGGGAATATGAGGTTTCCCCTGTGGGTGATAATATGTTTTACATTAAGCCCATAGAGTAGGATAAAGTTTCATATGTCAATCATTACCAACATCATTGACAATGCATTTGAGGATCTTAAGAATATTTTTATTTGATACCTCTACTTGGTCGTTTCTTTGAGGATAATATGGTGTAGGCTATTTATAATTGATGTGATAGGTTTGCCAAAGAGATTTTACATCTTTGTTCTTGAAATGCTTACGATTATTAAAAATGATAGTGGATGGAATACCATAACGATAAATTATATGGTTCAATAGAAACTTAGATATTTGTTTACCTATTATGTAGGTAAGGGAATGGCCTCCACCCATTTGGTGAACTATTTAATAGAGATAATTATGTGCTTGTGATTGTCATAATATTTCAAATTAATTTTACCAATGAGGTATAACCCCCATGTGGAAAAGGGCCATGACATGGAAATAGGTTGCGATGCTTGAGATGGAGCATGTATAAGATCACCGTTTCTTTGACATGGGATGCACTTTTTGACATATTGATAGGAATTAGTCTTTATTGTATGCCAATAATATTCTATTCTAAGAAATGTTTTGGCAATGACTATTCCAATTGTGTTTGCACCACATATACCATCATGAACTTCTTTAACTAAGGCCACCTCATTATAATTTAAAAATCAGAACAAAGTTCCATTGTAGCCTTTATGGTATAAAGTATTGCCAAGGATTTCCAATTAGGAAGTTCATTGGAGGAATGGTTTCTTATGGATATGAGACATGTTTGGAGGTATAATGTTGTCATGAAGGTATGCATAAATATCTCAATACCAAGCGAATTAGGACAACAAAATCATAAACCATTTCAGATTCAGGAATCTCATAAGCTTGAACCATCAATTGATTAACAAAGAATTGACTGTGACCAACATCAGAATTTATGTCAAGAAGGGAACTAATTGTAGCCATATCATCAACTAATCTAATATCTACATGATGAACTTGCTCAAAATGTATGTACTAGAAATATTGGTTCAAATTGTCCACCATTATTTTATAAGGAAGGAGTTTATCATCATTTGCTTCGGATTTTTCATTAACTTTATTGATAATAATATTTGAATCCCCATAATCTAAGAGATGCTTGATGCCCCATTGAAGAGATTTAGACTCTCATAATTTTCTATGTTATTAGTGCAAGGAAATCTGATTTAAAATGCTTTGTGGATAAAATCACCTTGTGGAGTCATGATAAAAATACTTAACCTTGAGCCATGGTTGGTGAAATGTCTATAAAAATATAATTACCACTATGTTGATTCATCCAAGGAAAATATAACTTCATCAGGATAGTCTATGGTTAATGGATATATATGTTAATGGTGTTTTTGCCAATGTGTCTACAAGAATTTTCCTTTGATATCCTTCTAATTAACATACTCAATATCAAACTCACTTAAGAAAAAACTCACTTGACCATCCTCCATGTTAGAGCTATTTTTGAAAGGATTTATTTAAATGGATTGATTTTGTAAATGATTTTAGTTTGATTACCAAGCATGTAATGTCAAAATTTTTGGTAATAAAAACCATCTAATAGACATGCCTTTTCAATTGTAGAGTAGTCAAAATCTAAGACACCAAATTAAGGCTAGTTTCCAAATTCCCCTGATAGACTTGTTCACCTAAAGCGATCTTGTCCCCATACCAAATAATAGCTAGTTTCCATATTTGAAATATCTTTTTAGGCCTTCTTGCACATTTCATAAGGTTAGACAAATGAAATTGTCTACAAGTTTCACAATAAATACAAATCAAATGTCATTCATTATTCGTAGCTTGGACTATTTATTGAACACTCATACACTATTTCACATTGAGAAAATATGTCCTATTTTTCCCAAATTCAAAATCATTCAAAAGACAAGTCTAAAGCATCTTAAATCAAGTCAAGAGTTATCATTTTGAAGTATCAAAGCCATATTTATAGGTGTATACATATAGTCAAGGAGCACAATTTCTCAATCCCTCTAGGTGAGAGAGTTATGTGTGGCATGATTCCCTCTTTGAAGTATCTATACATGTAGGTAGTGTTTAATCATCAAGGAAATGATTAGGGTTAGCTCGGCCCATTACACTTTCCCTCTCTTTTTTGTAGGCTTATATCTCTCACAAAAACCTTGGGGTTTCCAAAGAAAAATAAAGAAATAAATGACTTCTACATGGTAAAAATAGAATCACAATAATTTAGCTCTCTCAACAAACAGATGTGTATAAGGTGGACTAGTTATAGTTACATCATAGTCAATGTACACAAGTCTATAGTCAAAGGATGTGAATGATGTGTTTTTGTCAAGGCAAAGTGGACCAAGAAACATTTTTAGATTATGTTCCTGATTCTAAGTTTTCATATTTCTGTTTTATTTTGATTTTCACTATCAGTTATCAGTCACAATCAACATAGATAAGTCTACAGTCAACAGACATGACCGAACTACATTGATGCCCAGGGAGCATGGACATGTCCAGAAGCAATTTAATATTATGCCTTTGATCATGCACAATCATAGCCCTTCTTTTTGTTGATTAACACTATCAGACATTAGAAACAATCAACAAAAAAGTCCAAATCTAAGCTAAGTACATTTATTCTTAGTGTTTTTCTAAAATAACATATTTCCATATTTAGCAAGTTATAAATCATAACTGTTAATAGTTGTACATATTTATCATTATGAGCTCTCTCAAGTTTTACACCTATTTACACAAACATTTAAATGTCAAAACAAAAACATGGTAAAACAATTAGTTAATATATTATGCATACTTCTCATTTTTATCTCTAATTATTTTACAAGATATAATAGTACAAGACTACAAGTTCTTAAGGACAATGTTGGCTGTCATTGAAAATTAACTTGTTGAACTAGCTACTTAATCTTATAAGGTCTTAGAATCTGAAAAAAATATTTTTTAAAATATAATATTATCATATTTATTATAAGAATTATTTATCTAAGAATTTATAATTTGATTGTGAAGATACTTTTCTAGATAATAAAATATGTTCATGTTGTCTTACATTTGTGTACTCGTGTTAACATCCTCTTCATATCTAGTACTAAAAAATCCACCATTTATGGAGTCATGCCTTGATGCAAACATAATTGCAACCACCTTTACTCATAATTATAACTCAGGACTTGTCCAACCTAGTGGAGATAATACTTACAAATTTGATACTAAAAGCAATTCATAATGGCTCAATTAAAAATATTAGTAAAGATAAAACATATATTATGATCATGTAGAGAACGAAGAATAGAGGTAGGAAGAAAATGTGAATAGATGTCATGGCCAATAAGTCTGCATCACTATAAATAATATATTTAATATAATGTGCTCTTTCCTAGTACAACACTCTCCAAGAAAAATTGCCTAAAATAAATTATAGTTTCTCTACTATTAACTCCTAGTCTATTCTTAATACTATGCATCTCTTTTATTTATATTTTTACCCACTAAATTTTGGTATTAGACTTTTGGAAAGTATCAATTTGACTTATCTTCACCATACATGAATTTTTCATACACATATGGCTCTTACACATCCTTATCCTATATTCACATGCTCTCTATGGGTTTAATCTATCAGTCACCTAAAATAATTCATTAGTATGTGTCTAACCTATTCAAAATCATACTCAAACTATCTCTGAATCATCAGATCATTATTATTATATGTTAGATGAATTTTTCAGATTCAAATAGCTACATAATTATAGATTTATCTAATCTTACTTGACATGTGTCAAGAAATGGTCATTTTTCAAATTTGAATCCTTCTTGTGGGTTGGCACATATGTTTCACATGTTGGTGGCATGATAAATACCCAAAGAGTCTCATATAAATACACAATAAGTCTAATCCTATTTTATCATCTATCATTTCCAATGAATCTATTCTAACACTTTCACATTTAAAAGGACTATCCTAAACTTACCCAACTCAATATCAATCACTGCATCTAAATTAAATCCAAGTTTTCTATTTTTCAAATGTCAAATTATAAATTACAAGATGAATTCATAAAAGGAGTATTACTGAACACATACACCTAACAGGGAGAAGTATGTGTCATTTGGATTCCCTCTTTATAGTATTGGATATGTAGGTAACATTCAACTATTCATTTGGGAGTGGTTGAGGTTAGCCCAACCAACCTCTTTCCCAATTTGCAAGCAAAACCTAGTGTCAAAAGTGGATCTAAGGTTTAAACAAAGGAAAGAATATATAATTTTATCTACACAGCCCTGAAGGTTGTTGAACATATAAAATACATCTATAGATGTAGATGTATAGCCTTGAGAAAATATAGATTGGTTATACCTCCTTGGATGAATCCATCAAAAGTAGCTAGTATCAAAAGTACCCATGCATCTAGAGATTCTGGAAGTATCCTGCATAGTGGCCATAGTTTGTGCTTGATCTGAGCAACTTAGTCAAATTCTAAGTGTTTTGGGCCACTTGTACACTGTCTTAGTCCTAAATATAATAGTAACAAGCCAAGTATCTAATTCCTCTTAGTGTTTTCCATATATAACAAATGCACTTGTTTAGTCACATCCTATTATAATATTCATATTTTTAATTAATTATATTATATTAAAAAAATTGAATTCTCCCTAGCTTTATCTTGTTTAGTTTCACATAAATAAAAAATAAGGTAAAACATATAGGGGAAACCATTTTTTGTATTGAACATTTAAAAATCTAATATCTAATATCAGAATTGACTGTGACCAACATCAGAATTTATGTCAAGAAGGAAACTAATTGTAGCCATAGCATCAACTAATCTAATATCTACATGATGAACTTGCTAAAAATGTATGTACTAGAAATATTGGTTCAAATTGTCCACCATTATTTTATAAGGAAGGAGTTTATCATCATTTGCTTGGGATTTTTCATTAACTTTATTGATAATAATATTTGAATCCCCATAATCTAAGAGATACTTGATGCCCCATTGAAGAGATTTAGGCTCTCATAATTTTCTATGTTATTAGTGCAAGGAAATCTGATTTAAAATGCTTTGTGGATAAGATCACCTTTTGGAGTCATGATAAAAATACTTAACCTTGAGCCATGGTTGGTGAAATGTCTATAAAAATATAATTACCACTATGTTGATTCATCCAAGGAAAATATAACTTCATTAGGATAGTCTATGGTTAATGGATATATATATGTTAATGGTGTTTTTGCCAATGTGTCTACAAGAATTTTCCTTTGATATCCTTCTTATTAACATACTCAATATCAAAATCACTTAAGAAAAAACCCACTTGACCATCCTCCATGTTAGCGCTATTTTTGAAAGGAGTTATTTAAATGGATTGATTTTGTAAATGATTTTAGTTTGATTACCAAGCATGTAATGTCAAACTTTTTGGTAATTAAAACCATCTAATAGACATGCCTTTCAATTGTAGAGTAGTCAAAATCATAAGATACCAAATTAAGGCTAGTTTCCAAATTCACCTGATAGACTTGTTCACCTAGAGCGATCTTGTCCCCATACCAAATAATGGCTAGTTTTGATATTTGAAATATCCTTTTAGGTCTTCTTGCACATTTCATAAGGTTAGATAAATGAAATTGTCTAAAGGTTTCACAATAAATACAAATCAAATGTCATTCATTATTCGTAGCTTGGACTATTTATTGAACACTCATACACTATTTCACATTGAGAAAATATGTCCTATTTTTTCCAAATTCAAAATCATTCAAAAGACAAGTCTAAAGCATCTTAAATCAAGTCAAGAGTTATCATTTTGAAGTATCAAAGCCATATTTATAGGTGCATATGTATAGTCAAGGAGCACAATTTCTCAATCCCTCTAGGTGAGAGAGTTACGTGTGGCATGATTCCCTCTTTGAAGTATCTATACATGTAGGTAGCGTTTAATCATCAAGGAAATGATTAGGGTCAGCTCAGCCCATTACACTTTCCCTCTCTTTTTTGTAGGCTTATATCTCTCACAAAAACCTTGGGGTTTCCAAATAAAAATAAAGAAATAAATGACTTATACATGGTAAAAATAGAATCACAATAATTTAGCTCTCTCAACAAACAGATGTGTATAAGGTGGACTAGTTATAGTTACATCATAGTCAACGTACACAAGTCTATAGTCAAAGGATGTGAATGATGTGTTTTTGTCAAGGCAAAGTGGACCAAGAAACATTTTTAGATTATGTTCCTGATTCTAAGTTTTCATATTTCTATTTTATTTTGATTTTCACTATCAGTTATCAGTCACAATCAACATAGATAAGTCTACAGTCAACAAACACGACCGAACTACATTGATGCCTAGGGAGCATGGAAATGTCGAGAAGCAATTTAATATTATGCATTTGATCATGCACAATCATAGCCCTTCTTTTTGTTGATTAACACTATCAGACATTAGAAACAATCAACAAAAAAGTCCAAATCTAAGCTAAGTACATTTATTCTTAGTGTTTTTCTAAAATAACATATTTCCATATTTAGCAAGTTATAAATCATAACTGTTAATAGTTGTATATATTTATCATTATGAGCTCTCTCAAGTTTTACACCTATTTACACAAACATTTAACTGTCAAAACAAAACCATGGTTAAACAATTAGTTAATATATTATGCATTCTTCTCATTTTTATCTCTAATTATTTTACAAGATATAATAGTAAAAGACTACAAGTTCTTAAGGAGAATGTTGGATGTCATTGAAAATTAACTTGTTGAACTAGCTACTTAATCTTATAAGGTCTTAAAATCTGAAAAAAATATTTTTTTAAATATAATAGTATCATATTTATTATAAGAATTATTTATTTAAGAATTTATAGTTTGATTGTGAAGATACTTTTCTAGATAATAAAATATGTTCATGTTGTCTTACATTTGTATACTCGTGTTAACATCCTCTTCATATCTAGTACTAAAAAATCCACCATTTATGGAGTCATGCTTTGATGCAAACATTATAATCAACCACCTTTACTCATAATTACAGCTTAGGACTTGTCCAACCTAGTGGAGATAATACTTACAAATTTGATACTAAAAGCAATTCATAATGGCTCAATTAATAATATTAGTAAAGATAAAACATATATTATAATCATGTAGAGAACAAAGAATAGAGGTAGGAAGAAAATGTGAATAGATGTCATGGCCAATAAGTTTGCATCACTATAAATAATATATTTAATATAATGTGCTCTTTCCTAGTACAACACTCTCCAAGAAAAACTGCCTAAAATAAATTATAGTTTCTCTACTATTAACTCCTAGTCTATTCTTAATACTATGCATCTATTTTATTTATATTTTTACCCACTAAATTTTGGTATTAGACTTTTGGAAAGTATCAATTTGACTTATCTTCACCATACATGAATTTTTCATACACATATGGCTCTTACACATCCTTATCCTATATTCACATGCTCTCTATGGGTTTAATCTATCAGTCACCTAAAATAATTCATTAGTATGTGTCTAACCTATTCAAAATCATACTCAAACTATCTCTGAATCATCAAATCATTATTATTATATGTTAGATGAATTTGTCATATTCAAATAGCTACATAATTATAGATTTATCTAATCCTACTTGACATGTGTCAAGAAATGGTCATTTTTCAAATTTGAATCCTTCTTGTGGGTTGGCACATACGTTTCACATGTTGGTGGCATGATAAATACCCAAAGAGTCTCATATAAATACACAATAATTCTAATCCTATTTTATCATCTATCATTTCCAATGAAGTCTATTCTAACACTTTCACATTTAAAAGGACTATCCTAAACTTACCCAGCTCAATATCAACCACTAGAATTAACACCTAGCCAAATTCTAAAGCATCTAAATCAAATCCTAATTTTCTATTTTTCAAATGTCAAATTATAAATTACAAGATGGATTCATTAAAGGAGTATTATTGAACACGTACACCTAACAGGGAGAACTATGTGTCATTTGGATTCCCTCTTTATAGTATTGGATATATAGGCAACACTCAACTATTCATTTGGGAAGCTCAACCAGCCTCTTTCCCCATTTTGCAAGCAAAAGCTAGTGTCAAAAGTGGATCTAAGGTTTAAACAAAGGAAATAATATATAATTTTATCTACATAGGCCTGAAGGTTATTGAACATATAAAATACATCTACAGATGCAGATGTATAGCCTTGAGAAAATATAGATTGGTTATGCCTCCTTGGATGAATTCATCAAAAGTAGCTAGTATCAAAAGTACACATGCATCTAGAGATTCTGGAAGTATCCTGCATAATGGCCATAGTTTGTGCTTGATCTAAGCAACTCAGTCAAAATTTAAGTGTTTTTGGCCACTTGTACACTGTCTTAGTCCTAAATATAATAGTAACAAGCCAAGTATCTAATTCCTCTTAGTGTTTTTCATATATAACAAATGCACTTGTTTAATCACATCCTATTATAATATTCATAATTTTAATTAATTATATTATATTAAATAAACTAAATTCTCCCTAGTTTCACATAAATAAAAAATAAGGTAAAACATATAGGTGAACCCATTTTTGGTATTGAACATTTAAAAATCCTAGGTGCCCTTTGTGTTTCTTCCATCCTTTTATAGATTTAGATTTCTGAATCTAAATTTCATTTTTAGAATTGATTTATATTTTCAAAAATTACTCATGGCTATAATGGATATACATGATTTTTATTTTATAACTCAAGATTGTAATCATTATGTGTTGTTTTCATTCAATATGTAAAATATATAACTATGTATTTTCATTGGTAAAATCTGTGTGCAATAATTCTAAGGTTGAAACTAATAATGAAAAAACTTTAGTCTTCCTTAATTCATATTCTCTAAACACCCAATCTGAACTCATATCGGTTACTACTAGACTCCAAAAGGTATGCATGACTCCTTTTATTCCTCATCCCCCTAGACATCAAGATTATAATAGTTACCATTCTATTCCCATTATTTTCCCTATGCTTATATTAGATTCTGCAATCCATGTTGTCATTGCTAGAAGAGGTAGGGTGCCCCACTTGCATGGTAAAGAAGAGGTATTCAACATGTTATTCCTAAGCCCCATACACCCACCACATTTACAACCAATAATAAAAAAGGATCTAATATCATCAATCAACTAAAAATAACCCATGCTATGATTTCCATTCAAGTTATTAAAGAGATAACCTATTTACAAGGACATCCTATATGAGGGAAAAATCATATCAAAGTCAATCTACCATTGTTCATTCAAGCTAAAATTCAAAATAAAGGAGTCAAACATGTATTGATAAATAATGGATCAAGGATGAGTATCTGTAAAATAAATTTATTATAATAATTAGTTGTCAATATGAATACTATTCAAAAATCATATCAAAGTGTAAAATAATTTGATGACATCTCACATCATATACTTGGATCATTATCATTGGATGTGACAGTAAAACCCAAGACATTTCCTACACTATTTTAGGTCATGACTTATAATCTACTTTACAATTAGCTCTTGGATCAGCTTTGGATACATGTTATGGAAGTATTACCATCTACACTACACATTTGTGTGAAATGTATGCATGATGGATATGTGTATACATGTCCTACAAAGAATGACCCCTTCAAATATTGTAAAATAATGCAACTTAAAAATGAGGGTAATACACAATCAAACTTCATATATTCCATCAATACATATTCCAATATGAAAAATTCATACATATCAGGTTGGAGAATCTCGTAAATCAAATGACAATGAACTAGTTATGAAAATTAACGAAGGATCAAAGAAAGAACCAAAAGTTACTATCAACCTAAAAGAGAATATTCCATATCTCCCTCTTTTGGTAAATTTAGAAAATCCAAATAGCATATACATATAAGATGATGATAGTTATGATGATAATAACATGCCAAGGAATATAGATGAATATTCAACAAAATTAAATTTCAATCCTATAGATCTCGATGAGTACTTATATCATAGTTTGTTCATAGTTATAGGTCCAAGGGAGTATCATGACAACTCATATATAAAGAAAAAATTAAAATTTCCTACCCAAGAAAAATCCAAAGATGACTTACAAAAGAAAATTTTAAACTTTATGTTTATCAGTTGCATCACTTAAAGATAAGATCACATATGTCCACACTCACGATCATTTTATTTTAACTCTCCATTAAAGATATTTGTGCCTCAAAATATTTCATCTTAATTATGGGTTCAAAAATAGAATACATCTAAAATTAATGGTTCAACAAGTTTACATAAGGTTAATTAAAATCCAAGTAAATTTATAAGAGATACGCTTCAAAACAAGTTAATCATTTTTCTTCATGCACATCTAGTAAAGATATCCAAACACTATTGTGCCTATCATATAATACATGGACATCATACAAATAATTGTTGGACATTACAACTACATATTGAAAATATTAAAAGGCATTATTACAGTAATCCACCCACCATATTACATATACTATTCACCCCCATCCATGAAGTATGTGGCACACAGTAATTGATATTGGACATGTATATAGATCTCCCAATGAGGGGATATTTGACTAGTTTGAATATAATGCATTGTACATAGATCCTTAATGTTTTCGTGATTGTTTACTTTCTCTGCTCTTTGTTGGGAATCTAGAACAACAAACATGCTCTGATACCACTTGTTGGGATTTAGGAATCACAATTGATTACCAAGCAACTTAAATGCAGAAATTAACCAGAATGCACAAGTAACTAGAATTCATAAATAACACAGAATATGAGAGACAATACCCAATTGTATTAATACTCTTACAGAAGAAAATTACAATAAAGAAGTGCCACGGTCTTCTTACACCTCCAAGGCTTCCCACACCTCTAGGACTCTCAGTAATCTTTCCTCAAAGCTCTCTCTCTCAATTACGGTCCCAACACACAACTTAAAAACAGAGTTGGTGTTCACCTCCAACCAGTCAGTATCACTACTGCCAGTACACCGAGTATACACACATACTCAACCGAGCACACAACACACTCCAAGTAGATCTCCCATGAACTTGCAACAACCTGCAACTCAAATGATCTTACTTTGGAAGGAACTACCTTGCCTTCCTCTTTGCTCTCCAACCGAGTACACACCGTACTCCAAGTAGATCCTGCCTGATCTTGCTAACTGTTGTGTTGCTGATCTCCCTGATCTTACTGCCACCTGCAGATCAATCTGGTCTTGCACATCTGTCGACCAATCTAGTTTTGCACACCTGCAAACCTAGATATTGCACGTACAAACACCTGCAAATCAATGGTCCTACTTACACATGTAGATCTCCAAACGTGGCCTTGCACACCTGCTGACCAAGATCCTACATACATGAAGAATCTTTCTGATTCTCCAAACCAACACCCACACTTGGCACTGTGGCACTAGGAGGAACACACCTTGCTCTCTTCACTCTGAAGGATCTAATTTTTGCTCTCTTACTCTCTAGCACACTTTACAATACAGCCCATGAGTCTATTATATAGATCCCATGCAAACAATAATTAGACATCTAATTACAATAATTAGATCCGCAGCTTCAAGTCTATAATTGGCCTTCTACATGCAAACAACCAGTTCGTTAACTAACTGTTCGTGCAACTGACAGTTATAGAACCGCACAGGCGACCGATGTCGATGCCTGTCTGCCTGGAGGTGACCGACGTTGGCCGACTCCTGACCAACGTCAGTTGCTCTGCTCACTGGATATGACCTACGTCGATTGATCAGACCGACGTCGGTTGCTCTGCAACTTAGCAACCTCTCAGCAACCTCCTTCTTTGTTTGCATCAGTGAGGCTTTTAGCTTTACAACCTAACAATCTCCCACTTGGAGATAAACAGCTGCACTGTACCTGTACTTGTACACCGTCTAATCTATTTCCTGGCTTGTATTCCTCTTCAAGCTCAACCTTGAAGACCAACCACCACAACACCTGTGGTGCACCTCCTGTCATCCAAGTAACCTATCGCATCCACATCTACAAACACATGTAGAAAAGAACTTGACCCTGCATAGCATGTGCACCTGCTACTGGTCCCTCTCAGATACCTGAGAATCCACTAAACTGCCCTCCAGTGCTTCTTTCCCAGATTGGCTCCAAACTTTCTGACAGCTCCCACTGTGTGGGCAAACCTAGGTCCAGTACGCATGTACTTAACCTCATCATGTGAATCAAGACACTTGTTCATAGAACTGTCCAATCCATCGGTGTGCTAACCGGTTTCACACAATCATCTAGAGACAAAATCAACCTGTGATCTTTCATGTCTCTATAACACACTTATGCCAAAGAATTTTGCTGCTCTAAATTCCTCATGACATACCACTGAACTAACTTTACCTTTAGTTCAGCAAAACCCTACATGTATGAACCTGCAACAAGCTCATCATCCACATACAATAACAGGATAATGTCGCGACCATCATCCACCTGGTAAAGAAAACCACAGTAGTTACACTGACATTGACTAAAGCCATGCTTTGTCATCCACCTGTCAAACCTGTACCACTGTCCTACAGCTTCCTCAAGACCATATGACCTGGCCTTCCGTCTCACGTATCCATTCTCTCTATTCTTTAACTAAGGTATCCATTCGTCTTTCAGTGCTTTCTTTCGGCTGGCAACCCTACCAAATCTTTCATTTGGTTCTGCATCCTATTCATGCCATGTTCCCATTGTTTCCTAGATCCTTCCTGCTCTGCAGTGAGCAACGAGTATAAAGAAGAGGAACAACGAATTTGAGGCTTACTTACCCTTTCAGTCCTCCATATGGGCGTTTGAGACTCTTTGACAGCTTGCTGTCTGCCCAAAATCTGTCTCAGTGACCGACCTCGGTTACCACACAATCTACATCTGATCGATGTCAGTTCCATGCGACTATCTTTTCTATCGACGCCAATTTTTTGATCGACGTCGGTCTTACCTGGTCACCGACGTCGGTTCCCTGACCGATGCCGGTGGCCACCCTACCCAAGACCACCGGCTCTGGTCTGCACATGACCGACATCGGCACCTGTCTATTCGACGCCGGTTCCCCCTGATCGACGTCGGTACCTATGTTCTCTTGTGAGTGATGACTTTTTACCCGTGAGCTCTCTTTGGATCAAAACCCTATCCAAACTGCCCTGCTCAGAGTTACTCAGTCCCATCCGCTGATCTCTGTCCATCATCTCCTCCATAAACACCAAGGCTTTCCAGTTCTTAAGTCTATCAAAGACATCTGACTTCTTCTTAAGAACATGCATCTCATTCTTGCTCATGTGACTAAGCCTACAAAGCCACGTCTTCGCAATAGAAGAAGAATCAGTAATATAAGTAGATAGATAAATGATACCTACTTTTTTACCACCAGCTAATTCAAGTGCATCTGTTGTGAGAGTTTCTGTGCATCTCTCATCACCCAACTTTCTAGAAAAAATTAGCCTTATCTTTAGAACCGGGCCCTGCATGACCTCCTTCAACACCCATGTGTTGGCCGCCTGCAATTTCAGCTTCACTTCCCCTTTGCCAATTCTTTGACAAGGCACACCAGCCCCTAAATAAATCTTTTCAAAGTCTCCAAGGACCTTAACATGGAAAAATACTCTATTTCGGGCTGCATGGAAAGAGGCAACAGAATCTATAAAACAAGATTCTACTTTATCCAAGGAACATCCCAGAGCATCTTGTGCAACAACACTTGCAACATCTGCTTCTTTAGTTCCTTCATGTTGATCTTCTACCAACCAACAATATTTTTTTATCTGCTCTTTCTTTCCATAACACCGTAATTGACCATTCGTGCTTTTCAGTTCTTCCATTCTTAGCTTACTTTCTTCTGCCATTGCTATACTCTCACTCAATCAGAAACCCCTGAGAGTGACCTGTAATCAAACATAAACCTGCTCTCTGCAACCTTAGCTCGGATACCACTTGTTGAGAATCTAGAACAACAAACATGCTTTGATACCACTTGTTGGGAATCTAGAACAACAAACATGCTCTGATACCACTTGTTGGGATCTAGGAAGCACAATTGATTACCAAACAACTTAAATGTGGAAATTAACCAGAATGCACAAGTAACTAGAATTCAGAAATAACATAGAATATGAGAGACAATACCCAATTGTATTAATACTCTTACAAAAGAAAATTACAATAAAGAAGTGCCACAGTCTTCTTACACCTCCAAGGCTTCCCACACCTCTAGGACTCTCAGTAATCTTTCCTCAAAGCTCTCTCTCTCAATTACGGTCCCAACACACAACTCAAATACAGAGTTGGTGTTCACCTCCAATCAGTCAGTATCACTACTGCCAGTACACAGAGTATACACACATACTCAATCGAGCACACAACACACTCCAAGTAGATCTCCCATGAACTTGCAACACCCTGCAACTCAAATGATCTTACTTTGGAAGGAACTACCTTGCCTTCCTCTTTGCTCTCCAACCGAGTACACATCGTACTCCAAGTAGATCCTGCCTGATCTTGCTACCTGTTGTGTTGCTGATCTCCCTGATCCTGCTGCCACCTACAGATCAATCTGGTCTTGCACATCTGCCGACCAACCTGGTTTTGCACACTTGCAAACCTAGATTTTGCACACACAAACACCTGCAAATCAATGATCTTACTTACACATGTAGATCTCCGAATGTGGCCTTGCACACTTGCTGACCAAGATCCTACATACATGAAGAATCCTTCTGATTCTCCAAACCAGCACCCACACTTGGCACTTTGGCACTAGGAGGAACACACCTTGCTCTCTTCACTCTGAAGGATCTAATTTTTGCTCTCTTACTCTCTAGCACACTTTACAATACAACCCATGAGTCTATTATATAGATTCCATGCAAATAATAATTAGACATCTAATTACAATAATTAGATCTGTAGCTTCAAGTCTATAATTGGCCTTCTACATGCAAATAACTGGTTCGTTAACTAACTATTCGTGCAACAGACAGTTTCAGAATCGCATAGGCGATCGACGTCGGTCCCTGTCTGCCTGGAGGTGACCGACATCGGCCGACTCCTGACCGACGTTGGTTGCTCTGCTCACTGGATATGACCGACATCGGTTGATCAGACCGACGTCGGTTGCTCTGCAACTCAGCAACCTCTCAACAACCTCCTTCCCTGTTTGCATCAGTGAAGCTTTTAGCTCCACAACCTAACAATCTCCCACTTGGAGATAAATAGCTGCACTATACCTGTACCTGTACACTGTCTAATCTATTTCCTAGCTTGTATCTCTCTTCAAGCTCAACCTTGAATACCAACCACCACAACACCTGTGGTGCACCTCCTGTCATCCAAGTAACCTGCCGCATTCGCATCTACAAACACATGTAGAAAAGAACTTGACCTTGCATAGCATGTGCACCTGCTGTTGGTCCCTCTCAGATACCTGAGAATCCACTGAACTAGCCTCCAGTGCTTCTTTCCCGGATCGGCTCCAAAGTTTCTGACAGCTCCCACTGTGTGGGAAAACCCAGGTCCAGTACGCATGTACTTAACCTCATCATGTGAATCAAGACACTTGTTCATAGAACTGTCCAATCCATCGGCGTGCTAACCGGTTTCACACAATCATCCGGAGATAAAATCAACCTGTGATCTTCCATGTCTCTAGAACACACTTATGCCAAAGAATTTCGCTGCTCCAAATTTCTCATGACATACCACTGAACTAACTTTACCTTTAGCTCAACAAAACCCTGCATGTATGAACCTGCAACAAGCTCATCATCCACATACAGTAACAGGATAATGTTGCGACCATCATCCACCTGGTAAAAAAAATCACAGTATTACACTGACATTGACTAAAGCCATGCTTTGTCATCCACTTGTCAAACCTGTACCACTATCCTGCAGCTTTCTCAAGACCATATATATATAGCTAACTCAGCCATATAGTCGATAGTTGTGGAAGATGATTTACTATGGTGCTATTATTATCCTAATAGGTTCTCTTAAAAATACACTATTGTGGTTCACATATATAATGGGGGGCATATTTCTTGCTTTCACTTCCTCCAAATTGCCATACTCTTACATGTGGTGCAAATTATGCCTTAGTTGTGTTATGGATTGTTTGGATTTGTACCAATATTATATTTAGTAGCCTTTCCCATTAGCCTTACATGAATGTATTAATGTAAACAAAATATTAAAAAGAAAAAAACATAAAAATAAAATATTCTAAAAAATCAAAATCAAGACCTAAGCATGACATGTTAGCTACTTTGAATTCTTCCTTTATGTTATTAATCACATGTTTGGTATAATAAATATCCTTTTCATACGCACATGAATTTCATGGTATGTATTAGTGAGGTTTAGGAAATATAGGTTATACATGATACATAAATGCAAAGATGCATGAGACTTTTATACCCAAGGGCCATGTCAATGTTCGGGGAATCTCATTCCATAGGTTACAATATTATAAGTTAATATCTATATGAACTTTCCATTTATCATGTCAAGCTAGATTCATTCTTACACATGTCTTGCTTTTTCTAATTTTCCTTATAGTGTTCATTTCATAGATATGTTGTTTTTCTATGTTGTGATATTGGCATAGATAGATAGTGTAGACTAGTATTGATTTGTGAAGATTCATTGATGTTGTTTTATTTCATATAGGATAATAATTGATTATTCTTTGTGTGGTCCTTGCTTGCTTATGTGAATATTTGTTTGATTGAATGTACCAATTTACGCCTCTTTCTTTGGCCCTTGCCTTACTTTATTGCTTTTGCTTGATTGTGCTTTTATTATGACCTTTATCTTTTTTTTTTATAATCAAAATGATGCCAAGAAGAAAATAGAAATATGTTGCATAAACAAAGTAAACCCTAATAATAACACTAGAGTTATATTTTATTGATAAAAATATCCTAGAACACATCAATACAGAAATAATAATAGTGTGAAACTAATTATAAATAAAGCACCTAACAGAGGATCTTTCCCAAATCAAAATTGATGTTATTGTATAATGTTGGTATAGCCACCCAAAAATATGATTACTAATTTAAAAAAAATCAATCTAGTGCAATCTCTATATGATATTTCACACAATAAACTAGAAGGAAACATCTCTGATCTTTGGAGACAAGGATTTTCATCCCTAAATTTATAGATGAGCTCTACTTGTTGTAGCCACCCAATTTAAATCTAAAAATATGTGAAATGAACATATATCGATTCTATTAAGGTTGATAAACCTCTATTTATTCATTGACATGATCCAAACCCAAGCACCTAACCTTAGTGTCAAATAATAAATATTATTTTAATTTGATATGACAATAATATCATTTAATAATCAAGTACCACATAACATGGTGCTAGTGTAATAACATTAAAATGCCCAAGTATTCAATAAACCTTGACCTCTCATCAATAAATCAACCATAGCTTGATAAATTATTGCTAGAAAGATTCGAGGTAAAATATCATGGACAACTTACTCACACTGTATCCAACAATAGGTTTCATGACATGGTCTTATTCCATTAGCCCTCCAAAATCTCCTAAGACATAGGAACAATGTTTGCCTAGGACACTTATAACAAACACGTACACTAAAAATATTCAAAGGAATGAACAATGTCAACAATAAAAAGCCCCCTTTGGGTAAATCCCCCTTGAAGAGACTAATAGTGAGGAACCTGCCTCCAACTGAGCTCCTAAATAATAGGAATATATCCTAAAATATAGGAAATGGTCCAAAACTCATGAAAATACTAGGGATAAATGAATGAAACCAATTCTCACCTGTATATACATCTATATAAATCACCAATCATCCATCAAGAAGTATATAAATGGGATTGTGGGTCCCATGCATGTTGACTCAGTACAAAGGGGACATTACAAGTCAACCCTTGGAATTTCTTTCTCACAAGCAATGTAATTTCTAATGTTCATTATCTCTGGCCAATCCCAAATAACATCCTCTATGGGTAATCACCTCCAATGGACCAAATACTCTTTGATGGTCTTATTCTTAAATATTTTCTCTTGTGTGTCAATAATGACACTTAAAACCAATAAAAGTTAACCCTCATCATATAAGGGTGGAAAATAAGTTGATGGCACAATATGTTGTCCAAATGCATTTTTAAGGTAAGACACATGGAAAACATTGTGAATCTGACCACCTACTAGCAACTCCAACTCATAGGCCATCTCTCCAATTCTCCACAATACTTTGTATTGTCCATAGAAGTGAGGTTTGAAATTTTCAGCCTGACTTTGTGTTAGGAACATTTTAGTTAGTGCTCACATTATTAGTTGTTTAGGTAGTATAATGGTAATATTATTATGAGTTGTCATGCAACTCATTAATAATATATTGTGATATTAGGATGGATGTATGTAAGTGAGTTGTTATACAACTCACGTAGATAGGTGTGTGAGAGTTTATTAGGAGATAAGATAGAAACAAGAGAGATAGATTTGTGAAGGAGAAGATCAGAGTTGACTCCTTATTTTAAGGATCAATCTCTCTTATATATTGTAATCTCCTATGAAAAAATGACATCCCGAATATAATTTAGATAGAATTATATTTGTGTGTATTAGATTTCATTATGTAATTTTATTTGTGTTTAGTTTATAAAAGTTTAAACCAACAATATTATTTAGTATCAGAGGAGGGTCTAGATCATGATGGGAGTAACTTGAGAAATGCTTTGCTCACTTCTCGTGATTTGTTTCTGTGGACTGTGTTCTCAGTTTGAAGGAGAGAAAAGATCTTGTCGTGGCAAGACTGATATTTGACTTGCATTGGAGGCTTTGTGATTTAATATTTATGGCGTTATTAGATTACATATAAAACTTCGTATCTCAACCCATGCCATCTAGACAACCGAGTGCTTGCTCTTATCAGAATTATGTGACTGTGATCAAATCATGATATGTATCATCAAGATTTTATACCACATAGTTTGCAGCACTGTGTCAGCGTCCATCCTCGTTCAAGACCAGAGAAGGTGAAAATAAACTCAGTTATTTATATATAAATTTGTGTAGCGACTTATTATACCATACGATCTATGCAATGGTTTTGTTAAGATGCAATAGACCTCTCACTATATTGGTTTATGTGCATTGATCAATTTTCTCTTATCTGGTTCGTGAAATCTGACAAATCCATCCACGACACCCGTGTGCAAATTCGACGGCTTGTGATCCACTCCAATGTGCAACTTGGAGCTTCATACTACATTCAGCGTCATTCACCGTCGTCCACCTATGCGCATACCTGCTCAAATTCGTTGCTTAGCCTATCACCATGTGATAGATAACACAAAATTATTAGCGTCAAGCAGAGATTTAACATTTTTACTTGTCTTAATTTCCCCTGGCTTTCCTTTGCATTTTTTGAGATAGCCCAGAGATACACGACAAACATTTTAGATCTGACCCGAGCATGCTATCATGTCGCTTGATATTCCACGTGGAAATGAAGTCTATGCATTTCCAAATTTGTCCATGAATTGCTGCATGCCACCGCATACACTACCAGGTCAAGTTATAAAAGGATGTGGTTTTATTAGCGTTTATATTATTTTTGGTCTTAAAGCTTTAGTTTGAGCTTTTGTCAATTGCTTAGGTATAGTTGAGTTGAATAGATAAAAACTATGATTAAAAGTTTTTTATTCCTTGATATTAGTGAAAAAAAAGTGAGTCAAGTCCACTATTTTTTTAGTTCAATTTTGTTTATTCAGTGGAGTACGGCTTGGATCTATTATAATTTTATAAATCTTTTGTATAGGTAATAGTTTGAGTGTTGTCGGTCATTAAATGTTTTTGTATGTTGTAAAAATAGTCTTTGACAATATTTTAGTTTTGTATGTATTGTTAAAATAGGTTTTAGTTTAAATAGATGTCAAAGACTTTTTATTATGTCATTGTCAAAATGTTATTCAAAAATGTCGACAGTTGAGTTGATTTTTATCAAGAATATGTTCGTCGAAAATCCAAAGTGTCAAAGGCATCTTTTTGTCAAAAGAGTCAAGTCAAAAAGTCAAAGTCGTTTAGACTTAGGTGTCATATAGAGTCATTGCCAAAAATTGTAAAATATAAGAATATTTGTCTCTTGGACACATTTTTGCTTCTACGCGACGTCTGGATTGTGGGGGGTTTCTCCTCAAAATCTTCATATGAGCTTTATCGACACATGTATTGAGTAATCATCTTCACTCTCTGGAGGATGGAGGAAACGGAGGCTGGAGGTTTCAGAGGCTCTTGTCAATCACCATTGAGGATCAATCTCTCTTATATATTGCAATCTCCTATGAAGAAATGATATTCCAAATACAATTCAAATTGAATTATATTTGTGTGTATTAGATTTCATTGTGCAATTTTATGAGTTTTTAGTTTGTAAAAGTTTAAACCGGAAATATTACTTTGTTTCATGGAAAGTTTCTTTTAAGGTTGCAACCATAGAAAAACCAAATCTCCAACCTCAAATGATCTCTTAGTATGGTGTTGGTTTGCGTAATTTGATTATGATTTTGTACCTACTACAAATGGTCTCTAAATGACCTCAAAGTGTCTCTGATATGCTCCAAAACATCGCCAACTATCAGTACATGGTTGTAAGTGGACACCAAATAAGTGAATGTAATTGCATCATATCCATATAGTGTCTTAAATGGACATGTGGTAAGTGGTATTATGACAATGCTCTTTAAGGTACAACCACGTAATCCACATTGTTTGATGATTTGTGACACGGTTCTTTAAGTACCCTTAGGTCCACTAACACATGTTATTACTTTGATTTAATAATTGTCAGTCGAGGGTGGTGTCCAATGTTGTATGTAATAGGTAAAAAGGATATAGTCTCTTAATAGTTCTTTTCTTAGGATTGAATATGAACTTGGAAATAAAATACAAACTAATTAATCTAATTTTTGAAAGTAAATCAAACATGTGTTCTTTTTAATGAAGTAAATAAATTAAAACTAAAGATAATATTAGAATAATTCTAACTTAACCTAAAAAATTGATGCATACTTTAAATAATAATTTTATTGGAAAGAAAATATTTAGTAACAAAAATAAATCTATTCTAATAAATACCAATGAAATGTCTCTTCTCCTTGGGTAAGTGGGCCCTTATTCCTCCATTGGATTAGGATTGAAACTAATCATGAAAATGCTATTAAAAATATTGGAAACTCAAAGATGTAACGTATTCATAATTATGCTACTAAAAAATAAATTTACATCAAAGTGTTTGAAAGTTATATTTATAATACATCACTCTCAATATATTTGTCAATATTCAAAGAATATAGAACTATCTATCTATTATCATGGGAAGTTTTGTTTCTTAACTAAAATCCTAAAAAAAAATCAATCACTTATCCCATTTGTCAAAAGACAAGTGTGGGAAAACATTAGTAAAATATTCTTATTCAAATATTACTACTTATCCCATTTTTTTGGGAACAAAAAATGGGAGTGTTTTTTTTAAAGACTTTTATTAAGATTCTACTATTATTCATCCCTACCATCTAGGAGACAGACATAAAATAATACTAAATGGATTTGATTGTTTTAAGATTTTAATCTTCTTTGCTCAATATTTACAATTATCAACATTCAATTACTTATATTTCCTTGGAAGAGTCCTAACACCACTTGTTCAGTCTTAAAAAATAGAGTACTATGACCATTTTATGCTTCAGGTCCATTCACATGTTATATGGTCATGGAAATATACCTTTACACTTTTTATAGCTATTGCATAATATTTGGGAGCTATCAAGAATAGTCTGGCACCAAATTTCTATACAAATTCCAAGTTGGAATAGTCCGAAGTTGTTCTATCATTAACTCTATATAAAAATTTTGGAGTCAAACTAGTTTGGAGGCAACTCTGAAATGTTCTAAAATGTTTTGAAATTGATCTTGTTACAAGATCTCTGGTTCAAAACTTCAATCTCCATTCTTCAATGACTGATATGATCTAGTTTCCAATTATCTCATATTTATTTTCTAAAAAATGTTAGAACATAGAGGACAATCCACACCACATTTATTCCTAAAGAACAACTCAGATATATATCCTATATTTTACCTTAAACAAGTTAGAAGTTCCTAAATCACATCTAAATTCACTTTAAAACTAGTTCATGGAAGAAAAAAATGTTACTTGTTAGCTTGGATGAGACAATTTGTGGTCTCATCATTTCTCCCAAACTTAAGATATTGTAGGTTCTCCCATATATCCCCTGTCTCCTACTGCAATTATATACCTATGTAAAATTTCTCCAATTATCTCTATCAATATCGACATGTCTTTTGTTTTTCTTCTATTTTATTTTTCCATCTCTTAATTTTTTCCAATGGTTATTTTCTATTTGTGGTAGGTATGTGTTTCATCCCCATCCATTCATTCTACAATTGAGCTATTATTTTAACAAGGGTAATTTCCCTCTTAGATTGTTTGGGGAAGATATTTTCTTTTTATTGAAGGAGTTAGAGAGCCCTTCCCATCTTCTTTGCAAGCTAAAAAGGTTGAATTGAAGTTACTCATTATATATGTTTTGAAGTCATAAATGCATTCTATCAAATTTGCAACTGTTGCTCAAAATTTTAAAGATGTAAGGTGGTTTGATTTTATTGATAATTTTAAATGATTTGATTAAATTATTGTTAAATAATTAACACAATATCTCAATTTTATGACACTCCACAATACAAAATGTGCAATTTATAGGTAAGTCCTAACATTATCAGTCAAAATTCTAGTATCCCAAAGTAAAGGGAAGACTTTATTGACATCATGAATATTTATGGTGAACTAATTTAAATTAACTATAAATAAAGGGAGCCAAACCCTAAAGTGATATATAACAAAGAAAGGAAAAGTAAAGGGATTGTTAGAGATAGTCTTCCGGAGCCTTGGAAGGGGGATTCCTAGCTTGAGGTACTGTAGTACTGTGAATTACTTGGATCTCTTTGATAATAGCCTTTCAAGACAACTAAATCATTCTTGAAACTAGATTATAGGACCCATTCCTAACCATATTTTTATTTAAACCTATCTTAATGTCATTCATCTAGATGAAAATTAATTTAGTAGCATGAATCATCCACCTCGTTAATTTTATCCATTCCCACTGAGCTCATTGCACTTATATTAACGAATGGACATTGTTAATTCAAATCATGTTTTATATTATCAACCTTCTTGTCTTATATCAATCTCCATGCAATTTAGTGATACTTAATCAGCCCCATAAACCTAATTTGGTGATATTATATTGTTTTAGTATGTATAATGCAATCATGGAAGGAGGGAAACTAAATAAGTCAGCCTCTTATTCCCATGTTTCAGGATCATAACTCTTATGGCCACACTCAGACATTCAGTCACAGAGATTCGATTTGCATTCATCTAAACCAAGTGGAATACATATTCAGATCTGTCATTAAATTGGCTTATTCAATTACAAAAATACGGAGGAAAACTAATTTAAAAAAGTCTGGTCTTACACAGACCTCTTTGCCTTCCAATGGCAGCCTATAATCACCTACAGCTCAATGAAATTACAAACCATACAAAATCGTTGCATTGGTGTGCAAATGACTGCAAGATCAGATCTGGACTGTAGAAAATTCCTTGGGCAGTACACAAAATCTGCAGTGAAAGGAGGTAAGGTGAACAAGTCTCAAGTTGATCAAGCTCTATTCAACACCTTCACAATATTGATGAGGGTCAGTTGGTTTGATGCGGTTACTACCAAGCAACCATTTGGGTATCCGAGACCTAAAGATGTCTGTATTGATGCCAGTCGTGAACTAGCCTTGGATGCTGCCAGGCAGGGGAAAGTACTGCTCAAGAATAACGGTGAAGAGACCTTACGGCGCCACCCGCCATCGCAAGTAATTTTAATGCACGCCGTGACAGAGGCCTGTAATGTTGGTGGGTACGATGTTCCAGCGAATGCATGGGTGAATTTTTCTATATGGGAAATGGGCAATGATCCCTAATTGTGGGAAAATCCTTTCGAGTTTAGGCCAGACCAGTTTCTGAGCACCGAGGTAGATTTGACAGGGAGTAAAAAACATAAAGATTAATCTGAATGGAATATGACACAACCCATTATACCATTCAGTCTCCAGCAGTTAAGCTGCTCAACCACTGAGTTATTTTTCTCTAAAGGATATATGTGGAGAGCGAAAACCCAGGCGAGATCCATTTTATAAAAATTTGAATCTAGGTAGATCCTGACTTTAAAGCTTCCACAAAATAAAAAATTAAAGCGAAAATGGCACAAGCTTATATCTATGCCCATCTAATACCATTGTATTTCATCACAATAGCAAAAGCGCCAACTAAAATACATTGAAAAATTGAATACTTACTGAAGAATCTGCAGAGCGCGTGGAGGAAAGAGATGTCAGGAACTTTAACCAACACATGCAGGTGATGGGTATGAGCAGTGGTGTCAAAACCAATGAGTGGGAACTGCAGCTTTCCCTTCACGCTAATTATTTCCCCTTAAAAACAACAGCGAATTATCCCTTCTAACCCTCCCCCAAAGTCAACTTTTTATTATAAAAAAATTAAGGGAGGAAAATTAAAGACGAAATTATAATTTAGAGACAAAATTACTCAAAACATCCCCCTTTAGTAGTGTGGGCTTTTATAGAATTCAAGCCTCCATACACAATAAATTCATATTTTTGGTCAAATTACATAATTTAGAGGGTTTATATTAGGATACATTATAGAGTTTTGAGGGTTTAGATTGTGATAGATTACAAAATTTAGAGGTTCAGATTGGTTCAAATTATCATTTTGTTATAAAGTATGGGGTAGATTTTTGTAGATAGAGAGAAATTTAGGGGTATATAGAATGCATATGCACTCATTTTTATGGCATAAGAGTGACAAGATATAGATATCAAATTGTCAATAGTGATTATAAGATTGTGTGAGGTTGTTGTGAATCAAGAACAACACTCAGCATTATCCTAGGACAAGGCCACATTGTTTGAACTTTTCTGCCCTATTTGAATGTCTCTAAGGTGTGGCTTCATTTCTCAGGGTTTTTAACCTATATGTAAATTTTGACAGAGGCACCCTTCCTTGTAAGTCATTTTTCTATTTAGATGTTTTATCTCCATTGCAGGAGTTGTGTGCCTTTTTCATCACTTTATTCTTGGCTCAATGAAAAGAAGGAACAAATACTGTAAAATTGGGGCAATGGGCAAACACTGAGGTTTTGTTTGACATCAACACCCCATGTGTTGAGCACTACCTATATACCACTATTCCGAAGAGGGATCAAACTCCATATAGTTCTCCCATGCTACAATGGTGTGTGTGCAATACTAGTAAAACACTATATGTTGGTGCAATCCTAGTGTAATTATGTTCTTGAACAAATGACTTGTAATATTGTTGTTGTATTCAAACCTAGCTCAATGCTTCTTGGGCTAGAGGGACTCAAAATTGGGAAGAATGTGTATTTTCTTCTCAATGTGTAGTTAGATATTCTGGGGATTGCAATGATAGAAGCCTCTAGTCAACAAATGGGTAGAAAATGTGTTTATATAGTGAACATTTTGGGATTTCTTCGAATTTGACTTGCTAAACATGCAAAATGTCCCATTGAAATGAATTTGAATTTGAGTGCAACTAGTCGTTAATTGGCGAGAGGACAAAACCAATTATTTCAGACACAATCGACTAACGAGATTGCCCTGAAAGAGTGTTTTCATCTGAGGAATAGAAACAATCAAATTGGAGGTATGGATCAACCAAGTAATGAGTCTAGGCTACTTGGAAAGAGGAATATGAAAATTTAGTATCAAAGTTGTCTTAGGATAAAGGGTCATCCATATAGAAGTAGAGAAATAATTGAGAATAGGCAAAATACGAATAAAAGGTGGTCACAAGTATATTTTTTTAACATGAAATGCTAATTTTAATGTCTACATAACTCTACCAACTCTTCAAAGGATTTAATATTTCCTTGAAACACTACTTGTCAAATCTTAGACTCCATGTTTTCCCTCTCTAAAAATAGCTCTTGTTCACAAGGTGAGTATTTAGTCCCACCAATCTTCTTGATGTTCTCCCGACCTTTTCAATATTTTTGTTTCAGCTTTCTTTGTCTTGACTTTCCCATTATTCTGAGTTTCCTTTCATAATTTCTATTGATTGCTTCATGCAGCGCCAAAATCTACATTAATTCCTCCAACTCAAATTCCAATTTCTGCAACCTCTGTTGCTTTTCTTTTATTTGCTTATGCAGCCTCTTTTTTCTTAGTTCTACTTCCAACTTGGCTATTTTTCTTTTCATATTGATATCATGTAGCAACTCCACCGTTGCATCTATAGCCATAGCCATAGCCAAAACTTTCCTATGAGCTATTATGTTCTCTACTCCATGTATCTGCACTAGATGCAATCACCTCTACTCAAAATTTCAGCAGCTTAGGACCTGCCCATCCCAATGGAAACAACATTTACAATTTACTATTAAAAGAAATTTATAACACTTCGATTAACAAAGTTAGTAAAACATATTCAAGAATTATACTCAGAGAATAATCAAGAAAGGTAGGGAGAAAATATGAAGCGTCACCATGGCCAACAAGTCTGCAGAACTATAAATAATATATTTAATTTAGTGTGCTCTTTCTTAGTACAACACTCTCCAATAATTTAAGGGCGAAGGCATTCAGCTAGGTGAATTTGTTATAAAGTTGCTCTTATATGCGGACGATCTCATTTTAATTACCAAATCTGCCTGTGGTTTGCAAGACCATCTATCTTCTCTTGAGCGCTTTTGCAGAATGGTGGGGATGCAGGGCAATATCAGCAAGACTAAGGTTATGATTTTCTCTAATAATAAAAAACAACATCAACATGAATTTTATTACAATGGAAGTCTTCTCGAAGAGGTTGCGGATTATAAATACCTTGGCATCGATTTCAACAAAAAGCTAAGCTGGTCTAGCTGCAGGTATAAAAGGACATTAGGTGGTTGGAAGGCTTTCTATGCTCTTCAAAATAAGTGCCGTGAAGCGGAGTTGTGGGATTGGAAAACTATTCAAACCTTGTTCGGTCTTCTTGTGCTGCCAGTTGTTCTTTACGGGTGTGAATTATGGGCCAGCAGCACTACTATAGCACAATGGAAACAAATTGAAGGAATCCAAAAGCGCTTGATTACAAGCAAGATTAAAATCAAAAGCACGGTTCCATATGACATCATGCTAAGTGAAATGGGGGCTGTTCCTATCGAGGCACTTGCTATGGTTCGCCTTTTAAGCTATTTAAAAAGAATTGAAAAAATGGAAGAGGATAGATGGCCTAAAGTTGTTTTTAGTGATACACTATGTAAGCGAAAAAGGACATGGATGCAACAAAATATCACATGGATGAGTAAATGGAATATTCAATTCAATATGTGCCCCACAAATAATAAAGAAATAAAAGTCTTTGTTATGGAGAAATTTTACAAGAGAAATTGGGGAAGCGAGATCGGGAGGAAGAAACTATATTATATAAATGAGTTCAACCCCACTTGTGATCAACTCCAAAAAGCGTACATAGGAGCCAACATTTCTTGGAGGGCTAAAATTCTTATTGCTCAGCTGAGAACCAACTCTCACCAACTTCGTTGTGAGACCGGGCGTTGGAAGAGGCCAAAGGAGGCTTGGGAAGAGAGAATTTGCAGATTTTGCAATTCTGGGAAAGTGGAAACTGAACAGCACTTTATTCTAGAATGTGAGGCCTACAAAGATAGCAGAGATAAATTTGCGGATACTATATGTGACAGTTCTTGGCATAACCTATTCAACGAAGAGCACATTGAGCAATTAGGGGGGCTCATCATCAGCCTACACAAGAAGCGAACAGTGCTACTTAAATCTGCTTGAGTTGTCTTGCTGTCCCATAGACTATTTTTAGTCTCGTGGACGTTAAAATTTTTATTATTATTATTATTACTAAAACAAACAACATCTGCCCTACTATTAATTCCTAGTTCAACCCTTATACTATGCATCTTTTTCATATACATTATACTTTTCTAAACAGCTGTGTTTATGCATCCCTACTAAAGAGAGCAGAGACCAGTTAACATTGTTCTTATTTTAGAAACTCCACACCTTGAAGCTTCCTTTACAAACAATAAAGTAGTTTCTTAGGATGCCAGTAAGGCATGTAAGTTCATTACTATACAGTTGCAATTCACTCAGAAAATTGGCTTTTTGCAAGCAACAAAGATCAATTTCCAGAAGATCTGGGATTAGTGTGTTTGGAGCTGGATAAGTCTAAAATACTGACTGTTTTCACCTTTGCTGGTCAAAACAGAATGACTGCCGTGCTCAACAATCCTTCCATCCTCAACAACTGCTATGTAGTCAGAATTCTGAATTGTGCTCAATCTATGAGCTATAACTATGCTTGTTCTTCCCACCATCACTCGATCTAGAGCTTCCTGAACCACCACCTCTGACTGAGCATCCAATGCACTAGTTGCCTCATCCAGCAGTAAGATGCTTGGATTCTTTATCATTGCCCTGGCTATGGCTATCCGTTGCTTCTGCCCTCCAGACAACTGCAGTCCTCTGTCACCTGTATTCGTATCATATCCATTCTCCAAACGGCTGCAACAACAACAACAAAAACAGTGATAATACCAATAATACATTAATGAAGTTACAGTTACAGTTACAGTGTTTCACTCACCATATAAATCCATGGGCATTAGCAGCCTCTGCAGCCTCGATCACTTCTGCCTCTGTTGCATCCTCCTTACTGTACACAATGTTATCTCGAATACTTCCTGCAAACAAAGTTGGCTCCTGCCCTACCAGTCCTATAAAATGTCTCAAGCTCCTCAAATTGAACGTTTTGATATCTTTATGATCTATTAATAACATTCCTTTGATAGGATCATAGAACCTCTCCAATAATCCAGTAATGGTGGACTTTCCACAGCCGCTGCGCCCAACCAGAGCCACACTACTTCCTGCTTTGATTTCAAGGCATAAATCTCTCAACACAATAACATCTGGACGAGTAGGATAAGCAAAATCCACATTTCTGAATTCAACATTGCCATCAATTTTTTCTGGCTTAAGTCCTTCAGTATCTTCTGGATTTATGGAACTATTTCTATCCAAGATCACGAATACAGATTTCACGGCATCCGCGCCCTTGGCTATATCTGAAGTCATACTCCCGGCATCGGCTATAATCCGCCCAATCCTGCCCAGCATGGCCATGCAGGTTAAGATGCCATGAAAACTTGCATATCCTTGGTGAACAAGCTTCCCTCCATACCAAAATCCTATAGCCCACTGGGATATATTTATAAATTCGCATGTTCCAAGAACCAATCCTGCATACCACGATTGTACTTTGATCTCTTTGTGGGGACCTTCTTGTGTGGATTCAAAGAGCTGGAGAATTCTCTCCTCGGCACAAAAGGCTGCTATGGTTCTGTGGTTTACAACACACTCTGTGGCCACTTGGCTGCTCCGATCCTGGGATTTGATAGATTTCTTTGAAAGGCGCTTTAGCAGAACTCTTCTGGTGTAGTAGCAGTATATCCGCAGGGGTTGCACGGCGATCATCACAATGGCAAAACGCCAAGACACAATTAGTGAAATTGTGAAGGCTATAAATACTGCTGATAGACTCTCCACCATGAGCGATATGCGATCTGCCACCAAGGATCTCACCTGCATAACAATAGAAGAATTAATTCCAGAACACCATGTTTCTTCTTCTCTGTAAAAATTCTAATGAGACTTACCATATTAGCTTCCTTTGATAGCCTGGAAGAAACAGCCCCGCTGGAATTTTCCTTCATATCAAACCATCCTACTTCAAATGTTAAGATTTTTGACAGCGTTCTCAAACGGACCCTTCTGGTCAGGAACTCTCCCATCACTGCAAAGTTATAATGTTCAATCGCATTGGCCACGAAGGACCACACCGTCAATCCTACAAAAATAGTCGAATAACTTCTTATTTTGTGCCTTATCTTGTCGTGATCATCTAGAAATAGGACTGATATCATGCTTGCCATGGTAATGGAATAAGTGGGATTCAGGGCTCCGTATCCAACGCCGCCAATGCACCCCAATGCGGCATTCTTCCATTCCGCAGCATTCATGGCAAGCATTGTGGAAAAAGTCGGAGTTCGAGTTTTATCTGAAAATTGCATTTTTTCTTCCTTTTCTAAGATGGAAACAGAGTTGCCGCGTTGATCTAAAATACCCGACCTGTTATCAAGGTCCCGGTTGCTTCTTCTCAAAATATCTGACCTGTTATCAAGGTCCCGGCTGCTTGTTTTCAAAATCTGTTGAGAGGTACTGTTTTCAACTGCCTCTGCCTCTGTCTCTGTCTTGACCATCTGCTGCTGTAATTGAACGAGAGCTGCGTACTTGCTGTTTGACTTTTGTATCAGATCGTGGTGTCCACCCGACTCAATCACACAACCATCTTGCACTACTGCAATTTTATCTGCTTCTCTGACTGTGGAGAGACGATGAGCCACAACAATAGTTGTCCGGCCCGTTGAAGCTTTATCAAGAGCATCCTGGACAATGTGCTCTGATTCTGCATCCAGAGCACTGGTGGCTTCATCCAATAACATGATTGGAGGGTTTTTCAGCATTGCTCGAGCAATGGCTATGCGCTGCTTTTGCCCTCCTGACATCTGGACGCCCCGTTATCCCACCTACAATATGAAGCAAAATTGTTAGCTCTATGGACTGGTTTTATATGAATAATGGAAACTAAAGAATTTTCTTTGTTTGTAAGGAGTACTGATGGAAAATTGTGAGATTTGGTAAGCTCACAGCACCTATCCGTAACAACAGACATGTGAAAGAATACAATAATTCAGTTAAAACACACAATCTAAGATTCAAACACACAATCTACACATATCTGTTGAGCTGCCTTCTCAAAACGCATAGACGAAGATAATTTTAATGGCTTAAATTTTAATCTTTCTGCCCAAAAAATCCTACAGTCTCCGGTAACTTCTCATTTCATTTTATCTTTATTAATTCACTTCTATTTTAAACACACGAAGGATACCTGCGTGTCATATCGCTGTGGTAGTTGACTGATAAAGTTGTGAGCATTAGCAGCCATTGCAGCAGTGATGATTTCATTCATGGTGGCATTCTCTTTCCCAAATGATATATTCTCCCGAATGGAGGTAGAAAACAGGGTTGGCTCTTGACTGACCAGACCCATTTGGCTGCGCAGCCATTTCAGTCGCAGGCGTTGGATATTCACTCCGTCTAAAAGAATCTCGCCTGCATTTGGATCATAAAAACGTTCTAATAGTAAAATTGTTGTGGATTTTCCTGATCCGCTTGCCCCAACCAGAGCCGTAGTCTTTCCTGCAGGAATAGATAAGGAGAAATTTCTGAATATCATGGTGTCTGGTCGAGAGGGATATGTGAATTGCACATTTTTGAATTGGATCTCGCCAGAGACCTTTTCCAGTACATTTCCTGATTCCTCTGCTTGATCAATCTCTGGTACTCTATCGATCATCTCAGATATATGAAATGTGGCAATGGCTGCCTCTGAAAAGTACTTCAGATTGGGAAGCGCTATCGCCAGAGCCCTGTAGAAGAAATCATCAATTTCAAAAACAAGAAAGTTAAAAACACTCAACACAATGTTTTGAAAAATATATATACATACATTCCGCCATGATTTATAAGCAGGCCGATTCCCAGGATTCTTCCGGCTGTTGTCGCATGAGGCATGATCAAGCTGCTCCCATACAATGCCATAGCAATCCATATGATAAAAGTAAATCCGTTGCTTCCAATAGCCAGGCCTTTTGCCAGACCTTGCTTAAGCCCAAGCTTTACAGTGGCATCAAGTACAGATGCATATTTTGCGATTACATTATGCTCTCCTGTGAAGGAATACACTGTTCTGATGGAGGAAAGTGCTTGCTCTACAATTGTACCAGCCCTGTTATATTGTGCATGCAGATCCTTTGCCAATCTCATCAGAATCTTACCATAAATCAATCCCGGAGTAAACAGTAATGTGACCAACGGAAAGGTCACCAAGGTCAGCCTCCATGACAGGTAAAAGCTGGCAGCGTAGGAACCAATAAAATTTGTCATATTCATGATAAAAAATGGAACCTGCAAAACAAATGGTGGTTATCAACAGCTTCAAAATTCTCTGAAAATAAAACATCAGGAAAACAAGGTGTATCAGTTAATCAAAACTTATGTAACAAACAAGCAGTGCATGTCATATGTATGCAATCCAGACACCAGAACCTTTTCACTGAGGACATCTTGGATGAGGAGAGTATCATTGGTAACACTGTTAACCACCTCGGCCGTGTCTGTGCCGCTTGTGTCGAAAAACTGAGCGTCTTGTCTCAACACAGCTCTTAAATACTTTCTTCGCAGTCGAGATGCCTGTCTCTCTCCAGTCCTAGTCCAGAAGAAAGCCTCTGAAAAGTAAAACCAGCACAGACAATGCTCTTACTTTCACTTATCAGTATTATCAACATATTAAACACCTTAATCCTATCAAATAACAGGCAGGTAGAACCAGCACCTACAAATGCTGCAATCCATGCTGCAGCAGCCAAATACAAGAAATACACAACTTGCTGCACCAAGCACAGGAAAATAATTATAATCTCCCCACTGATTCTAAAAATGTAGAAACAACCAAATTCTATATTGCCAAGTATTTCACCTTGTTAATTTTGGTTATAAAATCATCATCTTTCTGAGATGAACCAGATCCTAAGGTATTGGCTAATCCAGCCCATATAACCCATGTAGCAGGTACAGATAAACCGTCACCAATTGAACCCAAGGTACCCAGTGCCATTGTCAACGTATCTACACGATCTGCATATTTGAAAATTTTGTAGACTGACTTATTCGGAACTGCTGAATCATTTGAACGGCCATTTCTGTTAAAAGCACCTCTAGTCATGATTGTAACAAACAATGCCAATTCCTTTCAAATCATAAATTTCAGCCAGGATAATTATCAGCTTATGACCAAGAGATCAGTTTTCCTTCCAAATGCATTAGCTAACCTCAATGCTTCACCTCCGTACATGATAGAATGTTAGAAATGAAAGAAAAGTAGAGATCCTTATTCACATTAAAAAAAACACAAATATCATATACAATAATGAGAATACAATCATGATAAACCATATAGGAGACCAAAAGCAAAGAGTGAATCAAAAACCCATATCAACTTGACATGGCACATTTAATTTTGCACAATTTGACAATGTCTAAATCTAAATAGAGAAAATGTTAAATTCTTTAGGATGGCAGGTACAGATCCCAATCATCCTTGCTACTTGAATGCCTCAATTTCAGCAAAAAGAAAACGTAAACTGAATTTCAGCAACTAAGAAAAAACACAAACTGAATTTCAGCAACAAAAAATTACTCAATAATAATCTAAATATCAGAGAAACAATATGATCTCACCATTAAAGCCACGTGTTTCACAAAGCTAAACATCTGTCAGGTTATAAGATTAAAAATTAAAATTAAAAAAACAGTATGTGCTCAGATCATTATTAAAGGTCTGGTAATGAAATCAAGTGGTAAGGCTTGAGTATTTTCTAGGCATTCACCCAATTTCAATATTTCTTAATTTTTAGGGGATGGTTACCTTTTCATTTATATGCCAATTAAATAAAGGGTAATTGTTCTGTGCACTGAATAAGCTCCAAATCATTAGACCATATTTTAATTTCTAAAAATAAAATGTTAATATAAACAATATCCCAAAATCAATATTCTCCAATAATGAGACATAGTTAAAGATTGGTAATCATAAATTATATATATACATATTTACTTATCTTTTTTTTCATGTATACTTTTTTATTAATGGAAGTTCTTAATTTTGGGGCTACTTCTAATTTGATGGTGGAGGTGGTTTACAGAATATGAAATCTCAATAATTTCAGTAAGTTGGGGGTTTGAAATTGTAGGATGAACACTTGTCGGTTAATTATTTTATTTTATAGTTGGAAAAATAGTTGTCAACAACTGTATTTTGGAAAATATTCTGTTTTAGTTATGCAGCAAATTCATATCAGATCTTCTCTTTTTACAGTTGGAACAATTCAACACCAAAAACCCTAAACTACTTTTAATGATTGAAAAAATTAAAAACAGGTTCAAAACTTGTTGTCCTGTTTCAACTTATTTTAAACTATTTTATAACTTTTTACTATTCTTCCTTGTAAAATTCTGATCTTTATACTTATTTTATCCTTTACTTCTGTATTCTTTGTTTGATTAATATAATACAACATTTTCAATTCAAAAAAAAATTGTAAAATAATTAAATAACATATCACAATTTACTAATACTTAAAAGCAACCAAATTCTATATTGCCAAATATTTCACCTTGTTAATTTTGGTCATAAAATCATCTTCTTTCTGAGATGAACCAGATCCTATAGTCTTAACTAATCTAGTCCATATAATCCACCGCGTAGCAGGTACGGATAAACCGTTTCCAATTAAACCGAAGGTTTCCAATGCCATTGTCAACATACCTACATAATCTGCATATTTGAAAAATTTGTAGGCTGACATATTCGGAGCTGCTGAATCATTTGAACGGCTGTTACTGTTAAAAGTTACTCTAGCCATGATTATAAGACACCAAAAAAATTCCTTTCAAATCAAGAATTTTAGCCAGTATATTTATCAGCTTATAACTAGAGATCAGTTTCCCTTCCAAATGCATTAATCAACCCAACGTTTCACGTCTTTTTCTTGCACCCACAAACAAATATATCATCTTCCCTTTCAACTCTAACCCACATACAAGTATATAGCATTTTCCTTCCCAAATTTTAACCACATACAAGTATATTTCATTTTCCTTACCATTTCTAACCCACATGCAGTTATATATCATTTTTTTTCAACTGACTTTACAATAGCTGTCTTTCTATTTCAAACTGAGTTGGTGATCATGGTATGCTCTATTAAAATAAAAAATATCAACTGAAATACTATCTTTCTATTTCAAATTGGGCTGGTGATCATGACATGTTTCATTAAAATAAAAAATATCGACTGAAATACTGTATTTCTATTTCAAGCTGGGTTGATGATAGCATGCTCCATTAAAGTAAAAAATATTAACTGAAATACTATCTTTCTATTTCAAGCTGGGCTGGTGATCATGGCATGCTTCATTAAAGTAAAAAATATCAACTGAAATACTGTCTTTCTATTTCAAGCTGGGTTGGTGATCATAGCATGCTCCATTAAAATAAAAAAATATCAAATGAAATACTGTCTTTCTATTTCAAGCTGGGCTGGTGATCATGATGTGCTCCATTCAAGTAAAAAATATCAACTAAAATACTGTCTTTCTATTTCAAACTGGGCTGGTGATCATGGCATGCTCCATTAAAGTAAAAAATATCAACTGAAAATTTGAATGGTATGAATGAACACTTCTGAAAAGCTTAGCTGTTAAAATCCATGGAAATTTTAAAGTTGTAAAATGTGGGATTGATGCATATTGAGCTAAGCTAGCTACGTCTTTATGTTGTATGATATTGGCAACTACAAAGCGCTGTTGTGGTAAGTGGGTTCTCTTATTTTGTGATTATTTTTATCAGAATATAATATTTTCAAAAAAATGAATAATGTTGGTGTTATTGTCATTGTCCTAAATGTGGTGCTAATATTCACTTGGTAGGCTGCTGAACAAGTTAGGTTGGGGTCAAAGAGGACAGTTTTGAGACTGTATTAAGATTGGTTGTAGGTGAGTGTGGTCTCTTGAATGATTGGAAATATACGTCTAATGCTCAAAAATAGGTCTATGAATAACCTAGGGATAGGTTAATTCAAGCAACACTCTTAGCATCCAATTATCACTTTTAGGTGATTCCAATCCACACTACTCTCTCTTCAGGGTTTAAGTTTTCTATATGTCTTTAGCATTCATATATTTTAAGTCTTATTTATGCTTGCGTCTATTTTAAACATCTATCTCTCCAAGGATAGATTCAACAAATAACAAGCTAAATTTAGTGGGTAGTTGAATTTTTATTGTGTATTTTTGTGGGGCCTTCCACCTTCTACTTTTTTGGGCCTTTGATTTTACATGTTACACTTCCCCACAGTCGACCATTACACATGTCATGCTTAAGGAGTCATATCAATACCAACTCATCCTAGGTCATTTATCAAGTATTATTTGGGTGTACAGAAAATAAGTTAATCCTCTTGTACCTTTGAACTAAAGCCTCATTGCCATATTTATTACTATACTTGCAATAGTCTTCCACCTTATATATCATTCACTTATATATTTTGCAATAGTTTCAATATTTTTCAAGATATTGTGATATCATTCACTTATATATCAAAAGTGGATTTAGTAGATATTAATGTAGTTCCATTGTCACATTTACGGAAAAGAAGGTCAAAACACTTTTATGAGATTCCATTTACATGGCACTAGAGCTACATTGGGTCTTACTTCGAGTGTATGAGATTTCTAGTTACAACTCTTATGTGTGGTTTCTTGATCCATAACATGTTTTTGTTGTTTTTCATTGTGCGTTTGTAGAAAACCAGGTCAAAAGAAGAAGAAGAATTCAAAAAAGACTTGATGCTTGTGAATTTAGAAGACTAAAGACCCCTGATTCTATGACATCAAATAACACACTTGTACAAGAAGATTCAAATTCTAGAACCACATGCAATACAAATTTGGTGTATTAAAACATATTTGTTGGTAATAGTATAGGGGAATACTTAGTGGTCAAATCTACACTAGACATATTCAGTGACAATCTAACAGATACCAAATCCATTCAGTTATAGTTATAGAATTTACAGAGCTTCATCATCACTTTTAGACTACTGCTCCACTTTCAAAATTCTAAGATTTTGTGTAGTGTGTTTGTTTCATCAATTTCTCTATTTGTCATTCATTTTACACTTTTCATTGTTTTCCACCACTAATGCCAATCTACTTTACTATTTTGGACTCTTACATATTAGATCTATTTTACATAAATTTTTTTTTTAATAATTATTTACCCTAATACACTAAAAATATAAAATACTCTTCCCTTTCTATATATTATATTTTAATTACATTTTTTTTAAAATTAAAAATAATGTTATTAATTAAACAAAGAAATAATACAATTATAAGACCCACAAGGGGTAAGTAGTTTTACAAAACAACCCTTATAAGGAGGTTAATTGAAATAAGAAGTATAACCAAATAAGTTAATTTTCAAGCCAAAATCGAAACCAAAATAACGATAGTCCATTTCCTTTACAACATTGTTAGCTTGTCTTTAATCTTTTCAATCACCAAAATATTAATTAAAACCAAAATAGATTTATCCATTTGATATATTGTTCACTAAAATATTAATTAAAATCAAAGTTAATTTATAAAAAGTATTGGTTCTCTCTCTTCCTTAAAGATGGACCCAGAGTGGGATCCTTAAAAAAAACATATTTATTATAAATCATATTATTTTCATAATAAAATATATATTCATTGCGATTGTACATAAAATTCTATCATATCAATTAAAAAATATATATTATAACATTATTTATTTTATTTTAATATATTTATTGATGAATTTTACAATAAGAAAAGAATTGAAATGCAAATGCATAAACAAATTATGGAAATTAAATCTAGGTACAACCAAATCTAATTTGAAGGAACAGAATTTCTAAATATTTAATCAAATACTCGCTGATTACATAATGCCAATAATTCAAGGGGAAGACAATGTTAAAGAGCCACCCTGAATCGCTGTATATTCATGAATCTAGAATAGAAGGGCGGCCAGCTAGTTGACTTTTGATAGATGGGCTAAAGTACAGCCGTACGGTTCAGATTCTGTCAGGTACAGCAGCGCCAAAGAGTCTTCCCACCCTGAAGTTGCACCTTTCTGACTGCTGCGTTCTGCCAAAGCACAGTCCAGCACCTTGCCAAGGAAAATAAACAATTTCCACGGTCCAGAATAGACACGAACCAATGTGGGGGCTACGTCCCACAAATCAGCTATTGGGGTTTGCGTCCCAAAGCTTCACGCCTCTAAAGCGCACTTTCCAAAAGAAAATGAAATATTAATCGATGCCTCCTTCCTTTCTTCTAATCGCTTCTTAGCGTTTTTCAAACTTATCCGATCCTTTAAAAGTGGACCAAGGGCGCTTAAGTCATGATTATTATAATTTCCTTTTAAGAGGTTGACTGCATAAAAAATAATGCTTTTTTCCAATTTAACAGAAATCCGTTTCCCGAAAGACTTTGACTTATGAATGAAATATTTAGGAAAGTCCGAGACTTTTCCAACGAGCTATTACATTCCAGTACATGCATCCAGAAGGGGCCAAAAACTCCTTATAACCCCAAATTGGCTATAAACTTAGCCTTATTTAAATAAAAGACGGAAACTTAGGAAATATTAAAAATATAACCCAAGTAGCCACAAAATGTCCAACTGACATCACGAACCAACAAATCATCCTGTCACCTATCTGTGACTGAAGTCGGAAATCAAGGATCCACTGGCAGTCTCATCCCTAAAATCTAGGGATGCTCCTAAAATCTAGGAAACAAACCCTATCCCTCTGAAACTGAACCCAAAGAGTAATCTCATGGAGTCCCAACCCTGGGCATGATCATACCTCCTAAAAAGTAGGAATAACCTCCATAAATGTAGGAACTGCCTCCTAAAACAAGGAAAGTCTCCCAACTAATCAATAACTGCCAGAACACCAAGTCCCCAACACTGAATAACCAAAATTGAGTCCCAATGACTCTCCCCTACTGTGTGCACCTCTGAGAGAACTATCACCGAACTGGGAGTTCCTCCTAAAAAATAGGAATGCCTCCTAAAAAATAGGAGATGCACTCTAAGTCTCCAAAACGTTCACCGAGGTCTCCAAATGCCTCCTAGACCACTCTTAGTCAATCCCTACAAATTAGGAATCCCTCCTAAATTGTAGGAAACTGTTGTCTACTGCTCCAAACTACTTGGGGGATCATGCAGGACTCTCAAAGCCCCTGGGTTGGTTCCCTCTACGCTCTGCTGGCCTATGGGAACCAGATAATAGACCAACCCTGCTAGAAATGTTGTCACTAAGGAAGGGCAGAAATTGGGGACATGACAGTCCTCCCTTCCCAAAAATTGCTTGTCCTCAAGCAATGTCAATCCAACTCCACAAACATCAGGCAAGTCCATACCATAACCAAGAATGATCCCAGGGTCCCAAGCCATCCTGGAAGGTTTGTAGTACCATCTTCTAGAAACATTGTCCTGCACTGCACCCAAACAAGTAACCTCCTGAAAACCCCCGGAAGGAAGAGCAATCAAATACTGTACCAACTCTGTCAACTCCTCAATGAACTGCTCTCCGAAAGAACCAAACTGGAACACTAAAGGCAAAAACTCTAGTAAGCCAACATTGGCTTCCACATCTTCAACTATTGAACTGCAAATCCAAGTGATTCCAGGATTCCAAATCAGCCTCAAAAGGGAACCACCATGCAAATACTGTATCCCTCTAAATAGACACGCAAACCCATACTGCCAATGCCTCTCAGCAAGATCCATAATTACAATCCTAGAACTTGTTGCCATCTAGTGTGACTGAACAAATATCGTGCTCAACCATCGCATGTATGCCTCAACATCTCCCCACCAAACAACTAACTGTTCCATTCTGACAAATATGCCCAAACACTCCAAACCATGAAGCCACTCACTAGGATCCTGAAGCACCCATGTATCAATGAGACCAAGGCCCGGATCCCAAACCAAAATACCAGATGTGCTGAATGAGATGAAGATGTATCTCAACCGCACTCCATGAAACATACATACAATGAAGCAGACCAACAAGAAGGCCTGAAAGTGAACTCCCATAAACCAGTATTCCAACCCACATGACCACCTAGCAATGCTGCTATAATTTTGACCAGCAACTCAAATGATATCATAGATGTCATCATACCAATGCCAAACAAAAAATGTCCAAAAGAAACACTCCTCAATGCCCTCATACTGAATCATGGATGTAGTCAATGCCAAGTCAAGTAGTAAATGATTCCAGCTTGGACAGCCACTAGTCCATAAGGAATCAAAGACTATGGAGTCACCAATCAACAAGGATACCACTGCCATATCAATGGATGTAGATGACAAACTCGAAGATGAAGTATGTATGCCATCATGAGAAAAACCAAAGCATGTGTCATTTGTACCCAAAATTGTAGGATTATCAATTTCTGAATCCCATATCGATATGAGAAATGTTGCTCCACCCAACCACTGCGCTACTCTGATATAAACATATGTATACCCAAAGTGAAGCAACCCAACATGAATCCACTGAAGAAATTCCCAACACATGTTGATACCAAGATCCCAAATCTTTGCACTGACACATCCCTCCAGCATGTTGATACTCATTATGTTGTTGTTGTGAACCTGTACCTCATCTAACCAACTAAGAACTTCACTCCAAATGAAGCTACAATTACTACCAACAACCAATGCTGTGAGGAATTCACAAATGAGCCAATCATCGGCAAGGAAAGTTTGTTGAGTACTTTTCCAAGTCCCCCAAACAACTGCTACAACTTTACCTATATTTCCACAAATTAGTGTGCCTTCATTAAAGGTTGTTAAGTAAATGTTTTGTTTAACCATGCTACCAATGAAGTTCCTTATATTCTGATCTTGAAAGCCCAATGTAATATCTAAAAAGCCTGAATCTTCAATCAAAAGGTACATCGCTGCCCTATCATATGGAAGAGATGATAAATCCATTGATGAATGTCTCAACAAAGATAGGCTCTTTGTGGCTGGTCCACTAGATATACAACTTAATATATCATCAACTCTTGGAAGGGAAGGATCAACTTCACACTTGAACACCCCAACTTGAATGTAACCAACCCAAGGTTCAAAGTTTGACTCATGAGATGAAAGAGAATTTCTGTTCAAAGTCAGAAAATCAGAAATATGTTCATACCTTTCCACAATGTTTTTGCGGTCTTCTCTTGCCTCTCCTTCCAAGGTAGGTGACTCCCCTAAAGGTGCTGGTCCATGGGGTGTGTTCAAATGAATATAACATGTCCCATTAATTGCCTTCGCTGCCAAAAATTTGATCCATACCTCTATCTCCATAACTGATATGTTTTCCATTACTAACAAACTCCACGGTGTAGTATGCCAAACAAACCAAACATTATCAAAATGCAATATCTTCGTAGTAAGCAGCCTCTTAGTCTCCCTAATCATCTATTTAAGACAAGATGCTTCATATGATCTTAACAATTGTCCTTCCATTGTAGATGATGCATCACTAACCAAATCAAAATCAGTAATGTTCCATTCCACACAAATAAAAATAACACTTGTGGCTGGTCCATCAAGTGTGAAACTAATATCATCATTGTTTGGAGCCTTTAAGGGGCTCTTTAAAAGAAGAACGTCATAAACTTCATGATGCAAACTAGACCAAACTGAATTTTCTAAATCATAACTCTTTTCCTCTTCACACATCTCAACATGCTCTTCTTGTGGACTTTCCTCAAGAAGATCTTCCCTTGTATGCTCAACATCCACACTTTCTTCCCTTGGAAGAAATAAGGATCTAATGTATGACTCTCTTTGTCTTCTTGCATTATCAAGCTGATTGCATCTTTCCTTGACCTCTTGTAAGTGTTGTCTTGCTTGGGCATCAAGCATCTTGGCCTTCTTAGCTCTATGTGACCATCCATTGCATGTCTCTTGAGCCTTTTTCACATCTTCCAAGGTGGGGTAAACAAAATCAGAACCTTTGTGGTTTGAATCTACAATATAAATCTCATGTACAACACACTTAACCTGAGTACCATCATAGGAAGACTCAACAGCCTCATTACCTTCATGTGAAATGGATGATACCACATGACTAGAACTGCTGTTGCGAAAATTAGAATAGGTACCAGACCTTGGAGACATGCTTTCAACATCCCTAATGCGCTGATCCATGATTGTAATCTCTTCCATTTTGTGATCAACTTGATGAATCAAGGGTGTGCTATGTGTCTCTTTCTGTTCTAGAGTTATTTCTTCTTTAGGATTCCCACATGATGACTGATTTTTGTTTTTCCTAGGCTGCAACTCAAATGATAACACATCTTCATGCTTTTCTTCTGCATACCCTGCAAGTGACTGATCCATTATGGTGTTTTTTTCATGAACATGGATAGGTTGACACAAATCTTCTTTCTCACATGAAAACATATCATCAACTATGGCATGGTATTCCTTTTTTGCAAGCTCAACCTTATGACAAATTTTTGCATGCATGTCAATGTAATCTTTGAAAGGAAAGTTCTCCCTAACATATTGAGGAAGAGTATTATACTCCTCAAGTATGCTAATTACTTCTGTTTTCCTGTCTAGTGGCAATGGATCCTTTCTGGAAGAAGATGATGATCCACTAGCATGTCCAAATTTCCTTGACATAGAATCATTGAACTGCTGCAATTGAAGCTTAAATTTTTGTTGTGACTGTTCACATTCTTTCCACAGGGTTATATCTCTTAACCATTTTGCCATAATGAACTACCACGCTAACCAACTGAAACTAATATGAAAGAGCAAAGATCGACCCTATACTGCTAAAAACTAACATGCAACGCGAAATCCCAATAGGCTGGCAGAATCAAGGCTCTGATACCATTGAAAGATCCTTGATGGATCTCTTCTATTTAATTGCTGTAATTTTTTTTGTATTTTCTATTGAAATTTGTGTTTTTCTTTGTTTTTGGTTTTTTGATGAATTTTGCAATAAGAAAAGAATTGAAATGCAAATGCATAAACGAATTATGGAAATTAAATCTAGGTACAACCAAATCTAGATTTGAAGGAGCAGAATTTCTAAATATTTAATCAAATACTCGCTGATTACAGAATGCCAATAATTCAGGGGGAAGACAATGTTAAACAGCCAACCTGAATCGTTGTATATTCATGAATCTAGAATAGAAGGGCGGCCAACTAGTTGACTTTTGATAGATGTGCTATGTGATGAAAATCGCTATCAAGTACAGCCGTACGGTTCAAATTCTGTCAAGTACAACAGCGCCAAAGAGTCTTCCCAACCTGAAGTCGCACCTTTCTGACTGCTGCGTTCTTCCAAAGCACAGTCCAGCACCTTGCCAAGGAAAATAAACAATTTCCACGGTCCAGAATAAACACGAACCAATGTGGGGGCTACGTCCCACAAATCAGCTATTGGGGTTTGCGTCCCAAAGCTTCACGCCTCCAAAGCACACTCTCCAAAAGAAAATGAAATATTAATCGATGCCTCCTTCCTTTCCTCTAATCGCCTCTTATAGCCTTTTTCAAACTTATCCGATCCCTTAAAAGTGGACCAAGGGTGCTTAAGTCATGATTATTATAATTTCCTTTTAAGAGGCCGAGTGCATAGAAAATAATGCCTTTTTCCAATTTAACAGAAATCCGTCCCCCGAAAGGCTCTGGCTTATGAATGAAATATTTAGGAAAGTCCGAGACCTTTCCAACGAGCTATTACACTCCAGTACACGCATCCAGAAGGGGCCAAAAACTCCTTATAACCCCAAATTGGCTATAAACTTAGCCTTATTTAAATAAAAGACGGAAACTTAGGAAATATTAAAAATATAACCCAAGTAGCCACAAAATGTCCAACTGACATCATGAACCAACAAATCATCCTGTCACCTGTTTGTGACTGAAGTCAGAAATCAAGGATCCATTGGCAATCTCATCCCTAAAATCTAGGGATGCTCCTAAAATCTAGGAAACAAGCCCTATCCCTTTGAAACTGAACCCAAAGAGTAATCTCATGGAGTCCCAACCCTGGGCATGATCATACCTCCTAAAAAGTAGGAATAACCCCCATATATGTAGGAACTGCCTCCTAAAACAAGGAAAGTCTCCCAACTAATCAATAATTGCCAGAACACCAAGTTCCCAACACTGAATAACCAAAATTGAGTCCCAATGACTCTCCCCTACTGTGTGCACCTCTGAGAGAACTATCACCGAACTGGTAGTTCCTCCTAAAAAATAGGAATGCCTCCTAAAAAATAGGAGATGCACTCTAAGTCTCCAAAACGTTCGCCGAGGTCTCCAAATGCCTCCTAGACCACTCCTAGTCAATCCCTACAAATTAGGAATCCCTCCTTAATTGTAGGAAACTGTTGTCTACTGCTCCAAACTACTTGGGAGGCTCATGCAGGATTCTCAAAGCCCCTGGGTTGGTTCCCTCTACGCTCTGCTGGCCTATGGGAACCAGATAATAGACCAACCTTGCTAGAAATGTTGTCACTAAGGAAGGGCAGAAATTGGGGACATGACAGTCAGGGTGATATTAACTATTCAATGAAAACAAAAATAAGTTCCTTTTGAAGCCAACAAATGCTCAATCTTAGATCATGCCCACACTCTCCCTTATACTATTAATTATGAGATTTTAGCTATTAAACATATTTTCAATAAGTTTTTAATTTAGTTATGTTTGGATTTTCAAATTTTTTTAAAATTGGTAAAGACTTTTGTCTTATTGAGTTTTGTCTACATAATTTAGTTAGTTTACTTACATTTAATAAAAGTTTTTAGTAAAAAATAATCTTACATACATGTGGATATTGGAATATGTCTATTTTTCATATATATAAGGAATCTTCTTTCTGTTTATTTTTTGTCTAATGTTTGAATGCTTAATGTGAGAGAATGAGATATTACTTTTTTTCACAATTACTTTGTGTGAGACTTTTTTCTTTCAAGGTATAAGATTTCACTCTACTTGTTTTTCATGCATGCTTTATTATTCAATATCATAATTAAATCATAATAACATGTTTTAAGAGGCTATTGAAATTCTACTCTCTTTTCTTAAATTTAGATAACTAAAATTATTAAAATATATCTATTTTATTTTATATACACAAAAATGTAATGCATTCACATTTTTTCAAGAAAAATTATTGTTAACTAACTTGTAAAACATAATATTATAGTTAACCTTATTTTATATAAACCAAAATATAATGCATTCACATTTTTTCAAAAAAAAATTATTGTTAACTAACATGTAAAACATAATATTATACTTAACCTTCATGCTAAATATTTTAATTATTAAATATTATAATTTAAAACTTATTTCATTTATATATTATAAACAACACATTTCATATGCACTCCTTGTTATTTGTTTAAGCTTGGGTGCATTTATTATTATTTAAAAAAAAGGTTTGTTAATATTATAATTTAACATACATGTTAAATATTTTAACCATTACATATTATAATTTGGAGCTTATCTCATTTATAAAAAAATATGTATATTTTTTTATTGAAATCCCATTTTTTTATATAGATTAAGTGTACAAAATATTTCTTTGACTTAGTATCGAGGATTGAGGAGTATCTGTTCCACTACCTTTTGTTAGGACCCGAAAGCACACAATTGATTACTTTTGTATTAGCAACTAAATGCGGAATTTAACCAGAAGTGCACAAGTAACTAGAATTCAGAAATAACACAGAATATGAGAGACAATACACAATTGTATTAATACTCTTCCAGAAAAGAATTACAACCAAGAAGATGTCACAGTTCTTCTTCACCTTACAGAGGCTTCCCACACCTCAAGTGTACAGTAATTCACCTTCAAGAGCTCACTCTCTCAATTACGGTCCCAACACACAACTCAAACACAGAGTTGGTGTTCACCTCCAACTAGTCAGTATCACTATTGCCAATACCACCAAGTATACACACATACTCGAGTCCGAGTATACAAACGTACTCCAAGTAGATCTCCCATGAACTGCAACAACCTGCAACTCAAATGATCTTACTTTGGAAGGAACTGCCTTGCCTTCCTCTATAGCTCTGAGTACACACTGTACTCCAAGTAGATCCCGCTTGATCTTGCTATCTGTTGTGTTGTGATCTCCCTGATCTTGCTGCCACCTGCAAATCAACTTGGTTCTGCAACACCTGCGAACCTAGATCAAACATGCACAAACCCCTGCAGATCATTGATCTTACTTACCATGCAGATCTCCAAACCTGGCCTTGCACACCTGCTGACCAAGATCATACATACATGAAGAACCCTTCTGATTCTCCAAACCAGCACCCACACTTGGCACTGATGTGGAACTAGGAGGAGCTACCCTTGCTTTCTTCACACATTGAAGGCGCTGGCCTGCTCAACTCTAATAGCACTATCAAAAACTAAGAGGAACTACCCTTGCTCTCTTCACACACTAAAGGAGCTAATCCAAGCTCTCTCTTATCAGCTCTCTAGCTATCTCGCTCTAGCACACTTTACAATACAGCCCATGAGTCCAATATATAGATCCCATGCAAACAATAATTAGACATCTAATTACAATAATTAGATCTGCAACTTCAAGATTATAATTGACCTTTTACATGCAAACAAGCGGTTCGTTAACAAACTATTCGTGCAACTGACAGTTCTAGAACCGCACAAGCGACCGACGTCAGTCCCTGTTTGCCTGGAGGTGACCGACGTCGACTGACTCCTGACCGATGTAGATTGCTCTGACACTGTATATGACCGACATCGATTGATTAGACTGACGTCGGTTGCTCTGCCACTCAGCAACCTCCTCCATGTCTGCATCAGTGAAGCTTTTAGCTCCATAACCTAACAATCTCTCACTTGGAGATAAATAGCTACACTATACCTGTACCCCATCTAATCTATTTTCTGGCTTGTATCCCTCTTCAAGCTCAACCTTGAAGACCAACCACCATAAATCCTGTGGTGCACCTCCTATCATCCAAGTAACCTATCGCATCCGCATCTACAAACCCATGTAGAAAAGAACTTGACCTTGCATAGCATGTCGATCTACTGCTAGTCCCTCTCAGACACCTAAGAATCCACTGAACTACCTTCCAGTGATTCTTTCCTGGATCGGCTCCAAACTTTCTGACAGCTCCCACTGCGTGGGTAACCTAGGTCCAGTACACAAGTACTTAACCTCATCATGTGAATTAGGACACTATTCATAGAACTGTCCAACCATCGGCGTGCTAACCGGTCTCACACAATCATCCGGAGACAAAATCAACCTGTGATCTCCATGTCTCTAGAACACACTTATGCCAAAGAATTTTGCTGCTCCAAATTCCTCATGACATACCACTGAACTAACTTTACCTTTAGTTTAGCAAAACCCTGCATGTATAAACCTGCAATAAGCTCATCATCCACATACAATAACAGGATAATGTCGCGACCATCATCCACCTGGTAAAGAAAACCACAGTAGTTACACTGACATTGACTAAAGCCATGCTTTGTCATCCACCTGTCAAACCTGTACCACTGTCCTGCAGCTACCTCAAGAACATATGACCTGGCCTTCCGTCTCATGTGTCCATTCTCTCTATTCTTTAACTAAGGTATCCATTCATCTTTCAGTGCTTTCATACCGGCTGGCAACCCTTCCAAATCTCTCGTTTGGTTTTGCATCCTATTCATGCCATGCTCCCACTGTTTCCTAGATCCTTCCTGCTCTGTAGTGAGCAATGAGTATAAAGAAGAGGAACAACAAATTTGAGGCTTACTTACCCTTTCAGTCCTCCATATGGGTGTTTGAGACTCCTTGACAGCATGCTGTCCACCCAAAATCCGTCTCAGTGATCGACCTCGATCACCACACAATCTGCATCTGATCGACGTCGGTTTCATGCGACTGTCCTTTCTATCGACGTTAGTTTTCTGACTGACAGGTCACCGACATCGGTTCTCTGACTGATGGCGGCAACCACCCTGCCCAACACCACCGACTCTGGTTTGCACATGACCGACATCGGCACCTATCCGTTCGACGCCGATTCCCTCTGACCAACGCCGATAACTGTGTTCGCCTGTGAGTGATGACTTTTTACCCACGAGCTCTCCATGGATCAAAACCCTGTCCAAACTGCTCTACTCAGAGTTACTCAATCCCATCCGCTGATCTCTGTCCATCATCTCTTCCATAAACACCAAGGCTTTCCAGTTTTTAAGTCTGTCAAAGACATCTGACTTCCGCTTAAGAACATGCATCTCCTTCTTGCTCATGTGACCAAGCCTACAAAGCCACGTCTTCGCAACAGAAGAAGAATAAGTAATATAAGCAAGTAGATAAAGAGTACATGCTTTCTTACCACCAGCTAATTCAAGTGCATCCGCTGTGAGAGTTCTTGTGCATCTCTCATCACCCAACTTTTCTGAAGAAATTAGCCACATCTTCAAGATTGGGACCTGCATGACCTCCTTCAACACCCATGTGTTGGCCGCCTGCAATTTCAGCTTCACTTCCCCTTTGCCAATTCTTTGGCGAGGCACACCAGCCCCTAAATAAATCTTTCCAATGTCTCTAAAGACCTTAACATGGAAAAATACTCTATTTCGGACTGCATGAAAAGAGGCAAAATAATCTATAAAACAAGATTCTACTTTATCCAAGGAACATCCCAGAGCATTCTGTGCAACAACACCTACAACATCTGCTTCTTCAATTCCTTCATGCTAATTTCCCACCAACCAACAATATTTCTTTACCTGCTCTTTCTTTTTATAACACCGTAATTGACCATTCGTGCTTTTCAATTCCTCCATTCTTAGCTTACTTTCTTCTATCATTGCTATACTCCCACTCAATCAGAAACCCTTGAGAGTGACCTATAATCAAACACAAAACCTGCTCCCTACAACCTTAGCTCTGATACCAACTGTTAGGACCTGGAAGCACACAATTGATTAATTTTGTATTAACAACTAAATGCGGAATTTAACCAGAAGTGCACAAGTAACTAGAATTTAGAAATAACACAGAATATGAGAGAGAATACACAATTGTATTAATACTTTTCCAGAAAAGAATTACAACCAAGAAGATGCCACAGTTCTTCTTCACCTTACAGAGGCTTCCCACACCTCAAGTGTACAGTAATTCACCTTCAAGAGCTCACTCTCTCAATTACGGTTCCAACACACAACTCAAACACAGAGTTGGTGTTCACTTCCAACTAGTCAGTATCACTACTGCTAGTACCATCGAGTATACACACATACTCGAGTCCGAGTACACAAACGTACTCCAAGTAGATCTCCTAAGAACTGCAACAACCTGAAACTCAAATGATCTTACTTTGGAAGGAACTACCTTGCCTTCCTCTATAACTCTGAGTACACACTGTACTCTAAGTAGATCCCACCTGATCTTGCTACCTGTTGTGTTGTGATCTCCCTGATCTTGCTGCCACCTGCAAATCAACTTGGTTCTGCAACACCTGTGAACCTAGATCAAACACACACAAACCCCTACAGATCATTGATCTTACTTACCATGCAGATCTCCAAACCTGGCCTTGCACACCTGCTGACCAAGATCATACATACATGAAGAACCCTTCTGATTCTCCAAACCAACACCCACACTTGGCACTGCTGTGGAACTAGGAGGAGCTACCCTTTCTCTCTTCACACACTGAAGGCGCTAGCCTGTTCAACTCTGATAGCACTATCAGAAACTAAGAGGAACTACCCTTGCTCTCTTCACATACTGAAGGAGCTAATCCAAGCTCTCTCTTATCAGCTCTCTGGCTATCTCGCTCTAGCACACTTTACAATATAGCCCATGAGTCCAATATATAGATCCCATGCAAATAATAATTAGACATCTAATTACAATAATTAGATCCATAGCTTCAAGACTATAATTAGCCTTTTACATGCAAACAAGCGGTTCGCTAACAAACTGTTCATGCAACCGACAGTTCTGAAACCGCACAGGCGACTGACGTCGGTCCCTATTTGCCTGGAGGTGACCGATGTCGGCCAAATCCTGGCTGACGTCGGTTGCTCTGACACTGTATATGATTGACATCGATTGATTAGACCGACGTCGGTTGCTCTGCCACTCAGCAACCTCTCAGCAACCTCCTCCATGTCTGCATCAGTGAAGCTTTTAGCTCCACAACCTAACACCTTTTACACCATTATCCTCACCATTGGACTACAACCTACTTAATTTTAAAAATAATAATAATATGTTCCCCATACATTCCTTGTTATTTAATTTTAAGTTTGACTCCATCGTTACCTCACAAAATATTAAATTAATACGTACACACATGACTCATCTATTTTTTCAAGGTTAACACTACATGAGGAAATACAGGGAGTTTTTGAATGCTTTTCTCATTATTCAAGCACAATCTAAAGTGGACCACTACTAGTGCGCCTTACCCATATTTTATGTGAAAAAAAGATTGCTCAAGTTATATTATCAACTAATTCTATAGATATTACTCTTGAATATCGATACCCTAAATCATGGGCTATAAAACAACTATATATTTTTTGTGAAATGCATATGTTTATTTGTTAATAAAAAAAGATAGGCATAAGTTATATATATGGTTTACAATAAAATTTAGTCAGTTGGTATTCACAACCTAAAACAAATCCATCATTTAGGTGACAGGTTCTACCCATAGGGAAAGGAAAAATAAGACTATGAATCCATTACCAAAGCCCTAAGGCTCAAGGACATGTTTAGAACAAGTGTTAAAAAGTCTCTAACCTTCTATAAGTAAGACATTTTGGATGAGTAACATCAATATGATGTAGTACCTTTCTCAGTCGAAACCCTTAATAAACAAAGCACCATAGAAAATGAATAAGATGGGGCTTAAGTTTAGCTTCCAAAATTCAGTTAAGGTGGGAAAGCCAAGTCTAGTGTGAGGAATTGCAACTCAATCGCTTTTCAAATTGCAAAGAGATCAAAATAAGGGATCAAGAATGTTATACCTAATCCCTTGATGGTGCTTAAATGATGTTTCACAATTCCATCACTAATATTTATACAGTGTAACTAACATGTGTATCCTCATTGTATGCATCATTACATCATGCATAAGCTCATGGATACACAAAATTGATGGCATAATAGAAGTGTGAGTAATTTACACTTTCTCTGAAGAATACAATATGGAGTCCAATCTCAAGAAGAGATAAGATCTCACATGGTTTGAATTCCTTATTTTAAAATGTGAAGGAATTTAATGCAAGTTTTAACAAGCTAGCAATGGGAAACCACTAGATGTTATGCATATGAAAATAAAGTCCCAATCTAAATCCATCACCAACACATTTAAAAAATGGCTTGACTGACTAAAAGGTTTTCCAAATGCTCCAAGCAATAAAATACCCCTCAAACTTGACTAGGGAAGAAGCAATGAGCAAAGTATGGAGATTTATGTTTTTGTAATTGGTTTTTCCATAAGGATATCCTATAGAAACACAACATAGAAGCATAAATTTTCAAGATTCAAGGTCTTATATGGTGAAAATAATCCATTTAGTACAAATGGAATGTCTTGTCTATGGAGATCAATTATACTTATGCCTCCTTTATCCTATGGGAAATAATAGACTTCTCAAGAAACTCTATGGAAGCCTCAAGTCTACTTAACACTATTCCATAAAAAATCTCTAAGAAAGTTGGAAAGTTTGTCATAGGACACTTTAGAAATATCCCAACAAGAGGAGAAGTATACATGTGCCACCACAAGAATCTTAGTTCAAATTTGGAATTTGTGTGCCAAGGACAAGGGATTGGTGATCTAGAAAGAACTTTTCTTTTCCACTCTATGGAAAACATATTTTCATAACCCATAAGGAGAGATTTTAATGGAAAAATGGATGCCCAAGAGGTTGAAAATTGTTAGCATAGGTTTCTATAATTACACCAAAACATGTTAATTATAGGGATAGTGTGCATAATAGAGAGTAAAATAAGGTGCCAAAGAGACAAAATAGTACAATCCATGTACAACATCTTCAATTAGACCGAAGAGTAAGATGAAACATAGCTATAATAGAATGGGACCATAACTTGTATTACATCAGATTACAAAATAAAGTAAAATAGAGTACTTAACTGCGCATACACCATACATAAAATAAAATAAGGGAAAACCACAACAAGAATTTTTTTATTAATCTCTATCAACACATGGAATCTAATTATATTACATTAAAGTAATATTTATAGACTTTTGCAATCCTATTGTCTTTTCACCTTCCAACCTTCCAAGATACAAAATGAAAGACTCTTTGCATTCTCCAATTATTCAATTAGACTTACAAGGATGAATATGTACAAAACTATACCAAAGACTAAATCAAACACTTTACACATGTGTTTATTTTATATACTTCATAGTTTTAGCAAGCTCCCTTCTTCATCCAACACTTTCCTAGACTTAAATATTTGTCTCATCCTGAGATAAAGGTGCAAACTAAGTTGAACTGAGCTAGAAGGATAAGTCATAAACATGAGTCACAATAATCGCTCTAGGTGTTGTTTATCAGTTTTCACCCTTTAGACACTACTTAGCCACCCTTTTGAGTTTTTAACTAAGTAACATACTGGCCTACTACCCTTTTAGGTTTTCAATAGACTAGCACAACTAGGTGGCCACCATTTGTGGGTTTTCAACCATTCTCGCCTTACTCCTAATGTTCAGAATATCTTACAAAAATATGAAACTAAGGTAGGATAAGTATTATTTATCAACTACCTCACATTCATCAACCTCTCCTTTGCTTCAACCTTTTCATCCTGCAGTTTTAGGACTTCTTGCTATAAATTTTAATCCCTCTGCATAATGGATCCTAAAAAATGGTCGCTCCTTCAATCAATTTGGAGAGCAATAATTGGGTTACATCTAATGATGTTTCCATTTTCATGGTGGAAAGTGCCATGGATGTAGTTGTGGATGTTGTAGGATCAGGTGTAAATTGAGTAAGTGGAAGCAATAAAGTGGTCCACCTGGTGGATGTTGTAGGGACATCCCATAACCATTGACTCGAGATCTACATTACTTCTTCAATGACCTTAGTGTGATTTGTGGATGTTATATCTACTTAGACTTTTTCATCCTCGATCTCCTTAGCCTTGGTTGATACTTTTGCCTTGGCCTTATTCTTGGCTTCAACTTCTTCTTTGGCCTTTGTTTGAACTTTAACTTGGGATTTAGCTTTGGCCTTTGCATCATCCTTGGCTTTAGCTTTTGCTTTGGCCTTAGCCTTAGCTTGAGCTTTAGATTTAACTTCAACTACTTTCTCTTGTTATTTCTTTTGCATAGCCTGGGTCTATTATTGTCACCATTGTTCTTCTTCTTTCTATTTATTCTTTGCCTATGCTTCTTGAAATTGCTTGTGCATACTTCAACTTTCTTCTTTCTATCTTCAAGTTCCTCAGTTTGCTTCTATGCATCCATTGCTTCCTCAACTTTCTTTTGTTAATCCTTGACTATATCTTGCTACTTTTGTTTTGGATTATGTACAACTTCCTATTGTGTTGACAATGGCATGACTGCTTATTCTTGTGATTCCTCAGTGAATTGTTCTTATTATCTCACCTCAGGCTCAAGTGTGCCCTACATAGATTATTATTCCTCATCTTCCATAGGCATGAATGTATCCATGGGTTCGTCTTCTCCTTTGGTACCCTCATCATATTTAGACTACTTAGATGATTGTGATTTACTCAACTGATCTTTTTGTACCAACTTATTTCTTTGATTTGGCTGGAGTCTTGAGTGTATACTTTTATTTCTTTGCCCCTTGGGCTTGAGGTTATTGAGCTGGTTATGCACTAATTTATTATGTAGGTATGTCAAAAGAGGCCATCCTTTCCCGCACTATTTTTGAGGGATTTATAGTCAGATGTGTGCATGGTCACCTAAACAAGGTTTGTGGGGGTTTGTATTTTATAGATAATTCTAAGACATGTGTAATAGATGATCTTGTGGCTGGTTTTGTTGAAAATATTTCTATTTCTAAATTTTGTCAAGTTACTTCCTATCCTATAGAGTCAATAAGGATAGAAGTTAGTGGTTGAGTGATATCAACCCACAAGTCTTGCCTTACCTAATTTCACACTACTTTCCAAAAGAAGAACTCCTCCTCCTTTGTATCATACAATTTAGTGTCAATGTCTTTGAACATTGATTGGAGAACTTATTTTTCCTCTATCCCTAATTCAGGCAGGTCACACTTAGCGGCTATTCATGGAACCATGGGATGCTCAAGCTATGACTTCACTTCTTCAATTATTTTATTTGGTGGAGGTGTTAAGGCTCTATGCGTAGGTGATTTCCTCTTTCCTTTTTCTTGCTATGTTGGAGCTTGTGGTTATGCTGACTGTGTGGGTTTTTGTGCACTTGCTCTATCTATTATTGTTGGGCCTATAGAGGGATGGTTTGTAATGGAGATACAAACCTTGCAGCTAGGTTTTTTTTCTAGTAGACCTCAACCTTTACTTTGACCATCAAAATGAAAAATGGCATTAGGGTGGTAGTTAGGGTAGCTAACTTGTGTACCTTGATCTATATGCCATTATGAAGTTTGGTAATGGATGCATAACCTAGATACTGCATGACATCTCGAGGAATCCTAGGACGTGATCGAATTAATGTTAAGGCTTCCATCCACCATGCATTGAACCACCCCAATTATTCATAATACTAATTATTTTTAGTCTATGAATGCTTGTGAAGGCAATACCGAGCCAAAAACCAACAATTATATTGATTGGCCCTATCACAAACTTCCACTAAGTGAAACACAATAATAAAAGTAAGAATTGATATTGAAAGGTCTATATAGTTCCTTCAAGTACCTTTTTGATATTTTTGGTAAGATCGACTGCCAAAAGTTTAGGTTAATTAAAATCTTCATGCAACTTCATAATTTAGTAGGCAATGTCAATGATGCCTCTTATTATTTGCTTTGCATGCTTTATGGTTTGCCAAAATATTTTAGTAATACACTGGACCATGATGTGCAATGAAGCATCCATAATTGAATCAATAGGAGTTCCTCTTCTTACCCTAGTGGTGTATTGCTCTTTGATATATGAATGAAGTGATGGCATTGTAGACTTGTATCACATAAATATTTTCCATGATTGGGTATGCTAGTTGCTCTTGACATTGAGTGCACATTAATCCAGATGGTAATATCTTGAGATAAATGGATAGCTCCCTGGTTATATCAACTTTACAATGTCATCATTAATTCATCTAATTGCTTGAATGTAGGTAGTTTGAGTAAATTTTCAGTGTTAGAACCTCATAGTGGATGTTGTAGTTTTAAAGTTCCTAGTTGTGTTGCTCCTTGGGATTCTTGAGAAAATAGAGTAGCTTTGATGAAACTGTCCTTAGACTATTCTGTAACCATCAACTTGTGGGATAACTTCTTCTAGAGGTTCCATACATTTTAACATGCTTATATAGACTTATTCAGATCAATCATTCCTTTAGTATAAAACTTAAAACTCTTCCTTTGACCTATAGGCTGTGATATCATCTTTTAGCCCTGTTTCCTCTATTTATTGGCTATAACTCCTTTTAGGTTAGCTCAACCATGAATTTAAAAAAAATTATGGATACCCATTAAGCCCTTATATAACATACTAGAAAATCTCATGAGGTTACTTTGTATGGAATTGTACTTTCTTCTTTACGCCCTGTTCTAATTAGCCCTCCTTGAATGCAAAACTCCTTGTCCAGAGTAAAGTACGGACTTTATAATCAAACCAAGCATCATTTAAGATACCCATTACCTTCTTATAGGTGAATCAAACGTTTTTTAGTGCACTTCTTTGGAGAAATTCACTTTTCCTATATTGGCCTATTCTCTTCATCTCACATGCACCTATGATTCACTTGGCAATTGAATTTTTCCATATTTCTCCATACTGTAACACCTTGAAACCACTTCAAATAGTTTTTTAACATCTTCAAGGGTCAGATTGCAAACTTTCAAGATTTTTCAAGAATTTAAACTCATTTTGAAGGTCAGACCCTAATTCAGGGTTTTCTAAAGACTTGCACAGGCCGAGAGCATTGTAATTGTGGATGGGAGTGTCTTTCCCTATTTCAAGGGTTCCAATAAATTTTATAGGGTCTGTATTAATTCCCTACACCTTCTCCAATCATCACCTAGGTCATATTAACCTCCTATGCTTTCCAATGCTTAATATCTCAGTTGTCTTTGACTGTATATGACAGTCAATAGGGTTTATGATTTTCTTCTCTATTTCAATGATCAATAGACTTTCAAGATGATAAAAAAACATTTCAATACCATAGATGACTTCCCCATTCATATGTTCATATCAAAAATGCATTTATCTATCCATCTACTATGCAAAACATGCAACTTTCTTGTGTTTGCCTGTATACTGTCATCTACAGGCCCGAGAGCCAACTGTTGGAGTTTTAAGATGTCAAAGGGGTTTATAAAGCTTGTTTATTCTTATATTAAGTTTATACTTGCCTTATAGACCTATCTCCATGTCATTATGAACTTCATCCAAACATTTTCACGTGGATTTACCCTTGGACAGTGGGCTGTAGGTTTGGATGCCTGAATACCCTGTTTAGGCCCTGTTTAGGCTTTTTATAACATTTCAAGCTCTTTAAGACCTCTTGGTCACATAATAATAGTTTTAACTTATTCTCAACATGCAAAATAACCAGTCTTTCTCAATATTCTATAGAGAACCATCATACACACACATACACAGGCCTGTCACCAGAATTCTATAAAGAAACCATATATGAAACAAAACATTCATTCTTTCTTAGATCAAATAGAAGACTTAAAATTCAATACAAGATTCAATCTCAATGTTCCATAGCTTTCAAATCCTTGTCTGCTCCTTCACACATTCTTGACTTTATATCAAATCTGCTCCTCTTTAACTTTAACATCTCTTGAGTGAGGTCCTCCCTCACTATTTCTCCTCTCTTTTCTTCATTCTATCTTCTTTCCTTGAATGAGAGGACCTTTCCTCTCTGTCCTTCTTCTCCTCTACATCCCTCTCATCCTCTCTTCTTACTGAATTCTCTATTTTTCTCTTTTCAAGAACCTCCCCTCTAACTTCTACGCCCAATTTTGGGCTGAAGGTAAAACAAAAATAGTTTTAATCCTCAACAATATACTAAGGTTGAAATAATTTCAACCATTTCTCCCTTATTTTCTCAACAGCCCAACAATCATTTTTTTTACCTTTTCACTTTTCACTTTTGACAATTACATTTACTCTCAAGGTGAAATTTTGAAATCTAAACACAATTTGGAGGGAAAACAAGAATTTGAAATTTCACACTAGAATATCATTTGAATTTGTATGTTTGATGATCTCAACTAGTCCTCCATGAAACTATTGTAGATGCTCCTGCATCAAGCTTATTCAATGGAAAAATCAATGGTTCTAGATCATTATATTTCATTTATCAGATCCCTAGTCCTATTCCCATTTCCTCCTTCTAAGCATCAGATAATGGGATCAATAGTTGACCTCTGTCCATGGCTAGATGAATGAGTGAAGCTGATGATTATTTTGAGAAATTACATCCTGGTGTGAAATCTATTCGTAAAGAGATAGTCGAGAGGCCAATCGTAGAAATATCTTATTAACTAGAGGATGTAATGTTTGATCATTGTTCATATCCTTTTCTTTTATAGCTATTTGGTGCCCAAATTCATGTCACCACCTCCTTTGAATGCATTGACTGCATGCACATAAATGTTCTCTTTGTAATTAATATTAGATCCTAGAAATCATCTTGAAAGGGGCATTTGGTGCCTAGGATATTTGATTTAGTTATGGGCAGTTATTACTAATGAGTAGTTTCCCCTTTAGTTAATCAATTCATTTGATGCATCCGCTTGTCATTTTATTGCCAAATCTACTTTAAAATTATTGCAATATTTTGAAATTTCACATCATTAATGGTCTAACCTGACCATTGGCCTTCCATTTGTTGTACCTATCTTTTCATTACCTTCCCAGACTTAATTACAAAGCTTGGTGTAGTTTTGGCCAACTGTCCTTGGTGAGTTGTCTCATAAGGTGGTTATATCCTATGATGATAACTAGTTGTGGTGGTTAAGATGTGTTGCAAAATAATGAGAATAATAACAAAAATTATATCCTACGAAAATAAATAGAAAATAAACAACGTTAAATAAAATCCTAACTACATGGTGTTACTCAACACCCACTCAATTTTTAGTAGTATGATAGAGATTAAAGATGATATTGATTAAGCCCAACCATTGATTCACCCTAGTAATATGGTCCCTTAAAAATATTTCAGCACTATGGTACCCTATGGTGATATTTCATGAATGATGTAGGATCCTTTCCATCATATGCATAGATTTCCTAGGAATCCTTTAAATCTGGTCTTGTAAAGTAATACAGATTGGTCTAGGTAGAATTTATTAGACCATAGATTACGATCATGACATGATTTTTTACTTATTTTATTGATTTGTTGTGTCCACTATGCTCTTATCATGTCTCCTTACATCTTATTGAAATACAACTGTGCCCTTAATGAGTTTTAATCCACTAACCTCATGATCACCATAATACAAAAACTAGGTACAATGTATTCCATCTGCATTACTACCTTGAGGCCATATACTAATTGGAAGGGAGTGAACCTGATAGACTGATTACAATGTGTGTGATAGGCCCATAGAATTGAAGGAATGTGATCCTCCTAATCATCTCTTTGGACATTGAATTTTTTTGTTAGCATCTTACCCAAAACTTTATTTGATGCTTCTACCTATCCATTGGCCTGCACATGGTAAGTTGCATTTTAGTGGTGCGATATCATGAATTCTTCCTTGAAAGTCTTAATAATATTATTGATAAAGTGCATGCCTCTATCACTTACTAGATTAATTGGATATCTAAATTGTATGATAATGTTTTCATATAAAAACTTGGTAGCATCCTTCACATTGTAGCTTGGAGTAGCATCAACTTCCACGTATTTTCTGAAATAGTTAGTCATAGTGATAATGTATCTAGCATGATTGTGATTACTTAGGGGAGTTATAGGTCCAACAAAATCAATTCTCCATTGTTTAAAAGGTTTTTCTTCAAGCATAGGAACCAAAGGCATTTCATCTTGTTGATTGGGCTTACCCATTTATTGATAGATGTGATAGTGTTTAACAACTTTGTGTACATCCTAAAAAAGTGTAGACCACCACAAACCACTCTGAAGTATTTTCTTGGTAGTGGTGTCTCCTACAAAGTGTCCTCTTGTAATGCCTTGATGAACTTCTTGAAATAGTTGTGGTTGCTCATGTTCTAGAGCTACCCTACGCAATACATCATCTTTACCTAACTTATACAAGAATTCCTTAATAAGGTTATATGGTATAGCTTTGGTAACCATCTATTTTTTATCCCTCTTTGTATAATGTGTGGGAAATGTTCCTTGTTCCAAAATTTTTGTGATGTTATCCATGTTATTAGGAACTATAACAATTCTAAATAGATGTGCATAAGGAGAGTCATCTTTGAGTCTTCCCCATTATGCAGTTGGTTGAGATGATTTGGTCCCACATTCTCCCATCCAAGATTCACATTGATCTAGAATGGGAATTCTTAGAAGAGCATCAACCACCTTGAGATCCTTCCCTTAGGATTGTTTTATTAAATAGGTATCGCAATGCCTAGTGGTCCATGAAGAATTCAAAAGGAGTAGACAACAAGTAATGCTTGAAATTTTGTAATGTAAACACTATGGTGAGTGCTTATCTCTCGACGGTTGTGTAATTCTTTTCTGTAATTGAGATTTTCCTACTTGAAAAATGTATTGGATGGTCCAACCCACCTTAGCCTAGTTGCACTAAAATGGTTCTTAATGCAGTGCTCAAAACATCCACATTTACATGGAATGGCTTCCTCCAGTCAAGAAATACCAAGATGGGTGTTATTACCAACCTCAACTTTAACTCGATAAGTGTTGTTTGATACTCTGGTGTCCATTTAAATTTGGTGTCCTTATGTAGTTACTTCTCCATGGATGCTGATATAATTGCATATCCTTTTATTAACTTCCTATAATATCTGGTATGACCTAGAAAAGTATGCACTTTGTTGAGTTTATAGGTGGCATTCCTACTACAACAATAATTTTAGCTGGATCTACCAAAATTCCATCATTGCATACCACATGACCCAACACGACACCAAAAGGTGTAAATAATACACATTTTTTAAATATAAGGCAATGCACAAAGCCCTACATCACTCTAACATCAATCTTAGCTTTGACAAGTGCTCTTTAAAAAAATAAAATAATGACCATTCATCTAGACAAACCTCTAGGAAATCATGAATGAATTCTTTAAGTGCATTTACCATAGCTCTATAAAAGACATCAGGTGCATTATTTAAACCAAATGGTATTACCCATGATGCCCCCTCAAGAGGACATACTAGGATGGAAAATAAGGATGGACTCTTGAAAAGAGAGAGATTAACCCATAGAATATATCACATCCATATGAACTAATGCTTGCAAACATGATTAACATCAATGATCAAAATATAATTAGGGGTATAAAAGGCCCCAAATATAGGGGGAATGGAAAAGATACAATCCATAAATGTACAAGACACATTGTAAATATACCCAATTTGAGAGTACAAGCTGCGTGCTTATGGTATTGATCAATCTCGAGATAAGTTGCACACTAAAATATTGCCATTCTGGGCTTTAATGTGGAGATCTTGGAATTAGACGAAAAGAGAGAAAGTTTTGCTTCAGAAAAGGAAGCACCACTAAAATGGGGTCTCTAAATAGAATATAATAAGAAGTATTCTAGTAGAGTAAAATGATCATGATAAAATAGTTTTGCCCCACTAGGGATAATTTTGATCATTGATAAAGAATAAATAATGGTTTGCCCCTCTAGAGCTAATTTGATTTGGATGTGGTTCAAATGTTGTGCCCCAACATGGGCGATTGGAAAGCAAAATAGCTCAATGATATAATCCAAAAGATAGGTTAAAGTGAGCGGGTGCAAACATACATGTGATGGTGTAATGGTTTGGAAAGACATATAAAAACAAGAATATGAGAATGCACAAAGTGATGAAAGAGAAGAAAAATAAGAATGAAAGATAGCTGAGCTGACCTCAATATAAATTGCGTGTTTCCTACATAGTTCCATGGACTCATGTTCCAACATGAACTTCAGGCCAATGTAGTTCACCTAAGTTTGGGAGAGAATGGAAGGATGAATGATGAAAACTGACCAAGAATTGATTAGACTCACAATGTATGCAAAGAGATGCATGTCAAAGCATAGAGTCAAGTGCTAAAATGCATGATACCTAGATGCCTATTTTCCAATTATGAGCCTAGATTATGCAAAGTGTTCTTGAGAATCGTTCATCAGAGCTGATGTAGAAATTAAGACTTTGAGACATGAGCACAAAGTTCTTACTATAGAAAAATAAATTAGGTATCATAAGTATGAATAACTTAAAATGACATAATATTCCAATTGCACTAAGCCAATTCAAATGTGAATACCTATAACTAAGGATAATGGTAAAACAATGACCAAAACCAAAGTTACAACTATTTACATTTAAAAAAAAAAATAAAGACAAATAAAAAGATAAACATAAATTGACCTAATCTTGAAATCAAGATATGATCAATCAAGACTTAAGTAGGAACAAAAATGTTTAAAAACAAACAACAAGAACATCTGGACAACATGAGACCAAGATATGAATAATCAAGATCCACATGGACCATCAAGGCATTCTTAATCACAAAAGAGAAAAGAAAAATCAAATAGAAAAAATAAGACACCAACAACAATCAAATAAATAAAATGGTCCAAGAACAACGTAATAACATATTATCAAGATATAAACAATCAAGATCCATGTGAATCATCAAGATGTTCTGAAACACCAAAGAGATAAGAAAAAATATATAGGGAAACACAAGACCAAAATGAGACAAGAAGTAGTAAAAAGAGAGAAGGAGAAAAAATAAAATGAGAGATGTGAAAGCACAACAAAACACCAAGAAAACTCAAATAAACACACACAAACAAAAACCAAGTTAGTGCGGTTTAAAGACAAATGTTCAAGCATGTGCGATAAAGGCATTACTTTCCACCACAACATAATAAAGAACAATGACACAACATTTGTTCCCTAATCAAAAAGGAACAATAACATAAGAAATGGGGGAAGAGAAGAAAAGGAAAGGATTAGCCGAGCTGACTCTAGATGTACAAGACAAGTGGATGCTGCCTACATAGTTCCATGGATGCATGTTCCAACATGAACTTCAGGCCAAATGTAGTTCTCCCAAGAAATAGGATAGAATAAAAATGATAATCAAACCAACATGATTAATGTTATAGAAGAAATGGAAGATATGGAAAACCAATGAGAGTGGTCTTACAAAAAACAAGCTGATGGAATGAGAAAGAATGATCTTGCAAAATGGTAAGTGCATGGGACAAGATGAACTGGTGTTTTTGTGCTTGAAAAATGGCAAGTGTGTGGGGAAAGATGAATTGGTGTTTTTATGCTTGCAAAATGGCAAGAACGTAGCATGGTGGAACAGGAATGTACGAAAGTGTGAGACAATGTTTTTGTTATTTTGTGGATCATGTTTTGATGTTTTTGGTACTTTCAAAGTATTTATAATGTTTTTGGTGTGTTTGGGATAAAATATGCATAAGGTGGGACCGTCTAGTCTAGGAGATGCACATCTGAGAGCAGAGGTTCCAATAAAATAATTAAGCTAGCTGTAACATCCCATGCTCACAAATTGATGAGAGTGAGGATCTTGATATGTCAATAAAGAGAAATAAATGTGATATAGAATAGTGTGCAACATGAAGTAACTTTGTATAATTATCTATGTTCATTGATATGCAATGTGGCAAAGGTTATGAATTGATAAGATGTTTTTGTTCACTTGTCTAAAGCTGAACAATACTATCCTAGCTGAACTGCTTTGTAGAATTATTGCTAAAGATGTTCATAATGTTTATTAGACATAATCAATATCATAATTGGTCAAGGGATAAAAAGTGTTCAAGCTTACAACATGCCCTAGACATAATAAAGAATATAGTTCTCAAGGAGAACAACCCAAAGAATAGGGTCCAACATATATAAGGCACAGAGTGGGATAAAGAATATGGTTCTCAAAGAGAACAGTTCATGATAGGATAAAATGTGTTTAAAGTGCCAACAATTCAAATCCTTCACTGTCTAGAGTCATGAAGAGCAGGCCAGGGTAGTATAAAATGTGTTCAGGGTAGGATAAAAGGGTGGGATAAAATTACTTCAGCATAAGTTACCCCCAAGTTAGGGGTCTTGTAGACAATGGTTCAAAGCTATTCATGTGTAGAACCTCTTAAGGAGTATGATGTTAATGGGCTTTAAAATTTTTTCACCATTAGGTTTAGCCAGTCGATATGCTCCTAATCCATAGTTCACCATGACAATATATGGTCCCAACTAATTAGGCTAAAACTTACCTTTTTTTTGTGTTTAACATTCATGTTCTTTTGGTTCTCTTTCAAAACCAAGTCACCAATCTCAAACGCTCAAGGGAGAATGTGCTTGTTGTATCTTCTCCATAATCTATTTTGATAGGCTTGCAAGTTTTCTAGGGCATCCAAATGCTTACCATCAAGAAGTTCTAGTTCTTGCAACCATGATGCTCTATAGTCTTCATCATCTTCAATGTGTTTTAGTGATATTATTAATGATGGTATCTCAATCTTGATTGAGATGATAGCTTTAGTGCCAAAAACAAGGGAGTATGGAGTGGCTCTAGTTGGGGTGCGATGATTGGTTCTATAAGCCCAAAGGGCAGGAAAGAGTTGCAAGTGCCAATTATGACCAACATCATTGCCAATCTTCTTTAAGATGGCTATAATGGTTTTATTCAATGCCTCAGCTTGTCCCTTGCCTTGTGGGTTATATGGAGTTGATTCTTGTGCTTGATCTTGAATTTTTCATGAAGAGATTTCACATCATGGTTCACAAAAGAACTTCCATTATCATATATAATACAAGCTGGGATGCCATATCGATAGATGATATGGTAATGAATAAATTTGGATATCTACTTCCCGGTAACATAAGTGAGAGGAATGGCCTCAATCCACTTGGTATAGTACTCGATTGTAGTCAAAATGTGCTTATAGCCATTTGAAGATGTCGGGTTACTTTTCTTAATGAGATCAAAATCCCATGTTGAGAATGACCATGGTGTTGTGATCGGTTGTAGTGGTAAGGAAGGTCCATGTATCAAGTTGCCATGCTGCTAACAAAGAACATACTTCTTTACATAATTACAAGCATCTGTCTCCATTTTGGGCCAATAATAGCATATTCTGAGAAGTTTCTTTGCTATAACTACACCATTGGTATGGGCTCCACACATTCCTTCATGAACCTCCATTAGTGCCAGCTTGGATTTTCCCAAAATTAAACAATGAAGAAGCATTCCATCATAGCCTTTACGATAAAGAGTGTTTCCAAGGAGGGTATAACATGTTAAGTGATGAATAAATAACTTTTATTGGTTGTTGGAAAGTTCAGTGGGGAAGACATGATTATGGAAATAGTTATAAAAATCTTGGTACCATGGTAGCTTAGGTGGGGGATTAGGACCAACAATGGCACATACCCTTTCTAAATCTATTATAATATGCACCAGCTAAAGAAGATTTTCAATTAAGAACTGATACTCTTTAGCACTATCATGCATTTGAATCATGGAACCAATTATTGCCATTGCATCGGTGGATCTATTGTTGACTCTCAAAACTTGTTCAAACTACAGAGATTTGAAATGTGTTTTGAGGTTATCGACAATTTGCTTGTAAGGAACAAGCTTGTCATCTCTTATTTGATATTGGTCAATGGTCTAATTTATGATTAACTATGAATATCCATAGACTTTCAAGATTTAAATATCTCACTATATAACAAGACAGAGCCTTGTAACCAATGCCTCATATTCAGCCATATTATTTGTACAATGAAATTATAAATGGAATGCTTTGAGAATTAGATCCCCCTATGGTGTGACCAATAATATACCAGCTCTAGATCCTCAAGATGTGAAGGATCCATCAAAATAGAGTGTCCATTGGTCAGGCTCCTACGGTGCCTATTTTATTGTCATGATATAATCATCGAGAAAGTCAAACTTGAGAGGTTGAATATTTGTAAGAGGAGATTTTGCAAGTTGATTAGAAAGTACTTACCCTTTGATTGCCTTTTGATTCTGGTACTCAATATCAAAATCAATGAGGATCATAACCCATTTAGCCATGTGTCCTTGAAGAGCTACTTTAGATAAGAGGAACTTGAGAGGATCCACCTTGGTGATAAAAATAGTTTTGTTATTTAGCATAGAATGTCATAATTTTTGAGTGGTGAACACCATAGCTAAACATGTCTTCTAAATAGGAATATAATTACATTCATAAGCTACCAATGTGTGGCTTAAATAATAAACAAAGTTTTCCTTACCATGATCATCATGTTGGGCCAAAAGTGCCCCCATTATGTGGATGATATATAAAGAAGCAGTGGCTTTCCCTGTGTTGGTGGTCGTAAGACTGGTGGATTGGCCAAGTGTGTTTTAAGCTTTACAAATGCTATCTAACAATCTTCATCCCATTGAATGTTACCCCTTTCTTCAAGAGATGGGTAAATGGGTGGCACTTATATGCCAATTAAGAAATGAACTTGTGTATAGACTATATCTTTCCTTGTAGACCTCGCAATTGTTTAAGATTGTTTGGTGGAGGCATCTCCATAATAGTGTTGACCTTTGTAGGGTCTAATTCAATCCCTTGTTGTGATACATGAACCCTAACAATTTTCTTGATGTGACTCCGAAGACATATTTCTTAGGATTCAAGTGGACTTTATATTCACGAAGCCTCTCAAATATTCTTCATATAACGTTAGGATGTCTAGCTCTTATTCTTGATTTTGCAATTATATCATCAACATAGTTCTATAAAATTGCATGCATCATGTCATGGAAAATGATAGTCATTGCACATTGATATGTTGCTTTAACATTCTTCAAGCCAAATGGCATGACTTGGTAATAGAATGTCCCCCACAGAGTGGTGAACGCAACCTTATATTGATCTTTAGGGGTTATCTTGATTTGATTATAACCAAAAAATCCATCCATTAAAGATAACATCTCATACCTAACAGTTGAGTCGATGATCATGTCAATGTTGGGCAGAGAAAAATCATCTTTGGGGTATGCTTTGTTGACAACTTGAAAATCAGTACAAATATGTATATTCGGGGTGTTTTTACTCACTAGGACTATATTGGAAACCCATTCAGAGTAATCCAGTGGTCTAATAAAATTGGATCCTAACAACTTTTTTAATTTGGTCTTAAACAAAAGGGTGATGCATGGATGCATCTTTCTCAATTTTTGCTTGACTGGTTTAGCATCGAGATGAACAACAAGATGATGCACAACTAAATCTGGGTCCAAGCCTGGCATGTCAAAGTATGCCCATGCAAAGATGTCTATGTAATCCTTAAGAATGGATATAATATGTTCACATTTTGATTCAGTAAGGGAAGTTCTAAGATAAATAATTTTGGGATCCTCATAGGTTCCCGAGTTCACTTCTATTGTGTTCTCCACAAGGAGTGTGGATCCATCATCTAGAATTATAGGCAATTTATGGTCATGATCATATTCTTCTACTATATTCTCTTGTTGTTCATCCCAAAGATCTGGATAGTATGAAGAATCAGAATCTACCTTCTCAAGTAAAGGCCAAGTAGCAAAAACCTCTAAAAACTCAAGAGCAAGATGCTCAAATATTTGATGTTGTTCTGAAGAGATGCTTGTACTGGCTATGGAGCTTGGGCTAGATGGACCTTCTGTGTTCTGAGGGGATGGGAAAACTTTCCCACTTAGGAGCACCTAAAATAGGTTTTCACTCAAAGGCTTGTCTTTTTCTTTACTTTTTCGCACTGGGCATGCCAAAATGTAGATTAGGATTACAAAAGAAGTTAGTCAAACATTAGTCCATAAATCCAAAATAAATGCATAGAGAACTAACTAACTAAGCCTATCTATTCAAGGGGATTTTTTTTATGATAATGAAGAAAAAAATGAAAGAAATCATACTAGTTACCTTCCCAAATGGATTCCATAATCCAAGAGCGGCTCAAAAACATGTGCTCCCTTGATCAAGCATCCTTGTCTTTGTCAATAATGGTGGAAAAACTCCTCCATGGTCTCAAGAACACTTCTCAAAAACTAGACTCAAGGTGTGAAATCACTAAATTAGCCTATAAATGAAGCTTACAACTAAAATCAATGGTCAAATGCAAAGGGTTGTTGAGACAATTTAACATAATAAATTTTCACAAATCAAGCTTAAAAATGATATCTATGGCATCTCTATTTATAGATTATCAAGAATGACCAAAATCAACCATGACCGTCCATCTCAAGATTGAGATGTATGGTCATGGATTAATTGAATTATGTAATTAAAATCCATAATTATCCTCATCATGACTTTGGAAGAAGGAACATTAATGAGGCATGCGAGGTAATAAAGAAGCATGGGAGACCCATAATTTTGATATTTTATGTATTTATGGCTTGATGGATGCCACCCCATATATGACATCAACTGATGATATAGATAATATAAATCAATTTCCAAAAATAAATATTCAACAACTCTCATGGAAAATCCACTTAAGATCTTGATTTGGATTAGTTAGCCTTAAACAAGGTTAATCAACATTTGTGCAATTATTTGGAAATTGGCCCTCAATTAGTCAAAATGGTTAGAAAGCCATATTATTGAGTCATAATTTGAATCAGAAAAAATTGGAAGGTGCTGTTAGATGCGTTGGAACTGTATTACCATTTAGGATGTTTTTAACACAAAATAACGAAGGTACGTGATGTGTGCCAAAAAATTAGAAGAAAAGAGTGATCTAGAACACAAAAAGGCAAAATCATCATTTTGACTCAAAATGAATTGATCAAAGTTAGCTAGCCCATAAATTGCATTGCCCCATTTAGGGATACTTTGACCTAAATTGGCACTTGTAAATGACAAGTTCGAACCATTTAGCATGTTTTATAGATTTTGATCTAAAATGTGTATTTGAGTGCAATTCAAGTAAGATTTACAATTTCAACACAAATGGTGTTAGGAATTAGATGTCTACACTAGGAAATCATGAATGAAGTCTTTAAGTGTATTTATGACAGCTCTAGAAAAGACATCAGGTGCATTCTTTAAACTAAATGCATTACCTTCTATGCAAACGACCCCTATTTAATAAAAAAGGTAGTTTTGGCTTGGTCTTATTTAGAAATTGGAATTTGGTGATACCCATGAAACCATCCATAAAGGAATATACCTCATGTCCAACCATAGAATATACCTCATGTCTAACCATAGATTCAAGCACTTCATCTGTAAAAGGCATAGGAAATGGATCATTGAGGTAGGTAGCATTGAGTATGCAATAATCCAAACACACCCATATTTATCTTATCTTCTTAGGTTGTACCACCATTGGGATCAATTATTCTACCTTTTAAACTAGATATATAATTCTAGCTTGTTTCATTCAATCTAGTTCAAATTTTACTTTAGTTTTCATATTGGGATTGAGACTGTAGGGTCACTTTTTAATCAGGTGCACACATTTCTTTAACTCGAAATGTATTTCTCCCAAGATGGATCTACACCTTTGACCTATGAAAATTTGCTTGGAAACACATCCTAGTAGTCTCTTAACATCTACGAGGATTTAAAGATATGCTCTTGTCCCAAATAATCTCCCATTGTTGTAAGCCTAAGGGTCACTTTTGTCCCAATATATCTTCGAGTCTGTTGTAATGGTTCCTGATATATTTTGCCTAATCCACTAGGCATAGTATCATGTAAAATGTGTTTGCCTTCCCATTGCAAGATGTCAATATTGCACAGTTTCTCTTCTTCTATCTACTTTTTACTTTGTACTTGTTTAGACTCCTCTTCACACTATAGTTCAAAGAACCCTTCTAAATTGAGATCCCCATCACTATCACTATTGATGGACTATGTAAGATCATTGTTTATTATATTATATGGTTGAATCTAGAGTTATTATTTTTTATTGTCTTTGTACTTGCATAATGCGATATCCAGGTCCTGTGCCACTTCTTGATGAGAGGTTGATTCAACAACATTGTTAAATCCTCTGTAGGTCTGTGACATAAATTTTTTGATCTTTTTAAGGCATTATGTACTAAGGATTATCATCTTTAAATACAAAACTTTGGATTAAATCATGCTAAAGTTGTAGCTAGTGTTTAGTTTCCCTTCTATGCCCTTGATGCGTATACCAAGCTATTGGAAGAGGCATAATGGTAAGAATAAATATGTGGGCTCAATATTAAGGCTCTACTCCACGTGTAGTCCATATATCCATGCACTAATGGATGTGTAGTTTGAGACATCAACCTTCTTGAAATAAAGGACATTCTACTTTAATACTAGCTAATAGTTGAAACCTTTCATGAAAGATTTCATATGCATCCTCCCAATGTATTTCTACATTTTTATGCACATCCCACCATGTCATAACAGTTCCTTTTAGTGCATAGTTGAATGCACTGAATCATTGTTCCACCTCTGGTACATGGTGTTCAAGAGTCAATATGAATATATTAAGATCCCTAGTCATAAAATATTAAGGTATTTGACATTGTGTAGTGAACACCATGTGCATAGGTCATAACTCATGATATCTATGGGACCAATTCAGGATGTGTGCATATGAGTCACCACTTATGGATGATGCTGAATCCCAGGGTAGAATTCCTTCAGGGTAGGTTTAATGTAATCCATCATAGTTGTACTATTATTATATAAAAACTCTACCTTAGATCTGATCGATGAGCATACTGTAGGAGAAACACATTCTTTAATTTGAACTTATCTGACTGGCAACTTTATGATAATCAATTTGAATACCAGCAGTTGTTCTTGTAGTGTAGTATTGAACTTCCACTTTTGACATTCAACAATGCACACCTTAATTTGTTTTTCATCTATCCCCACCTTAAACTAATTAATGTCACTGTAAGCATAAGGAAACTATGGATCCTTAGGAATGATATATGAATTTTATTCAAATTTGTTTAAAGGAATGACAACTATTTTATCTTTATAATGCACTTCTAACTAATTGCACATAGTATTAATAGTCATTTATCCACTGTAAGCTCATTTATTACCAATTAAGGCAAGGTAATGGTTCTCTATTGTCTTCATGTCAATGACCTCAAATTACCCTCACAAGATAAATTCAACCACTTTAATATTAACATCTTTTATTCGGCTAATAGGTTAGACTCTATCGTAATCCGCTAAGCTGAATGTTACTGGGCTGTAACTCAGAGTTGGTTGGCTAATGGTTTCCCATGTTAAATAAGGAATCATATTAATGGTACTACCAAATTTAAATACTACATTTGGGATTTTGTATCCACCCAACTTGATGTCTAGTCATGAATCCACATCCTACAGCTTTTTAGTCTTGACATACCAAACTAATTTATTAACCATTATTTGTCCCATTGTGCACACTACAAAATATTTTGAAGGAGGTTCATGATATTTTCAAAAATATACTCGTTGCGTAACATATCAAGTAATTTAATTATATGTATCAAAGTGGTCATAATGCCTTCTTATCACATGATCAAAATAATTTGACTATACATTTGAGCATCAATAACATTGTTATCCTCAAGCTAGTTTTTTTTGTATTTCCTATAATACTATGCAACTTGATACATTAAATTCTTTTTAGTTTCAGGGTTAGGATATTCATCCCACAATTTTTATTAATAGCTATATCCTAAGGCATCTCTAATGGGGGTAACCCTTGTTCAGCCCCTTTGTTGCCTTGTGACAACTTGTACAAATGCATTTTCCTTTGGCTACACATTAATTATGTTTACATTGTGCACTGGCTTCTCCTTTATTTATTTCTCTAGAATAGGACAATCTTCCATTTGATGTTGACCTTTGATCCTAAAATATAAATAATAAACTTACCTTTGAAGATTTGTGGGATAGTTCCTCACGTAATGATTAAATGTTTCGCATAGACAACATTGCATGGGTGGTCAAGTTTGCCAATTATCATTATTACAACCTCCTTTATATCCACCAAAATATCTTCATCTGTAGCCTCCTCTATTTTGTTGACATCCCTACCCTTGCGATTATTTTCCATTATATCCTCCCTGTTGATTCATCTACACAACATATCCCCCACATTGATGCTAAGGAGAACTTGGGGTCCAGGTTGACTATTGTTGTTGAATATTTGTGTTGTTTTATGGTTACACATATTGACCAAAATATTGGTATGAAGGATATGATTTATTATTTTATATTTCCAAGCCTTGTGGCTAGTACTATGGTGATGATGGCATCTGATATTGTGGTGATGAAGGCTGATGCAAGGGCATCACTAATGAGAGCAATATGTTTGTAATTTTTTTATACTTAAGGAATAAGGGGTATAAAACATGTTTATGATTTTGTGATAGTATGAGGTGTCTAAAAATGTACTTTGGAATGCTTTTCACGTGCTAGGATTGTCTAGGGAGATTTGAAATTCAAATCTTGAGATTTATCGCCACTTTGGCACATTTGAAAATTTGAATGTTTCAACTTAGAAAGGGTAAAGTGGAAGTTTGTTAAAGATGTCATTAAGTTTTCAATGGATAATGAAAGGTAATAAAGACCCTTAGGCCTATATACTTGGCCTTAAGAAAACATATTTGTATGTAATAATCTACCTTGATGTTTGTATCAAGGGTAAGCATTCTTGCAAGAGGTTATATGAGGTAGTTATGATAGTTTTGGTAAATACAAGATATGTATTTTTGGTGTTGGTAACCAATGATTAGTTTGGTATTCTAATAAGGAAGGGAAATAGACCCAAGAAAATGAGAATGAAATCATCAAGTTGACAGTTGTGAAGATAATCCTATTTTTCTGTGTGTATGTACCATTTGTTAATAGTGTTTGAAAGTGTGTAAAGAGAAAGTTTGGTAATGTTTTTATTTTGATATTGAATCTAAACTGGTGAATCTCTTCCCCATGTTATTGAATGTGATTTACAGTAACACACTATTGGTTTTCATGTTATTTGGTCAAATAAATAATTCAAGCCTGTAGAAGAGCATGTGCAACTAGTGAGACCTCACAATGAGAGAACAAAGGACATTACAATTTGATGTTTTTTTAAATTATTTCCTAACGTGTTTTTATTTATTATAAACCTTTACCAAGCTTGTGTAGTGGTTCTAAACCTTCCCTTGAGGTTTAGGTCTTCAAGACAATGCACCAATCTTATAGAGTGTATCTGTATGTTTAAGTTTGTCAAAAAGATTATAAGGTAATTAACAGAGAAGTGTTTATGCATAAAAAATGATGGATTAAGGTGAGAGGAGTTTCTATGGATCTTTTCCCAATTATTCATAGAATTTATAAATTGTGTTTGATCAAATCAAATGCTTAAGGAATTCTTGCAGACCTATACATGGTAAATGTGTGTACTAGGCATTAAAAAGGCATGTTGCAAAATTGTTTATTGATGTAACTCAAGATTTCACAAGATATGAGGAGGATTTTAAATATGTATAAACTATATATGAGTGTGGATAACCTTTCTTGGAAGATTTAGTGACAAGAACTAGCTCCCAAGGCCCTGCATACATGACTGTGTGCTTATGTTGAACTAAAAGTGAGTTGGAAAAGGGGAACAATGTAGTCATTATGTGAATATAATAATTGGAAGAGGTGCATATGAGTCCTCTAGATCCTAAAAAACAATTATAAATCTTTGAAACCATTTTTGGAATGTGCAAACACTATCATCAAGCTCAAGTCTTGAAGACCTTGTGCAACTAGAAAATAGGTTTTTGGCAAGAAATTACCATACAAGAAGTTTATACCATTATTTTCTTGTGAAAATTTATGAAAAGCCTAAGGACAATGTGCTTAGAGATATTTTTAAGTTTTCTTTGTGTGAACGTCCTTTTGTGTATGGATAATTAAGACTGTGTGTAAAAAGAACCCTAGGAGGCCTAAAGAGCTAAATAGTGAGCTATAAAGATCTAGAAAAGTTAATAAACAATGTAGCCATAGCCTAAGACTTTGTGAAATGCAATAAATCCTTAGAGGGTATCAGGTAAGGTATCTAGTTTTTCAAGATTCCTCTGTACAATTTTGTATAATTAAGAATTCTCTAAAAAAGGCCTACTAAAATAAACTATGAGAATGAAGGGAATTGCAAGGGCTTAGTGACAAGTGCTGAAGATTATTGCTAAGTGGATGAGAGGTCTAAAAAGACCCTAAAAAACAAGATTAAGACATTAACACCCACCTAACAGTCAGATGAATCTTGGAATCCTGCATGAAGGATTGATCTAATGAGTGATTGCCTAAGGAAGTGAAAAAAGAACAAAGTCAAAGTAACAAAGATAGTTATATGCTCTGTATCAAAGGCACCCATCCTGGACTACCTTAAGTTGTATTTTTCTTCTCCACATCTGGTCTTGGAATTTCCTACTTCACATTGGGTATTTGTTGGGCCGTAACTACGAAGATGTTCTTTGTTATATCTAGATTTAACTAGTACAATTTGTGACAACTTGTCTTGTCATGATTTTTAGATTTTCAAAAATTACAATACATGTTATGTGATTTTTGAATATATTGCTGGAGGAGATGGCACTTGGATGTATAACTACCCTATAGATTTTACAAAATTCTATTTTGATTATCGAGCAGTCATTCCTATGATGTCCTTCATGACCACACTCTATGTACCATAAACCTAATTTAGGCTTATCATTCTCATGTATTTCATTCATGCTCTTCATAAAAGAATCTAACTTAGCTTCTAATTTTGATCTTATCAAGGGAAGATCTGCATATTCTTCTATCTGTTCAACACTGATGTAGCAGATCGAGCATCAAATTTGGTGGAAAACTGGGTTTTCATAATAACAAACCTTATTCTTGGTCATAATCCCTCTATGAACCAAATAGCCTTATATTTATCTTCTAGAATAAAATCAATTTTATTTATTACATCAGAGAACCTACGATCATATTATCCAACCATTTTTCTTGATTTTTTCCAAATCTCCTTTAGATCTTGAATGACGTGACTGGAGCACTTTTTTACTTTGAATTCTACTATCATAAAATATTTAACTTTTTTTAAATCTAGGGCATTGAATTTTTTTCTAAAAGTGAACTCCAAAGAACATCCTCCCAAAGCCCTTACTAGTTCGCATTTCTTCACAACATCTGATGTAACCCCTTTTACAACCCATTTCATCTTGAATGTAACTAAGTATTGTCTGGGATCTGAGGATCCATCATATGAAATTAAAGGTAAAAACATACCTACATGAAGTGACATATTTTATAGATTATAATTTTTTATTTAAAGTGTTTTAATACTAATAATTGTAACTAGTAGTGTCTGTGCACTAGTCATTGCACAATTGAGTGACTGTGTAGTGGTTACTGTGCATTTAGGCTACTTCAAACTATTTTTTTCAAGAGTAACCAAATTTTTTTCTTCTTGTAACTTCTCTATTTATAATGCCCATTTGGTGTCTATGTTGATCCTTGTAAACTTGTCAATAAATGAATCAAACCGCTTGAATTAGCTTCTCTATCTGTACTTTTTTACCTTCTATAAATAAAGTGGGCTTGGGGGATGTGTACCCTTGAAATGAATGACACTTATTTACAACTTATTCTTTTTTTAATATTGAACCTATAATATTAGTACATTCAAATTTAAAAATTGGAGAGTTGTCAATGATGTCATGGTGATGTCATGGAGGTGTCTTGGTGAGTGGATGTGGTGCCTTGATAGTCTATGTGATAATGAAAAAGTGTGCAATGTTCTTGTCCTAGTGTGATTGAAGTTGTCTTGGTTGATATTTAGTTTTGGCATGGTTAGAGTTGTTTAGGGATGAGTCTAAAGTATTTAACATGTGTAAGGGGTCATATCAGTGGTCAAAGATGATTAGAGAGCTTGTGTGCATGAATGAAATTCACCCGGTTCATGATTGTTCTCATCTAGACATTTTGGGTCCAATGGCAAAAAATTTGAGTAGGTAGTTTGTTGACATCACCATTGCCACATGTGGATGAGTTAGGGGGAGTTGGTAATATGGTTATGATCACATTAGTCCCTAGTTGTTATGAATTAAGTCTTAGGTCATGCGCCTAAGTGTAATCAAATATTTGTGGGTGCAAAGTTGGGCTCTCAGACATTTTGACATTGTTTTCTCATACTTAGCCAAATTTGCATGAGGCAAGAAAGAATTGAGTAAGTAGTTTGGTGGTGGAATATATCACATGAGTGGATGTTTCACAATAAGATGATCATATAGGTTTAGTTTAGTTTTGTGCCTAGTTTATTTATGTTAACTTTTAGGTCAATCACTAAAGCACGATAAAAGATATGCAAGTGCAAAGTTGGCTTCCCAGACCATCATAAACCATCATGCAGACATGGATAAACTAGTAAGTTTGTGATTTTATTTAAGGTGCACATAAAGTCAATATTGGTCAAAGGATATCATGGAGATGTTTTCTATAATGTCAAGAATCTACCCTAAAAATATGGGGTCTTGAAGTGTTGTCCAGCTTGAGATATAAATCTTCAAAGTTATACTTATAGATAGTGATGGGTCGAAGACCATCAAGTTTATTCATATTGAAGCATGAGGTCAAAGGTTGTACACACAAGTGACAAGTATAGCAATTTCACTAGTCTGATAGAATATCAATGATGAGTGATGGTTTGTATTGACAAAGATCAATGGTGCAAGACAAGTCAAGAGCCAATGTTGCACGAGAGGCTACCAAGTGGCACAAGCTCATGGAATGATAGTAAAAGGCTCATAAGGCACACAAGGGTGCCAAGTGTCATGATCTCAAGAGTTATAAGCTAGTTCTAATGGTGAGCATTACTAGTTAAAGACCTAGTTGATCCATAGAGATCGATGATGCATATTTAGTCAATATTGTAAGGGTATACGAGATGAGGTCAAAGTGACTAAAGTTTAAAATTTGGACAATAAATTATACAGGTTAAAGACCAATCTGTTTCAAAATATATAGATGGAGTGATTTTTTTGTAAAATATCACAAAGTAACAAGATGAGGACAAGTGTTCAATGTTTAACCATGACCGTTTGAATTTTGCAAAGGAAAAGATTAGTGTCTAGTTTTTGTGCCATATCTTTCAATATATGTAGAATTTTCTCATGGTGTAAAAAGAAAAGTTGTAAATAATTCTAAGGAAAATTTAGAAATATGAATTTGAATTCTAATTGTATGTTTAGTAAAAGATATTGAGGTTCAAATTTTATTGTGTTTTCATGTATGTCCTACAAGTAACCCAAGAAGGATGTTCGAGCTTGTATTGGTGTTGTTTCGATGTTTAATGATGAATTAGATATTGGATCATGTTATAGACTCCATAATGATGCTCAATGTGCATTGTGAATGTTTGACCAATCATATGTAGTATGAATAAAGGTTTACTAATCAACTGTGTATCCGTTCATGGTGACCATGTGCACATAATATTGTTTAAGCGATTTGTGCTTAATTAGAAGGGTACTGTGATGGATATGGACACTTAAAGAAGACCTATATATCATGTGTAATGGGTTCATGAGTTGGAAAAGTGTTCCTATATTCTTAATTTGATCAGGGAAGTGTCAAAAAGATGAATTGGTCTCCATAAGACCTAATAGTGACTTAGGCCTATTTGAAAGTGGATTGTGCTTAAGTGTGACCTATGTAAGATGCCTTAAGGGTGACAACATGTTTTTTAGCCAACCAAGATATTGATAATTCATGATATCTCTATATATAGTGAAATCAAAGTTGATGATTTCTAGACTTTTTGTAAAAGACTTGGGGTGAGAGACTTGCGTAAGGTGTTTATTAGAGTTATGGAATGAAGGAGAGGTAGAGTGCATAGTTGATGTTAGAGTAGTGATTTTTCCCATAAGGTTTTTCCGACATGGCCTTATGGCCATTCTATGTCAATTAAACTTCCTTAGGCTAGTTATAAAAGGGTCATGTAGGCTAATTTTATTTTAATATAATTATCTAATTAGAAAACTTAGATGCTTCCTCATGTTGCCCTAATTTTCCCTATATGTACCCCAGTTTTATACTTTGGAAGGTTAGATAGGTTAATGCAATTTTATGCAAGTAGGTCATATTTTTCAAGATTATTGTGTGAAGACAAGCTTCTTCCTCCTTTGCAATTTATTTGTGATTTCATTGCTTCATACATAGATTTGCTTAATCTTTTGTACAAGGATCCAAGATCATAGCCAATCTGACATGGTAGCAGAGTCATTTTTGCCAATATTGTAGCAATATTTGTGGTGAAATCTTTCATACATTTGATATTCCAACATAAAGAAGGGTTTAGTGGGATTCCTTAGAGAATTCATGCAAAACTTTGTACTAGAGCTTCAGATCTCAAAAATGCTTATGCCATTGGTTTTAGAAGGTGTCAAAACCCTTGGATTGACTATAAACATAATCTAGTTCTGGAATAGTCAAAATTTCCTTTCTTTTTGGCATCCCAAGACCCCATTTTTCTTTTTTTGTAAAAATCCATACTTCTTATATTGCTATGCAAAAAATCCTTCTGGGTTTTTTTCCTTAGGTCAAAATCTCATATGGGTCTCTTGTAAAATTTCCATCACTAAAGTATTTTGAATGTTTTTAGCTTACCTTAATTTGTGTGTTTTCATACCTCTATGTTGCTCAGATATGCAGGTGGTCATTACTTTAGTTCTGTAGTTGATCTGCCTCATGTTGCATGCATTAGAGAGTCTGTTGACCAATCTGGACTTTCAAAGGGTTGTTACTTAGCCAATAGACCAAATCAAACTTTTAGTGACACCCTCAAACTTACAGGGGTTCATTACTTGCAACTTTACCTACCTAAAGCAAAGCAAGTCTGAAACTCTGGCGTACACTACAAAAGACTAACTTATAATTTTAGGGGTCTATTACTTACTTAGGTTTTTGAAGGGTGATTACTTACGTAAGTCAAGCAGAGAAGGTCTGAAACTCCATTATACACTACAAAAAACCAACTCAAAGTTACGGGGATCTATTGCTTACTCGAGTTTTCAAAGTTTGATTACTTGTGAAAGTCAAGCAGTCTGATTACTCTTTCGAGACTGACCCTAACTTTTGAAGGGTCATTATTGCTAAGAGTTGCAGGGTAAAAATACTACCTTCTTCCATTTAGTCAAGTAGTCTAGGAAGTTCAATTTCTCTTCTAACACTGAACTAGACTTTCAAAGGGTCATTACTTCTTGGAGTTGTGCGGTAAAAGTGTGGAATTTTTTTTTTCATTTTTGGAAAGGGTCCAGGTATGTGTAGAAGTAAGAACTTGTAAGTACCATAAGTTTCAATCCATATCTCTATTTTGGGTGCTATTTTTTTTTAAAGTGTGTATTTTTTCAAGCTCTACACATTGGTGATATTGTTTTAGGCCCTTTGTAACATACATTTTATTTATGGTGTAATGGCTTAAACTCACTTCAATCCTTTTTATACCTTTCTTAGATGCATTATTGGCTGTGCTCGATGTCCTTCTTGCACTCTCTCATACTAATTGCTCATAGATGAATTCTCGACTATGCCCTACATCTAATATTAAGCATGTGTTACATTGTAATTTAAGGGGGGGATCTTATTGATAGTTCAAAGGGGTACTTACACTATGTGTAATTTGTTCTCTACTTTTATCTCAATTCTATAAATTATCTCAATCTAATCTGCACTAATAGATCTAAACTCAATTGAACCACTCACACCATTTAACTATCTTGACTAGAAGTATAAATTATAGCTTGCGTTGAGAGGTAAAGGAATCTATCAGATCATTATGAGTGAGGAAATTGATCTATCTATAGATGTAGAAAATTTTAAGTGGTACAAAAAATGTGACGAGGCCTATGGGTTCTTATGCCTGTCAATGTCTCTTGACCTCTTATTTCATGTTGAATCTGCAAAAACTCCTGATCCGTAAACCCCACTGATAAACTCTAAGTGGAATTTTAAAAGTATAGATTCTGAATTTCTCAACTTATAAGATGTTGGAATGATTAAAAACTGATGAAAATCTTATCCAAATCAAGTTTCAAAACTGAAATAAAGGTGAATTGATAAATCACATCAGTTATCCATTGAAACCGTCAGATTTTCCAAATTCTTGATTTTATCCAATTTCTCGTAAATGATCAAAATGATTAAATTTTGCATTTTGATTTAAATCTAAATTTAAATTTGAATAATAACTGAAACTGAAACGCAAAAATGAATCCAAATATCAAAACAAAGAAATTGTTTACAGGGTTCAGAATTCCTACGTCCTCAGGTTCTTATCGAACCGATCCATTAATGTTGCTAAAATTTGAAAGATAAAATAATACTTAAAAACAACAAAATATCATATCTCTCTGCAATAATAGTGAGCAGACCTTTGGAAGACCTTGGCTGACTTAACACATCCTTCACCTTCCTGAATCACAAGCAAAGGCTTCTCCAAATTGAAATCGAAAACTTTCGTAGCTTAAAATGACATAAAAAATTATCCAAAATGGTAAAATTAATATACTTCATAGAGAGTATCATAGTTCTAAACAAATTTGTAGTTTACTTCAAGCTCTGATTCGGCCTCTAAGGGCTCTAAAATGACCAAATACTGTAAGCGGGTCTATAATCTTGAATACACAATCGACTTCTTCAAGTAGAATTTCATCCCTTTTATAACACTTTGAACTCTGTAGATGAAGTGGTCAAAGCCTTATCCTTTTGTGCCAAAGGTGTAGGGTTCAAAACCACCGGCCTCATTTTTAAACACTTGGAACCGTCGGTCTTCCTCCTTGGGCGCTTTTGACTTCTTCTTTATCCCACATGTGCTGAGTATAACGGTTTGACAAGCTAAAAATAGGTAAGTTGATCCCTTTTCCAATGCCTAGAATTAGGCGCTAGCCATTTAGACTTGGTCCTTGCATGATTGGTGGGGTGACGTGGTGGGTGACGTGGCAACATGTGCAAGTTGGCCTTTGGTGCCTTGTTTCAAAGTAAATAATGTTTGAAATTTAAATACAATTTCTCAAATAACATGTGAATAAAAAACACCAAACCAAAATTTTTTTTGCACCAAATCATTTTGCCACATGTCAAATGGATATTGGTCCACTTGGCATATTAAATAGTGCCACGTCACTTTCGACACCCCTTTTTTTGCCTTTCGCATGGACTTGTAAATACATTACAATCAGATAATTTTTACGGACTTTGTAATTTCAAATCTATGAACTTTGTGATTTCAAATCTATGAACTCCCATTGATTTCCACGTGTCTCCACTTGATTGGTCTACTTGGCATGTCCACATTGTGCCACGTCATCTTGCGACACCACATTTTTCCTTGTCGCAAGAAAACTTCAACAGACCATATCTTTTGCATACGGTGTCCATTTTGCAAACCGTGAAAAGCGTCAGAAAGCTCTCAATGAGATATACACTGTGAAATTGGTTTCATCATGATTTGGAAACTTTTTTTAGAATGAACTTCAAATCACACCTCCCTACAAAAGAGGCTTTTGGTCTCCAAAAGTTGACTATCACTTGAAATCTTATAACTGGTATACTGCATCCATGAAAATAGAACCCAATCATAGCAAGAGATATAAACAATTTGTGTTAAAATGATTCACAATCAAACTGTAAAAATGCCTAATCCAAAGGAATGAGTAACTGAATCTGCAACTGCAAAAGTGATTACAACATATCAAATTGCCTACCCAAATGTCACATCCTGTAAAGCGGTGAATTACCAAAAATTGAAACAACTCCCAATGTAATTGCATGACAATTTTATAATGCCGACAACATACAATAAATATTGTGGACATGTTGCAAGACAATGCCCTAGTATGGGACTTATATGCTAAGTAAAATGCAAACAACCAAAAGTGTATGCTGCCTAACATCTCAACATGCCCATAGGGTCTTAGAATGCATCTATACATCCATGTGACAAAATAGATACATTCAAAATAGTAGTCTAATTGTCAAATTATGTGAGGATATAACTCACAACATCACTCTACTATATCCCCAACTGTTTCAAATGAGTTAATGTCTTATCCATTATTAGACTACCCATACAGTATATTTTGGAGATCAAAAAATTAGAGTTATCAAAAAGTGAGAATTGAAAAACTTCATATGGTAAACCTATCTGGAAGTGTTCCCACCAACTCTAATCTACATCTATCAAAGCTTGTTCATTCCCTTAGATGAATTCTTAACCATGCTTTACAAAAAGAATGTAGTGATAATCCACTTAACCAATTCTTTCTTCCTAGTGAAATTGATTGTCTTTGTGGATTCATTATCAATTGCATACTTTATCAATTTAGGCTTTATCGTATGTAATTGAAAGCATTGTTGACTTAACCTCTTAAATGAATTTTCACTTGTAGGTTTTACCTTATCCTGGGTTGTATTGTCAACTACATTATGGATTGAATTAGCTTCATTAACCTTAGTGAGAGGTTTGTAAATCATCTTAGTTCTAACATTACTTGAATGTGAAGATAAATGAAGCTTAAAACATCTATTAATCTTATGTCCACTCACTTTACAATGAGTACAAACTTCCTTCTTAGGTGAGGGTCCCCTTTTGCCAATTCCCAAATTAACATAAGAATGGTCTTTAAAACATGCAATCTACTTCAACAAAGCATTTCATTTCCAACAAGTCTTATCACTATGGTTATTCATCCCACAAAAAGTGCATGGAAATGATTGCATTATTTTCTATACATTATATCCAAACTTATTAAAAGTATTAATTAGATCAAAAGATTTAGTGTAAGAATCAGGAGGTGGAATCTCAATACCTCTTTTACCTTTACACTTTTGAACTAGTGGCCTAGTACCTTCTCTATTGGAAGCTCGTCTTCTCTTAGCCATGGAAGAAACTTCTCCATCATCCACCTGCACACTAGTATAACCCAAACCTGCATGAAGAGGTCTATGTTCAACCTGAATTGGGTTAGATATACCTTGGCTATCTCTACCAAGTCCTCTTCCATTATAACCCATTTTAAACAACAATTTAGATCCTATGCCCTTAGTGTATCTTTCAAAATCACCAAAAACAATATTACTAGAATCTGAATCTGAAATGGTAGAAGAAGATGAAGATTCCTGTGGTGAAAAACTTATAGTGCACTCAGTCATAGTCTCTACATTTGAATTTGAAGGCTTTACCTTTTCACACTCACCACATTGCAATCTAATCAAGAGCTCATCCTTGGATTCAAGCTCCAATTTTAAACTTACAAATTTCTCTTCAAGGGAATAGAGCTTGCATCTCAGGAATGCATTCTCATCCTAAATCTAGATATTGATGCTTTCAAGCTCTTCCATCTTGGCTTTATGTGATAACTTGCCCATGGTTTTATAAAAACACACTGATTCCACAACTGCACACTATAATCTAATCAAGTGATATGGATAACCAATAAACAAAAAGTAACTGTCAAAACTCAATCAGAAGCTAACCCAACTTTCTAACTGCTCTGATACCAACTTGATCTGTAAACCCAACTGATAAACTCTAAGTGAAATTTTAAAAGTATAGATTCTAAATTTCTCAACTTATAAGATTTTGGAATGAGTAAAAACTGATGAAAATCTTATCCAAATCAAGTTTCAAAACTGAAATAAAGGTGAATTGATAAATCACATCAGTTATCCATTGAACCATCAGATTTTCCAAATTCTTGATTTTATCCAATTTCCCATAAATGATCAAAATGATTAAATTTTGCATTCTGATTTAAATCTGAATAATAATTGAAACTGAAATGCAAAAATGAATCCAAAGATCAAAACACAGAAATTGTTTACGGGGTTCAGAATTCCTACGTCCCCAGGTTCTTATTGAACCGATCCATTAATGTTGCTAAAATTTGCAATCTAAAATAATACTTAAAAACAATAAAAGATCATATCTCTCTGCAATAATAGTGATCAGACCTTTGAAAGACCTTGGCTGACTCAACACGTCCTTCACCTTCTTGAATCACAAGCAAAGGCTTCTCCAAATCGAAATCAAAAACTTCCATAGCTTAAAATGACATCACCAATTCTCCAAAATAGGAAAATGAATATACTTCACAGAGTGTATCATAATTATAAACAACTTTGTAGTTTACTTCGAGCTCTGATTTGGCCTCTAAGGGCTCCAAAATGACCAAATACCATAAGCGGGTCTATATTCTCGAACACACAGTGGGCTTCTTCAAGTAGAATTTCGTCCCTTTTATAACACTTCGACCTCCGTAGCTGAAGTGGTTAGAGCCTTATCCTTTTGCACCAAAGGTTCAGGGTTCAAAACTGTCGGCCTCCTTTTTAGGCACTTGGAACCGCCGGTCTTCCTCAGGCGCTTTTGACTTCTTCTTTATCCCACATGTGCTGAGTATAACGGTTTGAAAAGCTAAAAATAGGTAAGTTGATCCATTTTCCAATGCCTAGACTTAGGCGCTAGCTATTTAGACTTGGTCCTTGCATGATTGGTGGGTTGACGTGGCAGCATGTGCAAGTTGGCCTTTGGCGCCTTGTTTCAAAGTAAATAACGTTTGAAATTTAAATACAATTTCTCAAATAACATGTGGGATAAAAACACCAAACCAAAATTTTTTGCAGCTAATTATTTTTCCATGTGTCAAATTGCTATTGGTCCACTTGGCATATTAAATAGTGCCACGTCACTTTTGACACCCCTTTTTTTTTGCCTGTTGCAAGATTTCTACGGACTTACAATTTTTGAATCTACGGACTTGTAAATACATTGCAATCGGATAATTTCTACAGAATTTGCAATTTAAAATCTATGGACTTTGTGATTACAAATATATGGACTCCCATTGACTGCCATGTGCCGCCACCTGATTGGTCTACTTGGCGTGTCCACATTGTGCCACGTCATCTTGTGACAGCACATTTTTCCCTATCGCAAGAAAACTTCAATAGACCATATCTTTTGCATACGGTGTCCATTTTTCAAACCACAAAAAGTGTTGGAAATCTCTCAACGAGCTCTACATTGTGAAATTGGTTTCATCATGATTTGGAAACTTTTTCCAAAATGAACTCCGGATCAACTCCCAATGAAGTTTGGACCATCCTAGACAAAGTTTTTGGAGTGTAAGACATCATGAGGGGTCATGATCTCATCACATTGAGTCCAGGTGATTATGAAACCCTACAGGACTTATTTAAAAAATTTAAATCACTAAAAATACAATTAAAATAATGTGGCATTGAGAAAATAGATGACTAGTCGATTCTATCTGTGCTTGCAAAACTAGGTCATGAATATTTAGTTTTCATATCTACATTTCATGCTACTAAACGTGCACTTGGATCCACTTGGAAAATTCCATCATTTGATGATTTTGTTTCCAATCTGACTCAAGAGCAAGATAATCTAATTCAAATAGGTGCACTGAAGTTTTCAAAATCATATGTCTTGATTGTCAATCAGGACAAGAAAAAACCCTCTAACAGTGGAAAATAGGAGAAGAAATAATCTAAACCAGATCATGAACACAAGAAGAATAAAAAATCATATTACTAGCTTAATGCATCATAAAATGAGTCCTCCTCAAGTAGGAAACCTAAGAAGGAGAAACTCAAATGCAACTTTTGCATGAAACTTGGGCATGATGAATCTCAGTGCATGAAAAAGAAGATTGACACCTTGACTAAGATACTTGAAAAGAATAACATCAGTGTTCTTGAATTCTCAACTCAAAAAACATCTTCATAAGATTCTACAAAGGCTAAAGGCAACAAAAAGGGTAAAAACAAGGGCAAGGCACTTGTTACAGTAGCTTCTCAGCCTTCAACTTGGGTTATTGACTCAGGTGCTTCCTATCACATGGCCTCCTCAAAGTATCTATTTTTAAAAATAGAACCATGTTTTGTGCCTTCAATTCTCATGGGTGATGACACTTCCATAGAATTCAGTGGTAAAGGATTGGTTGAAGTAAGTAATAGGACCTTCAATGATGTTCTGTGTGTTCTTTCACTATCCACTAATCTTCTGTCAGTGTACCAAATTAATAACATAGGTGTAAGGAAGTGAGTTGAGTTCACACTTGATTTAGTGGTTATCACGGAGCTGCATAGTGAAATAGTAGTGGCTTATAGGAAGGCCAATCATCAGTCTAGGTTGTATACCTTCTCATAATTTACCCCGGATCAACCCTCAGTTACACTACTTAATCATGCAAATAGAGTGAGCAAAATATGACATGAATGGTTTGGCCATTTAAACTACCATTACTTGGATCAACTCAATCATCATGACATGGTTTCAGGTTTTCCTAAAATCAAATTCTTAGATGTCTTATGTAATGATTGCATTCTTAAAAAACATCCAGAAGAGAAATATGACAAGGACAAAGCAAGGAGAGCTGAACACAAGCTAGAAATTGTCCACAGTGACATAGCAGGTCTATTTCCAAAACCTTCATTCAATAGGATCAAATATATGCTCACATTCATCTATGAATTTTTTAGGTACACTAGTCTGAGGTCTTTAATCTCTTCAAGGACTTCAAGGCACTTATGTAGAAGCAGTTAGATTATTCCATCAAAATCTTAAGGACTGACAATGGTGGGGAGTATGTCAACAATAGGTTTGAACAGTTTTGCACATCAAAAGGGATTTAGATACAACACATATTTCCATATAGTCCTCAACAAAATAGTATGACAAAATGTAAGAACTATTCCTTGAAAGAAATGACCAACTGCATGCTTCAATCAAAGTATCTTGCTCCTTAGTTTTGGGCCAAAGCAATCAACTGTGTGTGTTACATTTAGAACCATGTTCCACACAAACCCTTGAAAGGAAGCACTCCTTTTAAATCTTGGGATGGTCACAAGCCCATAATGGATCACTTTTGAGTGTTTGGATCACCAACAATGGCTCATGTTCCCAAGAATAAATGCAAGGCAATGTATACTCAGAGTCAGTCTTGTATCTTTGTGGGGTATGTAGAGGGTGCTAAGGGATACAAGCTTCTCCATCCTAAAATTCATGATTTGTTCATATAAAAGAGTGTCAAGTTTCATGAGAGCCCACTTGAACTCACTACAGGCACTCTAGACTCTTCAAAAGTCTTACTGGACATTGATTCCACCTTAGACAGTGACTTGGATCCACCTCAAAATCCTCCTGATGATCAGGATGACTTTTATTCATCTTCAAGTTCAAGTGATGAGAGTAATGATGAGGATTATCCTCTTCCATATCACACTCACACTTTAGATGATGATATTCTCCATTCTCCTATAATTTTAGTCCCAATTGGGCCAAACAGACACTTCAAAGTGCTGGGAAATGGGTTATGAATCCATCAAATACAAGGTAGACACATTCAAAGTTTTAAGCGACTTCATATGCCTACTTGGCCATTGCCTCAGCTCTTCAAACATTTCATGAGGCATCTAGCATTCTAGAATGGGATTCTACTATGTAGGAGGAGTATAGTTCCCTAATCAAGAATAAATCTTGGGACTTGGTTCCTCTTCCTAAAGGAAGAAAATTGGTCCATTATAAATGGGTTTATCAGACTAAGTATGGTGCAGATGGGTATGTTGATAAGTGCAAAGCTTTTCTAGTTACAAAGGGGTTTTTTCAAGTGCCTGACATAGATTACATCAAGATATTTACTCGTATAGCCAAGATGATGTCTATCAGACTCACTCTAGCCATCATAGCCACACATCAGTGGGATGTTCACCAAATGGATGTCAAGAGTGCTTTTTTACATGGTGACCTCAAAGAAGAGATCTACATAGAGAAACTATAAGGCTTTGTGGATGATTCCTCCTTGGTCTGTAGACTCAGGAAATCTATCTATGAACTCAAAAAGGCCCCTCAGGCATGGTATGCCAAGATGGACTCCTTTTTTCTCACAATCAAATTCACCAAATGCCACTTAGATCTAAATGTCTACATCTTACAGTAGGATGATTCTCTATTGATTCTAGTTCTCTATGTGGATGACTTGATGACTATAAAGAGCTCATGACCATCCATCTCAGCAATAAAAACTACACTTTTAGACATATTTTCAATGATAGACATGGGATTGCTACATTACTTTCTCAAGATTGAAATCATTTAGTCAGATTCTAAGATAACTTTATCACAATCCAAGTATTCTCTTGATTTGCTTATGATGTTTAACATGGTTAATTAATTGTAAGCTAGCTCTTACTCCCTTCTTATCTAATGTGAAGCTTGAGGTTGATTATCCTATAGTATTGGTTGATGCAACTCCATATCAACAACTTGTGGGTAGTATTATCTATCTCACACACACAAGACCTAACATATCCTATGTAGTTGGTATGGTCTCCTGATTTATGAAGGAGCCACATGAATTGTATTAGAAAGTATCTAAGTGGATTTTGCACTACATTTAGGGTTCACAAAACTATGGGACACAATATGGAGTAGGAATAGAGGTTGATTTGATCAAATACATAGATTTAGATTAGGTTGGAGATATTTAGAGTCAAAATTCCACTTCAGGATACAATTTTTCACTTGGTTTGGGTCTAATAAGTTGGTCAAGCAAGAAGCAACATGCAATTGATTTATAATCTATAGAGGTAGAATACAGAGGTGCTATCAATACCACCTTTGAGGCAATCTAGCTTCAGGGGATTCTCACTGAGTTTGGTATCTAGTTTCATAAGACAAAAATCATCTACTGTGATAACCAAAGTACTATCTAGATTTACAAAAATCTAGTTCTCCATCAAAGGACCAAACACATAGAGATTCACATGCACTTCATCAGGGAAGTTATCAATGAGCAAGTTATTGATCTTTGGTACTATCCAACATCAAAGTAGACTATAGATATTCTGACCAAGCCATTCATAAAGAGTAAATTTATTCATCTATGAGCTCTCATTAGGGTTAGGGCTGCTCCACCTTCTTCTTTCTCCTATGGAGGTTCTTCACTATGTACTTAGGTACCTCATTAGGATTTCAATGATGGGACCCAACTTTCATCTCACATAATCTACGCTTAAGGGGGGTGTTAGTGTAGTGTTTTTTCTACATGGCCTTATGGCCATTCTATGTCAATTAAGCTTCCTTACGTTAGTTATAAAAGGGTCACATAGGCTAATTTTATTTTAATGTAATTATCTAACTAAGAAAATTAGAGGATTCCTCTTGTTGTCTTAATTTTCCCTATATGTACCCCACTTTTCCACTTTGGAAGGTTAGATAGGATAATGCAATTTTATGCAAGTAGGTCATATTTTGTAAGATTGTTGTGTGAAGATATGATTTTTCCTCCTTTGAAATTTATTTGTGATTTTATTGCTCCATACATAGTTTTACTCAATCTTCTGTACAAGGATCCAATATCATGGCCAATCAAATAGTTGATGGGTTAATGAGTAGAGTAGATTGAGGACTGTGTGTATGAACTATAGGTCATATTTTTGATGTCTAAATAGTGATCTTGTAGTTTGAGGATATGTGAAAAGGTCTGAGTATGCATATGAGGATAGTTTGAGTGAAGAAGGGGAGAGATTGTGGCATGCCTATGTGAGAGGCTTGTATAAGATAGAAATGGAATTTTTTTAGAGGTTAGAGATCCATCATCAGGTGTTAAAGACATTAGTCCTAAGGTGGAGGTGTTCACTTCAAGGAGGATCTAAAGGATTTGATCTTCCTTAGGGGAAGTTACTCCTTGTGAAACATGTGTTTTACTAAATAACTTTGGTTAGGAGGATATGATCAAGGTTTGTTGGTCTAAAGGAGTTAATCAATCTCTTGTTTATAATTTATTATAAGACAATAGTCCAAGTGTTAAATACTTAAGAGTGGGTTCTATTCCCCATGAGGGTTTCCCATAGGAACTATGTGTTATGTGTTTGATCTTGTGTATGCATTGAATAAAAGAGCTCCCTTGTTAATATTTATTGATCAAGTTGATGTATGCTAATTGGTTAATAGTTTAAAGAACTACAATTGAAATTTAAATATCTAGGCTCACTAATTCACCCCTATTGATTGTACCTCTAACAACATTTTCCTAAGAATTTTACTTCCTGGTTCCAATGAAAATCCCCTCAGTTAACTATGACCTACCTCTAATTCCTAACTAATCCACCTCAGCATCACTACTTCTAGCTTCATCTTTCTCATCAAGCCCTTTGTCATATTCCACATACCATTCTCTTTCAAAAACTTTTACACCTTCTTTGAAAAACCTTTTTTCTCAAGGATCTTTGCCTTATAAATCTTTAGCTCTAGCAACTTTTACTTTACTCCTAGTCATAATGGTTGTTACTTCAAGGTCGTTTGTCTTATTCCGTCTTCTTTTTTGTCTTATCTCTCTTTCGAGTCCTAGAATTTTATTTTTTCTCATATTCTTTTCACCTTTAATCTTTTGAGATCAGGTTCAAGTTCCTCTTACTTAGCTCCTCATCATCCACTTTTTCTTGTCACACCCCTATGGTGCCTAAAGGGACTACTCTATGTTGGCTGAAATAGGCACCATGGCCTTTTCCACAACCAACATATTGATCAACAAGGCTAGTCACTTCAAAAATTTACCTCTAATTCTTTGAACAAATCAATCTTTTATAGTCTCAAAAGCTACGTATCCTTTTACTATGAACTCTATGATATAGATGCCAATCATAGTCTTCATCCAATAATCTACTAATCGATACCAATCAATATCTAGGTTATACAATCTCTTTAGTTTTTCCTTAGTCCAATTCATAACTTATGTTCTCCTTAGACTAAAGCAACAATATTCTAATCTGACTAACCACACAACTAATAATCTAGGGAATTCACACTAGAAAATTTCATAGATTTCACCATAGATGTGATCCTAGACAATCTCCTCTACAGTATTTCCAAATCTTCATGCTTCTTCCTCTGCAAAATTGTTAATTCTCTCATCTAGCCATCATTCTACATCTCTCAACCCTGGCAACCATCTCAACATAGTTCATCCAATTTATTTCCATGCCCACCATATCATTGTTAGCATAGGTTCCTGAAATTACACCAAAACATGCTAATTATAGGGATAACATATGCAATAGAGAGTAAAATAAGGTGCCAAAGAGACAAAAATAGTACAGGCCATGTATGACATCTTTAATTAGATCAAAGAGTAGGATGAAACATAGATATAACATAATGGGACCATAACTCATATTGCATCAAATTATAGAATAAAGCAAAATAACGTACTTAACTATGTATACACCATACATAAAAGGAAATAAGGGAAAACCATTAATAGGACAATTTCTATTAATCTCTATCAACACATCAAATTAGATTGTATTACATCAAAGTACTATTTATAACCTTTTGCAATTCTATTTTCTCTTCACCTTCCAACCTTATAAAATAAAAAATGAAAGACTCTTTGCATTCTCTAATTATCTGATTAGACTTACAAGGTTGAATACATATAAAACTATACAAAAGACAAAATCAAACACCTCACACATGTTTATTTTATATACTTTGTGGTTTTAACAAGCTCCCTTCTTTATCCAACAAAATCACTCCATTTTTAATCCCTTTCCACTAAATGTTTTTTAACCATTTGGGCATTTGTATCATACTACATGGATTTGTAATCCATTATAAACCCAATCTAGAGGCTATGCAAAAGGTATTAATTTTAGAGATAACTTCATAGAAGGAAGCTTCAATCTTGGCAAAAGTTTGAAAGGATTTGACTTTGAAATGATGATTAATAAGCTAAATATTCTTATTTTGAGCATGTTACCTCAAATGATACCTTTCTCAACTATATGAGCTAGGAGATAACCAAAATTTTCTACAAAAAAAATAGAGTGAAAGAGATAACATGCAACCTTTTTTGATTGAGTGGAAATGGCCAAAACTCTTAAAATTATGACAATTAATGGTTTAAAAACGTGTAGCATCCAAAAAGATAATTTTTTAGTATATAAATGTATATAAACCCTAAATATTTGATTATAGAGAATAATAAAAGGTCATTCTATATAATCATAATATTTTTAAATATTTTATTTTAGAAACATAGTTTGTTGATGGGAGGTGTGAGTCTATTCCATACCTTCCCAAAAAATGAAGTTCTCAATGAAGTAATGACTTTTTATAGAACTCGTTTACTTTGGTATAACAATTTCAAGAAGGATGTGTCATACGAGGACTGCAAAAGCTATAAGAAGAATATTATATAAGACATTTCACAAAGTAATGGGTCTTTAACTAGTAATGAGATTAGGGAGCAATTAAATTAAATTTTATTTGATATCATAAATTTTAAATTGATTAGATTTTATTCAAAAGGTTTTTTTTAGTTGTTTTCCACAAATTTTTCTTAAGAAAATAATTGTTAACCAAAAACATTCTTTTCCCTATTGCATAAAGCCTTGGAAACTACCCTAAAATGACATTATTAAACTAAATGAAGAGGTTAAATGACCCTCATCACTGAGGAATATATATTAACCATTAGATCTTACAATTGCATGGGTGGATCCTATGAACACCTTGTTGTCACTCCCATAATCTACTCTCAGGAAACACCTTTGAGATTAGGTGTCTAGAAGAGATTTAGGTGACAATTGGGGGACTTATATCCTCTCATTTTAGGATTACTACTGAGACAATCTAAGGTATGAGTTGCAAACATTGGGCTCCATTAAATATCTTACTAGAAATAGATCTCCAAGAGGTGTAATACTACCACTAAAGGCTCAATATTAGTTTTTTCACTGATAAAAAACCTATATACCTATAGCTAAACCAATTACAATATATTTAAATTTTATACTCTACTGTGTTTCACTTCATCATTTATAAAGGGGGACATAGATCACTTGTTCATAAATAAAGATCAAAATTGAGAAAGGGTAAGGCTGAGAAGAAATATTTATGTATGAATGGTAACATAGATACTCCAAAGATTGAGAATGTGCTTAGTTATAGTTATACCACTATATGCCAAGTTTCATGATAGCTCAAGATCTAGCACATAGGGAAAGAGTCTAATATAAAAGGATAAATGCTTGATTTAAATATTATTTTATTGAATAAATGTGAATAGGCATGTTGTTAATCACACACAGTTCCTAATAGATCTCAAATAAAATGAAAGAATAAAACAAGTTGATTAAAATAGCTAACACTCACCCTAATTATCACATAAATATTGTAAGAAAACATGGATAATAATATTAGCATTAACATTAATCCATTAAAATAGAAAGGAAACAAAAGACATCCATGAATTAGACACATATACATAGACAAATAAAATAATTATTAATCCAACCATATTTGTTCACAATAGAGTCGACACTTTTGAAATATTTCATAACAATATATATATATATATATATATATATATATATATATATATATATATATATATATATATATATATATATATATATATATATATATATATATATATATATATATAGAATGAGAATGGGGCCCATATCTTAGTAACATGAGTTCCCACTCTGGGTCATCATGGATTGAAATGGTTGAAACTAAATTATACCAAAAGATCTCATATCGTAGAATAAGCAAAACATAATTCTTAGGGCCCACTATGAAAAAATTAAGAGGTTTGAGGGGGACCAATTCCTAACTGCTTAAGACACATCTCCTTAGTTGCTAGTATGACTAACAACAATTCAAACTCCTGGTCCATCTTGTCAAGGTTCATGGGATACTCTCAAAAGGTCACCTTAGTCTAAGCCAACAACCATTTGTAAACTTGGAGTGGGGCCTCAAGGGAGACCTTTACCTTAGACATCTGGCTAATGCTTATTGTTGAATGGGTTACCTAATCTTGAATTGCCCTAGCCTCAACATATTGGATTTTACCACCTTTCTCGACATTACTTAGTCAAATTGGTTTAGGTGAAATTCAAATTCATCCTTGTCCAATAAGGCACCATCTGGGTGGAAAAATGCAATGATGTTGACCTCTTTTAAATAGGTCAACATCTACTCCATCCTCTTTTCCAGAGGCTTGATCACCATCTTTTCCATGTTTAACCACTCTTAATTGAAGTCCTCATGCTTTTGTCATAAGTATGGTATAGGTTTATATCGATTAGAGGCATAAGCCTAAGATTTAGGAACATGCTCTTGTGAAGAACCACAATGAGCCTTTTACATTTGTTGTCCATGTAGGCAACTCTCTCTATGTATGCTTGAGTGCATTAGAGTGATCTTTGCTCACAAATAGGGCTATTTTCACCTCTATAAGAGATTCAAATATTTTCATGAGGGCCTCCTCAACTTAACTAATCAACTTTTATAAGAAATTACTCCTCACCTGTGATTAGAGTGTACTGACATACTCTGTCATGTCTTCCATGAGCTTCTCAATCAGTTCTTTAGTATCCTATATCACCAAAGCATGGTCTTCAATAACTTTATCCTATATTTTAGATGTCCTCAATTTGGTGAGGGAGAATAGGTCATGCTCAATCCTTTAGATTGATGGTTCTCCTTCTTGATTAAGCCTATGCATGAAAACTCTCTTCATATTTCTAATTGCTTTATCAAATTCCTATTAGAACTTTGGACCAACCTAATAAATTGTTTATGATCTCTATGTTTCAATAGGGGTTAAATATCTGACCTAGCTTAGGCCTATGGTAATTCCTAAGGTAGTGGAAGAGGGAAAAGGTGGGATGGTATAGGCAAAGGTAGATGATAGAGGCTTGGGGGAGGAGGAATGGACTAGGTGGAAGGAGTGAAAGAAGAAAGGAGTGGAGGATGAGGGAGAATGGGAGTAAAAAGAGGCAAGATGAATGGGGATCCCTATAGGAATAATTGGGAATGCCATTAGTTAATGGTCATATTGACCTATGGACTAATGGCTCTTGGCAGTGGGATGTTTAATAAAATGAGGAAATCGACTGTTTAAAGTTGAATCCTTGAAGGCCTAGGGTGATAGAGAGGGAAGACTAAGGGGAAATATGAGGTGCTAGTTGAATAGAGGGTTAAGAGGGAGATACCTTATGTATTTTATTATATATCTTTCCTAGACTAGTTGGAGCCACATTTGTGATCAAAGGAGAAGTGGTGGTGAATGGAACTTGGACTAAGGGCATGGTGAAAGTTTCCCTCTTCTTTATTTTGGGCATCATGTTTAGATTAACTTATGTCAAAGTATTTGAATGAGTCATGGTGGAAAATTTTTATAGAGAAAATTATACTACTAGAAGAGTAGTTTCATGCATTCTAGAGCTTTGATCCACATAAATTGTGCACATAAATGTACTTGTCATTGGGGTGGACATCAAGGTAACTAAGTTGGGGACATTAAGAAGTGTCTACATCAAAGGAGTAACTAATAGAGCCACTAACATGACAACCGTTGTGTATGTTGACACTAAAAAACTAGGATCCATTGGGATCTAAGCCCTTCCTAGGGTACCAAATGTTACTTGAACTAAAATAAACACTCTTGGAGATGAGTGCCATGTAACTGAGAGTGTGGGAGACCAAAGGTGATATATGCAAATTCTTGTGGGTGGAATGTCTTGAGAAGAGGGGAATTGGGAAGTGAGGATGTTTAATATGGTTAGAGCTAGGGGTACTTGAGTGAATTAGGGATTTGGTGCAATGTGAACTCAGGGAGGCCTCATTGGAATAGGCTAGGTAGAAGCAGGGAATATTGGGGGTGGTCTTATGGGCTGTGGAAGGATGGAGGCACTAAGGGAAGGAATATCTAGTGGTTCCTCTTATTTCTTCCTCTCTAAGATCACTTATGGGCTATTATCAATGTTAAAGTGCAACACCTGTATTGCCTATGATTGAGTGACCCTTGTAGGTGAAGGTGGTGGAACTAGAGTTGAGACTGAGGGAGGTATAACCTAAGGAGGTAAAGGCATGGGCACCCCATATATAATTATCCTAGAGATGCGGGGTGATGTTGCCTAAACTTCCTCACCTGACTTAATTGGTGTAACACTCAGGGCTTTCTGTAACAAAGGTGGATACATGGGTAAACCTTGAGAAGGTGACATATGTATTTACTCAAGGATAGGTTTGGATTGGTCTTGCTTCACCTTATTTTTCACCACTTCAAAATGCATCAATACCTCAACATCATTATCTAAATTAAGATGAATCTCATCATCCTCTTGGGCCTCATAGTGATACATGATGTTGAGCTTGGCCACGTACCTCACCACATAGGCATTGATGATCCCACTCTCTATGCTTGGCCCTTCCCAAGGCATATGAACTTTTGTTCTATGCCATCTTTCATAGCAAAGGCAAGTTCTTATACTCATGGTGGTGAATGAATATTGGGAATTTTGGGCACACATTTTTTTGGTGATCAATGATAAACCCATGACACCCTCAACCAACTGATAAGTAATCTATTGATTTGTAAGGTGATCCAAGACTTAATATGGAAATATGAGAGGGAAATATTAGATGCCCTCAACCTAGATGATGGTGTGGTCTCAATAGTACTTATAAGATTCTATGGGTAAGAGTGTCCTCCTTATTTCATCCAAGAGTCATGGTATGGGCCTGCCATTAATAGCTATGTATACCATTGGGTATAAGGACTCAAAAATATCTCAAATGTAGTTCTTATAATGGTATGCATAGAGCTTATGGAAAACCACATGAACCATAGAGACAAAGGGGGTCCATGGTGGGAACATAAAAGGTTTAAATGTGAGGGTAGAATAGACTGTGTCCACAAGATATCTTAGCATATATAACTTATCCTCTCCTCTTACCTCACTAACACCCTTGATCAGGTTAATGTTGATGAGTCTTCTAAGGTTTGGTATCTCCTTCAATTCAAGGATGATGCTCAGTATGCACACCTAGATAATGTTTACATGTGTGACATATTTTTATCCAAATAGATAATTTAAGAGGATCATCCCCACATGAAATCCCCTTAAAAGAGATGAATGGGGTAAGCATTTATGTCCTCCTTTTTGGTCCATCAATTTGGATCAATGGCACAATCCTAGAGGACCCCATATATTTCACGTGTCTCTATCCATGTGTTCACTATGTTCTGGTCGTAATTTAGGGTGTACTCTAAGAGATTGAAATACTACTTAAAAGTAGTCTTAGAGATATAGATAATTTTGTTCTAAGACCCTGTAGGGTATACCAGGTCCTAAACATGCATGTGCATAGAGTTTCATAACATTTTATCAAAGAGATAAATGCATGGGAACACATCTAGGTTGGTAGCAACCTTGTGTAATATTGATTCCCCTTATGCTGTAATATCATCAAGGAACTAGGTCTCATACTCATCCTCATCAAAGGTGGGTTTTTTCATATCCTCAATTGCTTTGAACACTTTGTTTTAGTGTTTAAAATAGGTTAGGTATAATGAGAAGGTGGTATCTCTTTATTAAGGTTCAAGTTTGGGATTTTAAGATGATAAAACCATGGTTGAGAGTTGGGATTTACTTGGCATGGAATTCTGAGCTTGATGGAAGCATTAAAAGCTCGAGAAGGTGTTGATAAGAATGATACTTGGGAGTCAAGAGTGGTAATAGTAAATAATATTATTCTAAGGACTTATAGGGATCGAAAAATATCTATTAAATTAATAGTGTTTAAAATCTCACCTTACATGCATTTAAATTTGATTTGGTGGAATAATCCATTCAACTATTTCTTGATCTATCATTTACTCAGAGAGTTTTGGAAATGTGCACCCAAATTAGATTTGGTGATTTTGAAAGGATGTCTATAAGTTACCAAATCAAAGCCCATTTACCCAAGTTGATTAATACAAGGGTGTAATAAGCACATGCCTACTTTGGCTCATGTGGTACTCAGGGACCCTCTAGTTAGGCCATGGTTGTCATGCTAGTTGGGTAATTTCCCTGTGGAATATGCCAACTAGGCATGGAATTCCCCTATGGAATATGATAACTAGGCATGACTAGGGTGTTACTCTTTTATATTCCTTTCATACACTAGGATCGATGACTTGGACCTATTGGGTACATGTGGTGATTTTTGATTGATTTTGGGTTCCAACCATACTTGTTTTGTAACTCAATCAGGATGCCCTAGGTCTTTTCTATTATTTTGTATGAAAGTACCACGTGGTGACCTATGTTTGGTTAGGCTCTCTTAGGGATCAAACATATTTAATGACCCCTAAATATTGATAACTCTAAAAGGTTCCATGCAGTAGCTACTAACTTATAGATCTCTCCTAGGGATATAACATCATTGACACACCCAGGATATTGACAACTCTAATAGGTTCCATGCAATAGCTACTAAATTATCAGGCTCTCCTAGGGATCTAACATGTCTGAAACCATTAGATAATGAGAAATTTGATAGGTTCCATGTGGTAACTGATCAGTTGTCGAGATATCTTAGGGATATGACAACTGTGACACCCCCAGGAGACTGATAAATTTGATAGGTTCTATGAAAAAACTACTCACTCATCGAGCTCTCCTAGGGATTTGACATCTTTGACACCCAGGGAGACTAATAAGTCTAATAGGATCCATGTAGTAGCTGATCACTCATCAGGCTCCTACAATATTTATGAAAAGTGACAGTTATAAAAAAGGGCCACATGATAAAATGAAAGATTACATGTTTTCTAACAGAGCTCGATGAAATGTCGAGTATGATTATGAGGTGACATTATATGAAAAAAACCTACATAATTTTAACTCTATAAAATAACACAATTAGTATTAGAAAACCTTCATATTAAAACACAAAAGGGATAAATGGTTACATACATATGTGATTATAGGGATCTCTATGACAATGATTTAATCACCACAAAATTTATGAAACACGTAGTTGACCAAGGCAAAATAGGAGTTTGAGATTTTACACAACTTAGTATCAAGTGTGAGGAGATTTTGGCTCTAAAAATTTTATAAGTTGAAAGTTTTAAGAGGGATCACCCTTTTGTATATAAAGGGGTATGTTGGCCACAAAAAAGGGTGGATTTATGAGGAAAATGTTGCACCAACATTTACAACCTAGATTATAGACCTCCATTATTGAACCTTGAGATGACAAGTATAACTCTTCCCTACTAACTGTAAGGAATTATAAGTTCTCAAGCTTGATTCAATGAATGAGATACTAGGCTTTGGTTACTTTAAAGGGACACTTTGTATAATAGTCTTATTTATTCATAAATCTATTGAGTAAGCTCAAATACTCTGAGGATGTTTGAAGTCTTTTGAATGGGTAGACATTTTTAGATTTTTGATTTAAGTAGGGGTGGTTTGGGCATTTATCTATTATAAACTAGGCATCTATATCACTAATAGAGATAACTTTGGTCCCACTCCATGCCTTGCTTCATTTATATCCAAGCTAGAAAGCCTATAATGGAGGTTGCCTAAATCACCCTTTCTAAGGAATAAACTTAGTATTTTACATGAAATTCAAGTTTCCTTTGTTTTGATATTTTGATGTTTGATCCATGAGGGTTGGAGACCAATGTAGCCTAGGTGATGGATTGGTTTTTTAAGTATTTAACATCTAGACAATTCTTTCTTTCTTAGTGACTAACTGCATCCTTATAGTATTTCATTACAGTATTATGGAGACCTTTATTAGAATAGACATTTTATTAATTTGTTCACTCAGTTATGGATCAAGGGATCTTAACTCCTCCAATGTCATGAAATAAGTTACCTTTCTTACCTCTATGTTCAGTATTTAGGGTATGGTCCCTATTTCCCAAATCCACGATTGTGCTTTCATTATATTTTCATTTTTGAACTAATCAAATTATATATCATGAGGACCAATGTTTGGATTATGATCTTTCCTCTTCTAGCTTAACTACCTCTTAGTTCATTATGGGAATGATGTCTCAATTCTATATTATGGAAAAACTGCTACAAGATTAACAACAACAAACATGAGAAAATAAGGAAAACCCCCCAAAATAAATAAACAAAAGTAAAACAAAAAAAAATAAGAATAAAAATACAAAAGTAGAAAAAATAGAAAGTAAACACATGACATAAGCAAACTAATTACAACCTAGTATAATATATACATTATCAATCTGAAGCATGGAGGGTTATTCCAAAACTACATTAGAAGCGACAACCAAGAATTAATTTTTAAGGAATTGTCCTTATATAAGAAATGAAAGGTCATTTCCTTCTATGTCCTTGAGGCAGAATGCATTTTGCTCAAATAATTTAGAGTTTGGTATGGGTCGATCCAAAGTGGATAAAACTTGGAACGTTGTCTCTTATTTTCATGGGATTTATCAATTTCTTACTAAAGATTTGAAGATCCTCTTTTCATGCATCCTCTAACTGGAAAATGTCTAACAGCCTTGAGTTTTCCTTCCTAGTGTCTTCCATGTATTTTTTCATGAACTTGTAAGTATGAAATATAAGATTAATTGAGAAGATAGGATATAATCACTACACCAATAGGAAGGGAGATATTTTGATATCTTGTTTTTGTATAATTGTATTTTTGAGCTATTGACTAAGACTACTATAAATAGTAAATTCAACCCAATATCACAATAACATTAAAAAGAGAGAAATGAAGGAACAATTAGTAATTTAAGAGTTAAAACTTACTATCACCTTGTTCCTTGTAGATTCTTTTCAAGATTTTCCAACTGATTCCAATGCAATTTGATTTGTCTATGGATTCTTTGATGGTAGCTTCAAAATGACTCTTATGGCTTCCTTGGATGTTTGAATGGATTGCAAGAGTTTATGGATGTTCTAGATGGTTGTTATGAGAGTATATGTAAGGATTATGGATTTATTATTAGCTTGTACATGTTCCAATCATGGGTATTTATAAGTTGGTAGAGGGAGTTTTGAGGGTATTTTTAATTATTTAGAAGCCTCTAGTTTGGGAGAGTTCTAAAATCTTAGAGAGGCTTATCTAGATCTAGAGAATTCTAGGTTAGTTAAGGGATAATAGAGATTTTATGGGTATGAAATGAGGTTTAAGGCTCACAAGGATGTAGGAAAGGCTAGGGTGGTAGGTTGGATAGAGGGTAGTTGAATAAATATGAATTTTTAATTTGCAAGTAGGCTAGTGGGTTGTTAATGTAATATGATTAATAGTTAAGTGTGATTTTTAGTAGGATATTGTGGTAATTAAGGGGGTGTAGAAAGGTTTATGGGGTGTAGTAAATATTTAATAGGAAAAAAACATTTTAATTAATTGAGTATGATTGTGTTTATAAGATAAATTAGAAAGATTAATTGAAATATTAGAGGGAGTCAATTTAGGAGCATACATTTTACCCCTCTTTGAAAGGGAATTATGAGTGAACAAAGTGGAAGGAGTAATGGTATTTAAAAGAAGAAAGACACTTGTGAATGAATGTTAGTAAATGATGTTAGTGGATACATGATTCCCCCTTAAGGGGACATGCAGGGAAGAATGAGAAGCATGGTCACATAAAAGAGGAAAGGAGGGGTGGGATGTGATGAATATATAAGGTATGGGATGCAATATGTGAGATAGATGAAAGAAATTAACTCAACCTAAGCAGTGAGATATAAAGTGATGATTCCCCTATAAAAGACATATGCATAGGGAGTGGAAGCATTAGGATAATAAGATAAAAGGTTGCAAGCTTTCAACATATCCCAGGCAAGGACACATGTTGGGGAGAGTTGTAGACTAAGATGATAAATTCCTTGAGTTGTCAACATATCCAAAGCAAGGACACATGCCAGGAGAGCACTAGGCCAAATATAAGACAATGATTTGATAAGATTAATGATGAGTGTATCTCAAAGCTAAAGTTGAGTGATATGATGAAGGATATGAGAGAAAATAAAATGATATGATTGAGTGACGAAAATACACAAATCAATGACCCATAATGTGATTAATAGAAATGATTCCCATAGCAAGGACACATGCAAGGGGGAAAAATGATAATAAATTTATGGTTATGGTTATACCCCAATCAAAGGAGGAAACCACAAAATTTAAATGATGAATTGACCAATCAATGATAATAGATGATTGATGGAAGCAAATATGGATGTTGTGATTTGTTTTACCCAATCAAAAGGTACATTTGATTGATGTAAAGATTAGGGAGATGATTTTGGGGGTGGTGATTGATCAAAATATTAACTGATGAATGATTGATATTATAGCTCAAAGATTTAATTGATGCAAAATTGAGGATGGTGAAGGACACAGGAAAAGTGATGAAAAATGATGGGCGAAGAGGAGAAGAGTGTATGAGTTGACCTTAGACACGTTATGTGACTAAATGTTGCCTACATAGTCTGAAAAGACCTTAGGCCAATTTAGTTTAGACTAGATTAGAGGATGATGATGATGGACTAGAAAAGGATGATGATAATTTTTAGACATGTTAGTTAGAAGAGGATGTGACTTAGATGTTGGATATGAAGATAAAATATTAGGAGAAATTATTAGAATATGAGATGTTAGAGGTTATGACATGTGGTTGGGTTAGATGATTAGGCCTGGATGATCAAATTGATGATGGAATGAAGATGACTATTAGATTATTAGGTAGGTGATAGAGGATGATGAGTGTGATCCATAGTCAAGCCATCATTGTTGTATAAGACTCATCATAGTCTAAGCAATCTGATAAAATATAGTACTTGGAAGTATTCCCCAAGATATAACTAGGACCAAGAGGACGTTGTGATAAAGTGCATGATTATAAAAGGGGCTTATAATGAACTTTGCATCATTAAGGGCACCTAAAAGTATCATTATGGATTTTGGTATCATCATGACATCCTTGTTCATTTCCCAATACAAAAAAGAGACATGATGCAAGACTAAAAAGAAACATAGATAAAAAATGAAATAAAAGACAATCACACACACACACACACACACACACACACACACACACACACACACACACACACACACACACACACACACACATGATAAAAGACATGAAAACAAGTCAAACAATAAAAAATAGACAAGTAACACACACAAGGATATACATATAATGTCATTGTGTCTTGTATAATTGATGAGAGTCATTAGGGTGATTGATTAGGTGATGAGTGGGATTAAGTTGTTCATGATGATAATGATGTGAATTTGGGGAAAGGATAAGAATTGGGACAAGGTATGTGTTTTCACTTGGATTTTCACCATTTGAAGAGATGTCTAATCTCTCCTAATCTAAGTGGCACAATGGAAATACCTCTAGGCTTGTGGGTAGCCTAAGGATGAGGTGAATCTTTTGATAGGGCTAGCTCCCTTGATGTACCTCTTTGGATCACCACTACACCTAAAATTTTGGGGGTGAAAAGGGAGAGAGATAAATGAAATAAAACTATCATAAGGGAGGTTATAGACCAAATATATTGATGACTTCCAACTAGCTACATGTTACACATGAGAACAAAGGACTAACCAAAAATACACTTTTCCAATCTAAGTCTTCTGACATCAATATTTCATTGTGAAGGTTATGGATGAATGTGTAAGGCTAGGAGGACTAGATAAGGGGCCTTGAATGTCACTAATAAAAATACTAACTCAATAAATCCTTGACATTTCCTATAACACTTCATATGACCTACAAGAAGGAGCTGTAAATAAGTGAGAAAATGAGACAACATGCTAAGGAATCCATAGTTTTCACTAAGCAAGATCCATCATCCAAGTAAAAAAAATATGAAAAATTATGGAAGAGGTAAAAATTAGTATTCTTATTAATCAAATGGTATTAAAATGATCAGGGATTTTCCATGCTCAAGAGGAACATAAGTTACAATGGTCAAAATGGCTACTTCTTATAGAACTTGAGAGAAAAAGGAGAAGAGAGAAGTCCAAGGGTCACAAAGACACTTGTAAAGATGAGAGAATAAATTAATTATGCATGATAAGAGGATTTGGGATAAAAAATTTAAGGTTAGGAAGCACAAGTGTCCGTCCAAGTCATAAAACTCTTACAAAGTGGCATAAAACTCCTCATTTTGGCTCATAAAACTGCCTTCATGATTTGGACCTGCTTGAACATACCAAAACTAATTATGGACAAGTATGATGATTATAATGAATTTTAAGGATTTTATACATGTATTTAAATGCATTTATTGTAATCTTGGTCATTTTAAACCTTCTTAAAATGAGCTATCATCATTTGCAGTCTAAAAAGCACTTCTTTCATGCACCCTGCATACTTGGCCTCAAAATTGGCTTAATTTTTCCATAAAATAAATGGAATGGAGTGGATGAATATTTCAAATACCTTAAATGGCCTTATAAGCATTAGGGACACCTTAAAATCAACTCACCTGAAGTATTCCACCCTTCTCACTAGCTTATCCACTATGATAATTTTGACTGGTTGAGATGAAGCACCTAGTTGAGGCACTTAGGAGTTATTAAAAGGAATGAAATTGACATTTTGAGTTATTTTAAGTCCTAATGTTCCCTCCCATGTGGTTTTCATCTCTTGAAACCTCCTACAACCTATACAATACACAAAACTATTAAGAAAAGCCTATTTTGCACTCCATCCATATAGTTTCATACAACTCAAAAGTATGGAGAGGAGCTTGAGAGAGTAATATAAAATTTAAAATAAAAATCCTAGTCAAAATAATCCATTAGATTATCTTTCCAACTCCATTTCCTCAAACTAGTCATTGGCAAAAGGTTTAGGAGGGTTTAGGCCTGTTTTGACCTCTTAAGGTTCATTCATAAAGTTATGAAATTATATTTGTAGAAAAATTACACTAATTTTATGTTTTAGACCCTCAATAACTTTTTGAAACTCCTTTAGCCTCCATGAAATTCCTCCTAAAAGATATGAGCATCTAAACCTGACTTATCAAGCTTTGTTCTTCAACTTGCACAAGCCTGATGTTGCTTTTAGAACAAAAATGGATTCCTTGATGTTTTATCTATAAGGTGGAAGATGAAACACACCTAAAATTTCCTTATTAATATTATACAATAGGTTATAAATCCTATCTCATGCTATAAGTGTAAAAGCCCTCCTCATTGGGCACTAGGCTTGAACCTTGCTTAATAGGCCTGAGTTGGTTCAAGACCCAAAATGACCTTATCATGATTTAATATGCATAAAAATAGATCAAAAAAATATATTTACATCCCATAAACATTATCCAACAAGGTTGAAATCATTCCTAGGTCTAGAAGTGGTATTGATCTCTTATTTGGTGTTTAGGCCTAAACCTGCCTAAGTAGGTTTGATTGCAACTTTCATGTTTTAGGCCTCCCTGTTTATATTAATTCCTATGTCCTTGGTATATAATTATGTCCTAGATGTATTTAAACTCTCCACACTTTCACACAATGATACTTTAGCTTCTGGTTCATGCTTTCTCACCCATCCTCTAAAACTACCAGTTTGTGCTTGTAATGGAGTGCCCTCTATTTGAGACAAAACATAGGGCATTCCCCTATATTACCATATAAAAGTGAATATTAAAAGAGCCTCCTCAAGTCATGGAGGTTTTATGTACAAAAAATTATGTCTTGGTTATGTCATATGACCTATTAACTCCTAAGAAAACTAAATAGACTTTTGGAAGTAGACTATGAAATGTGCTTTTCTACCATGTGGATAGTGAGATGCATTGAGAAAGGTTTTTGTTCTACCTCCTTGATCTGAATATATCATGAGATGTCAATGATATTTTAAAATCCATTATAATCACCTTTTCATTTTAAAATCTTTCTAAAACTTCTCATGGTCATGTTCTCTATTTGACTTGTTAAGGCTATATATTATGTGTTTCCTCTTCCAAAAGTGACTCTTATAGGTGGTTGTGCATGGTTTAATCCTAGGTATGGTGATTGAAGGTATTAATGAGATGTTAATTACCACACCCCATCATGTACATTCCAATTCAATTTTAATTTATTCCTTGATATGGTTTCAACTGCTTGTTCAAACTCACTCTCCCACTTAGTCACAACTGATTGTATTTTTTACTTTAGAGGACCCTTGTAGATGATCTTGCATAGTTTTAGGCCTTTAAGACATTGCACAAGCCCCTTGAATATTACCATGATAATATATTAGTAACTTGAAATTATTCATGTATATTTAAGTTAAGTTCATATCAAGGATCCTAATTTTCTTACTCTTTGCCCCTCATAGTCAAGTACAATGATTGTGTGGGGCATGTAGGTGCCTTTTATCTAATCTAGGCCTTAAAAGAAGTATTTAGACCCTCCTTGTTTAGTTTTTAAATATCTTAGCACCTATTAGACATTTTATTCCTTGTATGTGTTTCAATTACCACTTAGACACCATTTTCAACCTATTGCCTGATTACTCAGCTGTAGGTGGATGTTTGCATAATGGGACATGTGTAGGTAAATATTAGACCTTGAAACCTCACTAATCAACTTCTCCTGATGGCCTCAATTATCATTGGGATATATTTCACATGATAAGGTGTTATAAACATGGAAATTTTCCTTGTTTTCTCTTTGAAGTGATAAGGTCACTTAGCAGTCCAAACTTACAGATATCAATGAAGGAATTCAATGTTTTGGGAGGCAACTTTGAGCCTCTTAATAACTAAAATCTAATTTATTTCTTACCTTAAAAGGTTTTATAGGTCTTATCCATGCTATATGATGCAAATTTGGGTAATTTATAAGCATTTCATGTCTCTAAAACATGCTACAATATATTAAGAAAACCCTAAGGGCCTATGTTTTCACAGTTCAGGGACAAAGGGTCTGAATACTGTCATTGATCCTTAGAGGCAGTTTAGAACTTAAATTTGCCAACCTATCCCTATAAATGGGTCTGAAATGAACTAATAAACATACTATAACTCCAAACAAGATTCACCATGCTCCCATTTTTCAATACAAGTACCTTTACATCTCTGTCAAGCCACATATAGGAGGACAATATCATGCATACAGGTAGTGAAGGAAACTTGGACAGTTTACAAAGTACTTATGTTTATTAAAAATTTATATACCCCAAAAAATTGTTAAAATTCACTTATTTTCCATAAGGGAGATTGGAAAAACTGTCAAATTCTCCTCAGTATGACATCAACAAGGAAACTCATGTATATGAAGATGAGTTGTAGCAGGCAGATTGTGAACAAGATTGGTATTATGGGCATATAATTTGGCCTTGAATGGGTTATAAAATCATATACATACATCAAAATAAATTATTAACATTAAAAAACACCTGAAATAAGTGTCAAAACCTTCTCTTCAATGTGAATTCTTCCCTTATGGCACCTGTATATGTTCATTAATGGTTGCCTGCCTGTGAATGTTGCATATGCCTACAAACTCATGGAGATTGATTTGAAGAATGGAGTTTGAAATTTAAATAGAATATATGTCACATTGAATTTTTTTTAAAGTTCCTATCACAACCCTTTGAATCCATGAACAAGCATGAAGATTCTACAAATAGAGGAAAAGCTACCTGTAACACAAAATGGTGCTTCTCTTGCAACTTTGATGTACTTGACTTATCCAAAAACTTTGAAACATTAAAATAAGAATGATAATCATTATATAATGGATAAAAAACAATTTTGAGCCAATATGACCAATTGGATTATATGAAATTACCAAAAATAGAGCAAAACCTATAGGGTGAATGAAATAATAAGCAAAAAAATATAGCCAACTTCATGAGGATGGTTCATGAAGCATAGGCCATCATTATTAAAAATATTATAATGGAAATTAAGGTATCTGAGTTTAATTTCACCTCCCTAAGGCAATTTATCTGAAACCTACTCAACTATCCATACTAAACATGAACCTAAAGACTGCTTTTGCTTGCTTAGAAGGGTGAAAAAAAAGTATAATAGTTTTAGCCCAAAAATGGCACTTCTAGAGAATTTAAAATGTGTAAATAAGCTTGAGGAAGCTGAAGGGACATTCCATGATCTTCTCCTTGTGTCACACTTTCCCATGAGCTATACAAGTGCCAAACTCACATTTTTTCCTAAGAAAACTACTCTTTCTTTTGAAGTACTTGCCACTTTCAGCTACCAATAGTTGATTAAGACATGTGAAGACACATGACACATAACATAACCTTTTGGGACCTTCACACTTCCCAAAGAATCTTTACAACTCATTAAATGCCCTTTTTTTGACCTCAAAATGACTAAAATGATTAAAATGACTAAAGACCAAGGCTAGTATAACATTAAATGACATTAATTAACCTATAAAACACCTTTTGACATAATTATGCCCATAAAACACATAAAAGTCAATTTTTTACCTAGGGGTGCCCCAATTTGACCTGTAGGGTCAAATTTGGTCAAAAATATATACTTGAAGTAGACTAGTGAAAGGGATGAGGATTAGTATGGAATGGTGATTATGAATAGGATGTGCTTGAACAAATTTTATCTTTAAACATAGGGGTTAGTCAACTTATGGAATGACCATGTTTTGAACTTGGATGAGAGACTTAGGACTTATCATGCTAAAGTGAGACTAGGCCAATACTAGCTCAATTATAGACTATATTTGCCCTCATTTAGAATAGAAGATGAAAGATAGGAGTGGGATGAGTGACTATGATTCATGTTATGGAGGATGGAGGAAATGGATATGGATGTGAATAGGCATAAGATAAGACATCTTGGAATATTTTTAGTTTTTTCCAAATTTTATGATTTTTAGATTTTTTGGAATATTTTAACTTTTTGGAATTAGTATGTACACTATACAAAAGGGGGTTACTAGTAAAGGGAAAACCAAGCCTAGAAACTAGGATAAAGATGGATAGAATAATGGATGGGATGACAAAAAAATGCAAAAAAGTGATGAGGATTAATGAAGAATGGACTAAGGATTGACAATGACCATAACATAAAAGAATCAAATATATATTGACCTGAGTGTCAAGTAGAGGATATGCCAAGATGATTCCATAACATTTCTCAAGACGTTTTCTAATCCCCTATGAAGGTCAAGACTATAATAAAGGAGGGATATAACAAAATACAAGATATGAAGGCAGATGATGCATCGGAACAATGGCCAGAGGGATAGGAGAGACAAGGATGAGATGGATGGGACTAACAAAGGATGGATTTTTCCCCCAATAGATTATTTTTCCATGATTCCAAAAACCTATTTTCACCATGGTACTTGCCCAAGGTGCCATAAGATTAGTTTTCACCATTGGATGAATGATTTTTAAATTTTTTTTTAATGGCATATCGATTTATTAGAGGTGGATGAAATGCAAGATGCAAACATTTTCATGATCTTTAACTAACACCTATTATGGAAATATGTGAGACTAGGACCATGTTATTGCTATTGGATGTATTGATGTCTATGTGACCTTTGTTAAGTCTTGATTGAGAACCCTCTAGATATCTATACTAGGTGTCTTCATCACCCCTTTGAGAGATAATTTTGACTAGGTAGGTGATGTCATGTATGGATTAGATTAGATTTTGAAGCTAATAGTGCTGAATAGGATGTGATGGGATGATAAGATCATGAGAGGATGGTGTGATGGGTGATTGAGGATTAAGAATAGTAGTCACACACATCATTGGAAATGTTGGACATTCTATATTTGATTTGTGCCATGTGATAAAAGACCTTAAGAGATCTAAGACACTTTGACTATGCGATTCTTATTTGATTTGATTATTTAAAGGATTATCAGCCATCTTGATGTTACGTTTGACATTATTTTGATTTTCTAATTAGATTTGACTTTGACTACCCCTTGGTGCCTAATTTTGGTCTTAGTTAGAGGAGATTGATTTTGACTTGATAGATGATGATTGTTGACACAGTGGATTGCACCCTAGACAGGAGGCTGAGCTCCTGCCTTCCACACGCAATAATGGAAACTTCCTTCTTGCCTATGGGCCTGGAAAAACTGGGGGGAGAGTCTCTAGATAAGGGCTAGCTCCCTTTGATGTATCTTTTAGGTCTTGGATTTCCTACTGCTAACAAATAAATGAAAAAGGGGGGGTTGAAAAGGGAGAAAGATGCTGAAAATAGAACCTAAACCTAAACTAAAAAGATGATACACTAAAAAAGTTGATACACTCAGCCCGAAAATACAATTTTCACCAAGAGTACGCTTTCATACACTTTATTTGATGTGGGAAACTCTTCTGTATCAGTGAGTCAGGGGTCCATAGAGATACAGGGAGGAAGAACTATCAAAGGTGTTCTGAGACACACTTTGGTAGCCTATTCACGTGCGCCTATATTCCTGCTGTAGACTCTTCTGGCAGACTTGCAGAAGAAGAAACTTGACAATGCACTAGACATGTTGGAATCATTCTATGAAAAGCATAAAAGAAAATGACTTAACACAAAAATAAAACATAGACATATGCGTGAGTACAAGTTCAAATGGAGGTAAAAATTTCTAAGTCTTGATTCAAGGTAAAATCTGACAGAGTTTTGCCTTACAAGCTCGAGAGATTTTTGGGCAGAGCTTTGCCTTACGGGCTAAGTGATCTCTTTCCCTTATCAAAATGAGAAGTTTATAATATATAGAAAGAGGAGAAGATGTAAAGGCACCGCTTTGGAAAAGTCTTTGGCACTCTTGACAAGTTGACCCATGTGCATTTGTGAGCATCGAGAAGAGGAAGTCACTGTTGCTGATGTCATTCTTCTAGAAGAGGCCTACTGGAACCATGCTGTGTAATCTCTGATCTTGAATTTGGCATTCAAACATTAATGTGAAAGCAAGGGCCATGTCTCTTTTCTATAGACAAAACTGCTCCTTCTAGATATTTATGTGGTTTGTTTACTTATAAATGCAAAATGGAGAAAACAGGGCACACCGCTTACTGTTCATGCCATTTGATGACCACTTGGCAAGCACTATTCCAACTACAAGAATAAATCCCTGATTTGACACCTCTCTTTGCCACATGTACTATTTGTCTGCTTCTACACTTTGTCTCTTCTTGGTTTTGTCTCTTTCTGGCTCCTTTGGCCCTTGGGGCTATCTTCTTGGTGGGTCGCTGAGTTCCTTGGGCTCTTCTTTAAGCTTTTCAAAATCAATGGCTATTTCACAAGCCTTAAAATTGACATCTACGCACCCGTCACCGCATTTGAACTTCTAATGGCTAGTTCACCGTGCTTGATTTTGACGTCTTCGAGCCCGTCACCCCTTGGAATTTCTTTGGCCTTTTCCTTTCTTTTGGCATCTTGTTTCTTCCCTTTTCTTTAGGCTTCTTGTTTTGGACCCCCCCAAAGGGAAGGTGACCCTTCAACTTTGGAGAAGTGCCCTTCGTTCGGTAGCTGAGAGTCCCCCACAAGGGCACCTGCCCTTCAGGGTCCTTCAGTGGCCTTTTCTTTTTGGCTAATTTCCCGTGGACATTTTCCTACTATCATTTTCCCTGTGGATAATTCCCCAAAGTCCGCAAGAATTGTCTTCGACCACCTTGCTTGACCTTCAGGATTTTCTTTTAGGCTTTTCTCCCACAGCTATTTTTCTTCCAAATTTCTTCAGACTTTTTGTCTGAAGGAATTCCTTCGGACAAAAAGTTTGAAATAAATCGTTCTATGCCTTAGTCTTTCATAGCCCTTCTGAATTACTTCAAACTTTTTGTCCGAACGAATTCCTTTAGACAAAAAGTCTGAAGGATTTCTTCCTTTGCTTCTTCGACTACCTTTGAAAAGTGCCCTTCGGAAAAATTGGAAATGACCCTTCTGAAGGGTACTTCCTTTGCCTTAAACAAATTTTTGAAGGAAACTTACCTTTTCGGCTTTTCTCTGTGGCCTCTTTGAAAGTGTTCCCTGCCCTATGCAAGGGCACTTAAGTCCTAAACTGCCCTCTGCAAGGGCACCTAAAATGGTCCATTTTGTGCCTAAGTGTCAGGAACTCATCTCTACCTATAGAGTCCATAGAAATATTCCCTACAGAGTTTGTAGAAATGCCTGTGGAGTTTGTAGAAATCTTTGCAAAGTCCATAGAAATTCTTTGCGGAGTCCGTAGAAATGGGCCTACAGAGTCTATAGAAATGGACCTGCAGAGTCCACAGAAACTAGACTTGTGCAAAGAATCAAATTTTGGATTGGTTTAGAATAGCAGGGGAAAAAAGGGGGGACTGATTTTGGCCTACAGGACCAAAATAGTCAACAAATTGGTGACTCCTAGGGGAAGCATGCCTGCTATGCTTAGAGACCAGTTGCCTTAAAGTCCATTGGGCACGGAGTCAGAATGTAGCTTTAAATAAAGGTTAACAACAACCTTGAGAGATCCCATAATCAATCATGAAATTTTACCTCAAACACAAAAGAAAGCACACACAAGGCTAAAAACACTACTTGTGCAAACAACACTTAGGGAAAGCAGGAAAGAAAACTGAAAGCAAACTATTATATACAGCTAACTAGGTATATTTGCCTCCCTCTTAAATCAAAGGGAAAATTTCTTAAGTCCCCTTCCTGGCAAGGAAACTTATGGTGCCAGATAAGTGGTTGAATGGAATGGAGACTTGGTGACCTACTCCTCTTGCCTGCCACCTTGATTGGCTTGCATCTGAGTGGATCAGAGTCAAACATGCTCTCAACATATATGTACTTTTCTTGTTCTTGGAAGCTTGTTTAATGCTGGTCCTTCATGCTAGTGCATTTCATCAAGAAATCAATGGCTATTGGCTCATCACTATAAGCCCTTTGTTGTGCATGGTCCCTTTACAATGCATCATGAATTGGTTCGTCTCCTTCTGCCTCATTAAAGACTCTATCAGACTTATCCTCTACTTCCTCTTGGCCTTCTTGAAGAAGGGTGACTGTTGTGATGTCTAAAATGGAATCAAAAACTGATTGATCATCCCACAAAACATCACCCTTTTGTTTAAAGCTCTCTCTTTCAAGGCTTTCCTCAAGGTAGACAGGCTTGTCCTTTTCCTGCTCAAGGATCAGAGTCTCTAGTTGTTCAAAGACATCCATCTAATCCTCCTCCAACTTAGGCTCCTCAACATAGTAGTCCTCATTGAAACAATAAGGAAGTTCATCAAACAAAGGGGAAGAGAGCTCACCATGCTTACGTTCCTCTTCATATTGCTGGAACATTTATATGTATGCATGACCTGTGTCTTCTCTATTGCTGATGATGTCTTTACAAGGAGCATCGATGATGATTTCTTCTTTGTTGTCACTCATGATAGCCTCTTGGAGAGCTACAAATTAGATCTTTTATTCCTCACTCACCTCCTACAAAATAGGTTCCTCCTTGAGAAGGGGTGAGGTGAAAAAACCATGTGGAAGAGGAGGCAGTCCTTGAGCTAGAATCAAATGATTCTCCTCTTTCCATTTAGCCAACACTTCATTTATATCAGGTGTGGCCTAATATCTCTCTTGGAGGTGTGTTCACACAAGTCCATCACACATTAGCTGAGGAATCTCACTTTGGATTCCAACTCTGCAATTCTCCTGGCTAGATCTTCTTGGAAGAGCCTTTCTTGGAGGTCACCAACATCATCATGATGAGTAGGAACAACTTCAAGAGAGATGTGTTGGTTCATGATGTTCCCTCCAAAGGAAGATTCACAATCTAAGGAATTTAAAAGGTTCATCTCCATGGGAGGTTGCTCTAGTTCCCTTTGATGTTTGAAGGCTAGGCACATGGGGTTAAGAGCAGGATTAATTGATGCATCAGATGAGCTAGAATGAGCAAGTGCTATTTGATAAAAAGGATTTGGTGTACAAGAGAGGGATTTATTTAGAATAGGAGGGGGTATACAAGGCTGAATACCTTGTATGAATGGATTTTTCCATTTTTTTACCTCCTCCTCCATGGATTACAAGGCCTGAGCTTGCCTGAACAAACACTCCTCTTTATACATTAGCTCCTACTGATATCCATACTGCTCATCTAGTCTGTCAATATCCATTACTTCTCAAACTCTAACGCTACCTCCCTTATCATTGAAGGGAAACTAGGAGAGCTGCTTGAGGTGATTGCATAAAAATCTTGAGCTTGATCGAAGTCATATGAAGGAAAACAAAGTCCACGATTCTTATCAGTGGAATTATACATTCAAAAATAATATTTCTTGATGGCACCTGGACTGCTTAACCAGCTGATTCAACTCAGAGTCACCATTAATGTTGATAAAAAAGCCTCCAAAGGCTGGTTGGTTGAAGAACACACCAAAAATTATTCAACTCTTTGGACACAACCTGTCCTAGTTGGTCCCACCGGGCATGCCAGAAACTATTGACACAGTGGATTGCACCCTAGATAGGAGGCCGAGCTCTTTCCTTCCACACACAAAAATAGAAACTCCCCTCTTTCCTGTGGGCCTGGCAAAACTGGGGGGAGAGTCTCTAGACAAGGGATAGCTACCTTTGATGTATCTTTTAGGTCTTGGATTTCCTACTGCTAACAAATAAATGAAAAAAGGGTGGGGATTGAAAAGGGAGAAGGATGCTAAAAACATAACCTAAACCTAAACTAAAAAGGTGATACACCAAAAAATTTGATACACTCAGCCTAAAAATACACTTTTCACCAAGAAGAAGATGTCATACACTTCATCTGATGTGGAAAACTCTTCTATATCAGTGAGTCAGGGGTCCGTAGAGATACAAGGAGGAAGAACTATCAAAAGTGTTCTGAGACACACTTTGGTAGCCTATTCACATGCACCTATATTCTTGTTGTAGACACTTCTGGCAGACTTGTAGAAGAAGAAACTTCACAATGCACTAGACATGTTGGAATCATTCTATGAAAAGCATAAAATAAAATGACTTAACACTAAAAGAAAACATAGACATATGCGTGAGTACAAGTTCAAATGGAGGTAAAAATTGCTAAGTCTTGATTCAAGGTAAAATCAGGTAGAGTTCTGCCTTACAAGCCTGAGAGATTTTTGGGCAGAGCTTTGCCTTACGAGCTAAGAGATTGATCCCTTCTCAAAATGAGAATTTTACAATATATAAAAAGAGGAGAATAAGTAAAGGCACCACTTTGGAAAAGACTTTGGCACTCTTGACAAGCTAACCCATGTGCATTTGTGAGCATTGGGAAGAGGAAGTCACTGTTTTTGATGTCATTCTTCTAGAAGAGGCCTACTAGAACCATGCTGTGTAATCACTGATCTTGACTTTGGCATTCAAACATTAATGTGAAAGCATGGGCTGTGCCTCTTTTCTATAGACAAGACTGCTCCTTGCAAATATTCATGTGGTTTGTCTGCTTATAAATGCAAAATGGAGAAAATAGGTCGTGCCACTTACTGTTCACACAATTTGATGACCACTTGGCAAGCACTATTCCAAATACAAGAATAAATCCCTTAGTTGACACCTCTCTTTGCCACCTAGACTGTTTGTCTACTTTTGCACTTTGTCTCTTCCTGGTTTTGTCTCTTTCTGGCTCCTTCAGACCTCGAGGCTATCTTCTTGGTGAGTCATTGAGTTCCTTGGGCTCTTCTTTAAGCTTTTCAAAATCAATGGCTATTTCACAAGCCTTAAAATTGATGTCTATGCACCTGTCACCGCATTTGAACTTCCAACAGCTAGTTCACCGTGCTTGATTTTGACGTCTTCGGGCCCGTCACCCCTTGGATTTTCTTTGGCCTTTTCCTTTCTTTTAGCTTCTTATTTCTTCCCTTTCCTTTGGGATTCCCTTTTTAGACCCCCCTGAAGGGAAGGTGACCATTTGGATTTGGAGAATTGCCCTTCGTTTGGCAGCTGAGAGTCCCCTGCAAGGGCACCTGCCCTTCGGGGTCCTTCGATGGCCTTTTCTCTTCAACTAATTTCCCGTGGACATTTTCCCATGGACATTTTCCCCGTGGATAATTCCCTGCAGACATTTTCCTGCAGACATTTTCCCATGGACAAAAATTCTGCAAGAATTGTCTTCGACCACCTTGCTTGACCTTCAGGATTTTCTTTCGGGCTTTTCTCTCGCGGCTATTTTTCTTTCAAATTTCTTCAGACTTTTTGTCAGAAGGAATTCCTTTAGACAAAAAGTTCGAAAGAAATCGTTCTATCCCTTAGTCTTTCATATCCCTTCCGAATTCCTTTGGACAAAAAGTTTGAAGGATTTCTTCCTTTGCTTCTTCGACTGCCTTTGAAACGTGCCCTTCAAAAATATTTGGAAACGACCCTTCTGAAGGGTACTTCCTTTGCCTTAAATTTTTTTTTGAAGGAAACTTACCTTTTCGGCTTTTCTCTGTGGCCTCTTTGAAATTGTTCCTTTCCCTCCGCAAGGGCACTTGAGTCCCAAATTGCCCTCTGCGAGGGCACTTGAAATGGTCCATTTTGTGCCTAAGTGTCAGGAACTCGTCTCTGCCTACAGAGTCCGTAGAAATCTTCCTTGTAGAGTTTATAGAAATGCCTGTGGAGTTCGTTTAAATCTCTACAAAGTTTGTAGAAATTCTCTGCGGAGTCCATAGAATGGGCCTGCAGAGTCCATAGAAATAGACCTACAAAGTCCATATAAACTAGACTTGTGCAAATAATCAAATTTTGGACTAATTCAGAACAACAGGGGTAAAAAGGGGGGGACTGATTTTGGCCTGTAGGACCAAAATGGTCAACAATGATTATTTTGATATTGATAATCCCCTAGTGCCTAATTTTGGGCTTCACCAGGAGAAGACACTTATGAATTAGGCTGATGTTTTGACTTTTCTTGATTTTTATTTATTGGATCAAAGGTGATTTGATTATTAGGTATGACCTTTTAAATATGGCCTTAGACCTTTATATTTGTGACACATATTATATTGCTCAAGGAGGGGTCCAATGATGTATGTTCCTATTTGCACTCATGGAGGGATGTGGTTAAATGATCATTGGTAGGATTAAAGGGGTCTATGATGGATGAAGGTAGGGGAGATCATATGATGAGGTTGATGAGTGGTGGTAGGGAAACATGGTCCTAAGAGGGGTTCCTTGGAGATCCAGTTTCAACATTGGAGAAAATCTCCTCAAGATCAACAAAAGGATCACCACAACTACATGCATATAATGTGGGATCATATCCACTCTAACTATATTTGATAGATAGAGCTTGTAATAACTCTATTATAACATCATCATTTTGATTGGGATCAAAAGATATGCCTAGTGATTTATCATCATCTATATTGGAGGTATCTTCAAAAGGGTAGGCATAGTCATCACTTGTAATAATATCTATGAGGGATGATGTTTGTGACGAGGAATATAATTTAGATACTGGGGTTGAACATCATCATGATGTAGATAACACTTGTATCAACTCCGATGTTAATTCTGATGTAATACTACTAGTAGAGGATCCATTGTTTGTAAGTGACCTCTCATCATGGGGCCTTTGATATGATGGGTGAGAGGAAAATAATGGAGGGACAATGGATTTGCCAAATATAGGTCCATATAATAAAGACTAATAAGAGAAGGGGGGATTAGGATCATGTGGAATGAACTCATCTTCAATGGAGGATTTGTCAAATATGGGAGGACCATGGAAGATGGATTTGGTGTCTTGACCTTGGCTTGGAAAGGGAAGGGCTTGATCATGATTAGGGATGAAATATTGGCATTCTTATTCTTGTTTACCCAGGGATGTAAACTCATCTAATTCATTCTTTAATTCAATGTCACCATTGTCAATGAGGTCTTGGACATAGTTTTGGAAGTTACAACACTGATTAATGGTATGCTCCCAGGTTCAATGATATACATATTATTGGTTAGCTTTATACCAAGAGGGCTTAGGCTTGGTAGGATTAAGATGTCATATGGGTGGATAGACCATCATGTTGGTGGAAAAAAGTTATTTGAAGAGGGTATCTAAGGATATAGGAAGATGAGTATAAGTATTCTCTTTACTTCATGAATTAGACGTGGGAGCATTATACTTTGGATCAAATGGTTGTTAGCATGATTGGGTGGGTGGATTAGTAAATGAAGTGGTCAGGATTGGATTCCGCTTTCTAGTGTAGGAAGGGGTATATTTTTGGATATGATTAGTGGATTAAGGATTTCAATGGGACTGGGTGGTGTGAAGACTATAAGTTGTCTAATGTGGATGGGTGTAGACTGGAGGTAATGTTAGGTGGACAAGGTCAAAGTCTATATGATGTGGAGTGCTCATCTCAAGGAGGTGAGAAAAAATCATATCCCCATTGGCCATGAGGAATTACTCAATTAGTGTATTGACCAAATCTATTTTGGATGACATGGATAAAGATGGGATAAAGAATGGATGATATGGTTTGTTGGTCCTAATCGATAGGTGTGGGGAATTGAATGGAAAGAGTGAGGAATGAATATGAGATACATGGAAATTTTTTGGACAAAGTCATTATTTAGTTTGATCTCAAATTTAATTGGATATTTTGATGTGTTAAACAAGATCAAATACACAAAATTAAGATGTGGTCTAGAATATCAATGATTTAGGCTAGATTTGATTGGGTGAGCTACAATAAGCTCAAAGACTCAGTTGGGGATAGAATGGCCCTAGAGACTAATTTTGACTAAGGGTTGATTTGATTAATACTATTTCAAGACTAATATTATTTACTCAAATGAGATGATTTGATTGATGAGTTGATAACATTGTGATTATGACTTAAACTTATTCAATACAAGCAAGCTTATGATAAGGACCCTGATATATAAAGGACATTTTACCAGTGTGGATGATGATTAATGTATGGCCACAAAGTTGATGGGATGACTAGTGTAGAGAAGGGGATGAGTTGTGTTGGAATATGAGTAGGTCTAGATTGATAAGATGGTGGTTAAGATGACTAGGCAAGACAAGGTCAAGATAAATGACTGGTTTGGACCAGGGGGATTGAGCAAGTTAAGGTGATGTGGGATTAGTTATGGGTAAGGTGGACTTAGTTAAAGTTATACTATAATAAGATGTGGATGATAAGACTTGATTAGTATATGTAGGTGATTGGGGTATGACTAGTTGATAAGTGGATGAGACTAGATTAAGATGTGACTAAGATAAAAGGGTGGTGATGAGGTGTAAGATGAGACAGAATATGAGATAATCTTGAAGGATGTACACACATGTACAAATGAAAATATGTGCAAGAGGATATTGAAAATAATGTATGGAAGATACGATGATGATTCAAGGATATACAAGATAATTCTATGTGAAAAAGACCTAGATAGGTGTGTATAGGGTTGGGTAAAATTTGACTCAGCTCACAAACAATATTGGTCTAGCATGACACACACTAAAGCAAGTAAACCAAAAACCTATCACTAGTAAATTGATTGGGTGTATAACCTAATGAATACACTATCTAATGGATTTATTGGTGAGGCTGTAAGCCAGTGACCCATTACAAAATCTCTTTACCCTCTCAACCCCATCTTCATGTGATAGTTACTTGGGTAATAATGACTTTGGTAGTGATTTAATAGTTTTGGGAATATTTGTAATTTAGTTAAAGGTCTAGAGTAATAAAATCAATAAATAAATATGCAATAATTAAGATATTGATTAATATAATTTAACTATATTTTTAACCTTTCTATAAATATTAATAAATGTGAAGAAAATATGATTTCACTAGAAATAGATTGAGATGACTGAGATAGAGTCTAAAATTCACTGTGCAGGACTGGGACAGTGTCACAAATCAGGATCTAGCCTTCATTTTATGATTGGATAGGAGCACTAAAATAGGACACCTTGGGTTCCAATACTATAGTCCTCTTCTTTCATTGTTGTCTAAGAGACCTGAGCTTTCTAGGTTTTGTTCTCTATGTCCGTTTGAGCCTACCTATGAAATTTTGACTGTTGGATGTTCGTAGAACTCCTTATAGAGTTGATTTAGTTTGCAAACCCTAGACTCCATTATGATTTGACAAACTTTGGGAAAGAGGGGGGGTTAGTGTGTGTAATATGCACTAAATGTGTATCCATACCCCTTGTGTGGGCACACTACCTACATATCAATACTCCAAAGAGGGATCAAGCCATATGCAGTTCTCCCAATTGATGTACTTTGTGAAATTATGTGTATGAAGATGAAAAATGCTAAAACTAGATGTACTTGAGGTGGCTAGGGACTGGTGTAAGGATTTGTATGTGTTTGTATCTATATTGGATGGCTACATGCAGAGAATAGGGAAGTATGCCCAAGTAGTCTTGATTGTATTCTTACTTGCATTATGATATTTTCCAACCCCTTCTAAATTAAATTTGAATGGGATTGTATAGGGATCTGTTGGCCATGGGTTGAATTTATTCATGTTAGGCCAACAAGAAGAGGAATAGGAACCAAAAGGAAATGACTATTGGAGGTAAGAATTCACTTGAATAGGAGCATAAAAAATGGACACCCTAGTGTTTGACGCTATAGTTCAAGTTGGGTGCTATAGTCTTGAAAGAATGGGACCTAGGGGGATGGAATCACTACTAGAAATGTTACCTAGAGGACATGAAATTATTATCTAGAAGGCTATGGATGACTAAGAGTTAGTAAAAAGATGCTTATGAGGGTCATGATTGAAATAAAAGGGGACCTATGGGTTGGGTGTCACATGCCACACTCAAGTTACCAATTTTCACATTTTTTATGACTACATTTAGCCCACCTTTATTCTAGTGATGTAGTAAAGCAAAATACTAGGATAAAGAAAAAATAGAAAGCATACCTAAAATTATCTAGAAGGGTGAAGCCCATGAAGCTGTGTGATGTTGGGTGTGCATAGAGAGAGCACATTGTGAAGTGTAAATCTATGAGAGAAAACAAAGAGTAGATTAGTTCTTACTAGATACACTGTATCTAAAATAAGAACATACAAATTTGGGTAAGAGAGAGGAAGAGAAAGGAATGAATACACCTCATCAGGTATATGAACCAATACAAAACCTATTGTGATGCTGAGTGATTCTAGATAATGTTGAGTAGTATTGGGTAAGTGTTATACCAAGAGTAATATCATGAACGGAGTTGAGTGCTCAATTCCTTGAGAGTGACTCAAGAATACAAAGGCTAACCCTTTGGCTCCATAATCACCCACTAAGTGAAGCTATGTGATCATGTATGTGCTAATTGATGTTTGGACTATGTGTCCAATCCTTTTGAGTAGTGGCTCAAGAATAAAAAGTCTAGCTAGTCTCTTGGCTCCATCATTGCCATGTGAAGTGAAACTATGAACTAATACTAGTATGAAATGTGTGTTGTATGAGATGGCTCTTGAATCTCATGAATGCTCTATATTCTAAAAATATGACATGTTTATTTTAATGCATGCTAGAAATTAGGCCACTCTTAGCCACTCTGAAAGGTGGATATTAGGCTTGTATGAAAGCCACTCTGAAACTAAGCACTAGGCTTATATGAAATCCATTTCAAAATGTGGAGGTTAGGCTTGTATGAAATCCACTCTAAGATGATACCAACCAACTATAGATGGAATAAGGCACACAACTACTAAGAATGCTTGGGTATGTACTAAACTCAGAAATAAAATAAGACAAATGTGCTATGCACATTGCCCCCAATCACTGGTGTCTGAAACATGCATTCTGATTTAGAAGTTATACCAATTAATCTATCTAAAATTGAAAGTGAGAGTTATCATGATGTGTATGATGCCCCATATATATAGCTTCTATGATTTTTTTTTACTAAACTACTATATCTGAACTGGTCTGAATGTACAAAACTATAGCTAAATCTACTTTTCTACCTATGTCTGGAAAATCTAACTTTTTTGCTATTTAGGAAAGAGCACCAAAAATGGACACCCTATTGTCTAACACTATAGTCCAATCTTGGTGCTATTATCCTCGGTTAATTTTGATGACTGTTCTATAATTTTCACTATCTACCTAGTCTATTCTACCTAGTTTGAAGTTTGGGTGCTATTTTGAGTGTTCTAAATGTTGCTTTTTTGACCGGCAGGAGATTTGATCTCTGTGACAAAACTCCTATTTTTCCCCCCTCTTTTGAGGGTAGGAATGAATACCCTACAATGACTACCCTCAAAATAAAGAACCCTATAAATGTGTTATGATACAAACATACATGATTTAACAATGATAATCGACAAGATATCTCAAGATATAACATGGTTTGTAATGGAGATTATTAGATCAACAGGGGTATGCCTAAATAAATATAACAATGTGATAGCATGTAAAATGTACTAAATTAAAAGTATAGTTAGTTGTTAGTTGTCATGGAGGGATGGAGCATGATGTCTATCATGACATTTAATAAATCAAGGTAATGCATTATGTGTATCATGACATTGCAAAAAATTGAAAAACAATCAAGCAATAAGCACACAAGGAAAGAAGCAAGAAACATACAAGAGTGGCCAAGGGGCCATGTAAACAAGGGACATGGACACATGTCACTCAAAATAGAAAGTAATCATACAAGGTATGTTCAAATGCCACATACACATATAATTATAAATAATCAAGGTTGGTGTGAAAGCTACAATCACAAAGAAAAGTAAAAGCAAAAGACATTGGCAAATGTCCTAAGGCACACACAATAATAGAAGCTAAGGACATTGAAAAATATCCTAAGGCATATATAGGAAAGAAACATGAAATGATAAATGCAATCACATATAACTACATAAAACAAGAAAGGAAAGCATATAAATAATAGGAATACAATTGCATCCAACTAATCAAAGAAAGAAGTGAAAGTATGCAAGACATGTCATAAAAGACTAGGTATATGATAAAAAATACACAAGTGTTATATACTAGAGAGTGTCGATATAATAATCTATGTAATCAGGTAAGTGATGTACATTAACATGATAAATATAGTGTGTGGTGTAGGAATGACATAACTTGGATGGTGTAGTCATGTAAAAGATGCCCTCAATGGGTAGATATATTTGTGTATGTCTTGAATGTAGAAGTAAGATGCCCCCTCAATGGGTAGAATAAAGCAATCAAAGATCTGGATGTCACTACACACACTCAAAGAAAATCAAGTGAAGTATGGTAATGTAGATAAATTGACAAACAATAGCATAGAATAGAAAATGTAAGTCTAACATAGTAGTAGAAATGTAAGGCATGGATAATGCATACAATTGAAATGTTTTTGTGTTTTTGAATGTTTTTGTATTTTGACATATTTTATATTGTTTTTGATATTTTTGATATTTAAGCTATTTACAATCAATCATGAGGAAACTATATACAAGAAATTGAAAAGAAACTATATACAAGTAAGCTAGGAAGGGATGATACTAACAAATGAGTCTCATGGGAGACTCCCTATCATGGTGTCCTGTATCAAGGAAAGGGATTGTGTGTGATCATGAATAATGATGGAAGGGCTAAGACTGTGAATCTAAAAATTGTATATGCTGTAAATGCTCTAAAATATCTGAAGTAGAAACTGATTGTGGGGTTTTCCTATAAATCTAAGAAGTGGATGCAACTATAGAGATCTTAAAGACCCATTTGGTAGTAGGAGAAGATGTCTAAACATGTGCTTTATATGTAGAGGCATGAGACCTCAATGATACTACTCTACATGTGAACACTGTAGCTAGAAGGTGTCTAGAATCCTAGAACTATGGTTGATTTAAAAGAGACCTATGTGGAAGTGTATAAACTCTCTATGCTGGTGATGGAGACCTCAACTATGTTTGAATCTGAACTAGAGGAAAAATTGTAACTGGTGGAGAAGCTAAAATTGGTGACTGCAAAGTAATATATTATTCTGAAATGGGGAATGACAACTCATATGAAACTCCACTAATTATAACAACCTAATCAGGTGAATGAATTTCATGCATCTGTGAACTGTCAAAAGTACTACATGAAGTTTTTGAATCCATGATCAACTAAGTAATATATCAAAAATGCATACACTGGGAACTATAGTTAATGGTGTGGCCACATGTGTTGGACCATCTTATAGAGGAAGTACAATCTCATCCAATGAACTCTTTATGTTCCCACTAAATCCACTGATAACTGTGTCCATCTACATAATATCTTGCTCTCAATATCCCAAATGATGTAATAATGACATAGTGCACATGTTCACATTAGATCCATTATCTATGAGAACACTATGAATAGGATGATTATGAATGTAAGATTTGATAAAGAGTGCATGGTAATCTAAATTATTCTCAACTATCTTTTGCTCTAAGAAGGAGATCGAAGGTCTAGTTGGTACTCTAGAACTGTATACACCAATCATGTTGCTCAAAGGATGTAACTCAACTAAAGGTGCATTTTATGTATCTAGTGGGGGATGTGCATTATATGCATGATGAACCCCTGATGTATCCCCTATCTCTTGTTTATAATGCTGTGGAAAAGGATCTGAGAATGTTTTCAAAGCTTTATCCTATGATTTTATTGAGGAGGCTAAACTGAAGTGCCGAGATCAATAACATTGCCATTTATCAAGTCTTGTATCTTGTGTCTCAAACTAATGCATTTATTTGTTGTACATCCTGGTGCCTTGTGAAAATCATAAAATACATGTTGATCACATCCATGTGGAAGAGGATTTGTTGGATTAAATTCCTAAATAGGAGGGTGAGATATGATATTACATTCCAAAAGTTGATGTAAAACTCTGGCTAGAGGAACTGGTAGATTGGTAAAGGTTCGCTGAGGAGTTGTTAATAAAACCACATGTTGAGGGGCCTCAAAAGTTTCATTGACTACAGGTTGATTCTAACTCTTGCTATCATTGACCTTGTTTTTATATGAGACTTTGTTGTTACTCTTATTTGTTGTTTCTGATATACTTATTTATTTGAATTTGCTCATTGAAATAAGTTTGACTTCCCTTTCCTTTAGTGTGTGACATAATTTAGTGAAGGAAGATAACCTTTTGAACATTTTTGATTCATGTAAAACTGGTAGAAAACTCTATTTAAAGAGATATTGTAACTCTTGATTGGCCATGGGGCTAGTCATCTTAGCCAAAATAGTCTTATATCAAAGAACATAATCTATGAGATGCTCATTTGATCTTGGTTTATGTTTTTCAACTTGGGTAGAGGAAACTTTATCACCAATGTTAATGCTAAAAGAGCTAGGAAAATGTCAACTCAAGGATTGAATGCATTGATCAATTGATTTGGTAGACTATAGAACCATTGTAAAGCATAATCCTTTAGACTCCTTGTAAATAGCTTGGTAAGTAGCTAGTCATTTGGCACATAGTCCAAACATGTTATGTGAAAATATCTCAAATATATCTCTGAATCACCCTTGCCATCATATAGAGTAAGCTTGGGTTGAACAAAACCTTTTGGCAAGGGTGTAGAAGCAATATGATGTGCCAATGGTGTATGTAGTTGAGCAAAATAATCTAAATCTTGTATAGGTCTAAAGGTACCTTGATCAAGATATAACACCTTATATTGAAGAGATATTATCTCTTTCACAAGGGCTACCACATCTAGAGACAAAGATATACTAGTTATAGTTGGTGGTGGCATAGAGGCAGGATGGGCTGCTATAAAGGGTTGTTGAGACATAGTTGCCCCTGTAGTGTCATTTTCAATTGGTTGCGCTATGGTTTGATAAGATTGACCATTGTTCACTTTTTTGTGTTCCTCTTGAAGTATTTTAAGCATGTAATATTGCATGTTAGGGTGTTTAGTTAAAATTTCTTGAAGTTCTCTTTTATCAGTTTCATCAAAACTGATGTATTGGGCCATTATTAAGTTAGGAAAATAAATTGAAAATTGATTTAATTTTTTTGTAATAATTTTTAATAATCAAGGTGATATGGAAGGAAATTATTGAATATAGGAAATGTAAAGTCCTAAAAATAATAAATTGAAAATTGCATAAAAAGGATACGAAGCTCGCAAACATGTAAGGTGATATCTCAAGAAGCAAATAGGAGCTAGTACATGCAACTAGGGTTTTGAATGAAATTATTTTAAAAATTTACTAATGAATTTTAAAATTTGATGTTAATTTTTGATTTAAATATTCATGTAAAAAATCAAAAAATTATTGAAAAATTCTTGATTTTAAAGGACCTAGTGTATGCAACTAGGGTTTGGAAAAAAAAAAGAAAATTTTGAAATTACTATGGAATTTTAAAATTTGATGCAAATTTCTAATTTAAATATGCAAGTAAAAAAAATTAGAAAAATATAGAAAAAATTAGTAGGAAATTTACCCTAGGGTTTCTAGGGTCTTTATACATAAATGAAGTAAGTTGGGTTCACCAAATGATTTCATAGTGTTGAGAATATTGGAGTATTATTCTTAATTTAGTTGAGGGTTTGGAGTAATAAAACTAGTAAATAAATATGCAATAATTAAGGTACTAATTTGTATAATTTTATTATATTTTTAACCTTTCTATAAATAGCAATAAATGTGAAGAAAATAAGACTTAGCTGGAAATGGATTGAGACGGTTGACATAGAGTCTAGAATTCACTGTGCAGGATTGGGACATTATCACAAATTAGGATCTAGCCTTCATTTTGTGATTGGACAAGAGCACCAAAATAAGACACCTTGTGGTTTGGCACTATAGTCCTCTTTTGATGTTATTATCTAGGAGACTTGAGATTTTTGGGTTTTGTTCACTGTGTCTGTGTGAGCTTGCTTATGTAATTTTGACTTTTGGATGTCTATAAAACTCCTTGTAGAGCTAATTTAGTCTTCAAACCCTAGACTCTATTATGCTTTGACAAAATTTGAGAAAAAGTGGGGTTAGTGTGTGTAAGATACACTAAACATGTATCCACACCCCTTGTATAGGCACGCTACCTACATACCAATAATTTGAAGAGTGATCAAGCCATATGTAGTTCTCCCACTTGATGTGCTTTGTGAAATTATGTGTATGAAGATGAAAAATACTAAAATTTGGTTTGCTTGAGGTGGCTAAAGATTAGTGTAAGGATTTGGATGTGCTTGTAGCTGTATTATATGGTTATATGCAGAGAATAACGAAGTATGCCTGAGTATTCTTGCTTGTATTCTTGTTTGATTTATTATATTTTCCAACCCCTTCTAAATAAAATTTGAATGGGATTTTATAAGGATATATTGATCATGGGTCAAATGTATTCACATTAAGCTAACAAGAATAGGAATATGAACTAAAATGAAATGACTATTGGAGGTAAAAATTCACTTGGACAAGAGCATCAAAAATGGACACCCTAGGGTCTAGTTCTATAGTCCAAGTTGGGCGCTATAGTCCTAAAGGAATAGGACTCAGGGGATGGAATCACTACTAGAAATGCTACTTAGAGGAGGTAGAATTACTATTTGGAAGGCTATGAATGACTGGGAGTCAGGAAAAAGATGGCTATGAAGGTCATGAGAGCAAGCAAGAGGGACCTATGGGTTGGGTTTCAAAAGCCACACTCAAGTTACCAATTTTCACATTTTATATGATTACACATAGTAAGTTGCCTGTTACGATTGATGGTCCTATGATAGGTTACATAGAATCTCTAGGGGCATCCTTGATATACATAAGGTATAGTGGGGCCAAGTCCATATAGGGTGTTTTTTGATGCCTGGTTCAAAGAATGAAATCTTCCCCTTCATGAAAGACAAGACATGTATAGGGTTAACCACTTAACTTAACAATAACTTCCCCTGAGATTTATACTTCACAAAAATATGAGGTGTGAATTAGTGCATGGTGGTGATATCCATGGTCACTATACCCTAGGACAATGGAAAGTGAGTGGGTGTGAATTCCAATGTCACATTGACCCTAAAAAATAAAAATAGGAGGGTTTATTAGTGGTTTTTGATCCTATAAGACTCATCACTAAGACACATGGAGGATAACATACACCATTGTATCCCTCAGGTGACACACAAGCAAAAATATTTATTAACTGATTTAATTAAGTGAGATATATATATAAAGGGATATACAAGATGATTTTAAAATTCCAAAATATATTTGATAGGTGACCTACAAAGTAAGCAATCAATAGTTTTCAATTGATAATCTTGAGGGGTAACCTGTAATATAAGACGTTAGTCAAAATATATGACTTGAAAGAGAAGATGTTAGTAATTTAAAAATTGCTACTAGATTCACCCCTACAAGAAACAAAATGTTAATCCAATAGGCCTTAATAAAAATAATAAAAAGAAATTGTTATTTTTATTTATAACTTATTTTGGAGGAGGGGCCATGACATAGGGGTCTAGGGGTGGCATCCCCTAGTGGGGTCAAGAGGTATCACCCCTTTTAGGGTCTGGGGGTAATTCCCTTAGCACGCTCCTAGTCACAGTACTGCATAGGGTTGAGGGGCAGTGCTCCTAGAGCCAAACACAATTTAGGACTTGTGAAACCCTTGGAATGACTCAAAAATCACTGAAAGTGAATCTAAAAATTGCACTCAAAAAGGATAAATTGAATGCAATAATGAATGTAAAATTATAACTATAGAAGGCAAAACCATAGATACATAGTCAGATTATTCAAAATCAATTCCAAAAATAACAAAATCACAACTGCTAGGTAATACTACAACTAGCTAATATGTGGTTTTGATGATAGTTTATTAGCCTTAAGTATAACCATGTGGTTATGAAAAACCCCATATGGTTAAGCAATACCACATCTCAAAGGCAATATTGTAGGTCAAAATATGCAGTTTTGTGGCTTTAATAAAAACACTACAAACCTAGTAACAAAATGGAAAAATATTCACAAAGGTGATTAAGATATTAAATTATAGATTATTAATCAATATATATATATATATATATATATATATATATATATATATATATATATATATATATATATATATATATATATATATATATATATATATATATTGAAAAAAAAAGACTATATTTAATTAAATGTATGATTTGACCTATTGACTCAAAACTGACTATTTATAATGAAAACCAATTGTACTTGTCAATATTGCTTATTACAAAAGTTGGTTTTGATATGCACAAAAAGTCAATATAGTCCTAAGGCAAATTTAAATGTAATTATAAACCACTAAAAATTTATAGAATATGATGTATAAAAATATCACAATATATTTTTAACTTAGTAAATGTACTATTCAAATTATGAAAATTAAAAATGAATATTTATATTCAAAATTGACTATGGGCAATGAAATCATTTTTTGAAAAAATATGATATTATACCAAGTAATAAAATGGGGATTTGGGGATGTTTTATATCAACCTGGGAAACACTTCCTCTTATGAATAAGTGAGAATAAAAAAGAGATAGAAACTTTTAAGAAAGTCAAAACCAACAATTTAAATTAATGGTTTTAATACAAAAGTCAAAATTGCCTTTTATGAGGGTAATATCACAACTATGTGTCAATAACTTGATCGCAAATCAGTGGTTTTGATTAGTATAAAATAACTACTAAGGTTAATATTAATGAACTTTAACTTTAACCCTACACAACAAAATAAGTAAAGCCTACAGGAAGCAACAAATGTGTGTAGGACTAACTATTTGGATTTTTTAAGACTATATCACTCCAAACCACACTTTAAAAGTCAACATCATAGATTTTCCATTAATACACCTTTTATAATATTCTCTGTTTTAAAATTTAATAAACATGCCAAAAAAATTATCCATTAGTGGTTAGAGGGTATGATTAGTGCAAAACTATGCTTTAAAGGTCAAAATTGCCAATGTAATATCGTGATTTACAGAGCAAAACCGCTTTTTGTCTAGACGTGAAAACTTGATGAAAATCTAGATCTCTCTCTTCATCCAACCAATCCTATAAGCTATCAAAGTACTTATAACATAAAAAATGGTTAATTTGGAGGATTTTTTCCACCATGGTCACCAATGTATGATTATATTTTTTGAGCTATTGATTAGAACTACTTAAAATAGTAACTTAAACCCAAAAACATAATATCATCAAAAAGAGAGAAATGAATGAACAATTAGTAATTTAGGAGTTAAAACTTACTATCACCTTCTTACCTGTAGTTTCTCTCCAAGATTTTCCAACTGATTCCAATGCAATTTGATTTGTATGTGGATTGCTTGATAGTAGCTTTAAAATGACTCTAATGACTTCCTTGGATGTTTGAATGGATTAATAGGATAATGGGGTAATTAAGTGGGTGTAGAAAGGTTTATGGGGTGTAGAAAGTATTTAATAAGAAAAATTATTTTAATTAATTGACTTAGATTGTGGTTATAGGATAAATTATCAGGATTATTAAAATAATTAGAGCAATTGAATTTAGGTACATACAGTTGGTACCGGGTTTGATCAACCCATATGGCATATTTCAATAATGAGTGTAATTCTCAGGGTCTCTTTTATGTATACTTATTGATTTCATTGATTAAGTTCTTGTTTGTTGTCTTTGCTAATCTATTCACATACGGGTAATAATTTGATGAGAACCTCAAAGTGATCCCGTACTCATAATCCCACTCAGTAAAATCTATGAAATAAAATGTGGGGCCATTATCATAGACTAGGGAGACTGGTGTGCCTAACCAAGTGGTTATACTTTATTCTAAAAACATGATCACCTCTTTGGTTGTGCTATTCTAGGTCATCACTTCATCTATACACCTTGTGTAGTAATAAATACTTTTAAGTATGAATTTATGGCCAACTAATGAGTTTGGGTTGATGACTCCAATGAATTCAAGTCTCCATTAATAAAAAAGATGCTCTTCTATCATAGGCTAAAATGGAATTATTGTGTGGACTTATCTTTTATAAAAAATTTAGCATTAATGGCATGAACACACATGGGTATGCACATCCATAAATATATTAGATGAATAATAACATGCATGTAGGATTTTATGTTTAGTTGCATTCCCTGAGGGATGGACACTACCTAACCTTAAATGAAAACTGATCATGACTTCCTTGGACTCTTATTTTGATAAGCATATAAGGTAGATTATTTCATAGGTCTTCTTATATATAACTCCTTTATTGAGCATGTAATGGGCCACTTTGAGCTTAAGGACCTTTTTTTTGTCTAGGTCAATCCAGGAAGTGAATTCCCATAGAAAATTTAGTGGATCACCAGAACATACTAGTCTGGGTGGATCCCTTATGTTTGGTCCACTTGGTGTATAGTAATCCTGAGGTCAAACTCAGGGATTAACAGAGTGAGAGATTAGCCTCAAACTAGCTTATCAGGGTTGATCTCAAGATGAATTTCTTATAATTTATCCATCTATCAGCCTTTACTTTTTCCCAATTCATTTTTCCCTAGCATGATGTTTATAGTTGTGTCTGGAATGATGGTATACAATTTATTATTGAGAATGTAGTGCCTAAAATTATTTATCACCTTGACTAAGGCATTGGAATGTTCATCTAGAGTCGAGTATTTTCGTTCTATGTTCTTTAGGTTCATACTCATGAAAGTGATGGGGTGTTCTTCTTTGTCCATCTTTTGGGTGAGTACCACTACAATGGTATGCTCAAAATTAAAAGAGTAGAGGTAGAAATATTTGGTGTAGTCTAGGCTTATCAACATAGGTACCTGCATGATGGCATATTTGATGATGTGGAAAGATCTCTTTTTTTTAGTAATCCACTCCACCTTTTCTTCTTATTTTCACATCACATTCAAAGGTTTAACAATATCAACAAAACCATATATGAACTTGTATACAAATTTAATTTTATCAAAGTAATATTTTAATTCCTTTTTTCTATTAGGTAAAGGTATCTTGGAAATCACACTATCATGCTCAGGGTCGATATAAATACCTTTATTTTTAATGATGTGGTTGAGAATCTTACCTTCAGTAACACCAAATATGCTCTTCTTTGGGTTAAGTGAGATACCATACCTTCTCCATCTTTCAAATATCCTTTGAAGATGGCAAATGTGATTAGCCCCATAGTTTGAGAAAGTAGTTGAGTCATCCATGTACTTAACAATGCATTTTCCTATCAAACCTTCAAAATCCAAGTCTATAACTCTCTAGAAAGTTGATCCTACATTAATCAAGTCAAATGACATTTTTTTGTAGGGAAAGTTGCCTCCCTTGGTTGTGAACTTAGTTTTAGCTCAATCTTTTAGGTTGACGAGAACTTGATTGTATCTTGAGAATCCATCCAAGAAGGACATCATCTAAGATTGACTTACCATTTGGATAACTTCATCAAGTGATGGCATATGGTATTTATCTTTATTAGATGCCCAATTTATATTTTTTAAATCCACATATAGTCTAATTTGACCATTCTTCTTATGAATGGGCACTAAGTTATACACCCAAGTAGAGTCACAAATTAAGAAGATGATCTATGATGAGAAGAGATCATGAAATTATTTGTGAATAAGTGGCTCTAGGATTAGGTTCATAGGTCACTACCTTTATCAAAAAGGTTTATAGTTCTACTTGAGTGGGATGATGTGGGTTAGTACCTTTGGTTTGAAGACTTTAAGGTCTCCATAGGCCCAAGTAATAACATATCAATACTACATTAGTAGTTTTTTGAGTTGTTTAACTTTAGTAGGGGTGTAATTCAAACCAATATTAACATCTCATGGTTCATCTGATGATATCAGATTAATCATTCTAGACTTTTGGTCTAAGTGTATTGGCTCTCAAGTTTATGTATGGGATTATCAATGTTAAACACTCTACCAAGGGAGATCATATCTTTTGGAACTTGGTTTTCTTTGAGGTTAATAACACCATATTAGTCACAATACTCATATCCCAGGTCATCCATTTTAGCCTCATCTATGACTTGGGTTTCAAATACTCTTGAATCATTGAGGAATTCCAAAATGTGTTGGTCATCCTCAAAGACCTAAAAGTTTTTGATGTTGTCCAAGATTGAGGGACATGGGATAATCTCAAAATAATATTTTTTAAGTCCTGTATCATCTAGAGGTGTTAGGTTTGCATCAATAGTTTCTAAGGAATCAACCATCCAATTTTATTCTCTAGGGATGGTGATGATTTTGAAAGAATAGGACATCTCTATTAGATCCCATGCCATATGCTTATACTTCCTTAAATAGGATAACTTAAATTGGAAATTTATGCTTACTTGATTCATTAATAGTTTAGAATCCCTAAATACCTTTAGTTATTTGACCCTATGTTTCAACATAAACTACCTTCCTAATATCAAGGATTCATGCTCTGCCAAGTTGTTGGTGACAGAAATTATAGACCATAAGAAACTAAATGTCATTTTCCTAATGGGTTGATAAAAATTATTATTTCACCAAAACCTTACTTAGAATGGGCCCCATTAAAGTATAAGGACCATAGGATTGGAAACTTTGGGTCTTTATTAGCTAGGTACTTAACACACTTTGTCAAAGAGTGTAGACACCTATGCTAGAGGATACTAAGTTTACCCTTCTATTGACTATGTTGTATTATGTGATCATGTGTTTCATATTGGGTTCTTTGTCATTATGGATTTGATTAACTACAACACTCCAAGGCAACCACATATGTGAAAAGTCATTAGCCATATACCCGTTTAAGGTTTTAAACTACTCTTACTCAATAACATCCCATAGGCTTCCAAGATGTTCACTACTTGAATATCCATAAATTATTGGACCCTGGGTTTGGATTCTAGTTTTATAAGTGTTAACCCTAATTTTGGGAAAATCTTAGTAGGCATGACATTTATAAAGGCTCTTGAGTCAACCAAATAATTATGAAAATTCTTTCCAACTAGTCTAATAGTGAGGAGAAAGGTGTAACCTCAAATTTATTTTTGTGTATCAGCACATTGGTGTATGTAGGATTGGACTTGGGATGGATTAGTTTGTCTATGAGGGACTTTAGGAGGAGATTCCTTTACTATGTGATTTTGGAAAACTTGTGCAAAGTGATGTTTTCCTTGATCTTATTCATGTCCTTAACTATGTTATACCTAGTCTTTCTAGTGATAAAATGGATCTCTTCAGGTGGCTTGGGATTATTGGCCTTTGGAGGTGGAGGATCATTTTAGGTTCTTAGATCAAGAGGGGTTGCACCATTTTAAAGAGGATTAGATCTAGTTAGACACTATTTATATATTTGGTTCCTAAGAGCATAATTACTCCATTAGAAATTCTAGAAGGCTTGAACCTCATTGGTGTCTTCTTATCACTCATTATCATCTTGGGTAGGGAACTATAAGGCTTTTAAAACCATGGTAGTGCTTGGGGATATTGAGGATCATAGAGCATCATATTGACCAATAACATTGGATTGGTTTGGGACTATCTCATATTACTCCATTTACCTCTATAATATATCAAAGTCATTATATAATTTTATGCAATCTAACTCTCCATGATAGGATGTGTTATGCACATGATACCCATTTGGCAGGGCCAACTCATAAATGTTGATTTCATGAAGCTTATTAGGTGAGGGATCTACATGTTATTTAGAGTAGTCTTGGGGATGATTTTACCTCTAATAGGTAAATTTCATAGTTTAAATCTCACCACCATTGTTCCCAACTTGTCTTTGGAGGCCTAGAAGTTCATTGTTGGGCTCCTATACCATGTGTTGTATATCATCTAATTTTGTCTTGGTGGATTTTTGGGGCACATTTTGGACATTGTTTATGGTGGGTACCATTTAATTATTTTGATCTTAATGTGTTAATTCATTATTAAATGGGTTAAGAAATCCTGAATGTTTTTCAAGAGGATCATACCTTAAAGGCTGTCAGTTTATCATTGATACGGGTTGTGGCATAAGTACATTATGGCTAATGGCAAATATATGATTCAAAGAAAGTAGGTTTGGAGCACATTTGGGATGGTTGGTGCCAACTAACATTGAGTATTAAGCTACCTATATACTTTTATGGCCTCAACATAAGCTAGGGATAAAATTACCACTAAACGGTCTCTACGCATGTACATAGATGTCCATGTGTCTAGTGCATTTTTGTACATTTTAAGGGCTAATTAGGCATTTGGTCTATACACACGATGATTTGACTATATAAATTTTAGAACCTAGCATTAAAATTCCTTATGGTTTCTTTTGGTTCTCTTTTGATGCATGAAAATTGTCAGTACACCACACTTGGGTTAATGACTTGCCCAAACTACGCAATGAACAAATTTTTAACTTAATCCTAGATCATAATGGAAATTTTAAGAAAATTAAAGAACCAACCATACACCATATACATTAAAGTGAATGGGAAAAGTCTTTAGTCAGTGTCCTCATGTTCAATATTCATAGTCTTGAGAGCAGTTTTATATGAGGTCACATGCTCTTCTGTAGCACATCCCATAACTAGTGTGAATCTTGGGAGGTACATTTCTATATTCCTAGGTAGGTCATGTAAAAATCCTATAATGTTTATGGTAGACCTAAATAACCATGCCATAGGCACAACAATAGGTAGAGGTTGGTTAGGGAAAGACTAAGAGGATGAGTTATTAGGCGTAACCAAAGGTCTTGGTCTTCTTTTAGTAGTCTAGGCTCTCCTATGGAATTATAATGGGGATATTAATAATCACCCATGACCAATTTGAAATATAGTGATCTTTATAGTAGGATCCAAGTTTCTCTTAGGTTGGCTTAATATCTCAAGACTTTATTAATCATTTAAAAGGGACCCTCTAGTGTTAGCTATTATTGCTCCCAAAATCTAGTCTCGAGAAGCACCTATGAGGTTAGGTATCCATAAGATATTTAGGTGAAATTGGGGGAATTACACCCTCTTTTTTTAGGATTAATATTGAGACAATCCAAGGCATAATTTTTAGGCATTGGGATCCATTAAATAACTTTCTTGGAATAGATCTCCAATAGATGCAATGCTACCACTGGAGTCTCAATACTAGTTTTATCACTGATAAAAAACCTATATTCGTATAGCTAAACCAATTAAAACATGTTTTAAATTTTGGGCTCTAATACGTTTCACTTTTTCATTTCTAAAATGGGAGATGAATATCACTTGTTCACAAATAAACATCAAAAGGGAGAGAGGTAAGGTAGAGAAGAAAGTTTTCTATATGAATGGAAACACTAATTCTTCGAGGAGTGAGAATGTGCTTAGATATAGTTATACCACTATATACCAAGTTTCACAATGGATCAGGCTCTAGTCACATAAGTTAAGAGTCTAAGGGAAAAGGAGAAATGCTTGATTTAGATATTATTTTATGGAGAAATGTGAATATGCATGCTTTAATTCACACATAGTTCTTAACAAATATCAAATAAAATGAAATAATAAAATAACTTAATTTTAATAACTATCACTCATCTTAATTAACACATAAATATTTCAAGAAAACACAACCAATAGTATTAGAATTATCATTAAGCTAATAAAACACAAAGGAAATGGAAGACATCTATGAATTAGATGATTTACATAGAAAAATAAAACTAGCATTAATATGATAACATTTATTTTTAATAAAGTTGACCCTTTGAAATATTTTATAGTAGTATATATAGATAGGTAATGGAGCTAGTCTCCTAGTAGTATGGGCTCTCACTTTAGCCATCATCCCCTGAAATGGTCATAATTGAATTATACCAAAAGATCCCATATCCTAGAATAAGTAGAAAAAAATTCCCAGATCCCACTAGAAGAGAATCAAGAGGAGGTTTGAGGAGGACCACTCCCCAACTACTTGGGATGTGCCCTCCTTAGTTAACAACATGGTTGTCACTAATTAAAACTCTTGAACTAGCTTGTCAAGGTTCATAGGAGGCTTTCAAAAAATCACCTCAGCTTGGGATAACAATCACTTGTGAACTTGGAGTGGGCCTAAAGAACTAGCTTCACCTTAAACACTTGGCTAATGCTTGATGTTGATTGGGTCACCATACCTTGAATTACCTTGGCCCTAGTCTTGTTGTATTTCACCACCTTTCTCTACATGACCTGGTCAAATTGGGCTAGGTAGACATTGAATTCCTCTTTGTCTAACAAGGCACCATCTTGGTGGAAATAACACAGTGACTCTGACCTCTTTGAAATACTTCATCATCTACTCCCTAATACTTTCCAAAAGCTTGATCACTATTTTCACCATGGTTAACCATTCCTTGATTGAATTCATCTTACTTTTAGCATAATTTTGGTAGAGGTTTATGTTGATCAGATGCATAAGTCTAAGTTCTGGAAACATGCCATTGAGAAGAACCACAATGAACCTTTTGAATTTTTTGTCCATGCAAGTAACTCTCTCTAAGTATGCTTGAGTGCATTAGAGGTTATATTTACTTGTGGATAGGGCTTTGTCATCTTTTTGAGAGCTATGAAATATTTCACAAGGGCCTCCTCAACTCAATTAATCAACTTTACTAAGAAATTAATCCTCACCTATGATATGAGTGCCCTAATCTTCTCCTTCGTGTCTTCCATGAGCTTCTCAATCAATTAATTAGTGGGCCAGAGCACCAAAATAGGGTTTTCAACTTCTTTCTCTTATCCAATTTATGTCCTCACTTTGGTGAGGGAGAAGAGGTCATGCTTAGTCCTCCACACCACTAGATATCCTTTTTGAGTACACCTGTACATGAGAAATCTCTTCATGCTCCTAGTTTCTCTATCAAACTCCCATTAGACCTCTAGGTTTCCCTAATATAGCATTTTTGGTCTCTATTTTTTATTAGGGGATAGGGACCCAACCTAATTTGGGCCTATGGTAACTCCCAAGGTAGTGGAAGAGGGATAAGGTAAGATGGTAAATGGTGAGGTAGATGATGAAGGCCTAGGGTTAAGAATGGATGAAGTAGAAGGAAGGAAGAAAGGAGTGGAGGAGGGGTCATTAGAGTGAAAGGAGGCATTTCTTGGATCTCTTTCCCAAATTAGCTAGAGCTACAATTTTTATTGAAGGAATAGTGGTGGCGACTGTAACCTAAACTGAAGGCATGGTGAAAGTTATCCTCTTTTTCATTTTATGTTTTGTTCTAAGATCAAATTACATTGTAGTAGTTAAAGTGGTTAAGTTGGAAATTATTTTTAGAGTAACCTGTATAGTTGGGGGAATAGTTGTAGGAATTGTAGAGCTATGATCCACTCAAAATTTGCATATGGGTACACTTGTCATAGGGGTGGCCATCAAGGTAGCTATGTTGGGGACATTGGGAAGTGTCTACAACAAAGGAGTAACTAATGGGATAATTGACATGGAAACAATAATGTATTTTAGTGTCATAAATCTAGGAGCTATTGGGATCTAATCCCTTTCTAGGGTCACAAAAGCTACTTAAACTGAACAAGACACTCCTAGAGATAATGGCCATGTAATCAAGACTCTGGTAGACCAAATGTGAGTTGCAATGATTCATGTAGGTGGAATGTGTTGAAAAGAGGGGAAAGGGGAAGTGTTGATGCTTAACATGGATAAAATCAAGGGTAATTTATTGAATTAGGGATTTGGCACAATGATAACTAGGGGAGGCCTCACTGGAATAGGCATGGTAGGAGCAAAGAATTTTAGGGTTGTTTTATGGGTTGTGGAGGGATGAAAATAATGGGGGAATGAATATCTAGTGGTTCCTCCTATTGGTCCCACTCCTAGATCACTTTAGGACTATTATCAATGTCAAAGTGAAACACTTGTGTTGCCTATGGGTGAGTGACCCATAGAGGTGGAGGTGGCAGAGCTAGAGCTGAGAATGACAGAGGTAAAACCCAAGGATGTGAAAGTGTAATGACCCTTATATAATTCTCCTAGATATGTGGGGTATAGTCTTATGAACAAATTCACTTGGTTGAATTGGATTGACCCTTAGGGCTTAGTATGATGGAGGTGGTTGAATAGGTATATCCCAATAAGGTGATGAAGATTTTACTAAATGATACGTTAAAATTGGGCTTTCTTCCCTTTATTTTTGACACTTTGAACCATACCAACGCCTTTAAATAATTGGCTAGATTAAGATGAATTCATCATCTTCATGGGCCTCATGATGATACATGAGGTTGAGCTTGTTTGTATACCTCACCACATGGGCACTGATGACCCCATGAGGATCTCACTCTCTATGCTCAACCCTTACTAGGACATGAATTTTTGTTTTATGCCATATTTTTAGTGAATTTAGGTTTTTGTACTTTTGGTGATGAATGAATATTGGGAAGTCTAGGCACACCTTTTTTTAGTGATCAAGTGAGAAACCCATGACAACCTTAGCCAACTGATAAGTAATATCTTGATCTACAAGTCAATCCAATACTTGATATGGAAAGAGGAGAGGGGCCTAATGAATTCCTTTCATCCATATTATGGTGTGGTATCAGTAGTAATAGTAGGATCCTATGGGTAAGAACATACTTCATATTTCATCTAAAATCCATGACATAGGCCTCTCATTATTAGCCATGTAGACCACTGGGTAGAAAGACTCATAGATGTCCTAGATATGGTTCCTGTAGTGATACATGTATAGCTTGTAAAAAACCACATGAACCATAAAATTGGATGGGGCCCATGGATGGAACATCAAATGTTTGAGTGTGAGGGTGTCACAGATGGCATCCATGAGATATCTCAACATATATAATTTCCCCCTCCTCTTTCCTTGATGATATCCTTGATTAGGTTAAAGTTGACGAGGATTTTGAGGTTTGGGATCTACTTCTTATCAAGGATGATGCTCAGTAGGGGAAACTAGAGTGCACATTCACATATATGCCATATTTTGTTATGAATAGATGATTTAATAGGACCATCCCCATGTAAAATCCTTCCTAGAAGAGATGAATGAGGTAAGAATTGATGTCCTAATTTATAGTCTATCAATCTAGATCAACAACCCAATCCTAGAGAACCCTATATATTTAATGTGTCTCAGTCCATATGTCCACTATATTCTAGTTGTAACCTATGGTGTACTCTAGGAGATTATAATACTACTTAAAATCAATCCTGAATATATCTATAATTTTGTTCTGAGACCCTGCATAATATACCAAATCATGAGCCACATTACCACAAAATGTTACCTAAGATAAGAGTGCATGGGAACACCTATGGTTTGGTAGTAGCCTTGTGTAATCATGATTCCCATAGAGCTTCAAGATAGTTAAGGAACTAGTTCTTATCCTCATCCTCATCTAAGGTGGGCTTATACACATTCTCAATTACTCTAAACACTTTTTTGTGTTCAAAATGGGTTAGGTATGATGAGAAGGTGTTATCTCTATATTCAGGTGTAGGATTGGGATTATAAGATGATGTGGTGGCCATGGCTGAGATTTGGGATTTTATTAGGATGGAGTTATGAGCTTGAGGGAAGTACTGAAAGTTAGAGAAGACACTAAAAAGAAGGATACTTGGAAGTTGGAAATGGTAACAATAAATCATATTGTTCTTAGGATTTATATGGATCTACAAATATATCCTACATTAATGACATTTTGAGGCTCACCTTGCATGCCTTCAAATTTGAGTTGGTGGTAGATTTCACTTTAATGTTTCTTGATTTGGAATTTACTTATAAATTTTTTAAAATGCACACCCAACATAGATTGGTGATATAAAAGGGGCATGTCTAAGTTACTGAATCATATCCCAATTTCCCAAGTTGATTAATGTAAGGGCATGGTAGTTAGATGCCTAATTTATCTCTCGTAGCACCTTGGGAACCTTACAAATGGGCCATGAGTCTCCTACTAGTTGGGTAATTTCTATATAGACTATGCCAACTAGGTATGGCTAGGGTGTCACTCTTTTACATTCTTTTTGTGCATTTGGATCGACTAGTTGGCCTATTAGGTACACATGGTAATTAATGATTAATTATAAGTTATAACCTCACTTCATTTTTGACTAAATCAAGATACCCTAGGATTTTATTTTATTTTGTATAGAAGTTCCATGTGGTAGTCTATGGTTGGTCAATCTCTCTTAGGGCTCTGACATCTATGATACCCAATGAGATTGAAAACTATGATAGGTTTCAAATGGTAGATAATAACTCATCAAGCTCTCTTGAAGATCTGAGATCTCTAACACCCTTGAGATACTGATAACTCTAATAGGTTCCATTTGGTAGTTACTAACTCATTGAGATATCCTGAGGCTCTGACATCTCTGACACCCCTAAGAGACTGACAAATCATATAGGTTCAAAGTGGTAAATACTTATTCATTGGGATCTCCCAAGGATATAATAGGTATGACACCCTTGAGAGATTGATAATTTTGATAAGTTCCATGTGTTAAATTCTCAATCATAGGATCTACTGGGGCTCTAACATATTTGACATCGCTAGGAGATTGACAAGTTAGAAAGGCTCCATGAGGAAGTTACTCACTCATCAGGCTATTGTAAATTTTATGAAAAGTGAATAAGATAGAAAAAGGGGACACATGATCAAATTAAATATTATTAGCTACTAGTGAAGATCCATGAAATGTCAAGTAGGACTTTGGGGTCATGTCATCTTAGGAAAACTTGCATATTTTTAAGTCTATGAAATAACAAAGTGTACACAATATACTCTAAGTATGAGAAAACCTTCATAATAAAACATAAAAGGGTTAAAATATTATAGACATAAGTGACTATAGGGATCTCCATGATGACCATTTACTTTCCATGAATGTTGTGAAACATTAAGTTGACCAAATAAAAATAGGGGCTCAATATTTTACACAGGGCAGGACCAAGTGTGAGAAGATTTGGGCTCTGAGAAAATTTTGAGTTAAATTTTTTTAAATGGGTCCTCATTTTCTATTTTTAAGGGGGAGTGTTGGAAATAACACACCCCTTGTAGGATTACTTTATACTCTTGAAAAGGAAGAAACAAAGGCACATTTTCTCTAACATTGAAATCTTTCTTTAAGGAATAAAAGTTGGTCAATATAACACAACCTTTGAACTATGTGTGAAATCAATGAAACATATTCAAGGACATGTATATATAGGTATATAAATATAATAATGGCTACACTCCATCAGCCCCCATAATCTAAATTTTTTGGTGGCTAGACGCATCCCTTTAAAGAGAGACTTATTGTTTTAAAGGGAACAAATAGAATGAACTTTGAGCAACAATTGCAAGTAAATCGTGAGGGGTAGAGATGAATCTTAAGATATTAAAATTACATAGGGTAGTATTCTGATCAGCCCCCAAGGGATTTTATTCCACTCTATATTATGAACAAACAACTTCACATTTTATCTCATAATGAAATCCTACTTTAAGGAGTAAAAGTTGGTTAGTATAAAATGTAACTTTAGAATCATGCCCCCAATCAATATACCATATTCATAGACACATACAAATTGGTGTATAAATGAAATAATGACATTTATCCACCCTTAATTTCCTACCATACATAAATTTTTTAGGTGTTAGGATGCATCCCTTAATAGAATCATGTCATTCTTAAGGGAAAAAATTGAATGAACTTTACATATTTGTTACAAGCAAACCATGAAGGGTAGATATGATCCATAAGCTCTTAAATTTGCATGGGAGAGTCATATAAGCACCCATAGGATGATTATATTTCAATATTGAAGTTAAAAAAGTTGAGGATGTTTTATATCATAGCGAAATATTGTTTTAGGGACTAAAAGTTGGTCAGTTTAATGCTCAACTTTTGAACTGTGTGCCCAATTGACAAACCATATTCATAAACACATCTAGATGGGCATATAAATAAAATAATGTCATTCATCCATCCAATTTCATACATAAAATTAAAAACTTTTTGGTAGTTAGATGCATCCCTTAAGAAAACTTTCTCATTCTTAAGGGGAAATTGAAACAAACTTTGCATAGCCATTGCATGCAAACCATGAGGGGTAGAGATGAACTGTAAGCTCAGAGAGGGGATCCTTTAAACACCTATATGAGTATTCTCTTAAATATATAATAGGAAAAAATGGAGGAACATTTTTTTATAATAAAAAAATCTTTCTTTAGGGACCAAAATTTGATTAGTATAACACAACTTTTGAATAATGCACCCAATTGATGAACCATCTTCATGAACACATCTAGATGGGCGTATAAATGTAATAATAGTAAAAAAAAAATTGGTATATGTTTCACAAGGGTTCATTTATACATCCAATAAGATTTTATGAACCATAATATGTATATTATTTTTTATGATTCTCTTTGTTTGAAGAAGTTAATCGTCTCTATTCATGACACCAACCACATGAAGGTGAAAGTTCATCTAGTATCACTAACCTACATTAAATTTGTTAGTAATTATTTCAAACAAAAATAAATACATAGTGGAAAAATAAAGTCTAAACTAGAATAAACTAAATCAAATAAGTTAACTTTATTAGTTGAAAAATGTAACTTACATTGAATACTAACCTTAAAAAGTCAATCCAATATACCTTCAGGATCAACTCTATTTTTAAGTGTTTCAAGAATTAATTCATGCTCAAATTCATGAAATTTCCTTCAAAATTTATAGTGATAACCAAATTTTAATAATTAAGTATCACCTTATTCGATTCAAAGTCCTCAAATAACCATTGCTTTACTTTTTTATGAAAATATCTTTAAACCCAAGTTATTGTAACCACCATAAATCTAGTGGGATAAATAAGGTCTTCCCCATTTATGATAGTTGTAGTTAATTTACTTTTTGTCTCTACACAATGAGATAAGTAGTAGTCTGCTCCCTCATAACTATCTAAAGGTGAAATTAATGCAAAAACTTGCCCTGTATTTAAAGTGTAATAAATTTTTAAGGACATAAAGGAAAAAATTAAAATATCACTAATGTTTAAGGATACATTTACATTATAAATAAATTGTTCCTAGTTGCACAAGATCTAAGATGTGCTCAAAGTCAATTGTTGATGCCATTTAATGATACCCTTATGGTTGTAATGAATGATTGGTCTCCATAGGCCTTATGGGTCTACAATACCATTCTTTAGCCAATTATTTTGACTCACATTCATTCCAATCAAATTTCATACATATTGAATAAAAGAATGACATGTTCTTAGTATAAATAGTCTATAAAATTGAATTTGAGCTTAGAAATGACTGTAAATCACTCAATCTAGGTAATGTACTTCAATATTCATACCTTTCCTTATTTTTTTCCTCTATTAACTAAAATAATCTTTCCACATGAAAATATCTATCTAATCCATGAGATAAAAAATCATTACACTAAGCCTAAATACTTGCAACATCAATCAAATCAACACCATCCTTGTAATTCTCTTGATATTTTTTAAGGGATCTTTTTACACATACACTTACACCATCATGCTTCCCTTTTCCATGCCCAAACTCAAATAAGCTTCAAAAATGTTGTATCCCAATCTTCTTATGCATCATGCTCAACAAGTAAAACATTCAAAATTTATTAAACTATCTTGCACAATTTTATAACCAAAATTAGTGTATAATGAACATGATTTATATTACATTCATATTTATATAAAATATCTAAAAAAAAGCTTCGAAAAACTCCAAATAATTTTAATTTTCATCATTCATGTAAATGTGGCACTCCTTCAAAATATTTTCATTGTCATTTGTGTTATTAAGTGTATGTATGAATGTAATATGCAAAAAAATTCCAACTTGAATTAAATTATAGTACTGAGGTTTAATTTAATTTTATGGTTGTAGTGTTTAGTTTTAGCAAAATAGATAAGTGAAACAAGGGTCCTGAGTGTGAAACTATCCTTACATAACTTGAATTGATTATCCAACCATTTTTATTGGTGTGTGTATTTTGCATATTGGTAGATAATATTCTTATTGAATTCAAACATGAAATCACGTATAGATACTTAGGTCATAACCAACCCACATCTTGATGACTCTTTTCCATCTTTTAATGCATACTTAGAATATTTTTACATTTTAAAATCAACTAGTAGTTGCATTTTTTGTATCAATTTTTATTTCTGTATTGTGTTTTGAATTTTAACCGTTAAAACAAAATGTGAAGTAAAGACCTCATTAAAATACTATAAATAAAATTGGCTTGGCTAATCTCTCAAATATAATTAGTCCCTCACTCCACCTGCATTTCAAATATTTAAATCCTAGAAAAGAACAAATGTGTGCATATAAACATGCAAACCAATAAGAGAGGATATCAAACGACATTACTCAACATTATTCTTTGTAACAATAAAGGAGGTAGGAGATTAAACAGGGGAATAATAAAACACATTTTTATTTATTCTTATTCCAATCATTTGGGTTAATCGTGGCCTTTTATAAAAAATAGATAAAGTGGTGAAGGCAAGCTCAAGACATTTGATTCAAACCCATGAGGCAAATATAAGGATTTGAGTGTTTTGGGTCTCGAAGGTTTTTCATTCATGGATCTACAAGATTTGGGGTTAAAGGTTCATTTGAGGAGACTTTTCCAAACCCATAATAGTTGAGTCTCTATAGGATGGGTTGAAACATAGTTATTTGACTTAGGAATGGACATTATCTAGAATCCAAAACATTAGAAGTCTCCTCTTCTTGAATTTGGCTTCCATAGGCCACTCGAAATTCACACCTAGAAGTAAAAGAAAATTCATCTAAGAGGAGAGAAACAAGATGTAACACAATTATTTTCTTACTTATTTTTTTACCAAACAAACCTTCAATCTTTCTTCACCCTCCTAGCTCCTAAGATTTTGAATTATCTTGTGCCTGGTTGATTGCATGATTCATATGGATCACATTCTATTGAATGATTGTCTTGGGTTATTATTAACAATGGGCATGATGCAATAATTTGATCATTTTTTGGGTCAAGTTCATTAGGTAGACCAAAAACAATGTTTTGATTAATATATTTTTTTGGTTGGGTCATTTAGGCAGATGTAATAGTGGTTTGAAAACAATTTATCTTTGGCTATGTATGTGTGGTAGGTCTATGTGGGAAGTTAAAAAGTTGAATCATGTGGAATGAATTTATATTTGGCCTTTTCTTGGTCGTATGAGAGGTTTGGTGTAATTTTTAACTTACACAATGATTGAGGAGCTATCATTTCTTCTCATAGTTGTTTATTACAACTTATGCAAGGGAGGCCTTTCCTTATTTTATTCCACTTAATATTGGAGTTAATATGATTAGTTCTATTATAAATATTTTTTTATTACTTATTTTTCATATGGGTTAGTTAGGTGTTTTGCACTTAGAATCTTTCATTGGATTTTTAGATGTCAAGCCTAAAGTTTTCTAAAATAATTATTTTTGTCTTTTCATCATCCTAGTTTTATTTGTTTTGTTTCATGACCTCCACTTTGATGGTTCTATAGGCACATTAAACTAATCATTAAGTGTTTGACAAAGTTTATTCTTGACATTCTTACCCTGCATGGAATATTTCACTAACTTGCAATCAATAAAAAAACATTCACTATATTTCAGACACTGAAAACATCATACATACATCCCTATTTCATCCAAATTCATTCCTATTAAACCTATAGGCTTCTATCATAGATGTCCCTATAGTATCTATTTTTTTGGGATAAGTTTGCACTAGGCTAAAGGACCGTACTGTGGCCTTGGTGTGACGTTTTCCCCATGATTCAATGGTCACTTTTAGAATTTTATATGTTTCATAATGTCTCTCCCATGCATTTTTTGAATTTGGTTGAAGAAATTATTCTAATTATTCAAATATAAAATCACATCAAGGTATTCATTTGAATAACCTTGAAAAAATAGTTTCATATTAATATACACTGATAAAAAGAGCACTATTTCTTCTAATTGTAATTATGTTACTTTCTAAGAGTGATATTCAAAATATAAATAAATTTTATTTCAAGTTAATGGTATTTATTATCACTAAAATTTCAATTAATATTCTATCTACTTACGTATAATTGAACAATCATGGATCACACAATCATCCTAAGAGGAGAACTACATTGTCCTGAAACTAATTTGGGATAGATATACAACAATTAAGTTACATAGGATTTTATGAGGGTGGTTCACTTATTCACCTAACCCTACATCCCCATTTACATTTGAAATCTATTTTGTTTATTGTGAAGGATTAGAATTTTGTCTTTTATAGTTATTTGGTGCATCTATCCAACTCTTGCACAAAATAAGGAAAAACTCAAAAATAGTCACACATATCTAGGTAAAGAAATCAAGTTCATAATCTATCAATATGTAGCCACATTTAAAAAACAAGGCCACAATGTGCCCTATCCTCCTAGTGTGACCTTGTCCCTAGACAGTTTGTAATTATGTTTTCAAACACGACACTATTTCTAGGTCTTCTAAAATAGTTCAAATCAAACTCAGCTTACATAGTCAACATTACATGTGTTTTATGTAGGTTTTAATATTAATAGGCTCATTTAATATATTTATAAAATTCTAAATTCCTTTAAGTTTTGTAGCATACTATATTCTATTATCAGATTTGAATATTCTAGCATTTTAAATTTTAATAGTTTATTATTAAATTACAATTAAAATAGATTAAACATTTTGTTGAACCTACAATTTATTTCAAACATTTATTTCTATTTAATTGATTTTTGTCATAGGATTTCATTAAATTTCTATAAATTCTTTACATTAAAAGAAATATCAATCGACTTTGGATAAAAATTTGACACAAAATGATTCAACTTCTTCAATTTTGGATTTAATATAACATTGAAGAATTTTGGCTTGTCACCTCAAATCAATCTAAAACAAAATCTCTTTATTTAAAAATTGGGTTGAAATTTAGTGATTTGTATACACAAAAATCTTTGCTTTTATTTTCTGTTTATTTTTTATTTACTTTTTCTTATTTTTAGAAAATGTGTTCCAACAGTTTTCAAACTACTTAGTGACTATCTTGAAGTGATACGTAGTGTTATGTTTACAAAAATCATGTCATGAGGGGTTTAACCCAATATTAATATCCATTTTAAAACACTAAACATGGAATTTAGTTTCCATGTACCTCACAATACATTGAAAAATCCTAGGATCCCTTGTTTATACCATAGGGAGCCTTGTTTAGTAATTTGGTTTTTGGTATTCCTGAGAAGAGCATATAACCCATGGAATTTAAAATCTTATACCCTCTTAAAATGGGTTATGGGGATACATTCATGGTTCTACCTTTATATTTAGTGCTTTAAAACATTGGGCTAATAGTTATCAATGAAGGAACAAGTATATTTGAAATTCCACACAATCATTCAAACCCTTGCCTGGATCACTCTTTTTTCTTATCTTGAATTCATATTCATTAGCATTGTTTGATTCATATAGTATCATATTCATAATTTAATTAATGAATCAATGTTTCTTTTTCATGATATAGATAATTATGCAATTTCTTATAAAATCTTGATTTACTTTCCAATATGTTATTCATTTCATTGGTACGTGTTTGAGATTCCATGTTGACAAACTTACCTTAGAGAAATATCCATTTTAGATACTTAATATTTTTATAATATCCAATATAAATTACTTCATATCATAATCAAACACCAAATATCATGTGCACAATCTTTTGTGCTTCCTCCTCCTCATACTCAACCTACTTCTATTACTCAATATATTTCCTATAATTTATCTGAGGCTCATATTAGATTCCATTGTCCATATTGTTTAAAATAGAAGAGGAAGACCAGATTTACCTCTTTAATTCAATCCTACTACGCAAAATGTTCCTCTTCCACCTTCTCCAAGATATGTTTCTCACCTCAAGGGGTATGATCTTATTGATCAACTATGTAATACTTTGGATAAATTTTTTATTCTTGAGTTATTGAATAAATCACCAACTTAAAAGGATATATTATATGCCATGTTATGAGATACCACTTTTCCTATGGATACACATCCAGCTTAATTTTTTTCTATCATGAACACCTTCAAGTATATGTTACATTATTATTACTTTTGATAAAAAAATATGTACCTCCAAAGCATATCATTCAACAAAATATTCCATTATTCATTTAAATTCAAATGCATGGAAAGATAGTCAAGTGTGCATTAGTTGATAATGATTATGGGATAAATGTTGCTATGGATTCATACTAAAATTGGGTTTCAATAAGTATATTCTTTACAAATCAGATCAACCTATACATGGTTTTGATAGCAACCCAAATCACATATTGGGCGCTATCACACAATATTTACTACTAGGTCCCAAAATGGTACCTATTTTTTTCAATTTTTAATTGATCAAATATAATATAATCTCCTCTTGGGTTGACATTGGATTCATCTAATGGAAGTTACTTTATACATTGCATAGATTCATCAAATTTATACATGATACACATGAGTATATAATTCCAACTGATGATGCACATTTTTGATATTTCAAAATGGCATAATCACAAAACAATAATGTCTCCATCATACGACCATGAAACCAATTTTAATGGCACAAATGCATACCTATGAAGTGGGTGAGTCAAAAAATGTAAATGATATCTCAAAAAGTACTCAAATATCTAGGCAAATTGAGGATCTTATCATGTAATCTATAATAAAAGTACAAAATCTTACAAAATTAGAAGAAGCTCTCAAATAAGAAATGCAACAAGTAGAAATTTCCATAGTTACAATAGAGCCCATTTGGGAACTACCATCATTGGTTAATTAAGAAAATTATCATATAATTGAAGACTCTATAGTGCTGATGATGAAGACACCTAAGCATAAACAAATGATCAACTATAAAAGTTAAATTTCAATCCCATTGTTTAATATTACTACTTATATCATTCCTTATTTACATATGTTGGAGTGGGTGAATATATAGATCTCTCTTCTATATAAATCAAAGGAAAAGCACCCATTTCTACATAAGTGGATCTACAAGATATTTCAAATAGTTGTAATACTATTTCTCAATCATGGGATTCTATCATTTATAATATAGTGATCACATATCCCAATAAAAAGGTGTCAAAATACCTATTATAGACTCACACAAAGCAACAATTAGAGATATAGTCACCAAGGCAAAATCAAAGTACCTTCAAGAGAGGATTTATTAATAAGGGCATTGCAAATCAAGAGTCAACATCTAATTTTAATTCTATAAATCTAGTTATAAAATAGGTAACATAGTAACATTCTTCTTATTTGGAGCCTCTCTTAATTAAATAACTTATGGATGGTAAACCATGCACTAACATTATAGTTACTTACAAGAATATAGCATATGTAGTCTAGATTTTCTTAGATACCTTGGGTATAATACACAAAATCTCAATAAGGCATAACACCAAAAAATTACATCGGGTCTGTCAAATTACAAATCATGTTCGGCCCAAAATCGTGTTCAGTGTTATTTCACAAGGATCATACTTTAGAGTAATACAATGCAATCCTTGGGTTCATGGAACATTAATGGGAGATACACTCAATACCAATTATTATTCTCTAATATTTATGAAAGATAGTGCAATGGTCATAATTTCAAAAGAAAACATAATCAGAACACAAAAACACAAAACAAAGCATAATCCAATGTAGACATCACATACAATTTTGACTGATATGTAGTATAATGGATTACATGGCTCTACACAATGACAACCTATTCTAATTGGTTGTTTATAAAAATATGAAGTAGGGGGATACACCCTTTATGAAAGCACTCCATGGGAACTTTATTCTATTCAAGTTATTAGTTAAGCCACTTCTTTCTTTATTTGTATAGAGCTTCATTTTACTTTTATTTTATTTATTATTATTCTATATCATATCCAAACATTATTCTAGCCTTTGGATTTATTGTTCACTTTGGGCACTTTTCCTCTTAATTTTTAACTAAATTAAATAATCCAAATCATCTATCTTATAAACACTTTCCATGATCATTCTTGCTCACTATTGCATATTTATCATGTTATGGATTTCATTGTATTTCCATGATAACATCCCTCTCTTTTTCCCATGAGGATCATGTATATTCCTACTTGTCTTAATCATTTGTGTTACATTGCTATAATTCATCTACACATATATTGGGGGCACATGGATTACCTTCCTTCTTATCATATAATACTTTTGCATATTATTGAGGATTGTTTTTATAACTTACTCTTCTTTTATTTTTTAAACCTTTCTCCGCAAGCAATTTTAAATTATAATATTTTAAATAATTAGACACACACATATGCAGGTCTTGATCGTTAATATGAATTCACTATTTGATGATATAACATAACAAATGGCCTCTAAAATATGTTGGAGATGCATCAATGATGCCCAATGGATGAATTTGTTATCTCTTCTTCAAATAACAAAAGGATTCACATTTCAAATACAAGGAAAGAAGGGGGTAAATCCATTATGGTGGGTGGTCCTAGCCTGAGCCCTGATTGTGTGGTGGTGATGAATGCAGAGAGGGGGTCTTTAACCATATTGGAATCTATAAGGAACCCAAATACCAATCGTGTCTCTATTGGAGTTGGATATTTCATTGGGGTTGTATAAAATAATTACTTATCCTATTCTTGCCAATGATTCTATATAATTCATTTAATTATTTTACAATTTGATTTCCAAAACTTAGTTAGATTTAAATGTGATGATGCCCAACCAAAAGATGGAAATTGACTTGAAGTGGTGATGAAATATTCCATTTGAACCACTGGATCCCCATTCAAAAGTATCAAAATGTTTCACCATCTGTAAATGCTTGAGAAAGTCCTTTTTTGCATAGATTTGGAGGTAGCAAGATAAGTGTTTGACTATTTATATAAATGAGAATTAGTGTCCTAGAATGTTGTGGGTATAAAAGATACACAATATGATCAATTATATGAGAAACTCTCTTCTCGTACAAAGAAAGTCCATGGGCATGACATATTTAGATGGGTGATACTACTTGATATTGATTCACAACAAAAAAACCAATAAAAAAAATAAGATGGAAATTACTTAAAAAAATGAAGGAACATAAAAACCGTATTAAAAATACTATAGTCAAATCAATTATAGTAGGGTACAAGGGATACCAAATAATGATACATTCCTACTTTGGGAAAATGTTTTATATATGGGTATAGTCAATAGATTATGTGGGATACATTAAGTAAAAACTAGAACTTTCATAAGGGATACTTGCATTTCAACATCTCATATTTGTAAAAAACTAACTTGAAGATCACTCTCTACTATAAAAATATGATATAAAAAATGATGCTACTCTATTTTTGGTGTTGAGATTATGTGGAGGAGTTGCAAGTGTTGGGATGCCTTTTTCCTCAAAAGTTAGGTCTTTCAAGGAAGCAGTAAAAAAATAGCTTTAAAACCAAATATTCCAAAATAAATATCCACCCCTATAACCTATATTTTGGGTATGTAGAAGATATACCAATTATGGAGACTTTAGGGGAAGATGAGATGAAATATAAGGTTAAGTTAGAAACAAAGGTGATTATGTACAAATTTAATGGTTTTTGGCCAACTACTTTGGACTTAAAATAATGGATTCATATGACATGAGCAAAATAATGTGACATTTCTCTATGCTTCAAGGGATTTTTTATTGTCAAATTTTTTGACGAAGAAGCCTATCAACGTGTCTTTGAGGAGGGGCCATGGTTTTGGGGAAGTGCAGGTATCTATCACACACCTTGTTTTCTAGATTTTGACTGAAATTCACACATGGTTACCATAATGCTAATTTGGGTGTGGCTTCCCAATCTTGTAATAAAACTTGGTAGTACTTTATCAGCAATAATAAATTCCTTGTGTGTCTATATCAAGGATTATATAGAGAAAATAGTAGTAGGATTATGTACCTTTTCCCACATTTGTGTGGAGACAGACCTTAGCAAGGGTCTACCATATAAAATAATTATCAGATATGGGACACTACAACACATTCAGACATTGGATTATGAAAATATTGTATTATGATGTTGTATTTATAAGTTTATTGGATACCTACATGCTACATGCCATCAGGCAAGATCATATCCATAAAAAAAAGGGTCAATAAAAAAATACATACAAAATATGGAGTTTTTAAGAACAAGAGGAAGTGGTAGAAGATGAGACACAAAATGAAGGAAAACAACATCCAAAAGAAATAAAAAAAATTAAAAATAGAGAAATAGATACTCAGCCAAAGGATTTATCCATACTACAGAGGAAGGAGAAGAAGATCAAATTAACACTATGAGGATTAATCCTAATGAGACTCCATTAGGGGGAGTGAAGAGAGGCCATAAATAATAGAACTTAGACTCTGATAAGGAGATGATGACCTATTTGATTATTGAACCCTTTATTTTTAATACACCTCTCGATCAAGATTCACATCTACAGATGGTCTTGATTGAGCCCTCTCCATGGGTGTGACATGATGTCCAAAAGAAGAAAGGTAATAAGGGGAAACTAGAATATTTTTTGGGACATAACACTCGTTAAAATTTCTAGTTTTTTTGAGGGATACATGTATGCTTCTTTCTTGTATTTGTATGTTTTGTTATCATTTGAGAAAATATTGCTTCCCAAGAACTATATTTCCAGATCTTGTGGCTCTTTCTTGATAGCCTAATTTCTTTTTGGCTTATACTGGTTGTATCTTGTTACCGACATATTGGAATAAGATATATATATAGATTTTTATTTTGAATATGTGTGTGTGTGTGTGTGTGTGTGTGTGTGTGTGTGTGTGTGTATCGAAAAAATTCAAAAAACCAAAAAAAATTAAAATGAGGACCTAGGAAGCATTTTTAATTATTGCTAATTTACTTCTTTCCATATGTTATTTATTCTATGTTAGTTAGATATCAAAATTCATTTTTCAATACACATTACTTTTCACGAGGTATTTGAGTGTGTGTTTTTATCAAAAATTGGGATAGAAGAGTTACTTGAATCCTAACTATGACAAACTATTATTTGAATCAAAATGTATAATATTATCATAAATTAAGTATTTCTAATTTTTAACTTACTAAATATGGAAATATGCTAATATTGGAAATACCAAATAAGAATAACCTAGCTAGAAATCAAACATGCAAGACTATGAGTGTGACTATGTGTTTGACTGTATGATGGTGTGTAAATCAATAATAGGGCTCTGTGAAGATCTAGCACAAGGCTATGTTATTCGAATGAGGTTGATATATGCTAGTTTTTTTAGGGCATGAAAAAATTCTATAGGGTTATTTACCTATATATAAAAATGAACCAATGTGCCTCCACCTATGAATTTGTATGACAATGCAGGATCTCTCTATCTACTACAAAATCCATTATGTGACTTTTTCTTCACTTGAAACCCTAGCTCAATATAAAATGAGGAGTAAACATAATAAATGGGAAAAAGGGGTTATTAGATGAAGTTTTTATTGACATTTAAACACACCCTGTGTTAATTGTTGCTTATATACCAATACTCCAAATAGAAAAAATCAAGCTCCATCCATCTCTCTCATGCTATAGTGGCATGTGGGAAGTGTTGGTGCAATGCTATATTTTGGTGAAATCTTGGTGTGATTATGTGATTTGGAAATTAATTATGACCTTAAAATGGTATGCATACCTAGCTCAGGGATATGCGAGATTTATGAACTTAAAATTGGGAAGAATATGTGTTTTCCCCTCAATGTGCCATTAAATATTCTGGTGTTTTTCAATAATGAGCCTCCTATGTGCAAAATGGTTAGAATATGTGTCTTTATAATAATTTTTTTGAATTCCTAAGAATGGGGCTTGTAAAACATGTGGGATGAATCATTAGGTGATTTTTAATTTGATAAACTATTCATTATTTTTTAGGAGGATGTGGCCAGGGGAATTAGACACTACTGGTGAGAAGGATAACCCTAAAAAAGTGGCCTTGTTTAGAAAGTAAAGATATATAAGCTATAAGTTTGGATTATTCCAAGGATGAGCTTAGGATATTTTGAATGAATAATATAAACATTTATTAATCTATGATTTCTTTTAGGTATGGGTCATTTGCATAGAAGTAAAAGAGTGGCTATCAAAGACTTTGGGATTGATTGTAGGTTGGGTGTTCACAAGTTAATTTTTCATCTTAAATGTTAATTTATGTGTTTAAAATTTCCAATATTTTATTTATTAATATAACAAAGTTAAAGTAAAAGAGTAAAATTAAAAGTGTATGGTTGAACTTACCTATGGAAAATAGTCTCGAATGTAGATCCCACGTTGAATTGTGCTTCATGCTAACCTACAATGAAAATTGTATAAATCAATTCTTAGTTAAGATGGAAATATAAAATTAAAAGATAAGAAATTTATAGATCAAATAAAAAATAACAAATACACCTAATTGGGTACATGAACCATTGTGTTTTATGGTGTGAAACTAGTGACTATGTAGAGGGTAGGACCCTTGGAGATTTCATTTACATTGAAACGTTTGGATTGTATTATGTATGCCCCAATTTTCATTGAAAGAAGAGTGTGTTTAATAAATCAAGCTATACTTTACTCCATAAATTCATACCCAATGTAGTATAATAGCTTGTAATCCCTATATGAATTTTAATAGACCATTTTGGTGTAAGAATGGCATAAACTTAGTGAAAAACTTGAATCAATCAATGCAGAAGAAATAAGATTCATTTATGATGAAAAAATGGTGAAAAATAGTATGATATGATTTTATTTGTATAAAACATAGATAATTACATGATTTTCCATTCCTTTTATGAAAAATTGGTGCAAAACTGAGCAAGGAGGTGGTCATATGCCATGCACATGCGACTAATTTGATATCTAGGTGTATATGGATTTTTAAATCGAGTAATATCAAGTGAATTTATGAATAAAAATTGAGTGATAATATATATTACATGTCATGAATGGTTACCCCACTCTAAGACAAAACTTGAGTATTCATATGAAATAATTCTAGGTATTTGTTACAAACTATCTTGTAACTAATTGTAGTTTTGAGTATTTATGAAAACTTCTATTTTCAACCTTCTGGGATAAAGTCATGTTGTTTTGGACATGGTTGAATTTCACCCTTGTCTAAATGGATTTTTTTGGTTAGAATTAACTATTTGGGCCAAATTTGAGTGTATATTATGTTTAATTCTACAAAATTATCTTTTCTTAACCCTTCTTTTGAGGTGAGTTGTGAAGTCTACACAATAACTTAAAATAAAAAAATTATGTGAATGATGTTTTAGAAAAGACTAAAATATAAAATAATTATGATAACATTGAATATCATGACATCATATTAATATGTAGGTTGAGGAGGTGATAATCAAATGAGGGTGAGGGCCCCTATCTCTACTCTACTCTACTTCCCATTATGATAAAAATAGGAATGCATGATACATGTAGAAATAATCATACATAATATCATGTCTACATAGATGTTATAAATTAGGAATAGAGTGCATAATCATCCAAATTTAGTACTAAAAATTGAATAGAACTCTTCAAGGAAAATGCATGATGTGGATCATTGCATCACAAACTGGGAAGATGCATGATATTAATCATGTCATTGCAAACATAAAAAATAAGTGTCATGGACATGATGAATACACAAAGATCACACAAAAAATCACATCAACAATTAGTAAGGCTAAGGGCCACATATAAGGGACATGTTCAAATATCACTCACACATGTAGAATCACATAATAATACTTAGCTACACAAACAAAGACATGTTCAAATGTTCACAATCCATATAAGGGAGTACATACAAAACATGAAACAAAGAGACAAACATGAAAATAATTCATGAATAAATGAAATTTAATCTACATTAAAAACTTATAACATCATGATATTCAATAGCTTAGGTATATAGTAATATAACAATGTTAGTGGAAGTGAGTCAAAATGATATATTTTTTGCAATGTATTGAACTAAATTATGAATAAAAGGGGTGGTAAAATAATGATAAAACTTGTGTAAAAGTATGACCCCAATGAACTTGCTGAGATGTAAAAAGATATAGAAGGATTTTGTTTGGTTTGAATCTACAAAAATAGAATTGTGCTGATTGTGATACGTATGTTATAATCAGACAAGAGCATAATGCATGACTGTCTAGTTTAGATGGATTTGGTTTGTGTAAATATTCTAGGTCTAAGATAATATCACCACCTATAACTATAATTATAAATGATAACATGTATATTATGCAGCTCACCCAAATACACTTGTGAAACATATTTGATATGAAACTAGATATAGAGAAGTATTGATTACATTGAAGCATAAATAACTAATGTAATGAAACTACACATATCATGCATAGGTCTTATATATATATATATATATATATATATATATATATATATATATATATATATATATATATATATATATATATTGAAAAATTCTACTTTTTTGTCTTTTTTGGATATATGAAACAAGATGATAATATAAATATTAAATAACACACCCAAGGATGTAGATAATTGAATGGTGGATTTGGTTGAATATTGTTAACTTAAAAGATACTGCATCTTATCAAGTTCCAAGAGATAATTATCATTATGATCATCATACCACTTGATTGAAAATTTTAGCCTTACCATATTCATTATTCCAATTCTTGTCCACATAGATAACATGTTTCTCTATTATGTAGAAAGCCACATATGTCATTTCTGGATAAATCAACTTTGAGGATTGTTTATCATTTTTGGATCTGTGATTTTCATCAATACCATCATGAAGAATATGAGTTGTACAATCCTTAAATTTGAATGTAAAATAGTTCTATAATTTATCAATTGCAGCTTCCATTTTGTGTAACTAGTGTTGACCTAATGTAGCACTTATTTAATTGCATGTGTTCATAACAAAGAATAACTTGTCTGTAACTTTGAGACCACATGTAAATGGTACTATAATATGTCCTATTGCATCGTGAAAATATATATTTCTACAATTCATCTTAAACATGACCTATATGATAAATAAATTCAAGTGTGCATACATTTGGTTTTGTGTCCTCATTTATTTCCACCTGCTATCTATATTTATTCTCAATAAAAAATGAATATTAAAAGGATTCCATCTAGAATACTTGTAATTTATGTTTATTTTCTACTACTTTTGAGCCTTGGTAGGTTGTATAATTTGAATAGTGCCTTCATCCTTATATTTATGAATTTTATGTTGTAATGTTTTTTTATTAAGGTTAAAAGGGTGAGGATTTTTTTGACTAGGGTCCCCAAATCCTAGGAAAAGTACAACCAAAAATAAAATAAAAAACCAACCAAGTTCTCAAAAGAGACAAAAAATAGAAATAGACTCAGTTAAAAAATTGCCCAAATACATCCCAAAAGCAACAAAAGAGATTTCAAGAGGAAAAACCAGCTAGAAGAGTACCATAAATCTACTCCATGTCCAAGTTACCATCTACGTCTTCCCAACAACTCTTCATATGTTTAAGATTTAAATTAATTTAGAGTGGTAGTGTTTCCTTATCAACATCTTTATGACATTCACTCCATTGCATTTGATTACCTTTGCCTCTTGATGAAGACCTAGTATCAAAAATATCTCCCAAATGAGCTCTTAAATTTTCCATATTTTGGATCCCTTTGTGCATAGATGTCTTGCTATAGTTAACTAGGAACCTAACATTATTTTTAAGTTTTCCATTTTCATTTTCAAGAATGCTAACCCTCCCTTGAAGTCCTTGAATTTATCGATTAAGATCATTGTTAGGATTTTTTTGAGCCAGACTTTCATTCTCCTACTGCATATTCTTGACTTTACCTTTAAGATTAGTCAACTCCCTCATAAACCATCTCATGAGTGATTTTTTAAAATCAAGTTATTCTTTCATCTTATTAGTGCTCTATTTACCTTTCAAAGAAACTACCAAATTATTGAAATTTTCATTCAGGTCATGGGGATGACTATGTGAAAAATCCTTCTCTTTCTCCTTGGGACCCTTCCTAGATTTTCTCTTCCCTGAATCCATTTTATTAGCAGGGATAACAATGTTCTCCCTTTCCAACTCTTTCTGATTGTTAAATTCTTATTTTCACATATTCTCTTTCTTAACCAAAATAGAGTCCCCATCTAATTTCCTTATTTTACCATTGTGAATTTATTTTTTACTAGCAACATGTGGCTCTTTGGCCGCAATTCTCAAATGAGTCTTAATGTTAATTTATTGAGGTTTTATAGTAGAATTGGCATCATTAATATCTTTATCCTTAGAGGAATTGTTTCCAAGATATTTGATCCTAATTTTATTTACTTTTATAATATCCATAGGTTTCCCATCATCTTTTTTTTTTGGAGATTAAGAGTTTCAAGTGTAATCTAGTTCATCCCCTTGAAGTAATTGTGATTAAGAAAGAATACCCCTTCATGTCTAGGAGTAACATATTTTCTATTTTTGAATTTCACGATAGAAGAATCCAAAGAGAGTAAAATAAAAAATGGGAGACTTAAGGGAATGCCATTCTTGAAATAGTTTTAAAAAACAAACAAAGACCAATAAACCACATTGAACATGAATTCCACTTCTCTAAAAGGCTTTGGTAAAGATTCTCAATCAAACCCATTATGTATAATCTCTAGTGTTTCACCTTCTAGAAAGAAGCTCTCCTTCTCCTTCTTGAAGTTCCTCCCTATTTTGTAAATTTTAGTCACCTTTAGCTACAAACTAATGACATGAACTATTATCTCTTCAGACACCTCCAATAAAATTCCATTGCTATTCAAGGTTCTATTATCCCAATAATTATTAATCAAGGTTGACACATGCCTATCATGACCTTTAATTATTTGTATAAACCTCACAAAAACCCATGTCTATAGAGCATCCCATATTTCCTCATTGTTTTTTACTTCCTTAAGAATTTTGAGCTCAATCCTATTAGACAACCCCATAAGGAAAAAATTTAACTGACTGAGACCCTTCACACTAAAATAAGGGATATTTAGGATCTCCCAAATCCAAAAAATAATACACATAAAAAAACTTAAAACAACCTAATTAAAAACTTATATAAAATAAATCTCACTATACGTACTAATCCACATATCTAGAAGCTTCTTTTTAGAAACATTGGAGAGGAAAAAGGAGTTAAAATTAACCAAAGAAATACTCAACCAAGGAAAAATTGCCATAAAGTTCCAAAAAAAATTAAAAAATGATGTGGAGAAGACCCCCACCAAATCAAACATTTTATTCATTAAAAACCACTTCCTCACTAATATTTTATCCAATGTCCCGAGGTAAATATTCTATAGTAGTCAAACTAGACAAACCTAATGATCTAACACCCCTGTTAGTCAACTAGTTGACAATATTTTTGCCTTCCAGATACACATGTCAAATAACCACTTCAAGTATAGAGTCTAAGAATTAAATTATGTCACCCACCACTTATTTGATTATCCAACTAACTAAATTTTTCTTGAAAAGACAATTCACTATGTTCAAATAATTCCCTCTCTATGATGAGAAGTTGAACTCCAAGTTGTTTGGCCATTTTTAATCTCCATAAAGCATTAAGAAATTCTACTCAATGTTTGATTTGATCCCCATGTCCCCTACATAAGTATCCACAAATATTCCTTGATGGTCCCTTAAAATACCTCCTCCTCCTGAGGGGCCTAGATTTCCTTTAGATGCCCTATCAAAGTTAAGCTTTAACCAACCCATAGGTAGAGGTTTCCATTTGGTCCTTCTAATTTCATCTCTAGGATCACTCTTGCCTAAGCTAACATGATAAATTAACCAATCGAGAGATAGTTATTTTTCATACATTAACATGTTTTTGCCTTTTTCACTGGGCAATATATTGAAAATTTTCACAACCTCAAAAATCCTTTTGGAAATAATTCTACCTAGCATTTTTTATTCCTAAAGTTTCTATTATTTATTTTTCCCCAAATTCCCTAGATGATGTGAGGGAATGAGAGCTTCCAAATTTTCTTTAAAGGACATTATGAAAAGGAATCTTCCAGGACTTCTATAAGTCAAACAAAGAACTAGTGAACACCTATATAACATTGAATTTAGTGAGAAATAAGCTCCAAACTTCTTGAGCATATGGGTAGTCTATAAGCAAGTAAAACATAGTTTCATTGTCATTTTCACATAGGGGACATCTATTGATCAATATGATGCCTCTTTTTATTAAATTATCCATGGTTAAGATTTTGTTTTGAGCTGCCACCCATATAAAGAATTTGACTTTGGAGATCATAAACTTGTTCCATAACCTATCCCAGATAATTTCATTTCTTGAAACTTGAGCCAACAAGATATACCTAGAATTCACTTGATATTGACCATCAAAATATTCTTTTCAAACTTTTTGGTCTTCATTATTGGTAACCAACAAATGATAAGTTCTTAGTAAATTATTCAAATTAGACACAATGATATTGTCCTCAAGATTTAAATCATCAATATACAAGAGTTTCTAGCTTTTAACACCTTCAATAATCTACCAATACTCATGGACCTTGCTACCATATTTATTTTGGATGAGCTCTTATACATGCTACCAAGGTTGTAAAAAATAAAGAGGATGATCTAAAAATATTTTCAAAAATTAACCTGCATACCATTACCAAACTGACATTTTGAGCTTAAGGAGATTAGATCCTTGTTAGAGTTCAAGAAATTATAGAAGTGATAACCCCTAAAAAATTGATCGTCTTCAAAAATACACATAATATTTTTACCTTATAAATATTTGAATCTTAGAATAGTGGCCCAAGTACTATTTCCTTTAATAAATACCCAAACAAATTTGGAGAGAAGGGATTTATTCATCTAGTTTAATGTCTAAATACATAGGCCTCCATTCTTTTTTGCCATGTAAAATTTATCCCAAGCCACCAAACAAAATATAATTATTTATTCAATACCTATCCATAAAAATTTCCTTTCGATTTTATTAAGTTTCTCTTCAATACTCTTAGGAAAACTGAAAAGAGAAAGAAGGTAAATTGAAAAACTTTAAAAAATGCTCTTGATAAGAAATGATTTGCTCACCTGAGAGAGAAGTTTCCCTTTATAACCAGCTAAATTTATTTGGAATATTTCAACCAATGGATTCTAGATAGTAATAGAAATATTATTTCTAAAAAGAGGCATGCCCAAGTATGAAAGTGTCTGCTTTATTTGGCATCCCAAGATTTATGCAATTCTAGTTTGTCTTTCTAAAGGCATGTTAAATAAATAAATATAACTCTTTTCAAAGTTTACCTTCTAATTTAAATCTTATTCATACATAACAAGAATTTATTTTAGTACCTTTACTTCTTGTATAGAAGCCTCTACCAATAGAATGACATCATCCAGAAATTATTGATGGGAGACTAGATCAACATTCCTAGTAGGTTTGAAACTTTTAATATCTCTTATTGCCACTATATTTGAGATAAATCTACTCAAAGATTCTATCATTATGATTAAAATGAAGGAGGATATGGGGTCCCCTTGTCTTACTCCCTTTCCACTCTTAAACAAATGAACAACTCCATTCACAAGAACCAAAAACATACAAGAAGAAATACAAGACATGATAATTTTCATGAATTTATCTTAAAATCCAAATTGGTTCATGATTCTATCTAAATTTTTTTAGTAAAGTCTGTCATAAGACTTAGCCATATTTATTTTAATCATAATTCCAACAATATTACTCTTATTCATGGAGTGGATTGATTCATGAACAACAATAATCCCATCTTGAATTTGTCTGCTCAGAATAAAAACCCCTTGTTGAGCCTTGATAATCACTTTCATAATTGGATGAAACCTTATAGAAAATAACTTAGTGATAATTATAGATGGAATTACATAAGTTGATTGTATGGAAATAAGAAAAGCTTCCATTCCATCCTTCTTGGGAATTAAAACAAGGCAAGTATGGCTAAATTCTTTTAGCATCTGAGCTAAATTAATGAATTCATTGACTGCATCAACCACAACATCATCAATGATGTCCCAAAATTTATAAAAAAAGCTATAGGGAAACCATCAAGACTAGGATATTTATCCAGATTCATTTTGGAGATAACAAATTTAAGGTCTTTATTGGATATAGATGCAATAAGAGCTTTATTATCTCCTTGAGTTACTAGTTTGGGAATAACATGAAGAAATTATTATTGAAATTTGATATTTCTTTTGAAATCATTCTTAAAATTTTTTTTGAAGAAATTTACACTTTCCTAATTAATGATATCTTTATCAGAAGTGATTTGACATTCACTATCTGAAATTTTCTTGATGGTGTTATGTGCTCTATGTTTCAAAGTTGACAGATGAAAGAAGTGGGTGTTCTTGTCCCCTTCCTTAAGCTATACATTTCTTGATTTTTGTCTCCATAGACTCTCTTCCCTTGTAGTTATAGTGTGGTACTCATAAATATGTTATTTGTCCTTAATCTAAGTGTATAAATCATATCCATTTCTTTTTATCTCATATTCAAGTAAAGAGATTTTTGATTTTAATGCTTTTTTATGAATATACACATTACCAAATATCTAATTATTCTATTTTCTAATTTTTACTTTAAAATTCTTCATTTTTTTAGCCAACTTGAACATGGATAAGCCATTCACACTTGGTTACCACCATTCCAACACTTTGTCATGTATTTCTGGATGGTAAAACCACATATGTTCAATTCTAGATGGATACATGTTATCATTGGTAGAATTTTACACTATACCCAGATCAAGAGGATTATTATTTGAACCAACTCGAGGGAGAGCCTTTAACAAAAAATATTTTTATGCCAACCATTCCATATAAATAAAAATTCTATCCAATCTGCATTGAATAAGGTTTTCACCCAACCTCCTATTACCCCAAGTAAATTTAGAACCTTTTAATTCCATGCCTCTCATCCCTATATTAGAATTTAGAGATGAAAATTCTCTCATACTATCTATAACCAATTGGTTTCTACATTTTCTATTCCTTAAATGTAATAGAGAATTGAAGTCTCCAACCATGATTCAAAGGAAATCTTTACAAGTATTCCTAAAAATTCATATCTCATCTCATAAAATTCTATGAGCAGCTATAGAATTAGGGGCATATATGTTAGAGAAAATATATTGCTTACCATTAGTTGCATATATAAAGAGAACAACTAGATGATTAGGACATTTAAAGACTAGTTCCCCAACTAGAATTTTATTATCCAAAAAAGTGATGAGTCCCCCTGATGCTCCCATCGAACTAGAACACATTGTTCTTGCTTCCTTCCAATAAGAATTTTTATGATTTACAAAAAAGGGTTCTTATATTTTTGATTCTTGAACAACCAAAATTAAAGAATTGTGATTTCTAAAATCTTTAAAAACTTTTTTCTTTGAGGAACTATGTATTCCTCTTATATTACATGAATAAATCTGCATGATTAACTAAAAGGTAAAGGATTACCTCCCTTGAATGAAAGGGTTGAATGGAGTCTATCTATAATTTCCACCTCATTTTATTTTTTGAAAATTTATTTTTTTGCCAATTTCCCTAATTTTGTAGGTGTCTTATAAGTTGGGACTTTTTTTCTCCTCCTGGTGGTAACAGAAGAGGAGAACTTCAATTTGATGTTGTGCTTGGGAGTTTCCAAAATCTCTTGTGAGTTTGTCTCTTCTTATTGAGCCACTTTTTGGAGATGAATCAATTTGATGATTTAAAATTTTTGCATTACGACTTTCCCCTAAAAACTTCTTATTTAGATCTTGGGAGATATCCTGATCTTCTTTCAGCTACACTAGAATTTCAAAGTGATTTGAGAATTTTGGGAAATCCTAAATTTGTTTACTCTCCACCCTATTATCTATATTATAACTAATAGAGTCTACCTCCTTGCCAATGGATAGCTGATTGAGTGGACTGTGCTTCTGGGTTATTTCTTTTGCATCCATTTCCTTAAAATAGTTTTCCAAATAAACATTGACATTCTTGTTTTCTTCTGTAACTATTTATTCTATGGTAATTTATACTTCTCGCATTGCTTCTTTACCTTTATACTTATCTATATCTATTATACCTTCTAACTCCAAAGGATTTTTATTCTCTTTAAAATAAACACCTTGTTTTCTTTGCCAAGAGGGTTTGGCTTGAGTCAATTTATGTTGAGGATCTGTTGAACAAAATTTTGAAGAATATCCTAGCTTCTGACATTTCTCATAAAGATGGGCTGATTTTTAAAATTTTATTCTATGATTGTAGATTCAAAAAAGGGTATGTGAAAATACTAAAGAAGTTAGTTCTTGATTAATAAAAGTTTTAACACATAAACGAGCATGAACCAGTCTATATCTAGTTTTTATAGCTAAACCAAATGCAATTAAGTAACTAAATGTATTTACTATGCTAATGAAGAGATATTTTTACCAAAATTCCACTAGAATCCCAAGAAGATACACCCAAATGGGCACTAAGTTGATGTTTTCTATTTCTAGATCAAAACCCAAATGCCATTTTTTAAAAAGAGATCTAATTTTCTAAAAAAATAGGGAACCCCTACTAAAATATTAGCACAATATTTTGGGTTATTGAGTCTGATCATAAAAATTCCATTCACCATATCTAAGATGTCCATATAACCTTTGCGGTTCTATTTTTCCTTGGCCTAAGCTCTTAAAGTATCAATATTTGGTTTGGCTCCCATGAATTTACCCATAAATGCCTATTCCATTCTAAAAGAGGATTGATTTATAATAGAGTTTTTAAATTTAATATGGAATTTTTTTTCCATCTTTAATGGTTTGAAGCTATTCTTAAGGCAATATTTATTTCTTCTCCAAATACGCCTTTAATTTTGAGCTCTAATAAATATTACTTGGAACTTCCTTGGTGTCCTCTTTATCATAATTGTTGGGACCTCCTTCCAACATTCCTCTTATCTGACCCCTATCTCCATCCATAGATGCTTTGTTACTTCCCCACACACTAGTCTCATCATCATCTCCATCTCCTTTATCATGTTTTATAGCAAATTTTGAATTTTCTCTTTCCCACCCATCACCGCTCCTACGCTGCTCTGTCACCATGGTAGGTAAAACAACATTTTTTGTTGTAATGTTTCAAAAGTATCAATATCATGCCCTATTATATAGTGAAAATGATAAAAGGGTTTACCCACTTGATTTTATAATATGTTGGTAGATTTATGTCATACTGCTGGTAAATAAATTAATTTCTTCTCAAGTAACATCTATAACATAACATGTGGTATATCACGTGCATTGTTATTTGGGATTATAATAACTAGTTCTATATCCATGATCTCTATATTTATTAATTGAATTTGTAAATGGTGACTTGTTTATACCTGTACTGCATTGATTTATGTATCGTGCCTCTTGTTCACTAGAAATGATAGATTTGAAAAATATGTTAGTCCTTGGTACACATGATAAAATAGTATTATGTGTATTATCTATATTGTAACAAATATTTTCTCCTTTATCAACATTTGAAGCCATTGTTTTTACTTTATATATGTTTATTAGAGTGATTTTATTTAAATCGTCTTTATATTCCTTGAGTAATCTAGTATAAAATTAAAACCACATAAATAATCATCAATGTTCATTTACATTGCATTTTTATCATCATCAAAACTACCATAAGAATCATCACCAGTTTCCTTCAAAGATATGAATTTGGATCTTATAAATTTACTAATAAAGGTAATTCATGTTAATTTTCTTATTTTTATACCTTTTTCATTGAATACTATTAATCTAAAATAGCTACAGGTTTCACCTTTTATCATTTTTAATGGATTCACCAACCTCATATGTATGCATTTTATCTATAGATATGATATCTAGTGGTGGAACTAAAGTAGATTGATGTGCTCCTAATTGTGATTGATTCTAAGTAGTGTATTTTTAATCTTATAATATCTAAATGGTTTATTATCAACAAAGCATGTATATAAATATCCATCATGTAAAAATTTGACACATATATGTAAATTAGAAGGTACATATTTCATGGAATATATCCATGGTCTACCCATTATTAAATTATAGTGCAAGTGATTAGGCATTACTTGAAACTAAATAGATAATTTTTTGGGTCCTACTTTAACATCCAAAGTGATAGAACCCAAAGCTTGATGAGGCACACCATCAAACCCTCATTATTCTTATATGTATTTTGAGGAGAATCCATATTAATACCCATTGTCTGTAATAATGTAAGGTTTCAAATATTTAACCCTAAACCGTTATTGATCAAAACCATTTTTATTGTTGTACTCTTATTTTGAAATTGTATACATAAAGGAATATTATGATTAATAGTACATTGTTAAGGCCAATCCTAATTTTTGAAATATATAACTTAATATCATTTAAAATATTTACAACAAATTTAAAATAAGGAGGATTTATGTCACGAGGCATATGTTTATGATTAAATGATTTATATAAAATATCCTTGAAAATAGTAGCTTTTTGAAGCAATTTTACAATGGAATTCTTAGTTAGAGTATTCCTTAATTGGTTAACAATATCATACCCTTTATATTGCTTAACTAGTCCTATTAGATTAGGTTAGGTATAGGGATGTATTGATTGAGTTTATTCCTATTTTGTGCTTGATGAGGCACCTGACCTCATATAATGACAATAAGAACATACTAGTGGAGCTACACATTTTTTAATATTTCAAAACCCTAGTTTCCCTTAGGGTTTCCTTATATCTTAAAACATTTATATTAGAGTTTAATATTTCTAATTTACATACCAATCATGATCATAATGACATAATCTATTTATTATTTCTTATTTCAAAATTTCTTGGTGTTATTTACCTATAACACGTAATTGTTTTTCACTTGTATGTAAATCTATGGATGCATAATTTAATGGCAAAGATAAAATTCCATATCAATCAATAGATAATAATGAAAATATATATGATGCTTATTGTTGCATGGATCAATTTAAGTTTCCATGAGTTACTAATAGATGTTAAAGGAATTGGATGGATCCTTTTGTTCATCTTACTTGTATACTGTAGACACCGAAATCTTGTCTACCCCTTTGGTCGTCCTTCCCCCTTGGCCCCCCTTGACCCATGTTCTAACACTTGTCCTAGTCCCCTCCATTAAGTAAATTAAAATAAACAAAATTTATTGGCCCCTTTCCACCTCACCCATGTCACCTTGGATTCTCCTCCTTGGATGCCCCCACCTCTCTCCTAGCCTTTATTGCCCAAATCTCATTTTAATCCTCCCTCCCACGTCCATTTAATCCCTCTTGGCCATTTTTCCATGACCGTTTTGACCCTGGCAGCGTGCAAGAATGGACAGAGGCTAATTTTAGCCTCTGTCTCCATTCTTCTGTCACTGACACCGGTCATTATGCGGCTGATGTCAGCAGTTTTGACAGCATCGGTTGCCTTCAAAACACATTTCTACATCCATTTCCCCCCCACTAATGTGAACTCTCTTGGCACTTGGCATTCGTGTTTTCTCTCTCTCCCTCTCGCACAACAACACCAGCAGTTATAGGTACCCTGCAGGAACAACTCCAGGCTCTTGGCACTTGCAGGTCCTTCAACAGCTTCAACAACAGGGTCTCTTCCATTCTTCCTTCAACAAGCAGGAGGTAAGTACAGTCTTGTTTTCCATTTCATTCTTATTTGAATCTATCTATCCAGCCCACTGTCCACAACTTTCCTTGTCTTTCCCTGAGAGGCTGAAAGGCCTTCTCAGATCCTTGTCTCCCGTTCATCCTCCATTTTGCCTCTGTCATCCATTCGGTCCCTTTCCAGACCATACCTTCAGCCCAACCAGCACTGCACAGACCTTCAGGCAGCCCCTTTGACCCTAAACAGACTTTCAGACCCTCAGATGAAGCCTAAGACCCCTCTGCAGACCAGAAACCCAGACCTGAACTCATCCCTAACCATTACCCCGACCGACCTCGACCATTACCCCTACCGACATCGACATCCTAACAAACATCGGTGACGTTCTTGACTGACACCGACAATATCACCGACGTCGACGACTGTGCAAAGTAGTTTGCTGCATATCAGGTACGCATTTGCTTTCAGTACTTCCTTTCTGTCTTTTATCACTTTTTGTTTCTGTCAATATTCTATTTTTAATAGTGGACTGTCATCCTCCAAGAAGCCTTTGTGCTTTTAGGACCAAGCTTTTGCTTGGTAGTCCACCTTCTTGTCATCTAACATTTTTCATGTTTTAGTCTCTTTCTCTTTCAGGTGTCATCCTCTACAACCAAAGAGGAGTTCCCGCTATCGTCTGATTTTGGTGCACAAGTCTATAATCCGGGTACGTACAAACCCTCATCCTTTCTTCTTAGTTTCTCATCTTTCCTTTCTTGAATGTGAAAAGCGAATATTGTTTGGAAACATATACCTCATAATTATCTTAGCTCATATCCTTCTTCTACTAGTTTCCCTTGGCTCATAGTAGATAATGTAATCTAAAATATCATCGTTAGACATGGTTAGGTGCCTCATCATGAAATAAAAGAGGAATAATCTCAAAAAATACCTCCTCATACCCAACCCAATACAATTAGACCAATTAATTCATCTAAAGGGTGTGATTTTTTTAATCAGTTAATGAATACATCAACTAAGATTTCCATGTTAGTGTTACTTCAAAAAGCTATTATTTTCAAGAATATTTTTAGTCAAGCATTGGATTAGACACCAATGCTTCATGACACAAATCCTTATTATTTTTCATCTATTGTAAATAATTTTAAGGATATTGAAGATGTTATATATTTTAGAAATGAGATTTACATAGATAATCTACTATTTATCATAATCTTCCTTTGTTTACAAAAGTCCAAATCAAGAATAAATAGTAAAAAGGGTTTTGATTGATAATGGTTCAGGGTTGAATATTTACAACCATAAATTATTACAGATAATTAGTAGTAATATGGATTTAATTTAAAAGACATACAATAATATCAAAATATTTAATGGTGTGCCTCACCAAGCTTTGGGTTATATCACTTTGGATATCAAAGTAGGACCTTAAACATTATATACAAAGTCTCAAGTAATGCCTAATCACTTTCACTATAATTTACTATTGGGTAGACCATGGATACATGCCATACAATTATTAATTTTTATTTACATCGATGTATCAAATTTTTACAAGATGGATATTTATATATATTATGTATGCAATGAGCTAGGATTGACCTCTATGTTGTATCTAAAGATTTGAACTCTCATTAGGTAAATCAAATAAAGATGATTGATACGTAATGAATCAAGATATGACCAAATGGATATATAAACATAGCAAGAGGATCACCTACAACATGATATCAATCCTCTAGAAATTAACACAATTAAGTAACTCTAACTAGGTCTTTATATGAAAGTAATTTAATATTATAATCAAGCAATGTAGGTAAATTGGGAAATGGTAGAAACATATCAAAATGGTAAAGGAGCCATGGTAGGTAAATGAGGGCATATAATACCTAAGATAGATAAATTTAAATTTAAAAAAATCATATATCCACAATAATTATAAGTGTAGAGAAATTTTAAACAAGGATATATACATTCATTAACCAAAAAATTATGTAACTTCTATCTATCAAATGAAATAACTAGGGTCATAATATATTTACCTTCAAAAATACTTGTCAAGCCTCAATATCCCCCTTGGCCAATGGTGCTTTAAAATATATTTTTATGGTTTTAAGGATATCAAAGGATGAATCAATATTTAGGTTAAAAAGATTCCTCCTATTGTATCCAAGACTCCAAGACTCCACAAGACAAGCTTTCCTTCAAGACAAGATCTAAGTAATAACTACTCCAAATATAGACCTATGATAGAAAAGCTAGCACTAAAAATGTGAAAGTGAATGTTCCTCTCTATTATAATGAAATGATAACTTGTATTTATAGTGGTGAATGATCCTAATCCATTAAGAATATTATGCTGATGATGTCAAACAACTTGATTTAGCTCTAAACAAGCCAACTAACCTCAAACTAAGTTGGCCAATATAGTTGCAACGACTATGTTGTAACATTAAAAATTTCATCGATCTAATTAATGTAGTTGGGAAGGGATACATGATGGATAAAACTACATAAAACTAGGAAATATAGTAGTAAATTATGTCTTGAAATAGTTAAATGATGAAATATGGAAGGAGATAACATAGGGGATCAAAATTAAGGAAGTTAGATTAGATGTAGGACTAATAAATAGGAAACAATATTTATCTCAAATCACAAATAACCTACCCACCCATTTCTTGGTACACCTTTAAGGGGTGTACTTAGGGAAATTAAAAATTAATAGGTTGTTGTAAGAGAGAAAGCATCAGTAAATGATAAAATATTATGTGTATACATATGCCTCACCCAAAGCTCCTCATGTGTCACTAGAGTGTAACATGGGATTTTGCTTCAAGAAATAACATAGTAACATAATAACTAAACTATATAAAAATGAAATACTAAAATAAATGTTGATAATTTAAATAATTTAAAGTACCATATATATACCTTGGCTTACCTTTATCATTGAGTGGTCATATTTTTTATTTATCATCTTGAACATGGAGGGTGTAATAAATGGATTGAAAAAACCATATGGAAAAAGGATAGAGAGAAAATTAAATAATCAAAGGAGGGTAATTGTAAATGGAAAATTGAAAAACAAATTAAAAAACTTGTGACATTGGTAAGTCAAGATGACAAGGCTAGGTTAGGACCAAAAGACTAAGGAATGTGAATATTAAAAGTGAAGGAAAATAGGGTGATAGAAAATCCAAGTCTATTAATGACATAAAGACCAAAATAAATGTATCCAAATTAAAAAAAAGTAACAATCCAAATCAAACTTAAGTATTTATGAAACAAAATAATATACTCAACATCAATGAAAGAGAATTAACAATCAATAATCAAAGATGGAAAAACATAAAATGATTAATGTAAACAACATCAATGAAAGAGAAGTAACAATACATACTATATAAAAGATGGAAAAATAGGAAATGATGAGAGAAATGAGATAAAATGGACCGAAAAAAGTGAAATAGAATTCAAGGTCCAAAACATAATTAAGGTATATCAAAGAAATATAAGGCAATAACCAAGAGAGCACTTTGTAATAACACAAAGATGTAGCTTTTATTCTAATTATAGATAAACTAAAATTGTTGTATTCTAAGCATGTTGAAAAGAGATAGAGAATAGAAAGTATAAAATTTTGGGGAAATTTTAAAAGCAACATACCTATCAAGGGGGGAGATGAAGTGGGTGGTGGGGTAGTGAGGGAGGTACCCATGTGAAAACATAATATTTACTAGAAACTAGACAATCCAGTAAATTTGGCAAGACTAAGAGAGTTTTCACATTAATGAACCTAGAGAGCTTAACCTAACAACACAAATTTGAGATAACTAGTGAAGTGTAAGTATCATCTCATGAAGGTTAGTATGCATGAAAATTAAAATGTACCTACTTTCCCATAACGTGTTCTGCATTCCTCTAGACCTCTTAGAGAGTCATTGGTCTACTGAAAACATTGGATATTTGCATGAGAAAGTAGATGAAACTATGTGTATATGATACTAAGACCTCCTATCCTATCCTACAAGCCTACCACACCCTAATGGACTTTAACTCTACCATGATGTCAACTGTGAAGTTTGAGCTTCAAATAAGATAGGAGATGTGCCAAGTATTGATCATGTATTTTTATGTGATATGAATTTTTAGATTATTTTTTCCTTTTAATCATTGTTATTTTATTGTATTATATGGATTTTAACTTTTGTGGCTATTGCTATTCCTATTCCATATGGATTTGAAAAACCAAAGTTGGATGCTAAAAATGACTATCACAAAAGATCTTACACTTGGTATCTAGATAAGAGATTCTATAGTTCATGGTAGCTAAAATTCCTAGACTTGCATGTTTATAAAATAGTACAATATTGAAACTAATCTTGGTATATCCAAAGGGAATACTAAAATATAGGGGAATGATGGAAATGAGCATATAACAATTGGGTTGCCCTAAATCTCAAAAAATGTGTAAATGGAGATGGTACAATGATAGGTAGACCATGAGAGAGTATCCATGAATGAATACATGAAGATAAACTGCTAAAGGTTTACCATAAAAAAAAATGACTAATTCTAAGTGTAGGAAAATATGACTCGACCATTGCCTTATCTTTTAGAGAAGATGCTTAGCTAAGGTAGTGAGTACAATAAATCTATGGAAGTAAGTAGTATATGTTTATGGAAAATTTCTAGTACTATCCAAGGTCTTACAATATAAATTCACAAATTGAGAAACCTAGAGGCACAAATAGATAATAGATGAAATGACCAAAGATAGGAACTAAGGTAAATGTGTAGGAAAACCTGGAGGTGCATACAAAAATGATGTTGATGTCATGTTGCATAAAAGAGAAGCTAAGAAAAGCCTATAAGAAATGATAGATCCATATTATATGTATAAAAATAACCAAAATCATGCAAGTAAGAGTGTAATAGAAATGGAAAAGAGCAATACATAAATTTAAACTAATAATGATCATAGAACTAAGCAATCTACTTCTTTAAAAACTGAGTGTTGGTCAGTTAGTTATAGATATGTCCATCATTGGTTTAAAATATATAAGTGATAGTCCAAAGATGTCTTTAAATAAGTAAAGACCCCACCACTTTTGGGTGTATTTTCCTTCTTTGTCATGGGTGTAATCTAACTAGAGCAATAAGTCTCCAACATCGAAAGTATGGTTTTTAACCTTTTTGTTATGTTGTTTAGTGACGCAATATTTATATTGGTGATTTTGTTGTAAAGAACCCATACATCCATTATTAATAAAATATAATTCATGAAGATGGGCTTCACAAAGATCTTCATTGGAAATGATCCCATGAAGATAAATTCACAATGAATGTAAATCAAATTATAATGGTAAGATAGATTCAAATCTATAAACTTAAGAATAAAGAGTTGGCCTAGTGGCAATACAAATGCTAATATGATAATCCTAAAGTGCAAGATAAATATTGAGATGCTAGTCATAACAAGAATCTCAAATATTATTTTATAAGATATTATTAAGGATTTTATTAGTGGCTTTAGATGTACCATTGCAATGAGGATGATAGGGTGTGTAAAATTTATACGTGACTTTAGATTTTTCACATAGTTGTTTAATGTATTTGTTTTTGAAGTTCTCACCATTATAAGAGATTATGGTGTGAGGAATACCAAAATTACATATGATCTGATTAATAATGAATTCAAAGATAGAAATTCTAGTGACACTTTCAAGAGGCATAACTTCAACCCACTTGGTTAAACATTAGGTGGCAGTAATTATGAAGACATGGACATCTTGTGATATATGTAATTTAGTAATGATATCTAATCCCCACATAGAAAATGGCCAAGAAGACTTCAGCTCAATAGTGAGATTGGTAAAATAATCTTTGAGAGAATTAATTATATTAATACCTTTGATGTAAAGGATCTCTTTATTAAGAATTGTGTTTTGAAGGTGATTAGTATATGGCATAGGTGTGGAGGAAAGTTGATCAAAAATCACTTATACTTTCACTAATTTTTGTGTGATAATTCTTGAGTCAAATTTCATTAATATTACCATCCATTTTCCAATTCTATCTCCAGGTTGAAATCTTTGGATAAAAAGTGATGAAGGGGGTCATAATGGACAATAACATAAGTCTTATAATAAAGCATATAGGATAATCTATGGTATTGTAGTTTATTTCAATAATTTCATCAATAAACATGGCATTTCTATCTTGGAAATGATATGGAGCTAGGGAAACTTGGAGACAAGATGTGTTTTAGGATCAATACTAGCAATAATATATTGAAACAAGGATCCTTTTGCTGAAATTGACTGAGCTTGTGATGTTGGTAATGAATTTGAGGATCTCTAACATGGAGTAGTTATATGATAGTTTCATCATTAGGAAGTATGGGTAAAGGTCCATAATATTTGATGTTCACATAAAAATCTAAAATTTGATTACCTTTGTTGTGATACTCAAAATTTATTTGTTTTTCTAATATTCGTAGCCTTGGAATTTAAGTTAATTTCAAAGGTTTGAGTAAAATATACATAATCATTCTATAATGTATCATGTTGGTTGATACAATCTGGTATAATGGAGAGAAATGAAACTCTATCAAGTTCATCAATATTATTATGAGTAAGAGGTTTTACTGAACCAGGTCAATCGATTTAGTTGATTATAAGTGGTAAATTAGAAATAATTATATCAAGGATGGGTTTTGGTTAATGAAATATAGAACTAAATATGGAATTGTGTTAGGTTGGGTGACATAATTTTAAATATGAGAAATAGGAAAAACAATATCAAATTGATCAATGTTGTCATATCTGGGAATATTTTTAATATATTGGACAACCCATGGTGTGTCTAACAAGGGTAGATTAATATTAGGGACATAACTTTATGGTTCTGAGTCAATATCAATATAGTCAGATGATATATGAATGACATAAAAATGATGGTTAAAGACATGCATTTTGTCTAAAGTATTTTGATAATGTATTAGATATAAGTCTCATGATTAAGCTTGGTGATTATATAGGAATCATCATAAGATGGATAAATGTTACATACATGATAATCAGGTTAATCAGTGTTAGTAGGGATGTCGATAGTAGAAATACCCATGTTATTAAAATTTATATGGGATATGGTTAAAGGATCTTGAAATTTTTTGGCCATCTCGTATTCATTTCGAATGAAATCATTTTTTATGTAAGAGGATTCATAATAATTTAATGGGGGAGGAATTTTAGTAGTATCATCAATGAGATGAATGTCCCTATCTCATTGGAGAAGTAAAGGAGGGATCCATTCTGATATATAAGGAGGTAATCATGTGGTATTGTAATTTTCTTAAAATCCATTAGGATTAACATCATTAGTATCCACAAGAGTGACTTGGAGGTCAGGATGCATGTTGATAAACTCAAGAAGAGGTGGAATAATAATATGAACAGTAGTGGGAATGTGATATTGATATTTTATATTTGGAAGTTGGATGCTCCAAGGGTTGGGATCAACCTTATGATTATAACATTTTCCATAATAGATAAATTTGATGCATTGGATACCAAAATATGATATAAATCTCATGTGATGAGATCATGGATGACCTATGAACATGTTGGTGAACATAGAAATAGGTACAATACTAATAGGAGTAACAATGTGAATGTGATATTGATATTTTGGATTTAGAAGATCCAAGGGTTAGGATCTACCTTATGCTTTTACTATTTGACATTATGGATAAATTTGATGCATTGGATACCAAAAGATGTGATAGATCTCATATGATGAGTCCATGGATTACTTAAGAACATGTTTTAAGATAGAGGAAGATATAAAACCATAAGTTTGGTGCATATAATTTTGGTTCCAATAGTGAGAGGGAGCCAAATGCAACCTAGAGGCTTTTGATTGGTTTTATCAAATCGATGAAAAGTGAGCCAAGTTTTATTAAGGTTTTCTTTGGATTATCTAATTTATTAGAATAACCAAAGAAAGGTAGTATTAATTCTTGAACCTTCACCCACCAAAACTTTACTTATTAAGATATTATTGATTCTAATATTAATGAAGAGAGGTCAATTGTCAGCTCGAAAAATAATTTTATCATTAATCATATCTTATTTGGGAAACTCTATGAAGGGTATCATAGAAGAAGAAGGTGGAGAAATGGTTTAAATATCATGAACTTCCATATGTGTGGGACCTTTGGATATGGAAGTAGGCATTTAAAAATCATTATATTGGGGTTATTTGATGTCTTGCAATTATTGCATAAGGAACTTATGATGATAAGGACAAGTTATAACTAATTTAATTAGTGTAATTTTTCAAGGCATAGATTTAAGTTCATCTATTAAATTTGATTGTGTTTTGGAAGAAGAATTAACATAAGCCTTAGGTTGATTAGATGTGGTGTTCTATTAAAAGGGATGAAAGAGCTAGGTTGAAGGTCTGATTTTGAAGTCAACTCATCTCTAGTGTTTTGTTCTAAAGAGAAACTAGGATTAGTTTAGTATATTTAAGAAGTTTTTATTTAGTATAAGGATTCTTAGGTTTAGTAATAGGGTAGTTTTGAGTTCACTTGTGTTGGTAATTAACTTTTACCGTGTTCACATATTGGGAGTTAGTGTAATATTGGTCATAATTGGCATCAATAGCAAAAATATTTTCATTAGAATGTTATAAACTAGGATCTAAAGAATATTTTTGAGATTTTTGATTCATAAATTTGGAAAAAAATCAATTTTTTAGAATATTTAAGATATATATTATGCCAAACTTTTATCATAGGATCATGATCAAATTATTCTTGCAACATGAGGGAAACCACAAATTTTAGAAGGGCACAACATGTATTATGAGAGTGTCAATATTGGCATGCAACCAATAAAATTTGTTAGGATCATACCATGATAGGGGGATAATAGTAGTATGGATGAAAGGTTTAGATGGAGATAAAAACTTCCTCATTTACGACACACTAAAGGGTGGTTGGGAGGGAGTTTGAATATATGAGTTGGTGGCTCCTATTTTAGTTTGAAGAGGCTTGAGTTGACAATTGGTAATGTTTATTTCATTAGTTTAAGTTTGAAAAGATTCCATTATGAGATTGTTATAAGGTTAAAATTGAGCCATAAGTAAATCTTGTTTTTTTTTTTGATCAAAGGCATCTTCTAAGGTTTGAGGAGAAAAAATCCTAACCTTTTACTGAAAATATGCTTTAAGAGAAGTAACAAAGAGTTTGAAAATATTATAATCACTCATGTTATGATCTACTTTATGAGATAAATACTTCCACTATTTGATAAAAGTGTGAAAAAAATCATTAGGAAATTTCTTAACATTGATGAAATGGCTAAGACTATTTTTAGGAAGATCGTTATGATGAAACACCTTGACTAGAGAATCAACTAAATCCTCTAGTTGTAGAATGGAATGTCTAAGGAGTGAGTTATACCATTCTAATCCATTTCTTATGAATGTTTTGACAAGAAGTTTTGTAGTGGAAAAAATATTAGTTTGGACCCATTCCTTATAGAGATTACCAAAATATTTAAGGAAAAATGTAGGATCTTTAGTCCCATCATTTGGGATAATCAGAGAAATGTTTCCAATATCTATGGACACAATGAAGGGTGTTATAGGTTCATTTTGATTATGTTGAACCATTTTATTATGCATGTGAGGTTGAGGGTTGATGTTGACATTGGCATTTCTAAGAGGATGAGGAACAAAATTTTGATGTTGTTGAGAGATAATGACTAGAGGTTGGCTAGCCATTTTCAAGATGTGATTTTATATTTGGTTTATTAAGGAATTATTAGTTGATTTCATGATGTTCATTTTTTAAAGCACTTGTGAAAATAGTTTGTTGATGGGTCATTTCTCACACCAACCCAAGTTGGGTGGTCATCCATCTAGCCTCCCTTGAAAGGAGTCCCACAGGGTCTCCCTAAAGTTTTTTATTATTGGGTCACAATGTACTAGGTGACCTAGTTAGTCTATACAAAACCATTCCAATGCAATGAACCTATGTTGGTTCTGAAACTTAAACAACATTTCAATATTTTATGGGTGAGAGGGATATGCAAGTTTTGTTGTTCCATTCATGTGGGGTTTTAATGTATTTTAGGAAATAATTAAAAACTTAAATTTTTAAATTTACCCATCTAGGTTAAAATAAATGTTTACATTTTAATTAAATCAAAGTACAATTGATCTATATGTTCATTCATTCCATTATCTATGCATTTGTTGAGTATTATCCTTGATGTCAAAGTTGACTAAGGTTGGTTAGTAGTATGTGATGTGATAGGAATGCATTGAGAGAGTGTTGTCATGAGAGAGTTATGTCATGAGAGAAATGTAAAGAGATAAATTTAAGGTAACTAATTTCTTATGTTTGCATGAAGGTACAAGTCACTGATGTCAAAGTGCATAAGAAGCCTAGTTATGAGCCTAATCATGACATGAATAGGTATGTGCATGAAAATGAATGAACATAGGTATGTAAAGGTTGTATGAAACTATTTTAGAATGTATGTGAGGCATTGAAGCATTTATGAGAGTTTTATGGTGATCCTATAGGGGTAGGACCTTCAGAAAAAGCCTACACCTAGACTTCTCTTAGACCCTACCTAACCTAATGAGGTATGAATATAAAATTTCAAGGAAAGTATGAATATGTGAGGATTAAAAGAGGTGAGATAAATTATTTTAGGCATGTTCAAAAAGTTTGAGTTCATGATTTAAATTAAATTGCATGAATAAATGTTTTAGGCCTTCTTGAGTTCACAAAATGAGGTGTCAAGACCTGAGAAGCACTTTTAAATGTTCTTTGGCATGTGAAAAACATACATGGGAATATACGTTATTAATGAGATATGGGTAAGGGTCCTTTATAATATATCTATGAATTGGTTTTAGATTTAAGGGGTAGTCTTTTATAAATAATCGTTAACACCAAAACCTATGTTCAACCTCCCTAAAACCCTAATAAGGAACTGCTGTAAAATATATTGTCTACATTAGATTATAATGGATTCAAATACCTAGATAAAATATTTTATCATGTATTAAACTCTCTTGGGTACCTCCAAGTGGTGGTGGTTAGTCAGATGAGAGAGAAAATACATAGTTACATGCTTATTTGTCAAGAAGTTATTGTAGCTCTCAAAAATTTATTGGTCAAGAAAAGAAAATGGATGGAAAAATAAGATAAAGACTAATTTTACATGTACATGATTATTTTTGGATAGGTTATAGCCTTCAAGCTATCTAATTTGGTCATTCAAGTTAGCCAGTCACAGACATACCTAATGGTGTGAACAATGTAAAACCCATGCAGAGATAAAAAGCTAGATTTAAATGTTTGTGCATTATATATTGATGAAAAAAAGTGAATGAAGGATTTATTTATTAATTTTAAGTAATGATAATTATTTTAAAATATTTGGTGGTTATTTTATGTAGTAAAAAAGTTACTCACAAAATCTCATATCTGGTTCAGATAGGACTGTGAAACATAGAGTCATGAAATTGGTATGCAAGACCAATATTTGGAATTAGAACATATGATAATTATATATAAGTTTGATTTGGATATATAATAGGATCATTTAAATTCATCAGAAGTCATGAAAAATGTCTACACAGGTGTTGGAGGTCTAATTCACCATGACTAGTTTTTAAGGTAAATTGGTAGTTTTGAGTGAGTGAGTTGCAGAGATGTTCTTGAGCCTTTATCTCCTAAGTGAAAGTGTTAAAAGAATTTTGTGATGATAATGAGGTCATGGATTACCTATATAAATGTTTAATTTTTTAAATTTTAGTATCTTAAGGGTGTTTAAGCTCCATTTTTACAAGATAGACTTTTGAGGTACACATGCCTAATAGGGTAATTTGTCCTAAAAACACTTTCATGGTATGAGTGATTGATAAAGGTATAATAAATCATGGAATAGGTTATAATATTTCATTAATTAGGTTTTTTAATGGTTTTTATTTGTTTTATAAATCCATCTAGGCCCAAAAAGATCAATATCTAGCATTAAGAGGACATACATAATGCAATTAAGTCTCCATGAGGCCTAAAAGAGGAGTAAGGCCTAATTAAGTTGTTGCAGACCAAAATGGTCTCAAATTTAATTTTCATAATTATCATAAGATGTTATAAGACTGATTTTATGTCTTACCTAAGAGGTTGAAGGTGTGTGGCTAACCAAGTGGTGTGTGACCATGATACTATTATATATACAAGGTAATTTATGCCTATTTGAGTGTGAGTGAAATTAAGTGAAATATATGATGCATGGTTGATAAAATAAGGTCTTAAAATGAGATATAAACCATAATATAAGTGTATAGGTGTGGTAACAAAATTTTTATATGAGGTGGTTGAGTTGGTGCTAAGTCATTTAGGGAGTTGGTGCTTCCTTGCAAGTAGGTGCTTACTAAAGCCTAGTCAAGTGGGTGCTTAACTTCATTCGAGTTAGTGCTCCAAGATGAGTTGGTGTTAAATATAATTTGGTAATTTTTTTTATAGGACTATATTCCATTTACAAAGATCATAGTGGATTTTCTTCCTTTTGAGGGTTTCCCATTCATATATGTGTTTCCTTGTGTTATGCTCATATGAATGGTTCTTTATGCATTGCTATATCACTATATTTCTTTCATGGTTCAAGGAATGTTAAAGTATAATTGAAAGAAAGTTTTTAAAACAATAACTCACCCCCTACCCTCCCACTCTATTATTATGATTGTAATAATTGTTATCAAATCTTGGTCCTTTGAAGCAAGCCTAACAACTTATAAGAGATCCTAGAAGCACAATCGTATCTAGTCATCAAGTATAAGGAGGTTCTCAACCAATAAGGATAATCTATTTATTGGGAATAACTATGCATTTTGGATCATTGGAATGAATACCTATCTAATTTCCTTGGGCTATGACATATGGTAATTTATTATTTATGGATTCATTCCACCTTCTACACCACCAACCGATGTAACAAGAAAGAAGGCAAGTGAGAACAAATCTAAGGGAATAAATGTCATCCCATGTGGTCTTTCATAGGTATAATTTATAAAGGTCATGCATTGTGATATATCCAAAGGGATTTGGGATAGGTTTTAAACAAGATCCCTGACATCTCAATTTTATTCAGAGCTATCTATTATGGAAGAGATCAAATATCTTAACATAATATAGATGGATGAGTTTCATGGCATCTTGACCACCTATGAAATGATAATAAGTGATGGAAGACCTTCCAAGAAGTAATCTACCTTCAAAAATGAGAAAAAGTCATAAGGTAAAAATGACAAGGATGATATTAACATAGACATTGATGATGACAAGATAGAAGCCATGTTTATAAAAAAAATAAAGAAAGGATCAGGTAGTATAAGGGTAAGTTACCATTCAAGTGCTTTAACTATGGTAAGATCTATCACTTTACATCTAAATGTCCTAACAAGGATAATAATGAGGATGATGGAGAGAATGATTAACATCATGGTGATGATAAGAAGGTCTATAAACTTGACAAGAGTAAAAGGGGTTTCAAGAAGTATGAAGGAAAGAAAGGGTCATTCAAGAACAAGAGAAGTTTCTATACCAAAGAATATAATAGCTCCTCTGATATAAGTGACACAAGTATATATGATAGTGATGATGATAGTAATGATCATGATAGCAATTAAACATTCGTGGCTATAGAAATAGATAATGAAGGTTGTTTAAAATGGAAAATTCTTATGAAAGATTAAGAATCAGATGAAGAAGAGGCTAAAGTGAACCTTGAGGTAGAATTGGTATGTTCTCTAGAGGATTTGAAGTTCCAAAGAAGGAAGAATCAGGGAAGAAATCGATCTCTTTGAAGAGAGACTAAGCAACAACACCAATGAACATGAGGAAATCATAAAATAATTATAAACATAGATTGAGACTGTCACTACAAGTCTTAAGACCAAGGAGGAGGAATGCATCAAGTTTGGAATAGAAATGGATTCCTTAAAGGTATAATTATATTAGGCAACAATCAACTTGAAGACACATCAGAAATTAGAAAAGAGCATTGAAGTCCTTGGTGATATTTTGAATGGTTAAAGGTTTTCATATGACAAGGTATATCTTGGGTTCAAAGAAGACCAAAAATGAAACAAGGAGAGTCAGACCTCAAAGGATAATGGATCATCAAGAAATTATGGTAATAAGAGAGTAAAGACCTATGCAAAAACTCTCAAATATGAGACTCAAATTGATCATCAACAAGTCAAGAAGAATGTGACTCATTCAAGAGACAAAAAATTTAGAGGTGCAAAATTAAACATTAGATAGATAAGGTATGTAAAGTCTTTCAATGGTTACTATTTATCATGCAATCAATATGGATATAGAGCTATGGATTGTAGATATCATGCTAGAATCAATTCATCATGGAGGAATAGGGTGAATGTCAATTTCAATAGTAGAAACAAAATTCTATGTTATAATTATGGTTAGAAAGGACATATTTCAAGGGATTTAAAGATAAATCATATGAGGAAGATCAGTCAAGATAAAATTTATATGATCATACCACTAAGAAGTGGATCAAGAAGTTTGACCTTGTGGGTAAGGTGAAGGAAGAAAAAAAGACTAAAGGAGAAAAATCTATGCTAGCTCAAACTGATTTTCACATCCAATATGAAGGCATGAAATGGTGTATATATAGTGGTTAATCAAGCCACATGATAGGGGAAAAGAGTAAGTTCATCTCATTGAAGAATAATTCTATAAGAATAGTTAGATTTGGAGATAACACAACCACCAATATAGTTAGCAAGGGTGTCTTGAGTTTGGATAATGGGAAAACCAAGATAGATAATGTGTTATATATGGAAGATTTGAAACATAACCTACTTAGTGTAATTCAAATTTTCAACTAAGGACACACACTAACCTTTCATGACATAGGGTGTGATATAAGGAGAGCTAAATCAGGAAGACTAATTGCCAATGCTAAGAGGACTAAGAACAATCAATATGTCTTGAATGAGATCAAGAAGGAGAGATGATTTATAAGTAAGATGGATGAATGTTAGATATGGAAAAAAAATTTGGGCCACCTAAATTTTTATAATTTGGTCAAGATAAGCTCTAATAAGTCTATGAAGAACATACCTAAAATCACCAAACCTATAAACACACTTTGTAAGGAATGTCGATATGGTAAGAAGACTAGAATAAGGTTTAAGTCTAAGGAGTAATCTATTACAAGATATTTTGATCTAATACACGCTAATATTTGTGGGCCTACAAGAATCTAAAGTATTCAAGGAGATAACTACTTCATGTTACTCATAAATGACTATAGAAGAATGACTTGGGTAGCATTCTTGAAAGAAAAATCAAAAGCTCTTAATAAGTTCAAGGCATTCAAGGCTTTTGTTGAGAATTAAAAGAATGGAAAGATCAAATACTTTAGATCTGATAGAGGAGGAGAGTTTTTGTCCAATGAATTTTATGAATTTTGTGAGGTCCATGGGATAAAGAGACATTTCTCAGTAGCTAGGACACCTCAATTGAATGGGGTAGCGGAAATAAAGAATAGGACAATTCAAGAGATGGTAAGAACTATGCTAAATGAATTAAGGTTAGTTGATGTCTACTGGAGAGAGGCAGTGAGAATTGTAGTCTAAATTTTTAATAGAGGATAGATAAGGACTAATGGAAATAAAACTCCTTATGAACTATGGAAAGGTAGACCTACTAATGTGGAACACTTTAGATTGTTTAGAATAAAATGGTTCATCAAAAGAGATGAGGAAGACTTAGGTAGGTTTGATTCTAGGTCTGATGAAGGTATATTCTTGGGATACTCATCAGTAAGCTCAACCTATATATTTTATAATAAGAGGTTGCAAAAGATAGTGAAAAGTACCAATGTGAATATTGATGAGACAAGTTCTAATAAGTCACACTCATAATCAAAGGATACATAAAAGAATTTAGAATTCAAGAATGAAGAAGATCCAATAGAGATATATGAGGAAGAAGAAGAAGTTGAAGAAGGACAAGACTCAAAAGGATCCTCAAGATAGATTCATAGAGACCATCCGAAGTTATAAATCATTGGCAATAAGGATGCATATATGCAAACAAGAAGGATGATAAGTAATCTAAATCAAGAAAATGTTGCTCTATTATCTAAATTTGAATCTAAGAACCTTGTATAAGCAATCAAAGATAGTTTTGGATAAGTTCTATGAATGAAGAGTTAGGCTAAATAGAAAAGAATGAGACTTGAGAACTAGTTCCTAGCCTAAAGACAAGAATGTTATTGGCACAAAATAGGTGTTTAGAAACAATTTGAATGTAGATGTAGAAGACACTAAGGACAAGGAAATAATGGTATGCAAGGGGTATGCACAAGTTAAATAGGTAGATTTTGAGGAGACCTTTGCTCTAGTAGCAATATTGGAGGCTATCAGACTATTTCTAGCATATGTAAATTTAAAGGGTTCAAGGTATACTAGATGGATGTCAAATATACTTTTTTGAATGGGAACTTGGAAGAGATGTACATAGAGAAACCTGAGGGTTTTTCATTATCAAGTAATAATTACTATGTTTTTAGTTTGAAAAAGGCTCTTTAGGGTCTAAATCTAGCTCCTAGAACTTGGTACACCATATTAGATAGGTATCTATTGGACCAAGGATTTAAAAGAGGATTTATAGATAGTAATTTGTACATAAAGATAAAAGATGACCGTCAATTGATAGTAATTATCTATATGGAAGACATCATATTTGGTTGAAATAATGAGAATATAATTAAGGCCTTTATAGATGTGATGAAAAAGGAGTTTGAGATGTCTATGCTAGGAGATCTATCATTCTTTCTTGGGTTAAAAATAAATAAATCAAAAAGAGGTATAATCATTTCACAAGCCAAGTACATAAGAGAGATGTTGAAGATGTTTGAAATGGAAGATTGAAAGGTAATTAGCAATCCTATGATCATAGGGTACAAGTTGAGAAAGATGAATCTCCAAAGGTCAATCAAACATTATATAGGTCAATGATTAGAAGTTTGTTATACACTAATGCCTCTAGACCTAACATCATGCAAGCAATAGGTTTGGTGAGTAGATTTAAAGTAAACCCAAAGGAAAATAATCTACAAGAAATAAAAAAGATACTTAAATATCTAAGGGGGACTATGGATTTTAGGTTGTGGTATCCAAGGAGCAAGGAGTTTAACTTGATAGCCTATACACATGCAGACTGAGTAGGGAGTCTAGATAATAAGAATAGTACTAGTGGAGGAGATTTATTCTTAGGAAAATGCCTAGTATCATGGATAAGAAAGAAGCAACTATCTATGACACTATCTACTTGTGAGGCTAAATAAATTGCAATATCTTCATGTTTTACTCAAGTCCTATGGATGAGATGGACCTTAAAAGGCTACAAGGTGGAATATGATAGTCCTAGCCTCATCTATTGTGACAATACAAGTGCCATAAGTGTCTCAAAGAATCTTATCATGCACTCAATAACTAAGTAAATTCCCATTAAGTATCATTTCCTAAGAGACCAGGTAAGTGAACAAAGTGTTAAACTTGAAAACATTTATACAAATAATTAGATTTTAGACATTTTAACCAAGCCACTTCCAAAGCCAACATTTGAGCACTTAAGATAGGAATTGGGAGTAATTCCTACCCATACTAGCCATTGAAAAAGCAAGGGTAATAGGAGATAATCAGGTGGTTCATTAGCTCCAAGAGTAGGTGAGTAGTACCAAGAAGGTACGCATGGAGTTAGGGGGAACATGTTTGTATGATGCTTCATTGACTTAACCCTATGTGTTGAGTTTTCTAATTACAAGAGGTGTGATCTAATAATTTGAAAGTAACTCTTTGTCATTAATGTCAAAGGGGGAAAAAGGTCAAAATGGGGGAGAAATAGACTATTGAGAGAATTTTCTAAGAGGGGTTACCATCAATGACAAAGGGGGAGATTGTTGAGTAATATCATTGATGTCAAAGGTGCATCTTGTGAAGGTTGATGTCAAAGGTGACTAAGGTCGGTTAGTATCATGTGACATGATAGGAATGCATTGAGAGAGTGTTGTCATGAGAGATTTATGTCATGAGAGAAAGAGAAAGAGAGAAATTAAAGGAAATTAATGTCTTGTGTTTGCATGAAGGTACCAGTCATTGATGTCAAAGTGCATAAGAAGCCTAGTTATGAGCCTAGTCATGACATGAAGAGGTATGTGCATGAAAATGAATGAAAATAGGCATGTAAATTTTTCATGGCACTGTTTGAGCTTGTATGTGAGGAATTTAAGCATTCATGAGAGTTTTACGGTGATCTTATAGGGGTAGGGCCTTCAGACTAAGCCTACGCCTAAACCTCTCTTAGACCCTACCTGACCTAATGAGGTATGTAGATCAAATTTCATGCAAGTATGCATATGTGAGCATTGAAAGAGGTGATATAAGTTTTTTTAGGCATGTTCACAAAGTTTGATATCATGATTTAAAGGAAAGTGCATGAATCAATGTTTTAGGCCTTCTCAAGTTCACCAAATGAGGTCTCAAGACCAGAGAAGCACTTTCAAATGTTTGTTGGCACATGAAAAATCTACATGGGAATATAATTTGTTAATGAGATATGGTTAAGGGTCCTAGATAAGATCTCTAGGCATTGGTGGGGTAGTCTTTTATGAATAATCATTAACACCAGAACCTATGTTAAACCTCCCTAAAACCTAATAAGGACCTGATGTGAAATATCTTTTTAAAATTAGCTTAGAATGGATTCAAATACCTAGATAAAATATTGTATCATGTATTTAACTCTCCCAGGTACCTTTAGGTGGTGGTTTTTAGTCAGATGAGAGAGAAAATGCATAGTTACAAGATTATTTGTTAAGAAGTTGTTGTAGCTCTCAAAAATTTTATTGGTCAAGAAAAGAAAATGGATGGTAGAAGAAGATAGAGACTCATTTTATATTTACATGATTATATATGGATAGGTTATATCCTTCAAGTTTTCTAATTTGGTCATCCAGGTTAGTCAGTTGTAGACATACCTAATGGTGTAAACAGTGTAAAACCTAGACAGAGATGAAAAGATAGATTTGAAGGTGTGTGCATGATATATTGATGCAACACAGTGAAAGGAGTTATTTATGAATTTTAAGTCATGATAATTATTTTATAATCTTTGGTGGTCAATATATGTAGTGAAAATGTTGCTCATAAAATGGTCTGTCTGGTTCATATAGGACTATGAAATAGACGGTCAAGAATTTAGTCTGCAAAACTAATATTTGGAATTATACCATATGATTTTTCTATATAAGATTATTTGGATGTATCATAGGATAATTTACATGTCTCAAGAGTCATGAAAAGTGTCTACACAGGTTTTGGAGGTCTAATTCACCATGACTAGTTTTTGAGGTAAATTGGTAGTTCTCAGTGAGTGAGTTGCAGAGATGTTCTTGAGCCTTTATCTTCTAAGTGAACATGTTAAAAGAATTTTGTGATGACATTTAGGTAATGGATAACATATATACATGTTTAATTTTTTATATTTAAGTATATTAAGGGTGTTTAAGCTTCATTTTTGCAAAACAAACTTTTGAGATACACAGGCTTAATAGGGTAGTTTGTCCTAAAAGAATTTTCATGGTATGAGAGAAGGACACAAGTATAATAAATAATGGAGGAGGTTATAAGAGTTAAATAATTATGTGTTTTAATTGTTTTTAATTTTTTAATAAATCCATCTGATCCCAATAAGATCAATATCTGGCATTAAGAGGACAGACCTAATGCAATTAGGTCTCCATGAGGCCTAAAAGAGGAGTAAAGCCTAATTGAGTTATTTCAGACCAAAAGGCTATAAAATTTCATTTAAATCATTATAATAAGACTTAATAAGATTTATTATATGTATAACCTAATAGGTTTAAGGTGTGTGGCTGACCAAGTGGTGTGTGACCATGAGAATAGTATATATACAAGGTAGTTTATGCCTATTTGAGTGTGAGTAAAATTAAGTGAGATATGTGATGCATGGTTGAGCAAAGGAGGTCCCGAAATGAGTTGTAAATCATAAAAAAATATTATAAGTGTATTAACAAAAAATTTATATGATGTGGTTGAGTTGGTGCTAAGTTACTTAGGGAGTTGGTTCTTCCTTGCAAGTAGGTTCTTGCTAAAGCCTAGTCAAGTAGATGCTTGACTTCATTAGGGTTGGTGCTCCAAGTTGAGTTGGTGCACAAGAGAATTTGGTCTTTTGTTTTATACTACTATAGTCCATTTATAGAGATCATAATGTATTTTCTTCTCATTGATGGTTGCCCACTCATATATGTTTCCTTGTGTTATGCTCATGTGAATGTTTCTTTATGCATTGCTATATCAAAATATTGCTTTCATGGTTCAAGGAATGTTAAAGTATAATTTAAAGAAAGTTTTTAGAACACTAATTCACCCCCTATTTATCTTGATTATAACAAAAAATTTAATAATGGAAAATGCATTACAATAAGAATAAAATGATAATAGTAGATTGTGTTTAAACCCTACGCTAACTGATTTAATAAAAAGAGCAAAAGATAGAAGGACAAGAAATTAAAAACATGTTAAAATGTAACTACAATTAGAACCTTTTGAACAAATATAACCCAAAAAATAAATCTCCTACCTAGAGAACAAATTCACAACCACAAACAAGAATGATGTAAGAGCTAAGGAACATGAAGCTAGGAAGAGAAATAACACATCCATCTTTTGAATTCATAAGAAAATAAATAATAACGTTATGTACCTTTGATTAATAATGATAATTTTAGTACTACAATGTTTGGGTTTTCATTTACAAATTTTTTTCAAAAACATAACAACAATGCAAAATTAATATGGGGAGGGAATTACACTATAAAAATAGAAAATATCTGGTTCAATGTTTCTTGAACTAGAATCAACAAGAGCCAAGCCTTTGAAATATCCATGGGGTGGCTATTTATTAGTGAATGGAGGGACTCATTTTTTCCTCCAAAACGAAAAAAAACTTTAATTTGAACTCCACTTGCACTTTCGACCTAAAAGCAAACTCCTACTTTGGCTCCCTTCACAAAATGGATAAAACAAGTTAAATTTTAACATGGATGAGTAAACATAACATTCAAGTTATTTAAAATGCACTTTATAAAATTAATTATAAAATCATGAGTAACATTTTATTGGAAAACTTTTCCCTAAAATTGACCATGTCGTGTATATCGTGTCATAGTTAGTTTCCCAATGTCATAGATGGTTTGTAAATTAGACACCTAGTTTGTAATATATATGCGAAAATGTATCTCAGGTTGATTAAGGCCTAAGTGATAAATTTTCAATTTTAGGTCTAAGTATTAATTTTATATAAAAATTAATTAATTATTAAATTTCATTTTAAAAAACTTAAATTATCAATATTATATTAATTTAGTATTGTTTTTTTAGATAATTTAATTAATTAAAATTAAATTAAATAAAAATTAAAATCCAAATATAATTTAATAACAAGTGTTGTGAAGTAGCTTTAGTACTTGCTACTAAGTACAACAAATTTATGAATACTAAGTTAGACTTGATGTTGCTTCAAGCCAATGATCTTTTAAATATAGGTGCACGTATCAACATAAACCAAACTCATCCTATTCAACTCAAAATTAAGGATCATGAGTGAGATCCTTTTAACATGACTACCAAACACAAAAGTGTTGTCTTAGTGAAATAAGGGTGAAAGATGAGTTTCTGAATGTTATCGAATCCTTCGAATGAAGGATCTATCTTGTGCCACTAATTTTTTTTAATTAGTGGTTCCTTGTCTTGGCTATTCTTATATCTTCAAATAGGGAAAGGATAAAAAGTTGGGCCATAAGGTACTGGTAATCTTGGGTCAAAATCTAGTACTTATGGAATTAATTTGAAAATTTAAAAAAATTAATTATAGATGAATTTTAAGATAAAAGTTAATATAGGTCAAAATACTAACTAATTTTAAAAGAAAATTGGCACAAAAATGTTTGCTTTTTCAATTAGATATTATAATGCTAATATAACCGGATATCAAGTATTCGATTCACATAGCTATCCAAAAGTAGAAAATAAGCATTTATTCATAATTTAAGACAAATTTGACTAAGTGTAAGAGCATAATAAAATAATTCACTTGCCTCTAAGTGGGTGTTTATAAAAAAATACAACACCAAAGGTTATGGTTGTTCCTCTTTTCCTAAGTGTTATTGAGTAGAAAACAATCCAAATTCAACTAGAGGCTTGAATTTGCATACTTAGATCAAATGTAGGAGTATATAAGTAGGCAAAGATCCTATGCAACAAATTATATTTAGGGATTTTTTCAAATAGGTCACCTACCTCTCATGAGATTCTACACTATCCATACACATCCCAGGTATCCATGTCACATGGAAAATTACTAATGTATGATATAAATTAAAAAAGGAAACATGTTTGGTATGTTTAAAATGTGTAAGCCAAATTTTGAAGGGTTTAGTAGGCCCCTAACGCATCTAATAAAATAACTGAGCGAACACAGTCCAAGGTGCAAACCTTCATTGTGGTATTTTGTCAAACATGTTTCAAGTTTTAAATTTTCATTGAGACATTTTTTCAAATAAATTATTCTACCTTCATATCTCATCTTGCATTAAATTTGGTAGCCTTTACTTTGGTAAAATAACCTTTTCTATGAAAATTTAGGGAAAAAGAATAGATGGCACTTTATTTACATCATGGAAAAAATGTAATTATATGAAAAAGATATATTAATAACAACAAAATGGATTTAACACTAACAATATACAAATGCATTTGGATCATTCATGATAAGGAAATTCAAAAAAAATCCTTGGAAAATATCAATCAAAGGCTAGGGTTTGAGTATTACAACTACTCAAAAATAAAAAATAAATAAACATTTATTGTTTAATGCATATGAAATTTAGCTTAGTAAAAAAAACTAGGTGTCTAAGAGTTCTTGCATTAAATAGTGGAGATCATTATTTTGATGAACTTACTATTTTAAAAAATATATGATGTTGTTCATGGTAAGTGTGAAGTTACCATTTAGTTGGAAGTGATATAGCAAAAATATTATGGCTAAAATGTCTTGCTTGTATTCACTAAAAGAGATTTTAGTTAATTATGGGAAATTTTCCTCCAAGAGTCTTTGATTCAAAGTTTAATCATTTTTTCCATTTTATGTGTGTATAATTCATTATAGTGCATGTTGGTATGAGTACATTCCACTCTATTGATAATTTGTATAATGTGTGAAATCATCGATTGAAGGAACATTGTCAAGACCAGGTGCCCACAATGATTAAAAAATGGATGGAAAGGTGATGCATGAACTTTTTTGTTTTTAAGAGACCTTTGACCTACAAATCAAAAAACTTATTTTTCATTCTATCAAATTATTGAGATGATAAAAATTATGATTTTTTGGTGAATAAGGTATTGAATGTGAGATAGATGTTTGCCTCAATATTTGCTTTTGCCAAAATTTGTAGATGGGATTTTGTATACTTGTCATTTAATATGTCCAAAAAAATAGATTGAATTTCATGGAGCAAGGGAGTGCCTTAAGTACCATTCCTAAAGATGTTTTTGAAAAACATTATTGGTGTATTTATTGATGATAATGTTTGTTGCAAGATATGATATAGATGTTTGTAGTTGTCATTGATTATAAGCTGTGAAAGAATTGTTAAATGTCATTGTTTTAAAAAATAGTACACACATGTAAATGTTGAAGTAAAGCAAACGACATTATAAATAAAAAGGATAAGTAAGACATGTTTGAGTGAATACTTACTATTACCATGTCTTATTCAGTTTCACCATCTTTGAGATGGAGTTCATATTGGTTGTATTGTTTTTGGTATGCAATCACAATGGCACCAAATGAACACACTACATATATGTTGTTTGATTGCACAAGATCATGTATAGTGGTATGCAGGGTAAGCATGTGTTCTTTGAAAACTGTTACAATGTTTTTTATAGTGTTTTTTATGTGTAATATAGGTAACAATAAACATCACCTATTTCATATTGGCTTCTATTTTTTATTGTGAAGTCTATGATGTGAACATTATTTCCAATGAAAAGTGTTGTAATATTTTTTCTACTAGTTTATTGTTGATGTTGACATTTTGCATCATCTGACCAATTTTGTCAATGAGATCCACATGCCCTATTTATGTATTTGTTGGTGAATTTAGATTGTTTATGAAACTAGGGCCATAAATAACCAATACATCACCTTCAAAAACATTTCCACATATTTTTGTTGAGAGGTTGATGATTGAAATTGGTATATATTCTCCTATACTTGCACTACAAGAATGATTTCCAAATGCAAGATTAAAGAATAGATATTTTATGATGGGATATAATGACTACATTTTGAAATGAAAAATCCAAAGGAAATTTCAAGTTGCACAATTGGAAGTAAAATGGTTTTTTTGTCTATTATTATTGGCCAGAGCAAGTGGGAAAAAAAAAGAATTTTTGCACTTGTTGTTCTATTTTAGTTTCTTGGTTATTGTGATTTATTGGCTCCATATTTAGTTTCCTATTTACATTGTGACAATGGAATGATCATATTTTTTTTCAATGTTAAGGAGGAAAAGTTGAGAAAATAATGAGTTTCAGAAAATAATAACTTATGATTTTTGTTTGTTTTTATTATATAGAGCAAGTTGCAAATAAAACATAACTATTTTGGTGGCCTTTTTTGTGTTATTTCTATTTCTTAATTAGTTCACTTTACTGGCTCCATATTTACCTTCCTACAAGCATTTTGGCAATGCATAATGTTTCATCATTGGAAATACAAGATACAAATGAATGTATAAGATAAATGTGATAGATTACCATTTTGTTTGGGGCTGTTTTGTTTTTATTATTATTTGCTATTGATTATTGCTATGTGAAAATTGCATTTTCTACAACCATTTATTTTTATAGTAATAACAAGGTGTAAGGTATAAAGTTATTTTTTTATCTGTACAAGGTAATTGTTATGGTATGTCTAGATAATAAATTGAAGCCAAATTTCATGATGATTAGTCTAATAGGCATCAGAAATGCTAAATCAAATGATATTAATATCTATATTTATCCAAAAGTGGTCTATCAGAGTACATGTATATCTAAGGAATATGACACTCAATGAAGAGAGTCAGCCTGATGATGAATTCATAATAATAAATCGATAAATAATGGAAATAATAGTAGGGTTTATGTGTAAATATATATGCCTTGAATCCCAAAAGAATTAAAAAAAGTGATAGGGTGACACAACACCTACACAAGAGGGAAGGGTTATCAAAATAACCCAAAAGTTGAGTTGGTGATAGATAAATGGATAAATGTGGAAGTCCATATGGCTATAGAGAAGCAAAAAATTATGCACCCAATGAGACATACTATAGATTCATAAATAAAATTAGTTGGTGGTAAAGGAAAGGAATGTGTAATGTCTAATAAGGAGACATAAGTGAAGACATAAGAATATGAGAGCACTAATTCATGGGATAAACAAGATTATATGATCCTATCTAAAAATAATCTAGAGTATACATAGAATTTTTCCTGAAATAAGTGTACACTAGTTGTACCATTATAACAACCATGGCCACCACCCATATTTTTTCCATCAAACCAAGCTATTGTTCCTCTACCACCTCCATTTTATCTACCAAAATAACCTATAGTAAACCTATAGTAGCCAAGATCCCCATCTTCATAGAAAATAACTTTGTAGATAGATGAAATATAAAGGATATCATTGTGGCTACTCCAAAACAAAAAAAGGATGAGATGTGAACATGAAATAATTTAAAAGTTGTCCCAAAACAATACAAGAAATTATCTATATCTATTGATCAAGATGAAGAAGAGATCATGCTTGCATCTAGCCCTAAGCATGTAGCCAAGAATGTGCACATTGTAAAAGATGTGTTAAATCATAAGTAGGGGTATGAAGTGAAATAAAGAGGAGGAAAAAACAAGGAATATTCTAGTAATAAGAGTGAAAAGGTAGATGAGGATATGAAGAGAAAATCATAGAAAAATAAAGAGAAATATGCCATCAAAATTGAAATAATGGATGAGGAAGAAAATGATAAAGATGTAAGAAAAATAAATACGTGAAAATAAGTACCCACCAAATATGAATAATAAAAAGATGAGATATTTGATTGAGATATTAAATATAATGAGGATATGATGATAAGAGAAAAGATCCACAGGAAAATAAAGGATAAGGACATGTACTTATATATTATAATAAGGGATGAAAATGCAAATATTCAAACATGGAAGCAAATGTCCTTTGGATTTGATACCCATTTGGATGATCTTATGTTATAAGTACCCTTTGGCTCCTTACATGAACAAGATCCAAATAACGTAGAATATGGATGTAAGATAATGTATATTGGCTCAAATAATCTCAATGAATTTGAATTTGGATGTGCATTGGTAAAGTTGACTAATGATGTAAAGTGAAAAAATGTCATTAACAATTCCATCATTAGAAGTCAAAAGAAAAAATTGATGTAGGAAAAAAATAAGCATGCACATGTAGATTAGAAAATGATAGTAATGGAATTGAATATTCTTAATCTTATCCAACACATAATGAGAGATGATCTAAGCTTGATCGATGGAATCAACTTGGATGGAGTAAAATATATACATAAAATAATTATCATGGTGGACTACCTATTAAAGCAAAGTAAAGACACATGGGAAGGCATGTAGGTAGTAAGGTTGTGATAATCATCCAAGTGATCTTTCTATCAAGATGGTAAGGGCTAAAAAGATATTCCTAAAATTTTCACACTAAACCAAAATGATTAATACATGATTACTCGTAGAATAATATAAAGATGAGGAACTAGTAGCATATATATACTAAAAGAAATAAAAATATGGTAGAACCAAACTTCTTAATTTTATAGAGTAATTGGGAGTGAATAGGAAATAAACATAAAGAATCAGGGGTAAATTTCAAGGGTATTCAACACAAATCAATTGATGGATAAAGTGACCTTGAAGAGGTATTAAAAAAGTCATTATAGAAATCGATTATCCAAATTGAAGGTCACATAAATTTAATAGAAACACCCCACACTCAAGAGTTTAATAATAGAGGTAGCCACCAAATAAAAATTAATCGAAATAGTGTTGGTGAGGTGCAATGGTTTGTAGAAAGAGGTCTAGATGGAGGGGCTTGTTTTTTTATTATTGTAGAAGCAATAAAAGGGTTGTCTAAGGTGAACAACAAAATTAGTGTGGGGTGATGTTAGAATTTAATATTTTCTATGTAATGATGTGTGAATTTATGAATATAGTGTAGCACAAGGTATGTGTGCATTTTAAATATAATGTAGGAGAAGTGTACTAGCTGTATGAAACAATACATAAGGATGAGGTTGCACAAACAAACCTAAAGACCTGAGAGTATTCAATAATAAATTGACCAAGTCTTGAGGTGCACATATGGCAAAAGGTTAGTCAACATGGAATAAGGATCTCCAAGATTGGGGATGAGGCTACATAAATTATGGAGTGCAAAATAATGAATAATAGGTCAACTTAATAGATCGATTCCATTGATAGAATACACCAAGGCCCACATCCTTAGAGAAAATCTAGGATAGTGGAATAAATCTAGGGAGTTGTTATAACTAAAGCATTCAATGTAAGTAATTATATTGATAAATATAGAAATTTGTTGAGTGAAATTAAGGCACACATTTATGTAATATAACTACATGGTGGTGCTTAGATCCTATAAAATCCCATTTTACCTCACACTAGGGATAATAGAATAGAGTGTTAGTGTTATGCTACTAGAAATGAAAACTAATTTTACATGGTAATTTGAATTATCTTATGTATTAGCATTGATAATTTTAATGAATAAATGTGTAAGATTTATCCAATAGTTGTGTAATATTGTGATTTATTTATGCACTTTTTCTTTCAATAGTATATGATTGGAATATGAGTTTTTACATGTATGGAAGCACTTTGATGTAATGTTATGAATAATATATACTCTGATACTAGTAAAAATTCAATTATTAGTTTGTACTCTTGTTTTATTAATTAAGAAAGTTTATAAATATTTACATGCAACCAACCCAAATGTGAAACAACATTCCATCTCTCTTTATTCCTTGGGTGAGTGTGCTATCCTTTAGCATGATATTACAATGCAGTGAGTATATAATGTTTGGATAAGAATTAGTGTTGAAAAAAATCATGAAGTGGACAATTTGTTTCCCCAATAGAATTATTGAAACTGTAATCACCTTGTTATAATGTATATAATTTATACATTAGTGTACTAAAGATAGTACTATATTTAAATTGTGTATGCAAGGGAACCCTAAAAACATGTCAAAGACCCATGTACGTGGTAAAAATAGGAACAAAGTAGCCATATTTGTAAATCCCACCTAAGGAGGTGGAAGTTTTTTCCTAAGAGTGTCATGTATCCATCCATAAAATCCCTTGACTACTCTTATTGTATCTAATATACCATTTTGTGTGTATCCAAGAGTGTTGAGAAGTATCATTGTACATATATTTTCTCTTGAACCATTTTCAACCATGACACTATATATAAAGTGAAATTTAACATATGCTTGTATGAATAGTGAGTCAATATCCTAATCATCATAAAATTTTTCACTACCATCAAATGTAATTATCGGTCATTATGGTGTTATGCCTATAAGTGTACCAATAATACTGTCCAATGGGTGACCATATTTTAAAGGATGAGGATGTGTGTTGTATGTATAATGTACCTCTGAAGTATCCTTAGTTCTTGTTTCCACATGCTTTCAAAATGGATCAGATAAAATTTTCAAATTTGAATTTTCACTTCATTGTAATCTATAATCCTTTAGAGGTGTGTTAATCTCAATAATGTTTTCATCAATGAAATATTATATCTTTTGCCTTGGGTTGAAGCATCCATTTTTATAATGTCTTGTAGATTGATGATAATCATACTATGTATTATTGTTATAACTCTTAGGTAAAGGTATACTCATATCTACCACTTGTGGTGGAGGGAGATATATGAGGTTTCACTCCAATAACTTATGTAATAGTATGTGAGGAGGTTGAGGTAATTGTGAAAACTACCTTTTCTATGAAGATGATAAGAGAAGTTGATTTGTGTATTGTGATACTACATCAACCATTGTTTTTTACTCATTTATGGTGTAATTTGATTTAAAATTTTAGTTTTTATTTCTTTGAAACTTTTTTATTGGAGTAGTTGTAGTATTAGGTTCTTACTTGAGTTTATGTAAAGTTAGGAGCTTAACTTATCAATCTCTCACTGTATGACATAGCTCATCGAAGGAATTAAATTTATTGAATAATATAGATTCCTAAAATGGTGTAATCAATATTTTTGTAAATATATCTTTTAACTCATAATATTCCATAGGATTCATAATCTTAGATATAATATACTTATACCAAAGTACATAGTCACTAATTGGCTTGTTGGATCCTTGCTTGAGTTTAATTTTTTTTTAATTTCTCATCAATGTTGATAGAGAATTTCACTAGAAACTACTATATCAAAGGGTTGAATTCTATAACTATTTGGAGGGGGAGATCATATAACCACCATAAAGTGTAGTCTTCAAGACTATGTGGAAATAATTTGATAAATAATCTATCATTAGAGGCATAATCCAAGCATATTGCATGGAAGGATCTAATATGTTGATATAGATCACCTTTATTATCATATAATGGAAGATTAGGAGTTAAAAAACCCATAGGTAAGGGATAAGTTACAATTTCATAGGCTAAATGATTATACAACAAAGCATGTGAATCCATTGAATGACTAGCTATTGAATGATATTTCTCTAACATCAACACCTTAGCCTAAATAGTTGAAGTAGTATACTCAATGGAATTTGTAGTAGGTAAGGTTTATTATCTAACATGCATAGACATAATATGATGGGAATAAGTTGGTTGTGTAGTAATAGGCATGGTAATCTAAGAAAAATATTGTGTTTCCCCTAGAACTTGGCTAGGCACACATATGTAATTGAAGGTGTATATGTAGGAATAATATTAATAGTAGTGGTATAAAAATTTATGGTGGAATTTATGAATTGAAAAGGTTGATTGATATTAATAAAAATATGATAATGTTCCTCAGATGTACTATCCTGGGAAAATTATTTTGTTCCTTTATTGGTACATATAGAAATGTATCATGTATTTATGGATTTAAGGAAATAAATTGAGTTAATTTCCTCTCATTAATGTCATAATATCTATCAAAAAACAATGTCATAATATCTATCAAAAAACTTTACATAGGCCTATCCTTGATTAGCATCCATAGTAATTGTATCTTGTTCATGAACATTTTAATATTTCATATTCATAATAAGTCCATATAAAGGATGCATAACATGTATTTCAGGATCTAACATAAAATTTGGATGTGTATTGGGAGTAGGAGGAAGGGGTCATACATGCCCTTTGGAACCTAGTGGTAGTAGGAAGTAACTCAAATTATAGGTTGCAACAATATGAGCTAAGGAAGGCCAAAGATTTTTCATTATTATTTTTATCCTTATTAATGTATAAAAATTTGATCCATGTAAGTATATAGATATTAAAAATTATGAATATCAAATGAAACCAACATGTAATGATTAACATCATAGATCGATTAAAAAAAAGAAACTATGCTCATCCATTATAGCCATGAGTAATTTATGAAAAAATAAAAATAAAAAATCAGGGATGAAAAGTTAAAATTATTTATAGAAACTTGAAACCCTATAAATAAATATGAAACCATAAGGCCTAGGGTTTTTTAATGTTTAATAATTATATGGGTTCACCATGTTTTACCCTATTTTGGGTTAATGGTAACCCTAAAAAAGATATAAAAAAATGTATTAGTTTAGATAATTATGTATTACAATGAAGCATAAATCTGAATGCAAAACATTGAAGCTAATTTATTGATTACACTTGCTAAATATTGAAATTAATAAAGAAGATAAGATGCTTAGTGTTATTATCTTATGTGTAGGACTGAGGATGTGCATAGGTGGTAGGGAAACAAGGAAACTAGACTGTGAGTCACTTAGATCAAGAGCTAGAGATCTGGTTTTACTTAGATTATATTTCTAATCTTCATTATTTTTGCCAATCACTATGTTCCACGTCTAAATTTTTTGTTTTTGTTAATATTGCACTTATATTTTGGTACTATTTGTTTTGAATGATTTTATTATGCCTTTGACTATGATCCTCTAGCCCAATTATCATAAAAACACCTATAAATATGTCTCCTTTACTTGAAACCTTAGGTTCATTGTTGACATTGGTTTTAGGTCTACAAAGGAGTAAGAAAGGTGGATTGAGCTAACTCTAACTACTCCTTGTTGAATGGTTGAGCATTTATTATATATCTAATAATCTAAAGAAATTTAAACCACATGTTCTCCCCTTTAGTTGAATGTGTGCAATAGTGCTCCTTTAATGTATGTGGTTTATAATCTAGCTTTTAGTTCTTATCAAATTACATGTTTGGCTTGGGCTCTAGGTGATTTATACTTAGCTAAGACATGCTCTTTATGACTTATTGTTAAAATTTTAATAATAGGGTAGTGCCTTTGAATGTGAAAGTGTTCTGATATGCTTGAGATATGTTTTCTAGATGCATAATAGGATTACACCTATTTTGTATTTATATGAGACTCTTTAAGTAATTGCTCATGCCACCAACAAACTAGATATATGGGTCTAGCCATAGAAATGATTTTAATTTTAAATGCGACTATTTCTTGGTGTGGGATGAAAACATCAAACTTAGATGCTATCACCAAATGGTATGTTATGAGTATGATGTTAATATCTAGCAGGCAATAACACTGATCTAATGGTTTGGAGATGTTTGAGTAAGATAAGTAACTAGTTTGACATAAACTCTGAGATTTATAGTAGGTGACTAAGAGAAACTTTGGAAGGCTAGGCCTATAATCATCCCACTAAATAAAAAAGTCACTATCTACACCTAACATCTCATCACTTTTCCACCCTTATTTCCATATATTAGTAGAAGAGGGACCTACAACACATGTAATAGTAGTAATACCAAGCCCCTATAGTATATTAATAAGGTTTGCATTCAATTTATGAGATCCACCAAACCAACCCAAGGATTAGCCCCAACCTCGACTCTTTCACCATTCTTTACCTTCTAAATTTGCCAATTCCAAAAAAGTGGAAAATATTAAATAACTACCTTCCACACCAAATAAACATTATGATTATGTTTAAAAATGATTCTAATCCATTCTTCTATAGTGAGGGGTTCAATATAATTATGAATAGTAATTTGATTCAATAACCCCCCTTCACTAACCCCCTTCCCCCTCCCCTGTTGGAAGCAAAGTGACTAATCAGGGGGGAGGGGGAGTGAATTAGTCTTCAAAACTTTTCATTCAATTCCACTTAATCATACATGAACCATTCTAACAAGCATGTACATCTTACCAAGCATAAGCACCTAATCATAAAAGCATGAAACAAATGAACACAACATATATGTGGGAAACCTTACAAGGTAAGAAAACCCACTTATGAAGCAAATGGAATAAATTTATATAAAACAAACACCAATATTTAGTGAAACACTAACTCCACATGGAGCACCAACCCCAACCAACTATGCACCAACTCATCTAGGCTTTAACAAGTACCCACTTGCAAGGAAGCACCAACCCCTAGATGAATCATCAAAAAATCAACCACTCTATTGGTTGAATATTTTTTCTGTCAGCATACTGGTAAACAAAATAGGTCTGATCAGCCAAAGTAGGAAGATTAGTCATCCAAATGTCTAAGTTTATCACATCAGAAGGAGACTGCTCTCTCCTCTCATCAAGGGGAGGTTCCCTGTGGATATGCTATATATATGTATAAACAGAAAATAATACTGAAGGGTAGAACAAGCCATCCATGTCTCTTTCTTCAAAGATGATGTGTGTAAAACAGAGGAAAAAATCAAGGAAAATGACAGATAGCACTCCTCTTCTTTTAGAAGAACTATTCAGCCAGCCACAAGAATACTCCTAGAAATAAAAGAAGAATGTAATTGAGGGTGTAGTAACCAACAAATCAAGATACAACACAAAGTCTCTACCTAAAATGCTCAATAGTAATATACAAAGGACAATGAGGGCACAAAGTCATCCCAAAGTCCTTTACACATTAATGAAAATAAAACACACTGAAGGCAGCTACGGGGGCACAAAGTCTCTCCATAGTTGGTTCCTTAAGACACCTTCCTGAACAATTTTATTAATCCTGCTTGTTAAATTAATGGAACAGAAAATATATCAAGGAAAAAGACATAAGAACATCTTCCTTAACAACAAATATATCACAACACAAAGTTTGAAAAATTTCCTTGCTTTCTTATTCTAGTAACAAAATATGAACAATAGACTGAGCACAAAGTCTCAATGATGCCTCTCAATTTGGGCAGAGTTTCATTCAGATTGTTAGAAAAAGATCCCTATTTATAATGAAAGAAAGTCCCTTATATAGCCACTTCAAGAAGGACTCGGGAACAATAATACATCATGATGTGTTGGGAACTGTTAGGAAGACAGGCTGGAACTTTGGGGCATTTTACCCATTTGATCTTCTCAATGTAGATAAATAGGCCATGCAATTGAAAGATTGCAACTTTCAATGTCCACCTGGCGGTCTGATCTTGTCTTCATTGTTCCTCCTTTTTTGGTTAATTGAATCAGGTCCTAGATTCATTCATTTTTCTATCTTTCCTCACTTTCTACTAGTTTTGGTATTGAATTTTGGGAATGCATTCGGGTCTGTAAATTCAAAGGATCAACGGCTATTTCATGGACTTTAAAATTGACATTTACATGCCCGTCAATGTGCTCTCAACAGCTAGTTCACTGTCTTGAATTTGACATCTTCAAGTGCATCACCCCTTGGTCCTCTTTCAACTTTTAGCTTTGCCCTTTCAGGCCTTAAGAAATAATCCTTGAATGGGTTGGAAAGAGCCCTTTAATTTGGCCGCTGAGAGTCCCCTGTAAGGGCACCTGCCCTTCGGGGTTCTTCAGTAGCCCTTTGCCTTGGTAGTTCCCACGGACAAATCCCTGGGATTTCTCCCATGAAAGTTCCCCATGGACATTTTCCCCAAGGAAAATTCCCACAGACAAAAAGTCTAGGGAAAATTCCCATGGACAAAAAGTTTGGGGAAAATTCCCGCGGACAAAAAGTCCACATAATTATTTGTTTTGCCAAATCTTTGAACAAGTCTTCGGATTTTGCCTGCATTTGCTTCTTTGATTTCTTTCAGATTTTTTGTTTGAAGGAATTCCTTTAGACAAAAATCTGAAAGAATTATGCCTTAGCCAATTTTAAATGCCTTAAACAAATCGGAAAGAATTACCTTTCGGCTTCCTTGAAAATGACCCTTTCGAAGGGTGCTTTTATTGATTAAGTGTCCTTTGCAAGGGCAGTTGTCCTTTGAGAAGCTTCCTTTTGCATTGAACCACCCCTTTGGACTTTGGTGATGAACTATTTTGTTGAACCAGGATGTTGAACCAATCGGTTGAACCAAAAATGGTTCAAGCCGATGGTTCAATTAGATGAAACAAGCTGACGAACTAAGAATTTGAACCAAACATTATGAAAATGCCTTTAAACCATTCTATTGAACCATTTCATTAAACCAATTGGTTGAACCAAGGCTTTGAACCAAAATGGTTCAATCCAATGGTTCAATCGAATGAACTGACTAAATGAACCTGCTGTTGAACCTGTTCGTTGAACCAAGATGTTGAACCAAGTTTTGGTTCAATGGTTCAAACAAAGCTTTGAAAAATATCTTTGAACCTGATGTTGAACCTTGAGACGTTGAACCAAAGGATGAACTAAAGGAATGAACCAACTGAGTGAACTATTTGGTTGAACCAAAAGATGCTGATTGAAATAAAGCGTTGAACCACTTGGTTGAATCGAGCCATTGAACCGTTCCTTTGGTTGAACCCACCGTTGAAGTTAAGTGTTTGGAATCTGATGAACCAATTGCAACGATTGAACTTTGAACCTTGATGAAGTGCTTAACTCTTGCCAAAGACATTGAACTTGTTGAACCTTAAACCCATTGAACCTTGAACCAAAGTGGTTCAATGGTTCAATGGTTCAAGTCTCTTTTTACACTCAGATGCTTGTCGATGAAGGTTTTCAATTGAACCAAAGCTCTGAACCAATCCCAAAGAATGAATAAGTGTTGAAAACTAATTCTTTTGACTAAAACCGCTTGCAAAAATCTTTAAACCTATGTAAATGAACCTACCTGCATAGTTTGTAGACTTCTCTTCCTGTTGAAGAGTCCATAGATTTTCTGAGAAGCTTGGAAAATGAGGAATTTGAATGTTTAGGACAAATTTTGGAAATGGAAGAGATAATTTTGGTATGTAAGACCAAAATAGTTCAAATGTTGTCCCAAAAATGACTGCTATTTTTGGGGGACAACAGCTGGCTCCAGTTGGGGAACTTCTGTCAATTGCAAAATGAATTGAAAGGAGCAGAATCCAAAATTTCCAGTTTCTTCATGTGTACCATTGGGCTTCAGAGTCATACTACCCAGAAATTAAAGGCATCAAAAATAAAATAAACAAAACAAAATAGAAATAAAACTATACAAATATACATATATACAGAGGTAATGATCTGATACTTCAAGACTTGAAGTGTTTCAGATGTTGCACATTGTGGGGCAGAGAAAAGAGTTTGCCATCTTGGTATTTCAATAGAAAGCTATTTTCACCAATGTGTTGATGAATTATAAATGGGCCTCTCTAAAGGGAGTCAAACTTTCCATGCATCCCCTTTGGTTCTCTTCTTTTGTCCCACAGCAGGACTTGATCCCCAATCTGGAAATCACAATTTCTGGCCTTCTGATCAAAGAGTTTCTTTACCAAAATTTGTTGAGCAGCAATTCTATCCACCACCATGGTTATCTATTCCTCCAGCTGAGTTAGGCACATGATTCTTTTGTTAGGAGAACTCTCATATGTCTGATCTTCAATGGCCTTTGCTAATTTCAAGGTTGGTAACTCTGAGGTGATTGGTATCTCAACATTGATACCGTAAAGAAGTTGAAAAGGAGACATACCAATTTCTCTCTTTAGTGTGATTATGTTTACCCATAGAGCATCAAGCAATGCTTTATGCCATGTCCTTTGATTATCATCTGCTAGCTTTTTGATAATAGTTACCAAATTTTTATTGCTGGACTCAGCTTGTCCATTTCCTTGTAGAAAATAATCAGAAGAATGAGAGAGTGTAATTCCATAATGAAAATAGAATTGCACAATCTCTTGAGAGGTGAAACAAGCTACATTATCAGTAACAATTTTGAGTGAAACTCTAAACCTGGAAATGATATTCTCTTTGAGAAAGTTTCATACAACTTCTGAAGTAGCATACTTAGTTGGGATTGCTTCTACCCACTTGGTGAAATAATTAGTTGCTGTAAGGACATAATCATGTCCAACAGTTGAAGATGGGTTTATTCTCCCAATAAAATCAAGTCCCCATTGCTAGAAAGGTTCTTCTATGATTACTGGCTTGAGAGGCAGGGTAGCCAACTTGGGTCTTCCAACAAATTGCTGGCAAAGTTCACATTTCTTCACCCACTTATATGCATCTTGAAAAAGAGTTGGCCAATAATATCTTGCTCACAGAATTTTGTGAGCAGTCATAGGAGCAAAAAAATGACCTCCACAGGCCAGATTATGGAAAGATTTCAAAAGCTAGGTTTGTTGTTCTTTGTCTACACAGTGAAGGAATACTCCATCTATGCTTCTCTTGTATAGGCCGTTATCCCAAAGGACAAAATTGGTAGCTTTCAACTTGATAGTCCTCTTTTCTTTGTAAGATAAATGAGCAGGACATTCACCATAAGTCAAAAAATAGGCAATACCTAAGTACCATTCATTGGTAGTGGAGACAAAAAGGACTGTTGGCATATCTTCCACTTCAAATTCTTCACACTATGTATCTTCTGGCTTATTGTCAGCCATTAATTAGCATAGGCCTTTACCCCTGACCAACTTTGTTGGCTTGATATCTAGATCAAATTCTTGGATCTTTGTAATCCAATTAACTCTTTTTGTGCCAAACTCCTATTGAATTAATATAGACTTGATTGTAGTGTCAGGACCAAAGGCAGTAGTGTGTGAATTCAGAATATAGAAGTGGAAATGTTTGACTGCTTTTACCAATGCATAGGTGTGCTTCTCTATATTTGAATACTTCATTTCATGGGTTTTGAGAGGGCAACTCATGAAAGAGATGGGGGATTCCATACCTTCTTTTTCCTGTTGAACAAGAATCACTAAAAGAGTGTGTTTAGATGCATAGCTGTATATGATGAAATCTCTATGGTAATCTGGACAAACCAAAGTAGGGGCATGAGCAATGGCAGTCTTGTTATCTTGAAATGTTGATTTGCCTTCTTTAGTCCAGCTGAAGGTGGTCTTCCCTTTCATCATGTTCACAATGTGTCTTGTCTTCTCAGCAAATTTAGGGATGAATCTCTATAAGAAATTCACTTTTTTTGAAGAAAGAGTGAACAACATTTTTACTTGTAGGCAAATTCAACTCTTGAATAGACTTGACTCTGTCTGAGTCAATCTTTATGCCTTCTTTGGACACAATATGTCAAAGGAGTTTCCCCTCTGTTACTCCAAAAATAGACTTCTTAGAATTCAAATAAATACCATTCTGGCGGCAGCACTCCAATACTTGTTGTAAGTGGTGTACATGATCAGATTGATGCTTTGAAAAGACAGTTAAGTCATTAAAATATACCACTATGAATTTGCCATCTCATCTTTGTAAGCCATGTCCATAGCTCTCTAAAAAGTAGCACCAGCATTTATTAAGCCAAAAGGCATTCTTTTATATGCAAATGTACCTCAAAGTGTGGTGAATGTAGTCTTGTGTTGGTCAGCTTCACCAACTTCAACTTGATTATAACCTGAGAAACTATCTAGCATTGATAACATGTCTAACCCTATTACTGTTTAAAGCACTTGGTCCATAATTGGCAAAGGGTAATTGTCCTTCAGAGATGACTGATTTAGATTCTTGAAATTTACACAAATGTGAATTTCACCATTCTTCTTCCTTACAGGCACTATGTTTTCAATCCATGTAGAATGATGGATTGGGAAGATGATTCTAGGATTTAACATTTTTTGTATCTCAGACATAATAGTACCTAAAATTTTTAGATTGTATTGTCTGGATTTTTGCTTGTAGGGCATTGAGTCAACCTTGAGAGGAATGTGATGGCAGATTTCATCAGGTCTGAGAGACTTCATGTCTTCATAAGAATACTCTAAGACATCAATGTATTGACAGAGTAAAGAGGTGAACTTGAATCTTTCTTTAGGGGTGCAACACTTACCAATGTTGACCATCTTGGGATTTTCTTTGTTGGTCATATTTACTTGGTCAAATCCCTGAGAGAAACTTGAATCTGTTTGCTATTGTTTGATGAATCTATCATGCTTGTCAAACAACTTCTCAAGAGAAACCAGGGCTTTGGGAATTTTATTTCCTTTCAGCTGTAAGAATTCTTCATTTATATCTAAATTGGATTCAAAAATAAATTTAGACTTATGAGATTCACTACCTTCAAAATATAGTTCAAAATTGTCTTTTCATTCCAAGAAGGCAATGATTTGATGATCATCATTGAATATTTGCCAATGATCAGCATTGTCAGGAACACTTGGTCTATAGACCAACTCAATGGTATACTTGTCTTCTTTAAAGTTTGAATGAGGAACTAAGAGAGTTCCTAAAACAACAAGTTCATCAGCTCTGTCATTAGACTCTCTGGATATGGAAAAAATGTTGAAAGCATCAAAATTTTCAATTTGGTCCCAAACTAAGTTACGGTAGTAGTGTAATCTTTCATTCTTATTTTGGTATAAGTTCCTCATTTGACAAACTACTAATTCAACATCACCTTTGGCATGAAAAAACTTGATGTCTTTTTCTTGAGCAGCCTTCATGCCCAGCAATAGAGATTCGTATTCAGCTATATTGTTAGTGTTGTTGAATTTCATTTATAAGATGAAGGAAACATATCTCCTTGAGGAGATATCAAGACAATCCCAGCTCCTGAACTAGTAGAGGAACAACTACCATCAAATTCTAGATTCCAAATTTCATCAGACACTGACTTTTCTTCAAAATTTTCTTCATCAGAGATGGAGGGTCCTTCTTCATATGTATATAGAAAGTAGTTACCCATAACTATAGATTCAAAAAGGATTTGAGCTTCAGGGGCTGACATCTGGGTGACTACATACTTTGCTTCCTTTTCAGGGAATAATCTCTTCATCACGCCTTGGACATGGATCCTTACCTCAAATAGATCTATGTTTAGTTCTCCTCCCACGTCCTTGTAGAAATTTCATCCAAGAAAAATGCCATAAGATGCTGGGATGTCAGCCACCAGGACAATCATCTAAATCCTCTTGTTTGGAAAGGCTGTGAATGCAAATTGGGCATCTTTGATTTGCCCCAGCAATGGTACTTGCTTATTCTCCATAGAAAAACATCTCCCAAATGTTTTGGTCAGTGTGAGACTAAGAGACTCAGCGACTTTAGCAGGCATGACATTGTCAGATGCGCCTAAGTCTATTATACATTTACTCATCTTGTGGCCATTGATTAACATGGAAACATAGAAGGGTTCTATTTTTCCAAGAGCAGCTAGAGGAGTAATGACAAGATTATTTGGAATAGGTGTGTTCTTTGGAGAATCAAGAGTTACTTTTTTAGCCTTTTGTCCTGTAGGGATGGTTTGATTTTTAACATATTAAACTAGCTTATTCAGTTGATCAGGATTGGACTGTAAGTATTCAAATTCAGACATCTATATTTTTGTCTTTTTGACATGATCAATTATGTCAAATGGCTGAATTGAGCTAGGTACAGAGAAAGGTACTTCAACTTTTTGAGTTTTAGGAGGGATGGGAGGTGGGCTGGTTTGCGAATTGGGAGTAGAAGGTGAAGGTGAAATGGATGTATTTACCTTTTAGGTGATGACCAGATCTTTTGATTGAAAAGGTAGAGTGGTCCCATGTTTAGCAATTGTGATTGCTGGTTGAGGTTGTTCCTCTGTCTTTTTTTTATCAGCTTGCTAGATTGATTGGTTCTTGGATCTGGTAAACACTGCATATGATCCATCTGAAGCTTCTCCTTTGCTTTTGGGTTCATCCTGATAATTTAGAAAACTAATGTGGGAGTCGCCAGCTGATTCTTCTTGATTGTCTTCAATGATATTAGCATCATTTTCTTGATTCAATTCAGGCTGGAAAGAGAATTTTGATTCTGCTTCAAGGTATCCCATTGCTGAATTAGTTGGAGGAGCTTCCAGGGTAAGTTTTCCTTGTGGGGGAGGAAGGCGATTTTGTTACCCTTGGTTCCTGGCAACATTGCCCTGATATGACTGATTTGGGAATGTCCTTCTATATGTAGGAGTAGAAGACATTCCTTGAGCCATTTGCTTCTTAAGAGCAAGCAACTCATTTGCTAATTTCTGTACCATTGGATCTGTGGTGCTTGTAGATGCAAATTCAGAAGATGATGAAGTTCTATTTCTATTTGGATCTCTTCTTATCTTCCCTGCTAAGATGAGATCATCTTCTACTTCAGTGGCCAAAAGTTGAGCTACAATGAGATCTATTTGACCAGCACATCTCAAGAGGAAATTGACGTTAGGTAGCTGAGAATTAATGAAAAAGCATTTGAGATTCTCAGTTGTAGGTCGAGCAATGACAGGAATTCTATTTTTCAATTTGTCAAGTTTGGCTATGAAGTCTCTCATAGGTTCATGAGGCTCTTTCTTCATCTATGTAAGTTGAGCTAGAAGTGTATGTGTATTTTTAGTAGGTTTGAATCTAGCTTCAAACTTAGCTTTAAGAGTATTCCAATCAGTCACAGATTGAGCCTTTAGATGGTAAAACCAATCTACAGCAGCACCTTGTAGTGTTTCAACAAAAAGTTTGACTGCTACATCTTCAAATTCTACTCCAATTACTTCACAAACTATGCTGAATGCTGCAATGTGTTCATCAGGATAAACTTTCCCATCACCATAAAATTTAGGGAAATTCTTCCTAGAACTATGTGGAAGCTCATGTAGAGGAGTAAGACTGAGAGGACCAAAAGCATTACCCCAGGGACCTTGAACTGCCATTATAGGATTCTGAAAAGGAGGGATAACAAATCTCAAAGGGGTAATTATAGGCATAGCTTTATCAATAGCAGAAGTAGATACTTCATATGGTAATGGAGATCTGGCTTTAGTAAGAGGGAATCTATTAGTTTGTTGGAGAAGAGATGGTGAAGGAAACATATCAAAATCACTTTGTTTTATCAGCTTGAACACAGGGTCAAAGATACCTTTAGCCCTTTGGCTTTGTGTATACCTTGAATCTGCTAGATTGTGAAACAAAAATGGAAAAGATTTGACTTTGCTTTAGTTTGAAGCTTGAGGCTTTAAACTATGCGTTCTTTCTCTATTAGTGTGGAGGTGAATGGATAGACTATAAATGAATAATGGGTATTTCCCCAGTGGAGTCGCCAAAAACTGTTGGTTGAATATTTTGTCTATCAACGTACTGGTAAACAAAATAGATCTGATCAGCCAAAGTAAGAAGATTAGTCATCCAAATGTGTAAGTTTATCACATCAGAAGGAGACTGCTCTCTCCTCTCATCAAGGGGAGGTTCCCTATGGATATGATATATATATATATATATATATATATATATATATATATCTATAAACAAAAAATAATATCGAAGGGTAGAACAAGCCATCCATCTCTCTTTCTTCATAGATGATGTGTGTAAAACAAAGGAAAAACTCAAGGGAAATGATAGACAACACTCCTCTTCTTTCAGAATAACTATTTAGCCAGCCACAAGAATACTCTTGGAAATAAAAGAAGAATGTAACTAAGGGTGTAGTAACTAGCAAATCAAGATACAGCACAAAGTCTCTACCTAAAATGCTCAAGAGTAATATACGAAGGACAATGAGGGCACAAAGTCATCCCAAAGTCCTTTACACATCAATGAAAAGAAAACACACTGAAGGCAACTACAGGGGCACAAAGTCTCTCCACAGTTGATTCCTCAAGACACCTTCCTGAACAATTTTACTAATCCTGCTTGTTAAATTAATGAAACATAAAATATATCAAGGAAAAAGACATAAGAACATCTTCCTTAACAATAAAGATATCACAACACAAAGTCTAAAAAAGTTCCTTGCTTTCTTATTCTAGTAACAAAATATGATCAACAGACTGAGCACAAAGTCTCAATGATGCCTCTCAATTTGGGCAGAGTTTCGTTCAGGTTGTTAGAAAAATATCCCTCTTTACAATGAAAGAAAGTCCCTTATATAACCACTTCAAGAAGGACTCAGGAAAAATAATACATCATGATGTGTTGGGAAGTGTTAGGAAGATAGGCTAGAACTTTGGGGCATTTTACCCATTTGATCTTCTCAATGTAGATAAATAGGCCGTGCAATTGAAAGATTACAACTTTCAATGTCCACCTGGCGGTCTGATCTTGTCTTCATCATTCCTCTTTTTTTGGTTAATTGAATCAGGTCCTAGACTCATTCGTTGTTCTATCTTTCCTCACTTTCTGCTGGTTTTGGTCTTGAATTTTGGGAATGCATTCAGGTCTATAAATTCAAAGGATCAACAACTATTTCATAGACTTTAAAATTGACGTTTACATGCCCGTCGATGTGCTCTCAACGGCTAGTTCACTGTCTTGAATTTGACATCTTCAGGCGCGTCACCCCTTGGTCCTCTTTCAGCTTTTGGATTTTCCCTTTCAAGACTTAAGAAATAATCCTTAAATGGGTCGAAAAGAGCCCTTTACTTTGGCTGTCGAGAGTCCCCCGCAAGGGCACTTGCCCTTTGGGGTCCTTCGGTAGCCCTTTGGGGTCCTTTGTTAGCCCTTTGCCTTGGCAGTTCCCACGGACAAATCCTCAGGATTTCTCCCATGAAATTTCCCCATGGACATTTTCCTCGAGGAAAATTCCCGTGGACAAAAAGTCTGGGAAAACTCTCGCGGACAAAAAGTCTAGGGAAAATTCTCGCAAACAAAAAAGTCCATTGAATTATTTGTTTCGCCAAATATTTGAACAAGTCTTTGGATTTTGCTTGCATTTGCTTCTTTGATTTATTTTAGAATTTTTGTCCAAAGGAATTCCTTCGGACAAAAATCTGAAAGAATTATGCCTTAGCCAATTTTAAATGCCTTAAACAAATCTGAAAGAATTACCTTTTGGCTTCCTTGAAAATGACCCTTTCAAAGGGTGCTTTTATTGATTAAGTGTCCTCTGCAAGGGCACTTGTCCTTCAAGAAGCTTCCTTTTGCATTGAACCACCCCTTTGAACTTTGGTGATGAACCATTTTGTTGAACCAGGATGTTGAACCAATTGGTTAAACCAATCGATTGAACTAAAAATGGTTCAAGCCGATGGTTCAATTGGATGAAATAAGCTGATGAACTAAGCATTTGAACCAAACATTATGAACTTGACTTTGAACCATTCTGTTGAACCATTTCATTAAACCAATCAGTTGAACCAAGGCTTTGAACCAAAATGGTTCAAGCCAATGGTTCAATCGAATGAACTGACTAAATGAACCTGCTGTTGAACCTGTTCATTGAACCAAGACGTTGAACCAAGTTTTGGTTCAACAGTTCAAAAAAAGATTTGAAAAATATCTTTGAACCTTCTGTTGAACCTTGAGACATTGAACCAAAGGATGAACTGAAGGAATGAACCAACTGAGTGAACTATTTGGTTGAACCAAAAGACGCTGAGTGAAATAAAGTGTTGAACTGCTTGGCTGAACCAAACCATTGAACCATTTATTTGGTTGAACCCACCATTGAACCTTGAACCCATTGAACCTTTGAACCAAAGTGGTTCAATGGTTCAACGGTTCAATGGTTCAAGCCATCTTGATTTGGTTAAGTGTTTGGAATCCGATGAACCAATTGCAATGATTGAACTTTGAACCTTGATGAAGCGCTTAACTCTTGCCAAAGATGTTGAACTTGTTGAACCTTGAACTCGTTGAACCTTGAACCAAAGTGGTTTAATGATTCAATGGTTCAATGGTTCAAGTCTCTTTTTGCACTCAGATGCTTGCCGATGAAGGTTTTCAATTGAACCAAAGCTCTGAACCAATCCCAGAGAATGACTAAGTGTTGAAAACTGATTCTTTTGACTGAAACCGGTTGGAGAAATCATTGAACCTGTGTAAATGAACCTGCCTGCATAGTATGTAGACTTATTTTCCTATTGAAGAGTTCGTAGATTTTTTGAGAAGCTTGGAAAATGAGGAATTTGAATGTCTAGGACAAATTTTGGAAATGAAAGAGATAATTTTGGTCTGTGAGACCAAGATAGTTCAAATGTTGTCCCAAAAATGACTTCTATTTTTGGGGGACAACACACTTGAAACAATTTATCACCTTTATAAACCCCTATTTATTATACAATATATTATGATCTTGTTCCTCAACTCTTTGCACACTTTTATCCCTCTCAAACTGATCTCTAGCCTTCTTTGCTCAATTAGCCCCCTTAATGTCTTGATTAGGTCTTCTGAATTTGATCCTCATATGAATAACCTCTATTTATATTCATAAAACTTATATAATGGTTTGAATGACCTCATTTTTATCACTAATGATATATATCATTCACTTTTTCTCTTCACTCTCTAGGCACACTCAAACAGGCCTAAACTCCCTTGTATTTATAGAAGTCACTTGATCATATCCTTCCTATTCAGACACACATTATTATATTATTAGATTGGCCATGTAATACATATTAACATATTAAAATGACATTCCTTAATAAAGAATCAATCAATATATTAGGTTGGCCATAGTTCAATTACCCTTACTCCTCTTTTAGGCTTTAAGGAGACCTAATAGGCCTTTTTAACAACACATTACACTTTGATCTTTACTGAAGCATATTAAAACACATAAAATGGTAGGAAAACATCATATTACATTACAATAGACCTTATCCAACTTTAATTTAGGTCCATAAAACCTTTTAGTTCCAATCACCATTTGAACCCTCTCTCAAAACACTATTCATAAAAGGCCTTTGCATATACATAAACTCTATCTTAAATAAATGAGGCATAAACTAAAATTTTCCAAACAAACATGGAAAAAATTCAAATATTTAGAAACCTCATAAAATTAGGGTCATCTCAAACTTCATCATATGCTTCAACTCAAGATATACTGGCTCAAACTCTTCTTTGCAAGATATTCACTCAGAACTGCCAACTGACTTCAAAACACAGTCAAGGAAACATGAAATTATGATACTTGATTGATAATAATAAAAGTATTTAAATTCATGAAAAATATCATATAACATTCTTAGATAAAAATCCATCAAACATATCATAATCTCTAATGGAAACTATTGGTCTTATAGACTAATATGTTGACCTTATCTCTCATAAACTCTACTCATCCAGATAAGCCATTTTAGCTTCAATGTTCCAACCTATTACATTAAATTAAAAGATTATAAAAAGTATTTATATATTATTCAAATCCAAAACAACATCATCATACACTTCAATTTATCATTCTTACTTGAAAATACATCAAGAATCATATTCTCACTTTTCCTTGATTTTTTTTACTGTCTACACTACTAATTCTATTAATAACTAACCAACTTGGATAAAAAAAATTCACACCTGAGATCTAAAACCTATCCAAAATACTCCATGGACCATAACTACAAGTCTCAAACTTTGAATTTCATCCATTGATCAACTTTGAATCGGTTAACTCCACATCCTACAATAAATCTCTTAAAAAAAGCACTTTACTGTATGGTCTACTCACTCACCTGAGAAACTAGTCACACTTAGAGATGAATGGGAGAGATAAATACAACCTCCAATCACTTATATATCCATATCAAACCATTTTTATATCTTTAGAACAAAATATTCAACATCAGGTCATTGTTAGGGTTCTTTGAGGGTTTAGACCTACTTTCATTCTTAATGATCATTCATAAAGCTTAGATCTTATTCCATAAAAAAATTATTATATATTTGAGATATAACCCTTATACATCTACCATAAATATATTATATTCTCATGCATATGCTGCACATGCCAATGAGTACTTGAAAAACATTCTCATGTAGACAATTCTTCATTCTGTACACTTTAGAAACCTCAAAACACTTTTTCAAACCTTTTTTTGTAATCCATGACTTGAAACTTTATTTATATACTTAAAAAAACTTGAGTCACCTTTTTAAATTGTCCCCTACTCACTCATGTCATGAAAACTTATCCTAGTACCCTATCTGACCATCATTTCTCTCTCTTTGCTTTATAAGCCTTGACCTGTAAATCTCATTAGGCCTTGAATCTGATCTTCTATCCACCCTATAGGCTTTACCTTGAAAATATCTTATGTATACATAAAGGGTCCCATGTATATACTATAATCATACTTTATCCCTCTAATATGATACTACCTATCAAGGACACTAGATGGTACCTATCATACTTCTCTCAATCAAGTTGCTCTCCTAGCTGATACATCAAAAGATCAACAAACAGAGTCTATGAAGCATTTAGACATAATATCTACTTAACTCCATGAATATAAAAATCAATCACTTTATTGACAAAGAACTTAGAGCTACTACGTTCCCCATTAGACCATAAATATCTTCTTTCAAAGAACTAGAAACTCAGATCACTTACCTTCTTTGATATGATTGAAGAAGATCAAACTCTTGATCATACACAATGATATCCCATAATTGACACTAAATAAAAAAAATATGGACTCCCCCTTTATCTCCATAGATCAAACTCAACTACTCACACAAACAAATACCAAAGGCTTACCTCTCTTATACAAATTATATGTACTTTAACTTCATATACTTGATAACAACCTTATATATCTCATCATACTACCTTCTACACTTCAAACCCCATAGATATCAACACATGAATGGTTAATATCCATCTTTAAATCCTTGATTGAAACATAGACAACCTAAAATATTCTCCAAGGAACCCTTATTTGACTGTAACCTCATGATTCTATTGATAGAAGAATGTCTCCATGAAGCTAAATAGATCCACCCATTTTTAATAGGCCACTAAAATAACATGAAATTAGGAGATTCTAAAATATCCATACTTTCACAAGACTAAAAATTATTCAACATCCTTTTGGGCTTGATTAGCACTATAAGCTTGATCTCATCATCAACCATTTGATCATCAATGTGAGTTGACAGCAGACATTCCTTACTTGATTTCACATCTAAGGCATGTTCTATCTCGATAAATAGTCCACTTGAGTTTATAGATTGATAATGACTTATATTTACTACCTTTGGTTTCCATACATTCATTTGACTTCTTTATTTCACTCAAGGAGCTCTAAACTTCCTATCTTGACTTGATAACCTTCTACATCTGTTAGGATACAATTTTACAATGTGTCCTATATTATGATATCTATAACATACCACCTTATACATGCCATTTGAATGATGTGAATTGTAACTCCTTCCATAGTTCTATGAGTACTCACTTTGGAGGATCTTCTACATTCCCTTTCTCTATGACCAAACTGACTGCATACAAAATAATAACCATTGAAATAACTAGCATACCTTATAGGATTGGGTTGTTGATAGTAATTTTCATGTTGACCTTCTTGTCTTTAATATTCTTCTCCTTGACTTGAGATACCTTATTTTGGTCTTATTTAAAACCAAGACCTATCTTGTCACTTGTAGACTTTTAACACTTAAGATATCATCTAGAGCCTCAGTGCTCTTTACAATTTCACAAAGTTCTTTGTCTTTCTAGATGCTTGATCTATCTACTGCTATCTTCCTTTTTAGCCTTTAGGCTTGTATTTACTACCTCAATCTATTCCTCAACTTAATTGATGATCTCATCATAATCCTTATAAGTGTTTCTAAGTGTTTTCTCAAACAATCCAAGATGCTCCTCATAATCCTTAAGTAATGACCTTAGTTTGTGATTCTTTATTCTTTGAAACTTTAACTCCTCTAGGGAACTTACCAGATTTATCTCAAGATTCAATTCAACTTCTCCTTCTTCACTATCATAGTATACTTCTTCATCTGATTCTACATCAATCTTTGTTAGGACACTTGGTTTCAAAGTGACCAATCTTGTTGTGGTTAAAACATTTGAAGGGAAACTTACCCTTGTACTTACCTGAGCTAAACCTTAACTTCCTAGAAAACATAGCTATGAGTTCATCATAATCAATATCTAAACATAGCTCATACTTGACCTTCTTGGACTTTGACTTCTTTTCAACTTTGAATGTTGCTTCTTTCTTGGGAGGTATTCCTTCATTAGTTCTCATCTCATAAGGAAACAAGATGCCATGAAGCCCATCCATCTCTAATTTTTCTAAATCTTGTATTTCTTCTACTATAAGCATCTTAGAGTCAAACTTAGGAGTTAGTGATCTCAACACCTTTTGGACAATAGTATAATATTTCACTTCTTCTCCTAATCCTCTAATGATATTGATAACTTCATCAATCCTCAATAGGTAGGATGCAATGGTTTCATCTTCATTCATCTTTAGGCTTTCAAACTATCTTCTATGGGTCTACAATTTGTCCAACTTCACCTTGGTGTCTCCTTCATAGATGGTCTTCAATTTGTCCCATATATCTTTGGTTGATACCCAATACATTACCTTTATAAGCATTGCCTCTGATAGGCCACAAATAATGGCATTCATTACCTTAGATTTATTTTCACTATCATTATTACCTACTACATCTGTTAGTGGAATAGGAGGTGTAATATAACCATCCATAACTACATACCAAATATCAAGTCCTTGTGACATCATATATATATATTCATTCTTACATTCAAAAATGCATAGTTAGATCCATTTAAAAATAGAGCCTTGCTGGTAGAGAAACCACCTTGATCTTGCTAACTAGCCATCTTTACTTCTTAGGATCTCCTTTAGGGTTTATAGACTTGCTTTAGGGGACCAGGATTTGATACCAATTTCTGGAAGAAAATAAACTAAGAGGGGGTGAATTAGTCTTGAAAAATTTTCATTCAATTTTACTTAATCATACATGAACCATTATAACAAGTATGCACATCTTACCAAACATAAGCACCAAATCATAAAAGTATGAAATACATGAACAAAATATATACATGGGAAACCCTCAAAGAGAATTAAAAAAATTGATGAAGTAAATTTATTATAGTCATATAATAAAAACACCAATTTTAGTGAAACCCCATCTCCACATGGATCATCAACCCCAAGTAGCTCAACACCAACTCAACTGGGCTTTAACAAGCATCCACTTACAAGGAAGCACCAACTCAACCACCCAAAACACTTGATCACATTTAAAAACCCTTGTTGTTAATAAAATAGATGATTATATTCTTCCTCAGCTATTATCATGACCTCCTTCTCACTAATGATCTATATCATTTGTTTTTTCTCTGCACCCTCTAATCACACTAAAATAGGCCTAAAATGTCAAGTATTTATACAAGTCACTTGATCATATCCTTCCTAGTTATACAGACATTATTATCTTCTTAGGTAAGCCATATAATAGGTCTTATAATATTAAAATAACATGCCTTAATCATGAATCAATAAATATATTATGTTGTCCATATCTCAATTAGCCCTTACTCCTCTTTTAGGCTTTAAGGAGACCTAATAGGCCTTTTTAGCAATACGTTATCCTTTGATATTTCTTGAATCATATTCAAACACATAAAATAGTAGGAACACATAATCTTCCACTCAAATAAACATTATCCAACTTTAATTTAGTTCCATAGCACCTTTTAGGTCCAACCACCATTTGAACCCTTTCTTAAAACACTGTTCATAAAAGGCCTATGCATATACATAAACTCTATCTTGAACAACTAGGTCATAAAATCAAATTTTACAAAAAAACATGAAAATAATTCACATATTAAAAAACCTAATAATCTCAGATTTATCTCAAAATTCATTAAATGCTTAAACTTAGGATATATCAGCTCAAACTCTTCTTCGCAAGATGTTCACTTAGAACTGCCAACTGACTTCAAAACATAGTCAAGTTAACATAAAATTATGATACCTGATTGAACATACTCAAAGGATTTAAATTCATGAAAAATATCATATACTATCTGTTGTCCCCCAAAAATATCACTCATTTTTGGGACAACATTTGAACTATTTTGGTCCTACAGACCAAAATTATCTCTTCCCTTTTTGAAATTTATCTTGGGCATTCAAATTCCTCATTTTTCAAACTTGTCAGGAATCTACGAACTCTGCAGGCTTGAATCTATGGACTCTACAGGGCAAGTTCAATGGGCTTTATAGGTTGATTTCTATAAACTTTATTTCTATGGACTCTACAGGCAGGTTCATTTCTACAAGTTCAAAGGCTTCTGCAGGTGGGTTCAATCAAAAGAATCACTTTCCAACACTTAGTCATTTTTGGGATTGGTTCAACACCTTAGTTCAATAAAAAATGTCCATCAGTAAGCATGTAAGTAAAAGAGGCTTGAACCATTAAACCATTAAACCACTTTGGTTCAAAGGTTCAACGGGTTCAAGGTTCAACAGGTTCAAAGGCGGGTTCAAACAAATGGTTCAAAGGTGGGTTCAATCAAACGGTTCAACGGCTTGGTTCAATCAAGTGGTTCAATGCTTTGGTTCACTCAGTTGGTTTATCTGCTTAGTTCAATGCTTTGGTTCATCCACTCAGTTCATCACTTTGGTTCAATCAAATGGTTCGTTAGTTGGTTCAAAGGCTTTGTTTAAACCGTTGAACCAAAACTTGGTTCAACGGTTAGTTCAATGCTTCGGTTCATTCAATTGGTTCATCGGCTTGAACCATTTTGGTTCAAAGCTTGGTTCATCAGCTTGGTTCAACATTTGGTTCAACCAAGCAGTTTAATGCTTTGGTTCAATCAAATAGTTCACTCAGTTGGTTCAATCAAAGGGATCATCAACTTGGTTCAAAGGAGCAGTTCAAATGCAAAAGTTCAAAGAAGCCTCTCGAAGGACAAGTGCCCTTGCGGAGGGTACTTGGTCGCAAAAGCATCCTTTAGAAGGGTCATTTTCAAGAAAGATGCAAAGGTAATTCTTTCAGATTTTTGTTTAAGGAAGTCAAAAAAGACTAAGGCAAGAAACAATTCTTTCGGACTTTTTGTCCGAAGGAATTCCTTTAGAAAAAAAGTTCGAAGGAATTCGAGAAAGAAGCTGCGGGCAGAAAAAACCCGAAGGATTTATCAAAGGCAAAGTGATCAGAACAATTCCGTGGACTTTTTTTCCATGAGAATTATCCATGGGAGAAAGCTCGGGGAAAATGCCCGTAGAGAAAGCTCGAGGAAAATGCCTAGGGAAAAGCCTGGGGAAAATGTCTGCAGAAATAGTCTGCAGGAAAGCCGCGAGAGACTGCCGAAGATAAAAGGCTGCTGAAGGACCCTGAAGGGAAAGTGCCCTTGTGGGGGAATCTCAGCTGCCAACTTAAAGGACATTTACTCAAAGCTGAAGGGTCACCTTCCCTTCAGGAGGATGAAAAATAGGAAAGCTGAAGAATGACCAAGGGGTGACGTGCCCGAAGACATCAAATTTAAGACAACAAACTAGTTGTTGAAAATGTAGTGATGGGTGCGTGAACATCAATTTCAAAGCTCATAAAATAGCCTTTGATCCTTGTAATCTATAGACCTGAATGCATTCACAGGCTTTAAGGCCAAGACCAGCAGGAAGCGACTAAGGAGTAGAGCATCAAATTGAATCAAGGACCTGATTCACTTAACCAGAAAAAGAGGAATGATGAAGAAGGATCAGATCACCAGGTGGACATTGAAAGATGCAAACTTTCAATATCATGACTTGTTCCTCTGTATTGAGAAAAGCAAATGGGTAGATGCCCCTAAATTCTAGCCTATCTTCTTAACAAATTTCAATGCAACATAATGTGTTACTGTTCCCGAGTCTTTCTTGAAGAGGCTATATAAGGGACTCTCTTTTATTGTAAAAGCATCTCTTTCTAACAATCAAAAATGAAACTCTGCCCAAATTAAAAGACATTACTGAGACTTTGAGCTCAGATTGTTGATCATATTTTGTTATTAGAATAAGAAAGCAAGTGACTTTTCAGAGTTTGTGTTGTGATATCTTTGTTGTTGGGGAAACTATTCTTATGTCTTTTTCCTTAATATATTTTCTATTCCTTTAATTCAACAAGAAGGATTAGTGAAATTAGTCAAGAAGGTGTCCTGAAGTCAACTGTGGAGAGACTTTGTGCCCCCATAATTGCCTTTCAGTGTGTTTTCTTTTCATTTATGTGTAAAGGATCTTGGGATGACTTTGTGCCCTCATTGTCCTTCATATCTCACTCTTGGGAAATTCAGGTGGAGACTTTGTGCTGCATCTCGATTTGTTGGTTGCTACGTCCTTGGTTACATTTTACAATTACTACCTAGAGTATTCTTGTGGCTTGCTGAATAGTACTTCTGAAAGAAGAAGAGTGCTTTCTATCATTTTCCTTGAGTTTCTCCTTTGATCCGCATGCATCATCTCTGAAAAAAAGAGAGATGGATGGTTTGTCCTACCCTTGAGTATTATTTTCTATATATATATATATATATATATATAGAGCATATCTATAGGGAACCTCCCCTTGATGAGAGGAGAGATTAGTCCCTTTTTGATGCAGTAAACCTACACATTTGGACGACTAATCTTCTTACTTTGGCTGATCAGACCTATTTTGTTTATCAGTATGTTGATCAACAAAATATTCAACCAACAGTTTTTGGTGACTTCGCTGGGGATATACATAATTCTATGCAATTTGGAACCTCAAGTTTCAGATTGAAACATCACTTGTGTCTTACCCATTATCATTATAACCCTTATCCATTACAAGTTCTAGCGACTCTGTTACTTTTCTTACCCATTATCCATTTATAGCCTTACCATCTTCCTCCACCTCCATTATTTTATCTAGTTTGCAAAACCAGAGCTACTGGGAAAGAGTGCGTAGTTTAAATCCTCAAGCTTTAACTGAAGCAAGGTCAATTCTTTTCCATTTTTGTTTCACAATTTGGCAGATTCAAGGTATACACGAAGCCAAAGGGCTAAAGGTATTATTGATCTTGTATTCAAGTTGGTACAACAAATTTATTTTGATTTGTTTCCTTTACCATCTCGTCTCCAACAAACCAAGAGCTTTCCTCCTACTAAAGTTAGATCTCCATTGCTAGATGAAGTATCTACTTCTACTGTTGATAAAGCTTTGCCAATAACTACCCCTCTAAGATTTGTTATTCCTCATTTTCATAATCCTATAATGGCAGTTCAAGTCCCCTTGGGTAATGCTTTTGGTCCTCTCAATCTTAATCCACCTCTACATGAGCTTCCACGCAGTTTAAGGAAGAATTTCCCCAAATTCTATGGTGATGGGAAAGTTTATCCTGATGAACACATTACAGCCTTCAGCATAGCTTGTGGAGTAATTGGAGTAGAATTTGAAGATGTAGCAGTCAGGCTATTTGTAGAAACATTACAAGGTGTTGTTGCAGATTGGTTTTATCATCTACAGGCTCGGTCAGTAATGGATTAGAATACTCTCAAAGCTAAGTTTGAAGCCAGATTCAAACCTAAAAAAGATGCACATGCACTTCTAGTTCAACTTACACAGATGAAGAAAGAGCCTCATGAACCAATGAGAGACTTCATAGCCAAATTTGACAAACTGAGGAACAAAATTCCTATAATTGCTCGACCTACAGCTGAGAATCTCAAATGCTTCTTCATTAATTCTTAGTTACCCTAAGTAAGTTTTCTTTTGAGATGTGCTGGTCAAATAGATCTTGTTGCAGCTCAAATTTTGGCCACTGAGGTAGAAGATGATCTCATCTTAGCAGGGAAGATAAGAAGAGATCCAAATAGAAATAGATCCTCATCATCTTCTAAATATTCATCTACAGGCACTACTGATCCAATGGTGCAAAAGCTAGAAAATGAAGTGCTATCCTTGAAAAGACAAATGGCACAAGGAATGTCTTATGATCTTTCATACAGAGATATGCCAAGAAGGACATTTTCAAATTAGTCATATCAAGGCAATGCTACCAGGAATCAAGGGCAGCCAGATCGTCTTCCTCCCCCACAAGGGAAACTTGCCCTTGAAGCTCCTCCAACCAACTCAGCAGTTGGATATTTAGAAACAGAACATGCTTTCTCTTTCCAACTTGAGTTTGAGCAAGAAAATGATGTTGATCTCTTCACAGAGGATCAAGAAGAATCAGCTGGTGACTCTCACATTGGTTTCCTGAACTACCAAGATGAACCCAAAAGCAAAGGAGAAGTTATTGATGGATCATATGCAGTGTTTACCAAGTCCAAGAACTAATCATTCCAGCAAGCTGATAAAGGGAAGACAGAGGAGCAACCTTAACCAACAATTACAATTGCTAAGTGTGGAACCACTCTGCCTTTTCATTCAAAGGATCTGGTGATCACCCAAAATCTGAGTACATCAATTTCACCTTCACCTTCTACTTCAATTTTTCAAATCAGCCCTCCTCCCATCCCTCTTAAAACTCAAAAAGTTGAAATACCTTCCTTTGTACCTAGCTCAATTTAGCCATTTGACATAATCGATCATGTCAAAAAGACAAAAATACAAATGTCTAAATTCAAATATTTGCAGTCTAATCCTGATCAATTGAATAAGTTGGTCCAATATGTCAAGAACCAAACCATGCCTGCAAGACAAGAGGTTAAGAAAATAATTCCTGATTCCCTAAAGAACATGCCCATTCCCCATAATCTTGTCATTACCCCTCCAGCTACCCCTGGGAAAATAGAACCTTTCTATGTTTCCCTGTTAATAAATGGTTATCAGATCAACAATTGCATCATTGATTTCAAGGCATCTGACAATGTCATGCCTACTAAAGTAGCTGAGTCTCTAGGTCTCACATTGACCAAAACCTTTGGGAGATGTTTCTCCATGGAGAACAAGCAAGTACCATTGATGGGGCAAATTAAAGATGCCCAATTTGCATTGGCAGCCTTTTTAGACAAGAGAATCAAGATGACTGTCTTGGTGGCTGACGTCCCAGCATCTTATGGCATTTTGCTTGGATGAAATTTTTGCAAGGACATGGGAGGAGAACTAAGCATGGACCTATCTAAAGCAAGGATCCCTATCTAAGGCGTAATGAAGAGATTACTCCCTAAAAAGGAGGCAAAATATGTGGTCACCCAAACATCAGCCCCTGCAGCACAAATTCTATTTGAGTCTTTAGGCAGGGGTAATTATTTCTTTACCACAGAGGATGTTCATGTTTCTATAGATGAAAGTCCTAAAGCTGACAATCCAGAAATTGATCCAAACAAGACTTTAGGAGAATTGGTAGGGCACAGTACAAGTAAGGAAGGATCTTCCATCTCTAATGAAGAGAAATCTGATAGGAGATCAACTTTTGATGATGATTCAATCTTGAAATCCAATGGCAGCAATTTTTCCACCAATGATGGAGTTGGGACTATGTTGATATCTCCTCAAGGAGATATTCTTCCTTCATGCAATTTGTAAGTTAGTAACACCAACAACACAGCTGGATGTGAATCTTTGTTGCTTGGATTGAAGATTGCTCAAGATGAAGAAATCAAACTCCTTCACATCAAAGGAGATGCTAAGCTGATAATTTGTCATGAGTTTGATATGGACAATCCAATCATATGCTAGACTGAACTAGAAGAACAACCAATTATGGTAATGGACTATGCTGCTGCAAATCAAAATCAGGCAAAGGAACCCTTTGCCAAGAAATCAAGGAGTTATGGCTTTCAAATTGAATACCACATCCTACCATGGGGCAAGAAAAAGAGTCAACAGGAAGATGCAAAAAATTAGTTTCCTGGTGGAGAGCTCCATTCACCCGTCATCGTTTCTGGGGACAAAATGTCTTCTTGCTAGTTTACCAAGATGGCACACTATTTTCACTTTCTCTCAAGAAGCAGAATCTGAAATACTTCAATTCTTAAAGTATCAAATCATTTCATTTGTAAATATGTATATTTGTATAGTTTTTAATTCTATTTTGTTTTGTTTGTTTTCATTTTTGATGCCTTCTATTTCTAGGTAGCATGACTCCGTTGCCCAATGGTACACATGAAGACACTGGAGATTCTGGATTCTACTCCCTTCAATTCTTTTTGAAATTGATAGAAGTTCCCCAATTGGAGCCAGTTGTTGTCCCCCAAAAATATCACTCATTTTTGGGACAAAATTTGAACTATTTTGGTCTTACAGACCAAAATTGTCCTTCCCTTTCTAAAATTTGCCCTGGGCATTCAAATTCCTCATTTTTAAAACTTTACAAGAATCTACGGACTCTATAGGCTTGAATCTATGGACTCTGTAGGCCAAGTTCAATGGGCTTTATAGGTTGATTTCTACAGACTCTGCAGGTAAGTTCATTTCTACAGGTTTAAAGGCTTCTGCAGGTGGGTTCAATCAAAAGAATCACTTTCCAACACTTAGTCATTTTCGGGATTGGTTCAGCACCTTGGTTCAATAAAAAATGTCCATCGGTAAGCATCTAAGCAAAAGAGGCTTGAACCATTGAACCGTTAAACCATTGAACCACTTTGGTTCAAAGGTTCAACAGGTTCAAGGTTCAATAGGTTCAAGGTTCAACAGGTTCAAAGGTGGGTTCAAACAAATAGTTCAAAGGCGAGTTCAATCAAACAGTTCAATGGCTTGGTTCAATCAAGCGGTTCAATGCTTTGGTTCACTTAGTTGGTTCATCCACTCGGTTCAATGCTTTGGTTCATCTACTCAGTTCATCACTTTGGTTCAAAGGCTTCATTGAACCATTGAACCAAAACTTGGTTCAACAGTTAGTTCAATGCTTAAGTTCATTCAATTGGTTCATCCGCTTGAACCATTTTGGTTTAAAGCTTGGTTCATCAGCTTGGTTCAATGTTTGGTTCAACCAAGCGGTTTAATGCTTCGGTTCAATCAAATGGTTCACTCAGTTGGTTTAATCAAAGGGATCATCGACTTGGTTCAAAGGAGTGGTTCAAATGCAAAAGTTTAAAGAAGCCTCCTGAAGGACAAGTGCCCTTGTTGAGGGCACTTGGTCGACAAAATCATCCTTCGAAAGGGTCATTTTCAAGGAAGCTGCAAAGGCAATTCTTTCAGATTTTTGTTTAAGGCAGTTAAAAAAGACTAAGGCAAGAAATAATTCTTTCAGACTTTTTGTCTGAAGGAATTCCTTCGAACAAAAAGTCTGAAGGAATTCAGGAAAGAATCTGCGGGTGGAAAAAACCTGAAGGATTTTTCAAAGGCAAAGTGATCGAAACAATTTCACAGACTTTTTGTCCGTGGGAAACGTCTGCAGAATTTTTGTCTATGGGAATTATCTGTGGGAGAAAGCCTGGGGAAAATTGTTGTAGAGAAAGCTCAGGGAAAATGCCTGGGGAAAATCTCAGGGAAAATGTCTACAAAAATAGTCTGCAGGAAAGCCACGAGAGACTGCCGAAGATAAAAGGCTGCCGAAGGACCCCAAAGGGTAGGTGCCCTTGCAGGGGACTCTCAACTGCCAACTTAAAGGACATTTCCTCAAAGTTGAATGGTCACCTTCCCTTTGGGAGGATGCAAAATAGGAAAGCCAAAGAATGACCAAGGGGTGACGTGCCCAAAGATGTCAAATTCAAGACAATGAACTAGCCGTTGAAAACGTAGTGACGGGTGTGCGAACATCAATTTCAAAGCTCATAAAATAGCCATTGATCTTTTTAATCTACAGACCTGAATGCATTCACAGGCTTTAAGGCCAAGACTAGCAAGAAGTGACTAAGGAGTAGAGCATCAAATTGAATCAAGGACCCGATTTACTTAACTAGAAAAAGAGGAACGATGAAGAAGGATCAGATCGCCAGGTGGACATTGAAAGATGCAAACTTTCAATAGCATGAGTTGTTCCTCTACATTGATAAAATCAAATGGGTAGATGCCCCTAAATTCCAGCCTATCTTCTTAACAAATTTCAATGCAACATGATGTGTTACTGTTCCCGAGTCCTTCTTAAAGAGGCTATATAAGGGACTCTCTTTTATTGTAAAAGCATCTCTTTCTGACAATCAAAAATGAAACTCTACCCAAATTGAAAGACATTATTGAGACTTTGAGCTCAGATTGTTGATCATATTTTGTTACTGGAATAAGAAAGTAAGTGACTTTTCAGACTTTGTGATGTGATATCTTTGTTTTTGGGGAAATTGTTCTTATGTCTTTTTCCTTAATATATTTTTTGTTCCTTTAATTCAACAAGCAGGATTAGTGAAATTAGTCAGGAAGGTGTCCTGAAGTCAATATGTGGAGAGACTTTGTGCCCCCATAATTGCCTTTCAATGTGTTTTCTTTTCATTTCTATGTAAAGGATATTGGGATGACTTTGTGCCCTCATTGTCCTTCGTATCTCACTCTTGGGAAATTTAGGTGGAGACTTTGTGTTGCATCTCTATTTTTTGGTTGCTACGTCCTTGGTTACATTTTGAAATTACTACCTGGAGTATTCTTGTGGCTTGCTAAATAGTACTTCTGAAAGAACAGGAGTGCTTTCTATCATTTTCCTTGAGTTTTTCTTTTGATCCGCATGCATCATCTCTGAAAAAAGAGAGATGGATAGTTTGTCCTACCCTTTATATATATATATATATATATATATATATATATATATATATATATATATATATATATATATATATATATATATATATGGAACCTCCCCTTGATGAGAGGAGAGATTAGTCCCTTTTTGATGTGATAAACCTACACATTTGGACGACTAATCTTCTTACTTTGGCTGATCAAACCTATTTTGTTTATTAGTATGCTGATCGACAAAATATTCAACCAACACTATCCTCATAAGAATCTCCATCAAATAGATCATAAGCTTTAATGGAAACTATTGGTCTTATAGACCAATCTGTTGACCTTCTCTCTCATAGACTCAACTCAACTAGATAAGCAATTTTAGATTCAATGTTCCAACCTATTACACTACCTTCCAAGATTATGAAAAGCATGAATATATTATTTAAGTCTCTAAAAACATCATCATATACTTCAATCTATCATTTTTACTTGAAAATACATCAAGAATCATCTTCTCACTTTTGCTTGATTTTCTTACTGTCTACAATACTAGGTCTATTAGCAACTAGCCAAATTGGATCATCAAATTTGCACACCTGAGATATGGAACCTATCCATAAAACATAATGGACCAAACTAAAAGTCTCACACTTTAAAATTCATCTACTAAGCAACTTTGACTCAGTCAACTCTTCCTACTACAACAAATTTCCAAAAAACAAGCACTTTCCTGTAGGGTATTCTCACTCACCTGAGAAACCAATTACACCTAGAAATGCCTAGGAGAATTTAATAAAACCTATAATCACTTGTTTATCCATATAAAAATATTATGATCTCTTTATAACAATATTTTTAACATTGAGTCATTGTTAGTGTTCTTTTAGGGTTTAGACCTACTTCCAATCGTAACGATCATTCATAAAGCTTAGCTTCTATTTCCAAAAACCAATACTTTGAAATTTGAGATAAAACCCTTCCTAATTTACCATGAATATATTATATTATCATGTAGATTATCAATGTGACAATGAGCACTTAAAAATCCTTCTCAGATATACAACTCTTCATTTTGTGCACTTGAGAAACCTCAAAACACTTTTTTAAGTCTTTTCTTGTAAACCATGACTTGAAACTTTATGCACGTACTTAAAATAACTTGAATTAACTTTTTAAATATTCACATACTCAATCATATTATGTAAAATAATCCTAATACCCTATCTAACCATCATCTCTTTCTTAATTTTCTAAGCCTTGACATACAAGTCTCATTAGGCCTTCAATCTAATCTTTTAGCCACCCTGTAGGCTTCACCTTGAAACTCTCCTATGTTCCAAAGCCTCTTTTTTAGTATCAAGAAACCTCATTCACTCACTCTTATTTGGAACTTCAATAGACCATCTTCAGAGCTATTTATAGAACTTTAGAGCTTGACTTAGGATCTTCATAGCTCACTCAGAGCATCTTCAGAGCTGCATATGCAAATCTTCAAAGCTAACCTTACAATCATTTTCAAATCCCTCAAAACCTAATGTAAAAACTCAAGTGACCTCTCTCATGATAAAACACTATCAAGTATTATTTAGAGCATTTACATCTTCATAGTATCTTTGAATTTGCTTACACAGATCTTTAGAGCATATAACTTCTTCTTTAGAGCACACTCATTTCATCATGATACCTACACATACCATATCACAAGGTCTAGACAAAGCTTTAAAATTTAATTTATACTTCTCATACTGCCTTGTACTTAATCATGTTGATCTCAATGATATTTCTCAAATTGACATAATAACATTCTTCAAATAGTACTTTTACATCACTGCTCTCATAAAACAACACCACTTACTATGCTATCAAAAGAAATCATCATACACATACCTCATAGATTACTTGACCATTCATATTTACAAGAACCTTTGACATTAGTGAAAGAACCATGCACATTTACAAGAACCTTTGACATCAATGACAACATTAAATTTTAAAACTCAACAATCAATGACAATGCTCAACAATCTCCCCCTTTATCATTGATGGCAAACATACTTAGAAAACTATGTCAACCACTCTTGATAGAAATCATTTCTTAGACCTATTTCTTGCCTTTTCTCACCCTTTATGATCTTTCCTCCAACCCTTTATTATCTTTATTTTACTCACTCTTTTTGATCTTTCTCCCCCTTTGACATTAATTACAAAGGTCTTCCACAACTATCATCTCTTTCAAAATGAACTCAAACTATAAGATCACTTCAACATATATCAAGCTCAGTCAATAAATTGAATAGACCCTCCTCAAATAAAAAATCCAACATTAATAGAAAACATAAAGGGTCACTTGTAGCCACTAGAATCATACTTTCTCACTCTAAGATGATACTACCTCTTAAGGACACTAGATGGTACACAGTCTTTAGAAAGTATGGCAACCACCTATGAGAACTATTCTTAGAAACTTCTCTCAATTAGGTCTCTCTCCTAGTTGATAAATCAAAATCTCAACAAATGGAGTCTATGAAGCATCTTAGACACAATCTCTCCTTAACTCTATGCATATCAAAAATCAATCACTTTCTTGACAAATAACTTAGAGCTACCAAGCTCCCCCTTCGACCAAGCATATCTTATTTAAAATAAATATAAAATTAGATCACTTAGCTTATTTTATATGACCATATTTTATCAAAAATTTTGACCATACACAAGGCTATCCCGTACTTGACACTAACTATAGAATTAGGGACTCCCCTTTTGTCTTTAGAGATCAAGCTCAACTACTCACACAAAAAAAACCATAGGATTACCTCTCTTATACCAATTATCTATAATTTAAATTTAGATACTTGATAATAGCCTTATATATCTCATCATGCTACATCGTACACTTCAAACCCTAGAGCTATCAAAATAGGAATGTTTAATATCCATCTTCAACTCCTTAATTTTAACATAGACAACCTAAAATATTCTCCAAATATCCCTTCTTTGAATACAACCTCATGCTTATGTTGATATAAGAATGTCTTAATTAATCTAAATAGAGCCATCCCTTTTTCATAAGGCATTAAAATAACATGAACTTAGAAGATTCCTAGATCTCCATACTTTCATAAGATTGAACATTTTTCAACATCCTTTTGGGCTTAATTGGCACTATAGGCTTGATCTCATAATCAACCATTTGATCATCAATGTGAGATGACAACATACATTCATTACTTGATTTCACATCTGAGGTATGCTCTATATTATCAAGTAGTCTACTTGAGTTTATAGACTGATCATGACTTATCTTTACTACCTTTTATTTCCATACATTCATTTTCCTTATTTCTTGCACTCTAAGAGCTCCAAAATTTTAGTCTTAACTTGATGACCTTCTAACTTTGTTAGGATATAATTTTATAATGTGTCCTATATTATGATAGATATAATAGATGACCTTATAAATTTCATTTGAATGATGTGAATTATGAATCCTTCCATATTTTTATGAGTACTCACTCTTACAGTATCTTCTACATTCTCTTACTCTATGACCAAACTAACTACATACAAAATAGTAACCATTGAAATAACTAGCATACCTTATAGCATTGGACTATTTGATAAGTATTTTCATGTTGACCTTATTATATTAAATATTCTTCTCCTTGAATTGAGATACCTTAATTTGGTCTTCTTTGAAACCAAGACTTGTCTTGTCACTTTCAGACTTTTGACTACTTAAGATATCATCTAGAACCTCAACACTCTTTTCAAAATTCACAAAGCTCTTCACCTTTATAGATGCTTTATCTAACTCAAATTTCAGATTTTCTATTTTAGTTTCATATCTGCTATAATATTCCTCTTTAACCTTTAGGCTTGTATTGACTACCTACATCTATTTCTTAACTTGATTGATGATCTCATCATACTCTTTGCTAGTGTTATTCATCCTTTCCTAAAATAATCCATTCTACTCCTCATAATCCTTAAATAATGACCTTAATTTTTTATTATTTCTTCTTTGAAACTTTAACTCCTCTAGGGCACTTACCAACTCTGCCTCAAGATTCAATTCACTTCTCCTTTTTCATTGTCATAGTGTACTTATTCATTTGATTCTACATCAACCATAAGGCCTTTCCCATTTGAACAACCCTCATTTTATGATTCTATGCCTATGAATAAGGTTTCACTATTGTCATTTTTAGATTCATTATTGTCATCATCACTTTCAGATGTGCTTGAATCATTTACATTAGATGAGTTATCTTATTTGATATAAAAACTCTTTTTATTTTTGAATGACCCTTTCCTACCTTCATTCTTATTGAAATTTATCTTGTTCTTGTTAGATTTATAGGCCTTTCTATCATGTTTATGATGTTAATTATTCTCAAATTTATCCTTATTAGGACACTTAGTTTTAAAGTGACCAATTTTGCTACAATTGAAACATTTGAAGGGTAACTTACCCTTGTCTTTACTTGAGCCAAACCTTAACTTCCTAGAAAATATATCTATGAGTTCATCATCATCAATATCTGAACATAACTCATCCTTAACCTTCTTTTAATTTTAATTCTTTTCAAATTTGAAATTTTCTTCCTTCTTGGGAGGTCTTCCTTCATTAGTTATCATCTCATAGGTAGTTAAGATGCCATGAGGCCCATCTACCTCTAGCTTGTCCAAATCTTATATTTCTTCTATTATAGACATATTAGACTCAGAATTATGAGTTATTGATCTCAAAACATTTTGGATAATAATATACTCTTTCACTTCTTCACCTAATTCTCTAATGATATTGACAACTTAATCAATCCTTGACAAGTAAGATGCAATAGTTTCATCTTCAGGCTTTCAAACTGTCTTATGTGGGTCTGTAACTTGATCAACTTAACCTTGGTGTCTCCTTCATATATGGTCTTAAATTTTTCCCATATATATTTATTTTATACATAATGCATTACAAGCTTTACCTATGATAGGCCACAAAGAATGGCATTCATTTCCTTGGAGTTAATTTCACTAGTCTTCTTACCTATTGCATCTAGTGGTGGAATAAGAGGTGCAATATATCCATCCATAATTGAATTCCAAATATAATTTTATTGTGACATAAAATATATGTTCATTATGACATTAAAAAATGCATAGTTAAATCTATTGAACAATGGAGACTTGCTGGTAGAGAAACAACTTGAGATTACTAACTAGCCATCGTTGCTTCTTAGGTTCTCCTTTAGACTTTTTATACCTTCTTAAAAGGACTAGGATATAATAAAAATTATTGGAATAAAATTGAATGAGATTTTGGGGTGAATAAACCTTCAAAACTTTTCATTCAATTCCACTTAATCTTGCATGAACTATTTTAACAAGCATGTACATCTTACCAAGCATAAACACCAAATCATAAAAGCATTAAAAACATGAACACAACATATATGTGGGAAAACCTCAAAAGGAATATGACACACTTATGAATTAAATGGAATATTTTCCTATAAAATAAAAACCAATCTTTAGTGAAGCACTAACTCCACATGGAGCACCAACCCCAACTAGCTAATCATCGACTCAACTACGCTTTAACAAACACCCAATTACAAGGAAGCACCAACCCCATAGATGACTCAACACCAAATCAGACACATAAAACACTTTATCACATTTATAAACCCTTATTTATCATATAATATATGCTTATCTTCTTCTTCAATTCTTTACACACTTTTATCCTTCTCAAACTAATCTCTAGCCTTCTTCACTCAACTAGCCCTCTTCATAACTTGATTAGGTCTTCTAAACTTGATCCTCATATGAATAAACTATGTATATATTCATGAAAATTATTTTATGGTATGAAAAACCTTATTTTTATCACCAATTATCTATATCATTCACTTGTTCTCTGCACTCTCTCTAAGCACATTCAAATAAGCCTAAACTGCCTAGTATTTATACAAGTCACTTGATCATATCCTTCATAGTTAGCCAAACATTATTATCTTATTAGTTAATCCATGTAATAAATATTATAATATTAAAATAAAATTACTTAATCATGAATCAATGAATACATTAGGCTGGCCATAGCTCAATTATCCCTTACTCTTCTTTTAGGCTTTAAGGAGACTTAATAGGCCTTCTTAGCAACACATTACACTTTAATATTTATTAAAGCATTTTAAAACATATAAAACTATAGGAAAACATAATATTACACTCCAATATACCTTATAAAACTTAAATTTAGGTCTATAACACCTTTTGGGTCCAACCACCATTTGAACCCTTTCTTAAAACATTGTTCATTAAAGGCTTATGCATGTACACAAACTTTATCTTGAAAAACTGAGGCATAAACTCAAATTTTACAAAAAACCATGGAAAAAATTCACATATTAAAAATAAAATAACCTTAGGGTCATATAAAACTTCATCATATGCTTCAACTTAGCATATACCAGCTCAAAACTCTAAGATGTTTAGTAAGAACTACCAACTGAATTCAAAATATAGTCATGAAAACATGAAATTATGATACCTAATTAAGCATAATAAAAATATTTTAATTCATGAAAAATATAATATAATATCCTTAGATCAACCTCAATAAAATAAATCATAAGATCTAATGGAAACTATTGGTCTTACAGACCAATCTATTGACCTTCTCTCTCACAGACTCTACTCAGCCACATAAGCCATTTTGTATTCAATGTTCCAACATCCTAAACTAACTTAAAAGATTATGAAAAGAATTTATAAATTAATAAAGTACAAAAAAACATCATCATAAAATTAAATTTATCATTCTTACTTGAAAATACATCAGGAATCATCTTCTCACTTTTTCTTGATTTTCTTACTATCTGCACTACTAGGTTTGTTAGTGATTGGCCAAATTGGAGCACCAAATTTGCACACCTAAGATATTAAACCTATAATAAACCCTTAATAGACCATAAATACAAGTATCATACTTTTAAATTCATCCACTAAGTAACTTTGACTTGGTCAACTCTACATGCTACAAAAAATCTCTAAAAATCAAGCACTTTCTTGTAGGGTCTGCTCACTCACCTGAGAAACCAATCACACCTAGAGATTCTTGGGAGATTTAATATAACCTCCAGTCACTTTTTTAACCATATAAAACTATTTTTATCTCTTTATAACAATATATTTAACATAAAGTCATTGTTAGGGTTCTTTGAAGGTTTAGACCTACTTTTAGTCTGAACAATCATTCATAAAGGTTAGCTCCTATTTCCACAAACTAATGATTGTAAATTTGAGAAATAAAAATTATTCATTTACCATGAACAACTTAAATCATCATGTATATTATAAATATGCCAAAGATCACTTGAAAAACCTTCTTGGGTAGACAACTCTTCATTTTATACACTTGAAAAACCTCAAAACACTTTTTCAAGCTATTTATTGTAAACCATGAATTAAAAATTTATGTACATAATTAAAACAACTTGAATCAAATTTTTAAATGATATAATACTCACTAATTCCTTGGAAATTGATATTGATAACCTATCTGACCATCATTTCTCTCTTTGATTTCTAAGCCTTGACCTGTAAGTCTCATTAGGCCTTAAATTTGATCTTCTATACACCCTGTAAGCTTCACCTTTAAACTCACCTGTTTAGAAATAAAGGGTCACCTATAGATACTATAATCATAATTTCTCCCTTTGATATGATACTAACTCTCAAGAACACTAAATGGAACACAATCTGCATACACTATGGCAACCACCTATGACAACCATTATCAAAAAACTTTTCTCAATCAGGTCGCTCTCCCAACTGATACATCAAAAAATCAAAAAATAAAGTCTATGAATAATCTTAGACATAATATATAATTAAATCCATGCATATAAAAAATCAATCACTTTCTTGACAAAGAACTTAGAGCTACCAAATTCCCCTTTAGACCAATAATATCTTCTTTCAAAGAACTAAAAAATTAGATCACTTACCTTCCTTGATATGATTAAATAATATCAAACTCTTGACCATACACAAGGATATCCCATACTTGAGACTAAATACAAAAATATGAACTTCCCTTTATCTCCACAAATCAAGCTCAACTACTCACATAAACAAATACTAAAGGCTTACCTCTTTTATACCAATTTTATGCACTTTGACTTTAGATACTTGATAATAAAATTATATATCTCATCATGATGCCTTTTACACTTAAAACCATAGATATATCAACACATGAATGGTTAATATCCATCTTCAACTCCTTACTTGAAACATAGACAATCTAAAATATGCTCCAAATAACCCTTCTTTGACTGCAACCTCATGCTTCTACTAATAGACAAATGTCTCCATGAAGATAAATGGAGCCACCCATTTTTCATAGGGTAATAAAATAACATGAAATAAAGAGACTCTCAGATCTCCATACTTTCACAAGACTGAGCATTCTTCAACATCCTTTTGGGCTTGATTGACACTATAGGCTTGATCTCATCTTCAACCATTTGATCATCAATGTGATTTGACAACATGCATTCCTTACTTGATTTCACATCTAAGGCATGATCTATCTTGGTAAGAATTCCACTTGAGTTTGTACATAGATCATGAATTATCTTTATTGTCTTTGGTTTTCATACATTCATTTGCCTTCTTTATTGCACTCTATGAGCTCTAAACTTCTTGTCTTGACTTGATGACCTTCTAACTCTATTAGGAAAGAATTTTTTAATGTGTCCTATATTATGACACCTCTAACATACCACCTTATACATTCCATTTGACTAACGTGAATTATGACTCCTTCCATATTTACATGAGTACTCACTCTTGGAGGATCTTCTATTTTCTCTTGCTCTATGACCAAATTGATTGCATACAAAACAATAACTATTTAAATAACTAGCATACCTTATAGCATTGGGTTATCTGATAGTACTTTTCATTTTAACCTTCTTGTCTTCATTAGTCTTCTCATTTACTTGAGATACCTTATTTTGGTCTTCTTTGAAACCAAGACTTGTATTTTCACCTGCATACTTTTGAATACTTAAGATATCATCTAGAGCCTTAGTGTATTTTTCAAATTTCACAAAGTTCTTCACCTTTCTAGATGCTTAATCTAACTTAGATTTTAGAGTTTCCCATTTTAGTTTCATATCTATTTCAATATTCATCTTTAGCCTTTAGGCTTGTATTTATTACTTCCATATATTCTTCAATTTTATTGATGATCTCATCATACTCCTTAATAGTACCACTCGACCTTTCCTACAATAATCCAATCTACTCCTCATAATCATTAATTAATGACCTTAATTTGTTATTATTTCTTCTTTTAAACTTCAAATCCTCTAGGGCACTTACCAACTTTGCCTCAAGATTCACTTCAAATTCTCCTTCTTCATTGTCATAGTATATTTCTTCATCTAATTATACATCAACCATAAGGCCTTTCCCATTTGAACAAATCTCATTATCTAATTCTATGCTTCTGAACAAAGTTTCACTATTGTCATTTTCAAATTTATTACTAACATCATCACTATCGAATGTGCATGAATCATTTACATCAGATGAGTTATCTTCATTGGTATATAAACTCTTATTATTTTTGAATGGCCCTTTCCTACCTTCATTATTCTTAAAATTTCACTTTTTCTTTTTAGAATTATAAGCCTTTGTATCATATTTATCATGTCCTTAATTATGCTTAGACTTATCTTTTCTAGGAAACTTGGTTTCAAAGTGACCAATCTTACCATAAATGAAACATTTAAATGGAAACTTATCCTTGTACTTATTTGAGCCAAACCTTAACTTCATAGCAAATATAACTATGTTTTCATCATCATCAATAGCTGAACATACCTCATACTTGACCTTCTTGTCCTTTGACTTATTTTCAAATTTTAAAGTTGCATCCTTATTAGGAGGTCTTCCTTCATTAGTTCTCATCTCATAGGTAGTCAAGATGCCATGAAGCCCATCCATCTCTAGCTTTTCCAAATCTTTTATTTCTTCTAATGCAAACATCGTAGACTCAAAATTAGGAGTTAGTGATCTCAACACCTTTTGGAAAATATTACACTCTTTCACTTCTTCTCCCAATACTCTAATGATATTTACAACTTCATCAATCCTCAATAGGTGGGATGTAATGGCTTCATCTTCATTCATGTTTAAGCTTTCAAATTATCTTCTATGGGTCTACAACTTGACCAACTTCACCTTGGTGTCTCTTTTATAGATGGTATTCAATTTGTCCCATATATCTTTAGATGATACATAATGCATTATCTTTATAAGCTCTACCTTTGATAGGCCAAAAAGAATTGAATTCATTACCTTGGAGTTATTTTTACTAGCCTTCTTACCTACTGCACCCAATGGTGGAATAGGAGGTGTAATATAACCATCCAAAAATAACTAACAAAAATCATGTCCTTTTGACATCAGATATATCTTCATTATAACATTACAAAAGACATAACTAGATCCATTAAAAAATGGATCCTTACTAGTAGAAAAACCACCTTGAGATTGCTAACTAGCCATCCTTGCTTCTTAGGATCTCCTTTAGGCTTTTTAGACTTGCTTCAAAGGACCAAAATATGATACCAATTATTGAAAAAAAAGTGAATATGGGGGTGAAATAGTCTTCAAAACTTTTCATTCAATTCCATTTAATCATACATGAACCATTATAACAAGCACACACATCTTACCAAGCATAATTACCAAATCATAAAAGCATGAAACACATGAACAAAACATATATGTGGAAAAACCTCAAAGGGAATAAAACCAAATAATGAATAAAATTGAATATAGTCCTATAATAAAAATTCCAATATTTATTGAAGCACAAAATCCACATGGATCACCAACCTCAACTAGTTAAGCACCAACTCCACATGGATCAACAACCCCAACTAGCTAAACACCAACTCAGCTCAGCTTGAGTAAGCACCCAATTGTAAGGAAGCACCAACCCCATAGATGAATCAAAACCAAATCATCCACATATAACACTTGATCACATTTATAAACCCTTATTGTTCATACAACATATGATGATCTTCTTCCTCAGTTCTTTGCATACTTCTATCCCTCTCAAATTGATCTCTAGTCCTCTTCATGATTTGATTATGTCTTCTAGCCTTGATCCTCATATAAATAACATATGTATATATTAATAAAAATTATATGATGGTATTAATTACCTCATTATACTCACCAATGATTTGTATAATTCATTTATTCTCTGCACTCTCTCTAAGCATACTCAAATAGGCCTAAACTGCTTAGTATTTATACAAGTCACTTGATCATATCCTTCTTAGTCAGCCATACATTCTTATCTTCTTATTTAAGACATATAATAAGTGTTAAAATATTAAAATAACATGAATTAATCATGAATAGATAAATAAATTATGTTAGCCATAGCTCAAGTATCCCTTACTCCTCTTTTAGGCTTTCAAAAGACCTAATAAGCCTTCTTGGCAACACATTATCCTTTGATATTTATTGTATCATATTAAAAAAATCACAAGGTAGTAAAACATAATATTACACTCTAATAAACCTTTTAAAACTTCACTTTAGGTCCATAACACCTTTTAGGTCCAACCACCATTTGAACCCTTTCTCAACACACTATTCATAAAAGGCCTATGCATATCCATAAACTCTATCTTGAACAACTGAGGCATAAAATCAAATTTTACAAATAAACATGGTAAAAATTCACATATTAATAAACTTAATAACCTTAGGGTCATCCCAAAATTCATTATATGCTTCAACTCAGGATATACCAGATCAAACTCTTCTCTAGAAGATGTTCACTTAGAACTGCCAACTGACTTCAAAACATAGTCAAGTTAACATGAAATTATGATAATTTATTAGAAAAAATAAAAGGATTTAAATTCATGAAAAATATCATATATTACCATAAGATAAACCCATATCAAATATATCATAAGCTCTAAATGAAACAATTGGTCTTACAGACCAATCTATTGACCTTCTCTCTCACAAACTCTACTCAGCCAGATAAGCCATTTTGGCTTCAATATTCCAAACTATTACAATGAATTTAAAGTGTATGAAAATCATGGATAGATTATTAAAGTATCAAAAAATATCATAATACACTTCAATCTATCATTCTTACTTGAAAATACATTAGGAATCATTTTCTCACTTCTGCATAATTTTCTTATTGTCTGCACTACTAGGTCTATTAGCAATTGGCCAAATTGGATCACCAAATTTACAAGCCTAAGATATGAAACATATTATAAAACCATAATGGACCATAAATAAAATTATCACACTTTTAACTTCATCCACTAAGCAACTTTGACTTGGTCAACTCTACTTGCTACAATAAATCTCTAAAAAACAAGCACTTTTCTATAGGGTATTCTCACTCATCTGAGAAACCAATCACACCTAGAAATGCATGAGAGAGTTGAATATAACCTATAATAAATTTTATAGGCATATAAAATTATTTTGATATATTTATAATAATATCTTTAACATCGGTTCATTGTTAGGGTTTTTTGAGGGTTTAGACCTACTTTCAGTCTTAACGATCATTCATGAAGCTTAGCTCTTATTTCCAAAAAATAATACTACAAAATTTGAGATAGAACCCTTACTCATCTACCATGAATATATTATATTCTCATGTAGATTTTTTACATGAAAATGAACACATGAAAAACCTTCTCAAGTAGACAAATCTTCATTCTATGCACTTGATAAACCTCAAAACACTTTTTCAAGCCTTTTCTTGTAAACCATGACTTGAGAATTTATGCACATACTTTTAATAATTTGAATCACCTTTGTTAATGGTCACTTACTCATGTTATGTAAAATAATCCTAATACCTTATCTGACCATCATATCTCTCTTTGCTTTCTAAGCCTTGACCTATAAGTCTCATTAAGCCTTGAATGTGATCTTCTATCCACCCTGTAGGCTTCACCTTGAAAATCTCTTATGTTCCAAAGCCTTTTGTGTATGCTAAAGCAATATCATTCACTCAATTTTATTCAGAGCTTCAATAGAGCATCTTCAAAGTTTTTTACATATCTTTAGAGCTTGACTAAGAATCTTTGTAGCTCATTTGGAGCATCTTTAAATTTGCATACGCAGATCTTTGAAGCTGACCTGATAATCATTTTTAAATACCTAAAAACCACTCAAATTACCTTTCTCATGTGTAAACACTATACAATATTCTTTAGAGTATTCAAATCTTCATTTAGAACTGCTTACATATATATTCAGAGCATACGACTTCTACTTTGAATTACACTCATTTCATCATGATACTTGCACATACCATCTCACAAGGTCTAGAGAAAGCTTTGAAAGTTAATTAATACTTGACATTATAAATTATACTTAATCATGCTGATCTCAATGATATTTACCAAGTTAACATAAGAATTTTTTTCAAATAGTACTCTCACATCATTGCTATTATACAACAACACTTACTATGTTGTCAAAAGAACTCATTATACATATACCTCACAATTTACTTGACCATTCATATTTATAATAACATTTGACATCAATGAAATAACCATGCACCTTTATAACAACCTTTTACATCAATGACAACATTAAACTCCAACACTCAATATTCAATGATAATGATCAGCAATCTCTTCCTTTGTCATTGATGGAAAATATAATTTGAAAAATATGTCAACCACTCTTGATAGAAATCATATCTTAGACCTTGTTCTTTCTTTTTTTCACTCTTTTTGATCTTTCCTTTACTCAATATTTTTGATTTTTCTTTTACTCACCCTTTTTGATCTTTCTCTCCCTTTGACATTAATGATAAAGGTCTTTCACAACTATCATCTCTTTCAGAATGAACTCATATTACAAGATCACTTCAACATAAGATCAGTCAACAACCTGAATAGGTCCCCCTCAAACAAGGCATCCAACATGCATATATTAATAATAGACATCAATGGTCACTTGTAGCTATTGGAATCATACTTTTTCCTTTTGAGATGATACTACCTCTAAAGGACATTAGATAATACACAATCTTTAGAAATTATGGCAACCACCTATGAAAACCATTTTTAGAAACATCTCTCAATCAGGTCATTCTCCCAGCTGATACATGAAAATATCAATAAATAGATTCTATGAAGCATCTCAGATACAATATCTCCTTAAATCCATGCATATCAAAAATCAATCACTTTCTTGACAAAGAACTCAGAGCTACTAAGCTCCCCCTTAGACCAAACAATCTTCTTTTAAAGAACTAGAAACTTAGTTCACTTACCTTCCTTGATATGACTAAAGAAGATCAAACTCTTGATGATACACATGGCTATCCCATACTTGACACTAATTATAGAATTAGGGACTCCCCATTTGTCTTCACAGATCAAACTCAACTACTCACACAAATAGATACCAAAGGCTTACCTCTCTTAGACCAATTATCTGTAATTTGACTTTTGATACTTGATAACAACCTTAGATCTCTCATAATGCTACCTTATACACTTCAAACCCCATAGATATCAACACATGAATGTTTAATATCTATATTAAAATCCTTACTTGTAACATAGACAACCTAAAATCTTCACCAAAGAACCCTTCTTTGACTACAACCTCATGCTTTTGCTGATAGAAGAATGTCTCCATGAAACTAAATGGAGCCACCCCTTTTTCATAGGGAATTAAAGTAACATGATCTTAGGATATTCCCATATCTCCATAATTTCACAAGACTAAACATTCTTAAAAATCCTTTTAGACTTGATTGACACTATAGTCTTGATCCCATCATCAACCATTTGATCATCAATGTGAGCCGATAATAGACATTCCTTACTTGATTTCACATCTAAGGTGAGCTCTATTTCAGTAAGCAGTCCACTTGAGTTTATATACTGATCATGACTTATCTTTACTTCCTTTAGTTTCCATACATCATTTGCCTTGTTTTATGTACTCTAGGAGCTCCAAACTTCCTATCTTAACTTGATGACCTTCTAACTCTATTAGGATAAAATTTTAAAATGTGTCTTATATTATGTTATCTGTAATAGACCACCTTATACATGACATTTGAATGATGTGAATTGTGATTCCTTCCATAGTTCCATGAGTACTCACTCTTAGAGGATCTTATACATTCTCTTGCTTTATGACTAAATTGACTACATACAAAATAGTAACCATTGAAAGAACTAGCATACCTATATCATTGGGTTGTCTGATAGGTTATTTCATGTTGACCTTCTTGTATTCAATAGTCTTCTCCTTGACTTGAGATACCTTATTTTGGTTTTATTTGTAACTAAGACCTATCTTGTCACTTACAAACTTTTGAATACGTAGGATATCATCTAGAGCCTTAGTGCTCTTTTCAAATTTCAAAAATCTCTTCACCTTTTTATATGCTTTATCTAACTCATCTTTTAGAGTTTCTATTTCAGTTTCATATCTATTGCAATATTGCTCTTTAGCCCTTAGGATTGTATTGACTACCTCCATCTGTTCCTCAACTTGATTAATGATCTCATCATACTCTTTGGAAGTGTTGTTTAGCCTTTCCTCAAAAAATCCAATCTACTCCTCATAATATTTAAATAGTGATCTTAGTTTGTGATTCTTTCTTCTTTGAAACTTTAACTCCTCTAAGGCACTTACTAGCTGTACCTCAAGATTCATTTCATCTTCTCCTTCTTCACTATCATAGTATATTTCTTCATTTGATTTTACATCAACCATAAGGCCTTTCCCATTTGAACAACCCTCATATTTTGATTCTATGCCTATGAATAAGGTTTCACTATTGTCATTTTTAAATTCATTATTGTCATATGTGCTTAAATCAATTACATTAGATGAGTTATCTTCTTACCTACTACATTTGTTGGTGTAATAGTATGTGAAATATAACCATCCACAACTAAATTTCAAATATCATGTCCTTGTGACATCAAATATATCTTCATTCTGATAGATAAACCACCTTGAGATTGCCAGCTAGACATCCTTGCTTCTTAGGATATCCTTTAGAATTTTTAGACCTACTTCAAAGGACCAGGATATAATACCAATTATTAGAATAAAAGTGACTAAGAGTGGGGGGGGGGGGTGAATCAGTCTTCAAAAAATTCCATTCAATTCCACTTAATCATACATGAACCATTCTAACAAGCATGTATATTTTACCAAACACAAGCACCAAATCATAAAAACATGAATCAAATGAACACAACATATATGTGGGAAACCCTCAAAGGGAAGAAAATAAATTTATGAATAAAATTTAATAAATTACTATAAGATAAAGCCAAATTTTTAGTGAAGCACCAACTCCACATGGAACACCAACCCCAACTAGCTAAGCACCAACTCAGCTAGGCTCTAGAAAGCACCCACTTTCAAGGAAACACAAATCCCCTAGATGATTCAACACTAAATTAGACACATAAAAAACTTGATCACATTTACAAACCCTTATTACTCATACAACAGATGATGATTTTCTTCCTTAGCTCTTTGTACACTTTTATAACCTCTCAAACTGCTCTCTAGCCTTCTTCACTCAACTATCCCTCTTCATGACTTGATTAAGTTTTATGATCTTGATCCTCATATGAATAACCCATATATATTCATGACACTTATTTTATGGTACATATGACCTCCTTCTACTCACCAATTATCTATATCATTCATTTTTTCTCTACACTCTCTCTAAGCACACTCAAATATGCCTAAACTATATAGTATTTATACAAGTCACTTGATCATATCCTTCTTACTCAAAAATACATTATTATATTCTTAGTTTTTCAATATAATAGGTCTTAAAATATTAAAATAACATTATTTAATCATGAATCAATAAATACATAAGGTTGGCCATAGCTCAATTACACCTTACTCCTCTTTTAGGCTTTAAGGAGACCTACTAGGCCTTCATAGTAACATGTTACTCTTTGCTCTTTCTTGAATAATATTCAAACACCTAAGACATAAGGAAAAAATCATATGAAACTCTAATATACCTTGGAAAAATTCACTTTAGGTCCATAACACCTCTTAGGTCTAACCATCATTTGAACCCTTTCTCAAAACATTGTTCATAAAAGCCATGTGCATATACAGAAGCTATGTCTTGAACAATTAAGATATAAACTCAACTTTGAAAAATAACCATGGAAAAAATTCACATATTCATAAACCTCATAAACTTAGGGTCATATAAAATTTTATCAGATGCTTCAACTCAAGATATACCAGCTCAAACTATTCTCTACAAGATGTTCACTCAAAACTACCAACTGACTTCAAAATATAGTCAAGTTAACATGAAATTATGATACTTGATTGAACATACTAAAATGTTTTAAATTCATAAAAAATATAATATAATATCCTCAAATCAACCTTCATCAAACAAATCATAATCTCTAATGGAAAATATTGGTCTTACAAACCAATCCATTGATCTTCTCTCTCACAGATTCTACTCAGCCAGATAAGCCATTTAGGCTTCAATGTTCCAACCTCTTACAATGGATTCAAAGCTTATGTAAAGCATTCATATTTTATTAAATTACAAAATAACATCATCATACACTTCAATCTATCATTTTTTACTTGAAAATACATCAAGAATCATCTTCTCACTTCTGCCTAATTTTCTTATTGTCTACACTACTAGGTCTGTTAGTGACTGGCCAACTTGGATCATCAAATTTGCACACTTGAGACATGAAACCTATCTAGAAAATTTTATGGACCATAAATAAAAGTATCACACTTTGACCTTCATCCATTGAGTAATTTTAACTTGGTCAACTTTGCCTGCTATAATAAATCTCCAAAAAATAAGCACTTTTTTATAGGGTCTGCTCACTCACCTGAGAAACTAATCACACTTAGAGATGCCTGGGAGAGTTTACCACAATGTCTAGTCACTTATATATCCATATAAAACTATTATGATCACTTTATAGAAATATCTTAAGCTTCAGTTCATTATTAGGGTTCTTTGAGGGTTTAGACCTACTTCCAGTCTTAATGATCATTCATAAATCTTAGCTCCTATTTCCAAAAACCAATTATTTATAAATTTGAGATAGAACAATTCATAATATACCATGAAAAACTTATATTCATCTGAAGATAATACACATGCCAACGAACACTTAAAAAACCTTCTCGAGTAGATAACTCTTTATTATGTGCACTCGAGAAACCTCAAAACACTTTTTCAAGACTTTTCTTGTAAACCATGACTTAAAACTCTATGCACATACTTAAAATAACTTGAATCACCTTTTTAAATGATCACTTGCTCACTCATGTCATATAAACTGATCCTGATACCCTATCTGACCATCATCTCTCTCTTTACTTTCTAAGCCTTGGCCTACAAGTCTCATTAGGCATTGAATCTGATCTTCTAGCCAACCTATAGGATTCACCTTGAAACTCTCCTATGTTCCAAAGCCTCTTGTGTATGCTCAAGCAACCTCATTCAATCACTCTTATTTATATCTTTAATATCACATCTTTAAATCTATTTATAGATCTTCAAATCTTGACTAAGGATCTTCATAGCTCACTCAGAGCATCTTTAGAGCTGCATATGTAGATCTTCAGAGTTGACCTTACAATCATTTTAAAATCCCTCAACACCTTGTGTACAAACTAAAATGATCTCTCTCATGCTCAAACACTATCAATTATTCTTTAGATTATTCACATATTCATAGTATCTTATTTCATCATGATACATGCACATACCATCTCACAAGGTCTAGACAAAGCTTTGCAAGTTAATTGATACTTGCCATACTAACCTATTGATCACAATGATATTTATCAAGCTAACATAAAAAAATTATTCAAATAGTACTCTCACATCACTACTTTCATACAATAACAACACTTACTATGTTGTCAAAAGAACTCACATACACATACCTCATAACTTACTTGACCATTCATCTTTATAAGAACCTTTGACATCAATGAAAGAACCATGCACCTTTATAATAACCTATAACATCAATGACAACATTAAATGCCAAAACTCAATAATCAATGACAATACTCAACAATCTCCTCCTTTATCATTGATGGTAAACATACTTAGAAAATTATATCAACCACTCTTGATAGCAATCATCTCTTATCCCTTATTTTTGCCTTTTCTCACCCTTTATGATCTTTCCTTTACTCATTATTTTTGATCTTTATTTTACTCACCCTTTCTGATCTTTCTCCCCCTTTGAAATTAATGATAAAGGTGTTTCACAACTATAATCTCTTTCAAAATAAACTCAGATTGATCACTTCAACATATATCAAGCTCAACTAATAACCTAAATATCTCCCCCTCAAACCAAGCATCCAACATGATTTTATTAATAGTAGACATCAAGGGTCGCATGTAACTACTAGAATAATACTTTCTCCCTCTGAGCTGATAATACCTCTCAAGGACACTAGATGGTACACATTCTTTAGAAATTATAGGAACCACTCATGATAACCATTCTCAGAAACTTTTCTCAATCAGGTCACTCTCTAAGCTGATACATCAAAAGCTCAACAAATAGAGTCTATGAATCATCTCAGACACAATCTCTCCTTAACTCCATGCATATAAAAAATCAATCACTTTCTTGACAAAGAACTCAAAGCTACTAAGCTACCCCTTAGACCAAACATATCTTCTTTTAAATAACTAGAAACTCAGATCACATACCTTCATTGATATGACTAAATAAGAAAAAAATCTTGACCATACACAAGGCTACCCCCTACTTGACACTAACTATAGAATTAGGGACTCCCCCTTTGTCTTCATAAATCAAGCTCAACTACTCACACAAATAGATACCAAAGTCTTACCTCACTTATACCAATTGTCTATACTTTAGCTTCAAATACTTTATAAAAACCTTAGATCTCTAATCATGCTACCTTCTACACTTCAAACCCTAAATTTATCAATAAAAAAATGTTTAATATCCATCTTCAACTCCTATTTCAACATAGACAACCTAAAATCTTCTCCAAAGAACCCTTCTTTGATTGCAACCTCATGCTTCTATTGATAGAAGAACATCTTCATGAAGCTAAATGGAGCCACCCCTTTTTCATAGGGAACTAAAATAATATGAAATTATGAGATTCCCATATCCCCAAACTTTCACAAGACTAAACATTCTTCAACATCCTTTTGGGCTTGATTGACACTATAGGCTTGATCTCATCATCAACCATTTGATCATCAATGTGAGATGACAACATACATTCCTTACTTGATTTCACATCTAAAGCATGATTTATATTAGCAAGCAGTCTACTTAAATTTGTATGTTTATCATGACTTATCTTTACTACATTTGGTTTCCATACATTCATTTGCCTCCTTTTTTTCACTATAGGAGTTCCAAACTTCCTTTCTTGACTTGATGACCTTATAACTTTGTCAAGAATTTTTTTTACAATGTGTCCTATATTATGACATATGTAATAGACCACATTATACATGCCATTTGACTGATGTGAATTATGACTCCTTCCATAGTTCCATTACTACTCACTCTTAGAGGATCTTCTACATTCTCTTGCTCTATGACTAAATCGACTACATATAAAACAATAACCATTGAAATAACTAGCATACCTTATAGAATTAAGCTATCTAATAGGTATTTTCATGTTGACATTCTTATCTTCAAAAGTATTCTCCTTGACTTGAAATACCTTCTTTTAGTTTTGTTTGAAACCAAGACCTGTCTTGTCACTTGCAGGCTTTTGACTACTTAAGATATCATCTAGAACCTCAGTGCTCTTTTCAAATTTCACAAAGCTCTTCTCCTTTCTAATGTTTGACCTAACTTAGCTTTCAGAGTTTTTATTTTAGTTCATATCTACTAAAATATTCATTTTCATCCTTTAGTCTTGTATTGACTATCTCTATCTATTATTCAACTTGATTGATGATATCATCATACTCCTTGAAAGTGTTGCTCAGCCCTTCCCCAATTAATCCAATCTACTCCTCATCATCCTTAACTAATAAGATTAGTTTGTGATTTTTTATTCTTTGAAACTTCAACTCCTCTAGGATACTTACAAGCTCTACTTCAAGATTCACTTCAACTTCTCCTTCTTCACTATCATAGTATACTTCTTCATCTAATTCTACATCAACCATAAGGCCTTTCTCATTTGAATAACTCTCATTGTTTGATTTTATGCCTATGAATAAGGTTTAATTATTATCATTTTTAGATTCATTACTATCATCATCACTATCAGATGTGCTTGAATCACTTACATTAAATGAGTTGTCTTATTTGGTATAGAAACTCTTCTTATTTTTGAATAACCCTTTCCTACCTTCATTCTTCTTGAATTTTGTTTGTTCTTTTTAGACTTATAGGCCTTTATGTCATCTTTATGATGTTCATCATGTTTTTCATTAAGCTTAGATTTATCCTTTTTAGGACACTTAGTTGTAAAGTGACCAATATTGCCATATTTGAAACATTTAAAGAGTGACTTACCCTTGTACTTACTTAAACAAAACCTTAACTTCTTAACAAACATAACTATGAGTTCATCATCATTAATATCTAAACATACCTCATATTTGACCTTCTTGACCTTTGAATTTTTTTCAAATTTGAAAGTTTCTTCCTTTTTAGGAGGTCTTCCTTCATTAGTTCTCATTTCATAGGTAGTCAAGATGCCATGAAGCACATCCATCTCTAGCTTGTCCAAATCTTACATTTCTTCTATTGCAAACATCTTATATTCAAAATTAAGAGTTAGTGATCTCAACACCTTTTGTAAAATAGTAGACTCTTTCTCTTCTTCTCCCAATACTCTAATGATATTGACAAATTAATTAATCCTCAATAAGTAGGATGCAATGGTTTCATCTTTAGGCTTTTAAACTATCTTCTATGGATCTAAAACTTGGCCAAATTTACCTTGGTGACTCCTTCATAGATGGTATTCAATTTTTTCCATATATATTTGGTTGATACATAATGCATTAACTTTACATGCTCTGCCTCTGATAGCCCACAAAGAATGGCATTCATTGCCTTGGAGTTATTTTCACTAGCCTTCTTACCTGTTGCATCTGTTGGTGGAATAAGAGGTGTAATATAACCATCCATAATTGACTGCCAAATATCATATCCTTGTGACATGAAATATATCTTCATTCTAACATTTCAAAAGTCATATTTAGATACATTGAACAATATATCCTTACTAATAGAGAAACCACCTTGAGCTTGATGACTAACCATCCTTACTTCTTAGGATATCCTTTAGACTTTTTAGACCTAATTCAAAGGACCAAGATATAATACCAATTATTAAAAGTAAAGTGACTAGGGGTGGTTGAATCAATCTTCAAAACTTTTTATTCAATTCCACTTAATCATACATGAACCATTCTAACAATAATGTACATCTTACCAAGCATGTACATCTTATCGAGCATAAGTGCCAAATCATAAAATAATGAAACACATGAACATGACACATATGTGGGAAACCATCAAAGGAAATAAAACCCACTGATGAAGAAAATGGACTATAGTCCTATAAGACAAACACAAATATTTATTGAAGCACCAACTCCACATGGAACACCAACTCATCTAGGCTTTAGCAAACACCCACTTATAAAGAAGCACCAACTTAGCCACATGAAATAGTTGATCACATTAAAAAACCCTTATTTCTAATAAAATATATTATGATCTTCTTCCTTAGCTATTCACATACTTCTATCCCTCTCAAACTGATATATATATACATACATACATATACATATATATATATATATATATACATACATACATGCATACATATATATATATATACATATATATATATATACATATATATATATATACATATACATATACATACATATACATATACATACATATATATATACATATACATACATATATATATATATACATATATATATATATACACATATATACATATATATATATACACATATACATATATACATATATATATACACACATATATATATACATATATATATATATATATATATATATATATATATATATACAAATATATACATATACATATATATACATATATATATATATATATATGTATATATATATACATATATATACATATACATATATACATATACACACACACACATATAATATGTATATGTATATATATATCTCTGTGTGTGTATACACACACACACACACATATTCATGACACTTATATAATGTTTTTCATGACCTCTTTCTACTCACCAATGATTTATATCATTCAATTATTCTCTGCACTCTCTCTAAACACACTCAAATAGGCCTAAACTATCTAGTATTTATACAAGTCACTTGATCATATCCTTATTATTCATACACACATTATTATCTTATTATTTAATCCATATAATAGGTATTAACATATTAAAATAACATAACTTGATCATAAGTCAATTAATACATTAGCTTGGCCATAGCTCAATTAGCCCTTACTCCTCTTTTAGACTTTAAGGAGACCTAATATGCCTTCTTAGAAACATGTTACCCTTTGATATTTTTTGAATCATATTCAAACACCTCACATAGTAGGAAAAAATCATATTCCAATCCAATATAATTTATCCAACTTCACTTTAGGTCCATAACACCTTTTAAGTCCAACCACCATTTGAACCCTTTCCCAAAACACTATTCATAAAAGGCCTTTCCATATATAAAAAATCTATCTTAAATAATTGAGGCATAAAATCAAATTTGAAAAAAAACCATGGAAAAAAAATCACATATTCAAAATATTCATAAAATTAGAGTCATCTCAAACTTCATCAGATGCTTCAACTTAAGATATACTGGCTCAATTTTTTCTCTACAAGATGTTCACTTAGAACTGTCAACTGACTTTAAAACACAATCAAGTAAACATGAACTTATGATACCTGATTGAAAATAATCAAAGGATTTAAATGCATAAAAAATATCATATACTATCCTTATATCAACATCCATAAAATAGATCATAATCTCTAGTGGAAACTATTGGTCTTACAGACCAATCTATTGACCTTCTCTCTCACAAAATCTACTCAGCCAGATATTGATCCTCTTACACTAACTTACAATATTATAAAAATCATGGATAGATTATTCAATTTCAAAATAACATCATCATACACTTCAATCTATCATTATTATTTGAATATATATCAAGAAGCATCTTTTCATTTCTACCTGATTTTCTTACTATCTGCACTACTAGGTCTATTAGTGACTGACCAACTTGGATCAAAAAATTTACACACATAAGATCTATAAACTATCTAGAAACACTTATGTAACATAAATAAAAGTCTCAAACTTTTACCTTCATCTATTTAGTATTTTTGACTCGATCAATTCGACCTAATACAACAAATCTTTGAAAAATAAGCACTTTCTTATAGGGTCTACTGACTCACCTGAGAAACCAATCACACCTAGATATGCATGGGAGAGTTGAATATAACCTCTAGTTACTTTTATATCCATATAAATTTTTATTATCTCTTTAGAATAATATCTTAAACATTAGTTCATTGTTAGGGTTCTTTGAGGGTTTAGACCTACTTCTAGTCTTAATGATCATTCATAAAGCTTAGCTCCTATTTCCAGAAAATAATGATTGGAAATTTGAGATAGAAACCTTATTCATATGCCATTAATAACTTATATGCTCATTCAAATTCTAAATGTGATAATGAGCACTTGAAAAACCTTCTTGGGTAGACAATTCTTTATTATGTGCACTAGAGAAACCTCAAAACACTTTTTCAAGACTTTTATTGTAAAACATGACTTGAAACTTTAGGAACATACTTAAAATAACTGGACTCACATTTTTCAATGATCACATATGATCCTGATACCCTATCTAACCATCATCTATCTCTTTGATTTCTAAGCCTTGACCTGTAAGTCTCATTAAGCCTTGAATCTGATCTTCTAGCCACCCTATAGGCTTCATCATAAAACTCTCATGTGTTTAAATGCCTCTTGTGTATGATCAAGTAACCTCTTTCACTCACTCTTCTTTATATCTTCAATAGAGCATCTTCAGAGATGTTTACAAATCTTTGAAGATTGATTGAGGATCTTCATAGCTCACTTGGAGCATCTTTAGAGTTGCATATGTAGATATTTGGAGTTGACCTTATAATCATTTTTAAATCTATCAACACCTCAAGTACAAAATCAAACTACCTCTCTCATTCTCAAACACTATCAAGTATTCTTTGGATCATTCACATCTTCATAGTATCTTTAGAGCTACTTACATATATCTTCAAAGCATATAACTTCTTTGAAGCACACTCATTTCATCATGATACCTACACATACCATCTCGTAAGGTCTAGATAAAGCTTTGGAAGTTAATTAATACATGACATACTGACCTATAATTAATCATGCTGATCTCAATGATATTTCTTAAGATGACATAAGAACATTCTTCAAATAGTACTCTCACATCACTGCTCTTATACAACAAAAATACTTACTATGTTATCAAAATAACTCATCATACACATACCTCATATCTTACTTGACCATTCATATTTAAAATAACCTTTGAAATAAATGAAATAACCATGCACCTTTATAAGAATTTTTGACATCAATGATAACATTAAATTCTAAAACTCAATAATCAATGACAATGATAAACATATCCCCCCCCAGATAACCCTCTAAAGGCTTTTGGTAGCTTGTATCATCCCAAAACAATGAATATTTTTAAGGCCCCAACCTCCAACATCCTTTGTCTTAGCCAAAGACTACCATTTAACTAAGGGAATGCCATATTTTTCATTCTTTTCCCTCCAAATGAAATGGAAACTTTCATTCCTAATCTTCTCCAGTATGCCCTTTAGGATATGAATTAAATAAAGTCAATAGACTAGAATAGATTCAAAAATATACTTCACTAGATTTAATATATTTCCAAGAGAGATCCATCCATTACACCACACATTTATTATTTTTTCAACTTTAAAAATTATCCAATTTCAATCACTTTTTTCATAGTTTTTTGGTTTCAATAAAAAACCTAGATACTTAAAACCATCTTGAAAATCAATTTGTTAAAATGAAGAACACTATAAAACCAATTTGACTTGATCAACATCCAACATGTTAAAATAAATATATGACTTCTACAATTTTATTTTCATCCTAGTAGCCACATAAAATACTTCAAGTAAATCTTTTAGCTTAGAGATATCCATCCTAGATCCATCATAATACAACAACACATCATCCATAAAGAAAAAGTGGGTAGGAAAATAGGACCTTCCAATCTTAATACCTTTGATCATGCATATTATCTTGGCTTCTAAAATATCTTGACTTAGCCCTTCAATAATCAATAAAAATTGCAATGGAGATAGAGGACATACATGCCTCAATCCTTTAAAATGTCTAAAAACATAGATGTAGAAACATTTATTATTATTATATAATAAGATAAAAATTTCAAACACCCCATGATCTAGTTCACCATCTATACACAAAAACCAATATGAATCAATAATAGACACAAATAGATCCAGTTAGCTCTAACATATGCCTTTGACAAATATAAATTCATAACCATATTTGGCACTTTCTTAGTTTTAATATAATAGAGCCCCTCTTGAGCCACCCAAATGACATCATGTATCTATCAGCCATGAAAAATTCCAAATTATTCATTGGAAATCATTTCAGATAATATCTTTGTCAATATAATGACAATGGTTTTAGCAATGATTTTATAGATGTAATTGCACAAAGAAATAGGCTTGAAATCATCAAAATAAATTGAATTGTACTTTTTGGAAATAATTGTAATGAAATTAGAGTTGAACATGCCCAAAAAATTCTTCATTCTCCTATGATCCTCCACCACCATAACCAAGTCCTCAAAGATAATGTCAAATAAAAACCAAGAAAAAATTCTACTATTCATCCATCAAGGGCTGGGCTTTTATCCCTTTTGAAAGATTTCAAATTTGACTTCAAATATTCCTTAGTGACTTACTCCACTAACCTCCCATTGACATATTCATTAAAAAATCCAAGAAAGAGTGTAGGTACTCTAAAAATCTCCATAATATTGACTCTGTTTGGTTCCTTGTATAGCTTAGCGAAGTTAGTAACCCCATATTTACAATCTCCTTGAAAGTCCTTGCTTTGTATCCTTCCTCATTTTGCATTTCCAAAATATTATTTTTATTTTTCCTACAATTGGCATGATTGTGGAAATATTTATTATTTTCATCCCCATTTTCATACCATAAGGCTCTACTTTTAAGTCTCCATTGAGCTTCAATATATGGTAATAATTTTCTCTTCTTTTGTTCCAAACCATTAAATAAAATTTTAGAAAACTCATCAAAATCCTTATCAAATTCATGGTCATAAAAATGAGTAATCTCGTGTTTGAAAATAATAATCTCATGTTCATCCACCTTGTACTTATTGAAATCTCATTTTGCAACATCTTTCTTAATTTTTTTTTTTAGATTTGCATCAAATTGAAGGCTACCTAACTCCTAAGAAGAAGCATAAAAGATAATCCATTCATATTCCTCTAACTTAATTAAATATTATTCCTTCATCCATGTGGTATTTAATTTAAAGGGACTTAGGGGGACTATAATCTTCATTTTCAATATGCACCATAATGGGAAGATGGTCTGACTCTCCTCTAATTCTACCCAAGATCTGATCCTATTTGATAAATTCAACATATAATCTAAGACAAATAACTTATCCAATCACTTAGCCACTCTTTTTGTAGTAGTTATCATATTCCTCTAAGTTATAATCAACTTAATTTGTTACATATCCACCAACCTAGCATCCTCAAAAAATTTCAATAAAAAATTAGGTAGCAACTCAACCCTAGCAATCAACACCCACACTTTAGTTATACTAATATTAAAATTTAAATCCCCCCTAAAATAATATTATCATTTTTCAAAAAATGTTTAGATAAAAAATCATCCTAGAAGGTCACCCTTTCCTCAAATGGGCCATAAATATTAACCATAAATAAAATTTTCCCCAACTCCATAGATATGAGTTCAACACTAATCCCTGAAACCAATAAACTAAACTAATAAACCTAAAATAAGAATTCCACCATCCTTAGACCAACCCCCCAAAACACTCATCAGAATCAATAGCAATAAAATCCCACTTCAGAAAAATTGACAATTTTCCAATGACCTTTTCCCCTTCCACCTTAGTTTTCTAGATCATAACAATGTCAGGCTTCCGAGAATCCACTAATATCCTTAGGGCGATGTTTTTTGTGGGATTTCCCAACTCTACAATATTGAGGGACATGATAATCATTAGGTAAGAGACTTAAGGGATTTACCTAGTCTAAGGGTCCCTTTTAAAGTTTTTGTTTACCTTCTAATATTTCTCTCACCACTTTGTATTTTGCATGACATAAATGGGAAATCCTTCCCCTTCCCAAATGGGACCCCTCCTTGACCATGTTTCTCCACAACCCCCATTAAATGCCACCATTCTCTAAAACCTTGTCCATCATCCTAAATCTCAAAGGATATATTGGTTGTTCATATAAATCTAATTACTCTTCAATGTTATGTATAAATGAACTTATCTTGAATTTATAGGTTCCCCTAAGTGGAGACTGCATAACAGATTGCCTACCTAATGGATAAGTCCCTCTAATTCAACGTGTAACCTATAATTCATATTTTATTCCATGAATAACCCTCTTTTCCTTAACTAATTAACCACTCCTTCCTTAAAACTCTCAAATTTAGGCCACTATTTTGTTGATTTTAGAATAGTGTCTACTTCTACCTATAAAGTGAAATAGTGGACCTCCTAATCATGATTAGAGATTTAAAGTGTTTCTAGTTTATGGGATCCATCATCATCACATCTAGAGTAAAAAAATCCTTAGAGTAATTTAGCTCTTCTATAGTGGTATAAACAACTAACAACATCAATTCATATTCCACTCCTTTATCATTCATATGATGAGATCCTTTAATAACCACAATATTCATCAAATTTTGGGATGCTTCCCACTTATATAAATTGTCATCTCTCTTATCCCACTCAAGTTGCTTACCTTTATTTGGTGTTGGAATGTTGAAGTTCTCCTTCACCCACCTATTGTCTGAGCCCAAGTTCCACATTCAATTTTTATGGGAGAAATGTAGTATAAAATCTCAATCTAAATGACCATAATGGTGACATCTTACACAACTGAAGGAAATTCCAACATATTATAGAGATTGAATATGCTTCTAGCAACCATATTCCAACTCTATTTCCTCATTTAATTCCTCATTCAGATCTAGATCCACTAATATTTTGGCCACAGTCTTAGAGGGATACCTTTGGTAACTCTCATTTATCTCTAAGAAAGTCCCCATACTATCTCATATGGATTTAAATACCTCTAGTGAAAAAAAACACAAAGGCAAACCTAGTATCATAACCCAAATAGGAAGAATCAAATATTTTATTGTGCGAAGATCAAAACTCAGAGTGTACTTTTTAAAAGATACTGGATATGATCCCCAAAACAATCTCATATCCAAAATAATTCCAACATCTTCAATTTTAAATATGAGTGCAAGCCAACCCCTATCCAATATATTAAAAATATGAAAATAACCAAACATTAACTACTAAAAATGAGTTATCCATTATTCTAAGGTTCTCTAAGATTTTAGAATTTAGTCATAGTTGTGTTAGTAAATTCCAACACTTGGTCTATCTTCACTTCTTCTCCCATGACCAATATAACTCCATTTTTATGAATATTTATACACTTCTAACCTTTCTTCCTTGAAACCACCTTAAAAGAACCCAAAGGTCCCTTTGCCAGATTAATAATTATGGAAATTTTGTCCTTTAACATAGGGTTTTTCAGACCTTCTAACCAAATATCCTCTACATATGAAAAACTAAAAAATACACATGGGAGCCTTCCATTCTTCCCAATTCCCTAATCCACATCTACTTTGTGAGCTAGATATTGATCCAAAAAATATATGTGTCTCTCTAAATCCAAGTCAAGGTGAGCTACCCATAAATCCACATACCCATTCAGAGATTCGAATTGCTTTTCCTTGAATTTATCAAAGTACCTGTATCCTACCACTCCAAAGATTGTTCTTGACATATCATCATAATTGATAAAAAGCCTTTCATTATAACCAATATAACCTAAAACCACCCCTAAAAAAATAATGGTAAAAAACCTAGTAAACATTGCCTCCCTAATTCCTTCAACATGAAGCTTACCAAATCCATTTATTATTTTATTTGACCAACAATCCATTGTGAAGATTTTAGTACCTTTGTGGGGGTATTTTGTGTAATCTACCTACTCTTCTTCCCTCTCGAAAGACTCCAAAAATATTGAAATAATGACCTATCCCATCCTCTTCCTCCATGGATCATACCATGAGTTTATCTATTTTGTTATTCAATAATGCTCTAATAAGTTGCTGAGATGTGTTGTTCACTTGAGAAGTGTTATTTTGATCTGCTAATAGTTGTGGCCTATGTTATAGAGTATGTTTATTTTCAAGAATCTCCTCTATATTCCCAACAAAACTATCTCTTTATAACCACCTTCTACTCTTAAGCTCCTTCAACAATGTAGATCTAGATAGGAATACCGACACTATATATGCAAAGTAAAAAGGTTTAGGATCTGGTCACTTATTATGGATCTAAGTCTAGGATAAGTTTTCCTCAGACTATTAGTGATGAGATCCTCTTTGTAGTCATTCATTGTTCAATGATTATGATTTTTATTTGAATATATAAAATGAATCCATTTCACCTTGAGTTAGGGTTTCAATGACTTTAGTTTATATATATTCTAATATATTTAATACATAAAGTCTAATTAAATATATTATTATAAGAGATAAAAATGTAATAAACATATAATTAATTCTAATAATATATTAAATATATATACATATATAATAATTAATTTAGTATATAATTATATCATACTATACATACATAATAATTTAATAATAATATAAACATAAAATCTTATAATATTTTGTATTTATATTCTTATTACATTAATATATATTAATATATTAATATTAATGTATTATAATCTATTTACAAAGTTATATCCTTTAGATTAAAATACTTCATCCCTTTGTTGATTTCACTTGAACAAGGTGGGTTTGATTTAGGATGTTATATTTATGATAGCATCATAGTGGTTCATGAACTATTACATTTCTTGAATACCACTAGGCAAAAAACTATGCTTATTAAAGTTGACATTAGTAAGGATTATGATCGAGTTAAATGGATATTTTTTATAAGAATTGGTGTGAATGGATCTCCTATTGTATTTCAAGTCTTAAATTCTCTATTTTTATCAATGGTAATCCTTCAATATTTTTTGAAGCTTTTCGAGGTCTCAGAGAAGGTGAGATAGTCTCTCCTTTATTATTCATTCTAATGGTTTGATCCCTTAGCATGTATATTCAAGAATATAAGTGTAAGGATTTATTGAGGGTATAATTGTAATGAAAGGTCAAGAAAATATCTCCCACCAATAATTCACATATGATACTTTCTCGGTTGGAAATGCCTCTATCAAAAAAGATCTTCATTTTAGGCCACTATTAGATAAGTATTAAGTAGCTTCTAGTTAACTTGTGAATGAATCTAAGTATGATATTTAATTCATATATTTCTCTAGATAGGCTCAATTGGGTTTGGATCATTTTCTGAACTTCAAAATAGGCAAACTACCAATGAAGTATCTATACATCCCTATTTTTGTGGGGGAGGGGGGTGGAAAATTAGATTTATGGGACAATCTCTTGGGCTCTCTCAAAGACATGTTAAATTATTAGAAGGGAAGATTCTCGTATTTATTTGGGAGGATTACTCTCATTAAATAAATCTTAAGTGTTATTCCAATATATGTTATGTCACTTCTTCGTCCCCCTAAAAAAGTGGTGACTTGCATCAATCAAATTTGTAAGAATTTTTTGTGGTAGGATAGTAAGCCTACCCAAAGGGTGTTATTGTTGGGGTGGGGTCAAGATTGTAGAGCTAAATGAGTATGAGGTATTGGAATAAGGAATCCATCCTTGTAAAATATGGCATTAGGTGAAAAATTGGTTTGGGGTGTGCATATTAATCCCTCCTCTCTAGATAAAATCCTCCAACTTAAGTATTTGGGGACTTTGGATCCATTGGGGATCCTGATCAACACATCTCAATCTTGAGGTTATAATTTTTGGAACTTTATTATACATTATAGACTACTTATTTCCAATCACATTTCTTGGGTTATCAACAATGGCAGGTTGGTATATTTTTGGGACAACTATTGGAATGACTACAAGCCTCTTCAAGATTATAGATATTTGGATGAAACCATGGTAATTTTATCAATTTTATGGGTAAGAAGTAAGGGATTACATGGAAAAATGTAGATGAGGTATTGTGGTTATTTGGCATTAGAAGATTTTGGATAATGATCTCATTCCTCATGAATTAATGGAACTACTTGGTAATATTTTGGCTAAATTCAAAGTGTTTTTGAACACTAAAGAGGACTCTATCTACTGGACCTATGAGTATAGAAATTCATGATATCAAATGGATGATGGTGAGGAGGTGAGCTAGCCCTGAGTTAATATTCTATGTTTGACCAGTAAAGGGCTTGCTAAGGTAGGTGATTTTACATGGGTAGTAGTTCAAAATAAAGTTTTGACCCAAGATAAACTAAGAAAGATAGGTTGTTATGAACTATCTAGATGTTGATTGTGCCTTTAGGAAGAGGAAAGTGTGGATCATCTATTATTTTTGTGCCCCTTTGTTGCTTCATGTTGGAACTGGCTATGTGAAAAACTAAGTTGGAAATGAGCTTATGATCCTCACTCTTTCATGATTTCTCTTTGTGTCATCTAGGGTGGGATGGTGAAACTTTAATCCCTCTCTAGATTGTTATCCCAACAATCCTTAATTGGATGTTATGGAATGAACAAAATAGTTGCTTATTCCAAGAGTAGATTCTATCCTTTCTAGATTTTTTGATTAAGGTGGAAATTACAATTTTTGAGGTGGTTTCCAACCATGTGAAAAGTAATTCATAAAATTTTGCTTCTTTAGCTATGCTAGTCAAGCCAAACTGGATGTTGGTTAGTATCCTCCACCCCCTCACCCCCTCACCTTAATGGGTCAAGATGAAGAAAGCACATCTCGTTGAAGTGTAAAAATGCAACTTGGATCCCCCCCTATGAGGTGCTTTAATTTTAACTTTGATGGCACTACTAGGGGGAATCTTGGAGCCTCAAGAGGAGCATTCATTTTGAGGGACCATTATCTATCTTTGATTAGGAAAATGTTGGAACAACTGTATGATGGAACAATAATGAGGTGAAAGCCCAAGAAATGGTTTTGGTTATTCAGTGTCACACAAATACAAAAATTAACATCTAATCATCCAGGGGGAATATATGGTAATTGTGTTAGATCTTCATAATCAGCATGTTAATGCATTGAATGTAAACAACATATTAGAAAATTCATGGTCATTGTTATATTTTTTGACATTGTGGTTAATTTATCATTATTACCAAAATCCAACTCTCATGTTGATTTTATAAAAAATGTTGGAGTGGATCAATTAGTTGATCAAAATATTGACAATAATGTTGAAGTGAGTCCAGGCTTAGATTTTATTGAATAAATCTAAGTGTATTCATGTCTTGGGCCTTAGGGGCTATCACTAGAAATGATTCTTGTAATTGTATCCTTGTAGTCATGATTATGCATTCAAGGTGGCATCATATGGTTTCTATATATGTACACCACTTTAAATGTTTCATGATTGACCTAGTTTCATTTAAATTTGATGAGTGTAGGTTTTTTTTAATTTAATTCCTTTGGTTTATAAGTGTATTTTTTAGAATTGTGCTTACAACCATGAATGGTGTTGTGAATAATTTGGTTTGGATAGAACCAATGCTTTCCCTTAGGGAAGAGAAGAAGGAAATGGCATTCAAGGAATGCAACTATGGTAGAAGGTAGATGGGGAGGTATTTTATACCATTAAAGTGGTCTTGGAACAATAATACATGCATGCATTTTGAAATAATAAAACTAATTTTAATGGAGTGACATTTTTTACTAGTAACTTGTTATGCACTTTGAAGGATACAAAAGTGACACATCATGTGGTCAAAACACTTATGTGGTTGGGTCTTCAATCTGGTTTGAATCTTTGGTTGAATAGGCTTAATCTTGGATACATTCATTCCCTTCCATTCATGGGGACTAATTGTTTGGGTTTTACACCCCTTTTTTATAGAGAATTAGAGGAGCACTTTTTGAGAATGAGAGCCATCTTGTTATAGGCAATTAATAGACCAACTTAGGTTTTAGGTCACACCTTATTTATGGATGATTTTATAGTTTCATTCCATTCCCTTTACTAAATTATGGGAAATTTTGAGTCTAAGGTGGTGGTCTTGGTAGCATGATTCTTAGTGAATTTTTTAGAGGAAAAGTTGTCTTAGAAGACATTGAGTAGATTGATGTAAAAAAGGATGGATTTCCATATCTTTCCAAGAAACCAATCACATGAAAGTCTATGTCTATACACATTATGAAGATAATTCAAGCCATGGTGGATGCAATAAGGCTAGGTGGGTGCTTAATCCTACTAATAAGATGTGGAAGGAGGGGTTGCTTTCTTCTCTTGACATTGCTTTAATTTAGGAAGGTCATGTGGTGAAATATGGAAACATAGGGTAGTATGTTTGGTATCAGGTCCATGGTGGCAAGAAAGATGGAGATGGTGACTCAGCTGGGAGCCTTCCACCTCCAAATGCACAATGGTTTGATGTGGATGATTTAGGTGTTGATGTAGTAGAAATCTTCCCATATTTTTTTTGGTCCTCCTTTCTACTATGTAGTCTCTACTTTGTGGTCCCTTTTTGGACTATTAGTTTGTATTGGGTCATGTTATTTTTTGAGTAGGCTAGTTGTTTTATGCCTTTTTTATGTCGGATACAAGGTTTGTTCCTTGTTTATGATATCAAGATTTTACTAGCCATGGGATTATGTCATTATACAGGAAATGATTTAGTGATTTTTCCTATCCTTAGCCCAATTTCTATATTTCACTTTTTATTTTTGTAGGGTGAGGGTCCCTTTAACCCATATGATTCATGTGTGTGTATGAAATAATTTATAAATATTATTATAAATATATAATTTATTTATTATATATACTATAATTATAGATATTATTATTATAAATAATTATATATTACTATAATATATTATTTATTTATAATTATTATATATATAATAACAATTACATATAATAATATAATAATGATACTAATTTATTATTATGATATATATATATATATATATATATATATATATATATATATATATATATTCATAATAATAAATTAGTATCATTATTATAATATTATATGTAATTGTTATAATGGGATATATTTTTTTGGCCCATGTAAATAAAAATATAATATAATGATATTGCACCTACTTCTTTACTATTATGTATGATGAAAGCCCTTAGCTTTGGGGTCCATTGGTGACATGCAATTATAGTAACAATAGAAACCCCTTACCATTGTGTTATGGCCATGCAAATGTTGAGATAAATGGGACCTCTAGCATGGTATATTATGTAAGATTGGCAACTACTGACATAAATGGAATAATTATCATTGTGAGCTCATAAAAGGGCTTCCAGAGTTTTTAAAGGATTTTAGTATTTTATTTGATGTAAAATGGATTGTGGGTCCACCACATCTAGTTGGCCACTAGGTTTCCATATATGATCCAAACATAGCCACCACGAATCCAACATACCCCAAATGTCACAAGTTCTATCATATTCCATGTGGCCACCAAAGTCAACCAACATGATTGTAATATTCCATGCGGATTTTATATTCCCATGTGTATGATGAAATGTGGCCACTATGTGCTATTACATATATACTAATGTCATATGTGGTCAAATTATATTTATAGTTATATGATTTAGTCCTCATCTTTTGAGACATATTGGCAGCATGGACATTATGAATAACTATTAAGTGTGGTGAAGTTTATTAATTATATTGAGATATAACACAAATGAAGTTATGTGTTAATGGCCACTTTGTTGGGTATTAGTTGTGACATGGGTGAGACCATGTGAATAATCATATATATTAAAAGGTGTGGATTAATATCAATTGAGATTAATAATCAAGCCTATAAATGTAAACCTTTGGTTTAGGTATACAAAAAGGGTGTCCATGAATAGACTTAGGTTTTTCAAATATTATTTGTGTGCCCAATTAACTTCAAACAAAATATAATAACCAAAGGTGAAGATTACTATTATTTGAGATTCATAATCAAAAATGAAGATGTGAACCTTTGGTTTAGTTATATAAAAAGGGTGGCCACAAAAAGACTTAGGTTTTATAAATATTATTTGCATAGAAAATTAAATTAAAACAAAAGTTAAATACCATGTAAACTAAACATGTAAAGAGTAAATCGAGATAAAGGGAATGCCACGTTAGGTTGTTGTGATTAGGGAAAGTCAAATTCTTAATGACATTTGGTCCTCACAATTAGGTTAATTCCCATTAGGTTGTCACAATTAGTTGTAGGTTGTCACAATTAGTCTATATAACATTAAGTTTTCACAATTAGGCTAAATAGCATTAGGTTATTTCACTTAGAGTTATTTGAGTCCCAAGTCACAGTAGGTTGTTTCAATATAGAAAATGTGTTTATAAAGATTGATATGTAGTAATTGAGTTCTCCTCACAACAAATAAATATTTTTTTGCACAAGCCAATACCAATGTGTAGCATTGTCTTGTACTTCTCCCAAACCATATAAAACAAAATATTTATCCTAAATTTATTTATGCTTGTACAAAGCATCTGAGCCCAATGATTAATATATACACCACCATATTTAACACACCACCATATTTCACACCAATGCACTATAATAGATTAACACTTACAATATATCATTACTTATACTAGATTAATATAGGTAATCCAATGATTTGTCCTTGATGATTTATTTAAATACATGTTGGGTTATGCTCCAAAAACTTGTGGCTATGGCCCCATAAGAAAAAAATTCACTAAAAGTCACTTGAAATTCAAAACTAACCTCATGATAATATTTAGAGAATCAATAAAAATATAGAATGATTGTAAGCTCATCCCCATCCAACATTAGATTTTAAACTCTCATTGGGTTGCAGGCACTAATTATATTGACATATAGTATTATTCTATTTATTTTCGACACTTAACTATATTAATAATTTGAAAACATGTAAAATATATTCACATGATCATAATATCATACCATTGCAAGTCTCAAAGATATTGGACCACATGACAAATGAAAAACCCCATTGAGTGACCACAACATAATACTTTACCTACCAAAATAATACCGTGGTATGCTTTTAGTGATTGTGGGTTATGGATCCATAAGAGACAACTTCTACCCAAGTTGATTTAAAGGTAAAACTTACCCCACCATGGGATTAATACTATTGACATATTTCAAATATTTTTCTAGAATTGGAAGGTGTTATACATGATTGCAGGACATGCATGCTATGGTTTTCAAAATCACACTTTTTGAACTAATAAATCATTTTAAACATACAACAAACACAAAAAAAAAATTAATAAATACCAAACAATTTACTTAATTCTACTTGAACACAAGGTTACATGAGGTGAGTGGTGATGAGTTTCAAATAAATTACATTTACCAATCTAAACTCTTTCTCCTTAGAAAATTTTGGTGTGTGTATGTGTGTACATATATATAAATATTATTTACATATACATACACATAGATATGTAGATGTAGATGTATATGTGTGCGCGCGCGCGCGCGCGCGTGTGTATACATAGCATATAAAAATAGTATAAATGATATATTATAATATATATTTTTATATAAATAATAATTATAGATATTATTTTAATTTAATAATCATATAAATAAAATGTATTATAATATTTTATATTTATATTATTATTAGATTATTAAATAAATATAATATAATTACATTATATAGTTCACATTATTTATAAACAAATGTGACCCCATTATTATAATTCCTAATCTATCAGTCACACACATACATTTATGTCAAAAATTACAACTATAACTTTAAGGCTTAAGTCCAAAGGTTTATATAAATCTATAACCTCTTTATATACATGCATGTGATATGTGATCTCTTTTTATTATAAATCCTAAGCTTGCAGAACCATGGCATAATTTAAGTTGGATTTTAAAATCCAATTATTCTACTAGAATTGACCTTAAAACAAGCCACTCTATGAACCTTATATACCTTGTGCTTCATATCTTGTCATTATTTGTCACTTATGTGATCCCAAGTAGTATAATGTCTAGCGGGTGTTGTAGATTTATGTTGGGATTAGTTGATCGGTATAGTGTAGATCCCATTGAAGTAATGATTATGTATAGAAAAATTTTATGAGCCAATTATGGTATCATAGAGCTATGACACTCATTCCATTTGGTTTCATATTGTAGTACTAATATGGAGAATCCATTCAAATAACACATCTATAGATGACTATGCTCAAGTGATGCCAAATTGAAAATGCTAATATATATGGTGTTAAAGGTTGGTAGTATGCTGGTTTTATGCCAATGCATTATGTGTGAACTATGAATTTTTGTTTGAGTAAATGTCTAAACAAGTTGATGTTTGAGAGAGTGACAAACTATTGATGTATGGGCCCAATGATAAGGTGTTGTGTTATAAGTCATCTTAGAGTGAGATACTTATTTTGTTTCTAGATATCTAGGCACAAACCCTTTATATAATATAGAGTTGATTTAGTCCATCTATGGGTTCATAATTCAAGTGACCATATGAACCATGCATTATTATTTGACCATGTGTTTTATAAGTTGAAACCACATGTCTAATTATTTGTTATCTTTTTATAGTTTTGGTCATTATTTTATTAAAACTAAGTATTATAATATATTATATATTATTAAATTTATAATAAAATTATTTAATACAAATATATATATATATATATATATATATAATATTACTAATATATAAATATATATTATTAATATATTTATATAGTATTATTTTTTTTGATAGATAATCAAGGGTTAAAGGGGGCCCTCACTCACATTATAGATTAAACCAAAAATCTCATAAGCCTCAGATAAAATCCATGAGGGAACAAGAGGTAAAAAATAGCCACCCTTGGCTAAAGCCAAAAGGAAACCAAAATTTCACTAAGGAAATATAATCCCAACAATACCAAACAAGAAATAGACCTAACCAGTCCAAAAGGACCACTGATCAAAATAAACAAATAACTAATAAAGAACCAACAAAAAACTAATAAAGATCATAGGTAAAGGATGCAACACTAAAACAATTTAGGAGATGGCTCCTAGTTCTCTACCTATAGTAATGGATTTTCCTACCCCCTCCTTATATAGTCATGATCACCTCTTCCTATGTAGCCAAGCTCCCCACACCTAGCACCACATATGGACTTGCCCCAGTTCATCCTTGGATACAACCATCTCATTACATCACTGAACCACACCACATAGTAAGGATTCTATAAATTAAATAGAGTGTGGTATTTCCTTATCACCCCTAAATATCTTGACTAGTAACTAAGCCACATTCCTCACCCTGGAAGAAGAGTGCAATGCCAACATAGCCCAGAGCAAAGGTAGGGGAACCTGCAAAGCTTTAACATCTACCATCTGAATCCTCATCCTAAAGTGTAATGGTGATCAAATGACATCCTAAACCTACTCAAAGAACATCAAAACTTTTACCAACCGATCCTTCAACTCCTAAGAAGCTGATAGAGGAGTAAGACCAATCATTTTTCTACTCAAGAGAGGGAAAATAATTTAGATTTTTTCTAAGAAGCTCTCAATGACTTCCACCAAAACCAACTAGTAATGAGGCCTTATCACCTCCTTCAAAAAACCTTTATCCTCTACAATCAATAATAAATTACCCCAAAAAGGTGATGTCATGTCTCAATTTACCTTAAATCTATGAGGAGTTCCCAAAAACATGAACCCCACCAAGGTTTTTATCACTTTTATAATCTTTCTAGACTACACTATGAATATGTGCTTGATCCTTATTTCACAAACCACTCCCTCAAATGACATATCTCTCAACTCAAACCCCACTCTAAGTAAAGGCTTGGTAAGGGAAGTTTTCATTAGGCTCTTCATTATTTACTTTGCCTAACACTAAAACCCAAATGCTCCACACAAAATGCAAAAGCATCTAAATAACTTGGCACATAGATGAGGTAATGAGAGAAATAAATAAAAACATCATTCCCCACTTGATACGATCCATCAATAAATGCTCAATAAAGTTTTGACATAGCAATTAATGATTACAACTGCTAATTGTGAAAGCCTCCCAAAACACCCATGAAACACTCCCACATATGATAAAAAAGCCTTAGATATTGACAACATAAGGAGGCACCATAGGCCAAGCCCCCCCTTGAATTATCACTAATGAAATCCTTGTCTTGATTAATACATTGGTTTTCCAAGAAATCCATCGATGAATTTGCTTCATGGAAACAATGAGCAACTTCTTAAGAGGAAAGAGAACTTGGACAATCCTAAGCATGTCCTAAAATGTTTTCAATATTCCATGCACATGCATGCCTATTTTTCAAAGATTGGATAATGGTCATCAATTATCCTTCAATTATCACATTATAAATGCCACACTTCACCACCAAATTAATCCTTGAGGACAACATTTGATCCTTAGATTCATTATTGGTCCCATCGACCAATTCAAATGAAGCTTCTTGAATCAAATAGCTAGCGCACTCTTAAATGATATACTTGACACCAAAAACACTAGGTTTTCCCCAAAATTTCCCCATCAAATTTAAACTTAAAGACACTTGGAAGGGGATATATCTAATCTACATAATCTGTCGAATAGGGCTTATTACTATTTACCCTAGACTCATTGATGAGGGCTTTATATAGTATTATTCTATAGTATATAATATATAATAATTATAATTAATATAATAGTTTATCATTTATTATAGAATATATCATAATAACAATAATATATATATGAAATTCTATATAATAAAAAATATAAATGTATAATATTCCATATATAGAATAACAATCATCATAGTAATAATATAAATACAATAATTTATAATATATTTCATATTTCTAATTATAACATATTAATATCAATTATTATTATATATTATATAATAATAATAATAATAATAATAATATAATCTAATTATATATATATATATATATATATATATATATATATATATATATATATATATATATTCTATATTAGTATATAATATATTATATATTAATATATAATACTACCCCACACACACACACATATATTAAAATACTATATAATATATATTATAGTACTTATTCTATATAAATCATAGTAATTGTGTTGAGAGGCATTGTACAATGGCATTTGAGGAGTGGTGGTGGGCTATAAGGTAGTGAGTGAGTTTATTTTCAACTCTAATATTAAATTTGACATCTATTTGACCTTCATGCTTCAAAATGTTTCATTTTTTCTTGGATAATCCAATTAAAAAATGGTCATATCTTGACCATACAATATAGTTTGGAGCCACCATTTTTTCCAAAAAGATTATTTTGAGCTTGACACATTGGTATAGCTACATTGATATAATTTTTCACCAGTTGATGAGAAATTTGTGAAGAAGGTAATGAAATTGTTTATAACTATGCAATGAATAATGAGAAAAGAATGGAAAACTATGTTAAAATATTACAATTTGATGTTTCAAGCTAGGATCTTAGCCCATCATTAGGAAAGCTGAAAAACATGAGAATAAAAATACATGCCAAACACCATTAATAAGGATAAGATCATTAAACAAGCAATAGGTCGGCCACAACAAGAGAGAACCAAAAAAGGCCAAAGAAGGAGGGTAGTGAGGGAAATTTAAGTTTGACAAATGTTATTATTTTTAATAATATGAATGATAGGCTTCCAATTGGTGCTAAGTATCCATCCATCATATTTGTTAAGATTATTAGAGTTATTTTCAATTTCAACCACTTCACAGTGTTAGTTTTATGATCAGAATTGAAACAATTAGAAAATGCAACACAATGAACAATGAACACAACAATATACCCTGGGAAAACCCTCCAACTTGAAGGGAAAAACCCAGCAACAATATATCTCTTATATATTGAATGATAAGAACAATAATCTACTTTACAATGGCCAAATCCAAGGTCTACAGGTATGGCTTCACTTCTTGAAGCACAAAGAATAATCAACACTTGATAAATCTGATTTGCTCTTGAAATAACTTGATCTACTCCTTAGAATTCTGCTTTGCCTTGTGAATTATATTTCTCCTTATATTAAACAATGAGAAATCACTCTATATATATATAAGTGAGAGGAAAGAGACGCATCTCTTATATCTCCATGTTAGCTTCCACTAAAAAAATTATGTCTTAAATAAGTTGGGCTGGAAGTGGGAGCTCGGAGTTGGTCCTTCAAGATCAACACTCCCTCTCAGCTAGGGAGGATACTTCTATCTACATAAGACATATCACCTCATCATGATGCCAACCACAATGGCTACAACAATGTATAGTATGTACAAGTGTTCATCACTTTACATGACATCCACCATGGTTCTTCTAGAGGGTGGAATCAAGGGATTTCACCTTGAACTTCTATCATAGAGAAGAACTTGTTATCAAGGGATTTCACCTTGAACTTCTCTCACAGAGAAGAACTCGTTATCAAGGGATTTCACCTCGAACTCTCTCATAGAGAAGAACTCGTTATCAAGGGATTTCACCTCGAACTTCTCTCACAGAGAAAAAATCGCTATCAAGGGATTTCACCTTGAACTTCTCTCACAGAGAAGAACTCGTTATCAAGGGATTTCACCTCGAACTTCTCTCATAGAGAAGAACTTATTATCAAGGGATTTCACCTTGAACTTCTCTCACAGAGAAGAACTCATTATCAAGGGATTTCACCTTGAACTTCTCTCATAGATTAAAAAACTCACTATTAAGGGATTTCACCTCGAACTTCTCTCACAGAGAAGAACTCGTTATCAAGGGATTTCACCTCAAACTTATCTCACAGAGAAGAACTCATTATCAAGGGATTTCACTTCAAAATTGTCTCACAGAGAATAACTCGTTATCAAGGGATTTCACCTCGAACTTCTCTCATAGAGAAGAACTCGCTATCAAGGGATTTCACCTCAAAATTCTCTCACAGAGAAGAACTTGTTATCAAGGGATTTCACCTTGAAGTTCTCTCACAGAGAAGAACTCATTATCAAGGGATTTAACCTCAAACTTCTCTCACAGAGAAGAACTCATTATCAAGGGATTTCACCTCAAACTTCTCTCACAGAGAAGAAATCGCTATCAAGCATAGCTTTGGCAACTTCTACAATAGATCTATTCTTCCTTTTTGCAACACCATTCTATTGAGGGTTGTAAGGGACACATAACTCACTCTTAATTCCTGCTTCAATGCAAAAGTTATGGAATCCTTAGAGGTGTGCTCCCCTCTATTGTCAGATCTCATAACTTTGATTCTTTCATAGGGGTCCCAAAACTATTACAACATTATTCTCTCATCTCATTAGATAGCTCACTGTCCATGCTGTGGTCAACATCATAATCATTGGTTGTTCTTACATTCTCATTTATGGCATCCTCAGATTCTAATTATTTCTTTTTAAAATCATTACCATGAATTTCAAAAGCACATATGTCCTCTCCACCAGCTAAAGTATTTATGTCTTCATCTTCTTCAAATTAAGAATTTATGCTGAGCTCAAACAGAGATTTGTGCAGTGGGTTATCAACATCTGTATGACTGTTGAATTGTATAGGACAATTTGATTCACTCTCCTTGCTACTGCCATCCTTGCATTATGTAAATAGTCTTATGAGATTATAGTCATTATCAAATCCATCAAATATGCCTCTTGCAATATAAATGCACCCCTCTTTGATCTCTTGTTTAGGAATAGCACTGGGTTCAATAACTAAATCTAGTGGATTGTCAACCTCTATATCATTGTTGCATTCCATATCAAAAGTGTCAACCTAAATATAACTATTTAGCTTGCCATCTTCACACCCACACACTCCAATTAGTTATAGATATAATCTTCAAAATGCCATAATATATCTACAAGATCATCATTCCTAAACCAAGGAATATCTGACACCTCCACACATGCATCTAAAAAACAACAAGTTGTCTCGACCACAAACGGGCTTGGTGTGATGCCTAGCTCATCATCTAATGTACTCAGCAAGTAACCAATCTCATTTCCTATCTCCTCCACCATCACTGTTTCAATTCTCAACCTCTGCTGCTGATGAAATATTTTTAGTAAAGTGAAAAGAGGAACTAAACTCTTCTTCTAGACTTCTCATAACACTCCACACAACATCCTCATTGGCCACATTTTTCTCTTCCTCTACATCTTCCAACATATGAATAAGCTCTTCCTCTTCAGGAGAAAGCCTATGAAAATGGTTACAACTTGAAGTACCTTCCATTCCTATTTCTACTTCTTCATAATTTCCTCTGCCATGTTTTCTCTCACCCATTTTGAGCTCCTCTCCAACTCCAAAAGTAAGTTACTGATATTTAAGACAAAAAGTTTATATATAGAATAATCTCAAAATAGTTTCACAAATTAGGTGCAATGTAACTTATATAAGCTAGGAGTAAGTCACAATAGAAAAAGAACAATTGAAAGCATTAATGGATTCTCTAAATCAATCTATATAAGAGTAAGCATCCTTTGTCACAATGCAAACTCAAAATCACCAGGAATGAACCAAGTAAATTAACTTTAGGAGTAGATTCACCCTCAATCGATCAAACTTGGGAAGTTTTGATCTTGCACTGATTCCTTGAATGCAAAATTCCCATGATGTTGTTTAACATGGCTACATGCATGTGAAGATGGAGCCTCACAACTCCATTAGATAGAAATTCATGGTTTATATTGTTGAGCATGAAAACTGAGTCTGCTTTCCACCCAGGCTCATGTGTGGTGATTTTTTATGGTTTGAAGAGATGTGAAACAAAATTTTTGTGAATAATTCTCTAGTAATCACCATTGGGAGCAAAATTGATGGCCTTCTCGAACATGAGCTATTGATAAAACTGTTTCAGTGGCCTATCTATGAAATGAGGTGAGCTGAGCAACTCCTGAGCTACCTCAGGGTTAGATGTCATAACAACTAGAGTTGAGCCTAAGTTGAATTCCATCATCTTCTTCACATCATGTATACAAGTGAGATGAGCGAGCTTATGATGGGCAAGACCCACGCTCATATCGATTAGGCTTTCAATGATGGGAAAAACTGTTGGGCCTAGGAATGGCATTAGCTAAAATAATTTTCTCACCCTTCTTGTGCCTTGTGGCCCATGCACATCCCCCTAAATTTGACCAAGTGATCAAAATAGCACAAACTGGTGTAAGAAATACTACGACGTACAATAGCCATGCCAAAATTATATCATCGGTGGTTTGTAGCAAGTAACCACAACCATCCTGACTAAAATAGGGATAGATAAGAGATATAAAGAATAATAGAGTATTACTGCAATGACAAATCTGATCATGATCTTCTTTAAACCCACTCTCATTCCATATTAGTTTTATGATCAGAATTGAAACAATCAGAAAATGCAACACAATGAACAATGAACACAACAATATACCTTGGGAAAACCCTCCAACTTGTAGGGAAAAACCTAGCAACAATATATCTCTTATATATTGAATTTTAAGAACAGCAATATGCTTTATAATGGTCAAATCCAAGGCCTACAAGTATGGCTTCACTTCTTGAAGCACAAAGAATAAGATCACACTTGATAAATCTGATTTGCTCTTGAAATAACTTGATCTACTCCTTAGAAGTATGCTCTACCTTGTGAATTATATTTCTCCTTATATTGAACAATGAGAAATCACTCTATATATATATATACAAGTGAGAGGAAAGAGATGCATCTCTTCAATCTCTGTGTCAGCCTGCACTAAACAAATTATGTCTTAAATAAGTTGGGCTAGAAGTGGGAGCCCGACGCTACTCCTTCAACATCAACACATAGATCCTTCTTTTTAAATAAAAATCTTCTTTTGCAATGACATTAGTCCTATCCATGCATATGTGATGGCCTGAGTTTTAAGAATGCTTAGTAATAGTGGATTTTTAGACATGATTGTGAGAGAGGTCATCATAATGTTCCTTTATTCTTATAACCTATATAGACCACCCTGTCTCACCAACATAAACCTGACCATAGCTACAAGGTATAGAGTAAACACCTTTAAAACATTTAGGATTGTGAGATTCTTTCACCTTATCCAACATGTTTTTGATAGTATTAAATGGGGAGAAAGTAGCATTTATATTCTTTTTTTCGAGAATCTTTGTCAAGACATTAGTAGTTCCTTTAATGTATGGAAAACAAACTCTACCAATAATTTCATCATCATGGTGAGAAGGGCGAGGAGCTTTACGAGAATTTTGGATCACTTTTATAGCCATTCCATCATTATAACCATTCATTTAAAACATTGTGGATAAGTGACCTAGTTCTTTCTTGAGATGCTCAAGATCCAAAACTCTCATAGCATGAGTAACTAGGGGTATTGATAATGCCAATCTTCTTAGTTGGATGGTGGTGAGACTCAGCATTCAAGTACTTTTTAGTATGTTTTTTTTGAAAGACTTGGTGGGATAAAGAGCCATCCTTGTACTTTTTGATGAGAACATCTAAAAACAAAATTTGGTTATGAAATTATAAATAATTTTGATATGTGAAAAATCTAATATAAGAGCCTTGAGATTGATACCTCTCAACATTTTTTGGATTGATGTATGTAGTTAGATTTAAATGATTTGTCACCAACCAAAGATAAATTTATGAATAAAGTAATGAAGTTATAAATAATTATAGTATGTGAAAAATCCAAAACAAGGACCTTGAGATTGGTATCTATCGATGTTTTTAAAATAAATGTATTTAAGATATAAATAATTTATAATATTTATACTTTTAATAGTATATGCAATATTATTTATGTATTATTGCATATTATATTAAATATTATATATTATAATATATAAATGTATTATCATATTATAATATATTAATATATATATATATATATACATACATATATATATACATATATACATATATATACTATATATATATGTGTATATATATATATATACATATATGTATATATATACATATATATATATACATATATGTACATATATATATATATATATGTATATATATATCTATACATATATACATATATATGTATATATGTATATATGTATATATATATATATATATATGTATGTATGTATATGTATGCATGTATGTATGTATGTATATATATACACATACATACATACATACATACATACATATCTATGTATGTATGTATGTATGTATGTATGTGTATATATATACATACATACATAAATACATACATATATATGTATGTATGTGTATACATACATACATACATACATATATATATATATATATATATACACACATATATATACATACATACATATATATATATATATACATATATACATATATACATATATATATATATACATATATATGTATATATATGTGTGTATATATCTATGTATGTATATATGTATGTATGTATGTATATATATATCTCTACATACATACATACATACATACATACATATATATACACACACACACACATATACATACATATATACACACATACACACACACACACACACACACACACACACACACACACACACACACACACACACACATACATACATACATACATCTTATAGATTTTACACTTTCATAGTCCTTAAAATTAAATTAGAAGATTTTAGAATAATTGTGTACCTCTTTATAACTTGACATATTAGAAATCTAACCATGACTCATTATTAGAGGAAAGATATAAGATAATAAATTCTCTAGCATTATCATATTTCTTTCTCTTAATGATGGATCACAATTGGTAATTTCAAACGTCGAGTCATAAATGAGCACATAATTATTTTAAAAACTTATAATTTAATATTATTATTATATTATTACACTCATAATAATAATAATAATAATAATAATAATAATAATAATAATAATAATAATAATAATAATAATAATAGTAATATATATGTACATGTGCGCGTGCGCGCTTGTTTGTGTGTGTGTGTGTGTGTGTGTGTGTGTGTGTGTGTGTGTGTGTGTGTGTGTGTGTGCGTGTGCGTGCGTACGTGCATGCGCGCGTGTGCATGTAATGTTTCTTGTTAAAAAGGTGACTCATGTTAGTAGTTATTAGTTCCAAGTGAATTACGACTATCAATATAAACTCTCTTTATAATGCCCCACTTTACAAAAATATCAAGTCACACTCCTCCCAATGTAACTTACACCTTTGAGGAAACTGTTAGTCATTATCATGAGATTAAAAAAATGCTTATCCCATTATAACGTTGTTTTATATTCTCCAGTTTAACATTTTTTTTTATTGAAGGACAAACATTTTCAGATTTTAAATCTTTTAGGATCCATTGATATTAGATGTAAAAATAATCAATCTTTTTAGACTAGTACAAGCACTAAGGGGTATTCATTCCATGAAAAATACTAAAAGATTGAGAGATATCGAAAATATTGTAATTCAAATAATATAAATGATGGTAAATACATTGTCACACTTCCATTAAAATATAATTAAATTTAATATTTGATTTGATACTTTTAATTATTTTTGGAGATATAATTTCATTCCACCCATATTTTAATGAAACATGTATGTTTTTTTTTAAATAATAAAATCACATACTTTTAATTTAAAAATATATATTATCTATAAAATTAAATTAAAAAGTTAATATTCATTTTCAAAAATCTAATTTATATTTATTTCAAATGTAAATTAAAAAGTTAATATTCCTTTCTCATTCTCCAAGAGGAAGAAAAATCTGTTAAGAATGCCATGGAATATCTAGACATATTTTGTTTGGCTTCAGGATCATCCATTCAATGGAGGAAGACCCAATGCTACAAGCAATCATTGGGCCCCAAACCTCCTTAGATTGAAAAATTTTAATGGTAGTGGATTCTACCAGCAGTGCAGTTTAAGTTTCTGGGCATTCCTTTTGCCTTTTGGGTCTTTCCCTCTAACTTATGGTCCTATGTGGTGCACAGAGTCAAAAAAAAAGATTTCCTTTTGGATCACTAAGCCTCTGTATTTGGCTGACAAGTTTTAAATCTGTTCTAAATTTTGGTAGCCACACATGTATACTATTCCTCCTATTGGGACCCTTATAATGTTTCCTACAACAAATTATAAAATCTTCTAAGGGATTTTCTTTAGGATAATTATGAAGGACACAAGGACTTCCATAGAGTTGCCTGTAACATTTGTTACTGCCCCAAGGAGGCTGGGGGACTTAGTCTTCTCGATAATAAAATCCAAGGGATTGATCTTGGGACCAAATAGATAATAAAAGGTCATTTTGGGGATGAATCCTAGAAGATTTTTTTGTATCATTGTATCTCATAGGGTCTCCCCTGTGACAAGAAAGTGTGGCAAGGCATGGGGCTTCACCCCTTATCACCCAAGTGCTTGTCAAAATTAAGGGTCATTTGTTATTCAAAGTTTATGGAAGGCTTGGGAGAAGCATAAACCTCTCCTTAGCTAGGATGGTGAAGGGTTTAAAAATGGCCTCTCCATTAACTCTTAGTCCCTTTGATGGTCACCTTGTCTTAGTTTTCACAATGTTCCCTTTGATTTGGTCCCCTAAGCTAAAGGGCTATGCCTTTTTAGAAAAAGTGTGAAGGTTATTAGTGACCTCTTTTGTAAAGAGAGTAGGGTTTGGATCACTTGGCATCAAATCTAGCATAAATATCAATTAATAAACTCAGATGTAGAGGCTATTATAGAAATTCAAGGCTCCATACTTGATGAATATTTACATAAAATTGGAGTTAATTATCTTATTTCTTGGTGGATGGATTGGCATTGGCCTAAAGCCACCCCTTTTAATCAATACTCTCCATGGCTAGGATATCAATTACTTACCCCTTAACATATTCTAGTTGATATGATCAATATTAGATGAATTCTTCATTCCTGTGATGGGATATGGGCCCGATATTTTAGCACATTGTGGTCTACTTCTATTGAGCCCAAAAAAACTCATTTTTTATGTGCCTTATTTACTATGGCTTGCCTGTGGGTGATTAGATCAAGCATTTGGGTGTGCCTAACCTTATTTACTTGGCCTATCAACAACCAAAGACTATTAAACATCTCTTCTAGTTTTATCCACATGCTTAGTCCATGTGGCACTAGATTCACTCCCTTTTTCAGCGCTTTCGCCTAGAATTTTTCACGTGGAAGATGTCTCTCTTGAGGGACTAAAATTTGTTGTTTGAAAAATATAATCACTTTTGGTAGATATTTTGAGTTGACACTTTGTTTTAAATATGTAAATATAGGGGTTATGCTTGTTTTAATCAAGAAGAGCTGGAACATAATTTTTTCTATTTCTAACAAAATTATTGTTCTTTCTAATGTCACTCTTTAGATTCAAAGCCAAATAGGCAAATTCTATTTGGATCTCAACCACCTCTAGCATTTATTAGATAACTAGGGAAATGCTCCATGTGAGGTTAGTTGAGAACCTCCTGATCTCCCATAGAATCCTTGACCTCCCAGTGACAAGTATGTAGACCAAGATGGTAGCAGTCCAGACACAAATTCATAATTTACTCTCCATGATGGTCACCATATCATTGGTTTTCTCCTCATCATGGTCATCTAAGTGGTTCCTCTCAATATAGAGGTGATGGCTAGGGCTAGGGATATCCTCCCCTATCCTAGGATGGTGATAATAGAGCTTAGGACATGCATTTCTCTAGCTATTTCCCCTGAAAGAAATCAAAATGAGATTTTGTAAGAGCAATAAAACTTTGGTTGGGAGCCCTTACCTATTGATGGAGATCCTCCTACCATGGGAGAATGGGCTAATAAGCCTCCAAGTTTGTTGTCTCCTCCACCTCCCCCAACATCCATGTTTGTTGTTGTTGCTTAAATGTTCTCATTAATGTTAATTTTACTTTGGTTTATTTGTTTTGATAGCAACTGATGTGATGTAAAATTTTTGGTGTGGTCATTATGTGACCACTTTTTATGACTTCTACTGAGGGGTTTTCTTTAACCCTTGGTGTGACTTTGCTTGTGGGGTGTGACTTTTCCACCCATTTTTTGTATGATTAGCATTGTACCATATCTTGTTTTATATTAATATATAGGTACTTCTCAATAAAAAAATTTTACTTTGAAGTTGATTCTTATTCTTATAAGGGACAATGAATTTGTTCCCAAGCTTACCTTTAAATGATTGGGTAACATGGTTATTTTTTATTTTATTTATGTTTTTGGTGTGTTATTACATCATTCATTAAACGTTTGTAGAGACATTTGATGATAATAATGATTTTTAACATCTTTTCAGAATAAATTTTATTGTAGGATTTAACAAAAGTGTGAAGAGAATATAATTTTATTTTGAATTATATTTATACTTGCCTTTATTTAAGTTAAATTTTGTATCTTCTCAATTAAAATACTATAACAATTTTTATTTCTTTTCGCATTTTTCATTTAAAGTTTGGAGTTGAAAAAAGAAATTAAAAAAATGTCAAGATTGTAATAATTAAATTTAAAATGATAAAAATGAGAGAGAAATAATTTTAATATTTTAATTTTTTGAAAGGAAAATTGGATTGAGTCAATCATGTTTATTTATGGAATTTGATTCAATATACATTTATATTTAAAAATAAACCTCTAAGTTTTGTTTGGTTATCTCGATTTAAGAGTTCATAATTTAAGTTATCATTATAGATATCAACATAAGCATGTTCTATATCTCTAAATAGTAAGTATGTTAGGAGAAAATGAATTTCATATTCTATTTTATTTGAATTACAAAACTTACATATTTTTATGAAGTGTTTAATGGAGTGCCCATCTACCAATTTCCCATGCAACACATATGAATTCAATTGAAAAAATCATAATATTTTAGTCATACGGTGGAGTTTGGAGCTACCTTTTTTCCATAAAGATTATTTTGATCTTGACACATTGGTTTAGTTAGATTGATAAGATTTGTCACTAGTGAGTGAGAAATTTCAGAATTTTCTTCTTGAACATGACAAACTTATAAGATATTTAATGAAAAAAATTCAATATTTGGTTTGACTATATATTTATAATAAGATGGATTAATTTTATCTATTATGTTCTCATTCTCCTATTTAACCACCACTTAGAATTTTTTTCTTTTTTAATTAAGAATTCAATAGAAAAATCATAATATTTTCGTCATACGATGGAGTTTGGAGTCACCTTTTTTCCATAAATATTATTGTGAGCTTGACACATTGGTTTAGTTAGATTGATATGATTTGTCACTAGTGAATGAGAAAATTTTGAAGAAGGTAATGAAGTTATAACTAATTTTAGTATGTGAAAAATCAAAGATAAGGGCCTTGCTATTGATATCTATTGATATTTTTTGATTGAAAAGTGTAATTTTATTAATAAAATAAGATATAATATAATTCTAGTTGTATACACATAATATTTTCAAACTTTTATTGATTACTGACACTTTGTATCTTAAAAAAACCTATTGAGTCTCAATCTCTCTGAGTACATGCCTTAAGTGGTGCATCGAGAAAGGAGTGGGTAGACCATTGGTGATTCGTAATATTTTTGTTCCTTTTTCCACTTGCCATATAGACAATTGTCTCCTAAAAAAATTAACCCTAAGCATATTCTTCTTAGTCCTACCTATTCTAGTATTTTCCTCCTATTCCTCCTTTTCTTGCCTTAACATTCTTTTTTACTGTCAGTTGTATTGGGTCGACCCAGTATAGTTTAGGAGCATTCTTTACTTTCTTGGTTTGTTAGCTTTTCATCTGACCTAACACAAACCTAGTAACTTATTCCCAAAAACACACTAGGTCGATTAGGTCGACCCCATACAATCGATGTTCTCAAGAGGATTCAGGGCAAGATCTATTGATATATACAAGGTCATTTCCCACCATTTCATAAGAGAAGAATTATTAGTGAAAAAGTGCGAGTGAACATTTACTTATTGATCATTCTACTTGAGGAATAAAGCTTATGGTTCCATAATTTCTTTGCAGATATGGATCTTGTCTTGTGGAGAAGTCTTTTGGATGCTTAGATAGGTTGTGTATCCTAGAGCTGATTTATCTTGGTTATCCTTACATACCACAATAATATCTTGTGAAGCACCTTTTAAAAGAGAAAGATTGAGGATCAACGGGTTCATCTTAAAAGGTAAGTATTCCTAACTTCAATTATCCTTTGTAAGAGTAGATAGGTAATGCATTTTTATTCTTCTCTCCATGTATTTAGGATTTAATATATATTGACATGAGTATATGTCTTCTAATACATGTTTAGTTTAGTTGTTTATTTTATTGTTTATAACCCCCACTTTGTGCCATAAACTTTAGTGTGCACTAGATTAGATTTTAATTTCTTGTTATTAAAAGAGTGAACATTAAAACCTTAAAACTCCATTAAGGTTATGTGTGATTGTGTTAGGCTATAGGCTTTGGAACCCTTCCTAGCGTGATGTGTTATGATAAGTGATACAAGTGATCCCTTAATCAGGTCTAGTGGATCCCCATATTGGTCATGCTCCTACTTAACAAGTGTACCCCAATCAAAAGTATAGGTATGATATATATTATCCCATCTAATATCAATTCATAGATATGATGCATTTATGATTACATATAGTTTGGTGAACCCAACATGAACTAACCCTTGCAGGATTTATTCACTTTTTCCTTCATTTATTTCATTTATTTTGATCATATATTTTGACATATTAGATATATTCTATTGACCCAACTCTATTTCTCTATGCATAGGTTTCAAGAACAAGCAAATACATCAATCCAATTGACCTAGTATAGGTTTCTAGCCTTTTAGACACTTAGTTCAGCCTACTAGGTCAACCCAGTTGACCCCTTATAGTTTCAACACTTTTTTAATAGGTTCCCATACAACTTGATCAATTCTAAAAACCTAATTTACAAGTTTTTCAAGCACACTTCCAAGTTCTAGAACAATAATATTCTTCATTACATATCTGATCCACCAAGGTTCCTTTCTACTTATCTATTTCTTTCCTTTATATATTTCATTTCACAATTTTCAATCTTCAAAAATACCCTTATACAGTCAACTGGATTGACACTATCGACCCAATCGTATGTTCTACGTGTTTTTTGAAATAATTGGATCGACACTACCGACCCATATCATTATTAGACCTTACTTCCACAATAAAGTTTTGACCTTATTGACCCTATTCAATATTTTGTGTATATAGTGTTCACACTATACCTTGTTTCAAACTTGGAATTAACCTCATATCTGTTAGTAATTATCTCACACTTTCTTTTTATGTTGATTTCATGCTTAGAATAATGCACATAGTCTAATTAAGGGATTTTTAATTAATCACTTAGTTTCAGTATTTCTATTTTATGTATACACAACCAAATAACATAACATAAAAAAGCACTTTAACATTTGTCTATCCTAGGCCAACCTACTTGGATTTCATCATCAAGGGGGAAGCTGACTTGATGTTCTAGTTAAGTATAAACTGTGGTTAATGGTATATTCTAGTTATACACCCAACACTCTTATCATTTTGGTGTGTGAAGTGAAGGGGTAGGCCCCAATACCAATCCTGTATCATTGCCAATAGAGTCCCTTTCAACCCAAACTAACTGAAACCATCCTTAGATTATTATCTAGTACCTTACTTATAGCCAATTTCCCATCACATTAAAAATCATTCTTAATAATCTAATTAAAAATTAGCTTAACCAATTAGTTAGGTTTACTTTTCAAATTGTTTGCTTGCTCTTTGCTCAATTATGTGTACAAAAGCTTGCATTATCCAATGTTAGTGCAAGATATTGTTTTATATGCTCTAATTGGATTGGCTAGTGTTAATCCAATTAGCTATCTATTTCCTTTCAGTACTTACTACTTTTCATTACTTGTAAAGTTAGCTAGTTTCATTTTGTAATCTATTTTTAAGCTTCTTAAGTTCCATATCTTTTGTACTGGATCGACCAAGTCAACCTAGTGCTTTTTCTACCTTATATACACTATACTGGATTGACCCAGTTGACCCTGTATAGTTTTACATTCCCTATTTTTGTATTGGATCAACCCAATCGACCCTATATAGTTTCAATCACCCCTTTTGATTTTGACTTTATCATCTCTCTTCTTTTCCCTTAATCATGGAATTTCTATTGAATAATGACACTGAATCATAGCCAACATACATGTTGAAATTTACCAATCCTAACAGGGTCTCCCATAGATAAAGTAGGGCTCCTCTCTTGGATGCTAGTAATATTCATATTACCACTTTCATAATGAACTATGGGACCCCTCCTCATACCTTTTCACAACATAATCCTATTTTATTATAAAATGAACTTGATTTAGAGTATACTCTTGAAATGTTTTTCTTTATCTTTAAATTTTCTCAACATAGAGAAAAGGATCCTTCTACCATTTACAACCTCATGATTAGTGGTCAAATTGAAGAGACTCATTCACCTACTCCAATATTCCATACAAAATATGGATGTACCACTTTCTTTGGTTCTCAACCTATTCCTCCAATTTTGATTCCTTTTGATGCCATGGCTTCCTCTTCTCTAACCTCTTCTACATCCATGCCTAGTATCTTAACTAACATGGTAGGTTATATATCTAGTGGCCCTCTCATAAGGTCTACCATCCTTAATCCTTTCACTAGTTCATCGATTGCGACCCAAGGCAATCATGCTTCTAGTGCTTCTTCCTCTCAACCATTCACTAGTCCATATTTTACTTCACAAGAAATTTTTTCTAATAGTGCCTCAAATTCTCACAGTTCTTCTCAAGCTCATATTAACACTAATAGTGATATCCAAGCCACTAATACCAACACAAATACCAATTATAGTTCTTCTAATGTTAATAAAACACACTAACTTTTGTTAAAAACTCTAAACTAAATGAATATCTTTCAAGCTCATAATATGAATCAAATGATGAGAATCTAAAACCATCTTCTTAACCTTCAATCTCAACTACAACCAATGGCTTAGGGCACACATAACCAAAATGTTACCCCTACTCCTCTTTGATATTCTCAAGGCAATCTCATTCCTCAACCTCCTTTAGTCAATAAAACCATTAAACATCTATAAAATGAACCTCTTACTACTCAAATTTCCAATATTGATATAGGAGGTATAACACCTACAATTTATTATAATGGGTCAATTGATCCTACCCTTCATCTTGAAAAATTTAGAAATATTTACAATGAGTGGGTCAAATTAAATACCTTTTCTGCTATGAAGATCCTAGCCAAAACCCTCACAAGTGATGCCTTGGATTGGTACAATCAACTTAGATCTCATTCCATTTTTAGTTTGGAGGACTTAGTAAATGCTTTAGTTTAATAATTCTAAACTAATGATCTTCCTAAAAACACTTTGGACCATTTCATTAATTGAAAATAACATGAGAATGAAACTGCCCAAGCATTTGTTAAAAGATGGAAGACTTTTTCAAACAAATGTGAACATAACATGGAAAATGATAATCTTTTCATCTCTTTATAAATGCTCTCTTTCCTAAATTACAATATCGAGTCTACAGTCTCTCTCCACATACCTTGGAGGAGGCTATTGACCAAGATAAAAGACAATATTTCCTAATGCATCAATTCAAGCCACCCCAACCTTTTTCAGGTCCTCATCTATTACTAAATAATAAAAACTATAATATCACCAATGATAGTGTTACTGATTCTTATGACACCATTCACAATGTTCAAGCTATCATTCATAACCCTTCTTTGGAACCCCAATAACATCAATGTTCACAAACCTATATCCTCGGCTAAATTTATTAAGTATCTACCCATGCCTCTTCCACAATAACTTAACCCTACTCATCCTATGAAATCTTAGAATGATCCTAACAAGTTTTTTTGGTTTCATGCTACTTGGGGTCATTCTCATGAGACTTGTAGAAAACTTCATAATTTAGTTATGGATTTTTTTCTTAGACCTAATTTCAATCATGATTCTATTATCTGTAAGTGTTAACAAGCCTATGAAATTGCTTTAAAGGACTATAAATCAAATGATAAAACTCAAGCCTTAAATCAAGCAAACGATCATTTGGCTATCTATAAGGATCATTTACCTAATCATCAACTGATTCAAGATACTCAAGACAAATCCACCCCTTCTACCAATAACATATAAAGTCTTGTTGAACCAAATTCTAAAGAGAATATGGTTAGCATGACTAATATGCAAAGGGTGGTGGATTTAATTGATTCCCAACCTATAGACACTCCTTCTTTCCATAAGACATATCATTTTATCCATGATTCTTCTCCAAATCATTTAAATGAGTTGGGGTAAGAAGTTATTATCACTTTTGAAGATCCAATTTATGATTATCCCTTAGATAACACATCCCTTTCTATTTCTACCACTCTTCCATCATCTTCTAATACTAATAATAATCAATCTTCTACTAACACTTCTTCTAGTTCTTAAAATAAACTTAAACCAACTAGTTCATCATCTCAACATGATTTACAAACTTGTTTTGAACCTTCTTCTTATAAAAAAAATATAATGTACTTCAGATCCTCCTTCCAAGGATCTCCTTAACCATTATGGACCTATATCTAATAACCTTCTTATGAGATATGATGAGTGGGATCCCATTGTGGAGGTCACTAATCTCCCATCCCAAATTCCATTCCTTGAGCTTATGATGACTTCTCCACATCATAGAAACTACCTCATGTAGCTATTATTCAAGATGAATGTCCCTTGTCCTCCCCTAGTAGGTTGGGAGGTAGATTTATCCAGTTTCAAAGATAGTATTTTAAAACAATATGAAGAGATGTCTATCCATGTTGATGAGACCATAGACACTTATCTTTCTCTAAAATTTCCCATAGCTTCTATGATTCTTGATGATATTCTACTTCATGAAAATTATCCTCCTTTATTCATTAGCATCCAAATTAGTGATATCTAAGTTAATTGTTCCTTAATTGATGAGGGTTCCAACACATGTGTCACTTCTCTTGATTTCATTAAGACTCTTGGATATTTCAAATGCAATCTCAAGTCTACATGCAATACATGCCAAGGATACGATAGAATAAAAATTCCTCCTCTAGGTTGTGTGTGGCTTCCCATTACCATCCCACCTATCACCATTCATATGAAGGTGATGATATATAACTTTCCCCATTATTATAATGTCTTGCTTGGTAGGCCATGGACTCACCTCATGAGAGCTATCACTTCTTCTACCTACCAATGCATTAAATTCCCTCGTAATGGATCCATTTATAAGATTCAAGGTGATACTAACCCTTGAAATTTCAAACAATTCCAAGATCATGGTGTCTTCAAGGTTCCTACTCTTGATCCTTTTTCGAGTGTTCCATTCTGTGAGTCTTAGCATCTCAACTTTCTTGTCAACTCAACCTATAATTACAATGGGCATCTGAGATCATTGGTAAAATTCCTCTTAAGCTTTTAGATTTTGATGATGATGAGCCTGATGAGATTAAATTAAATATCAAAACTTCTAATCTCTCACCTCATCTCATCTCATAGCTTCCTTCTTCCTTACAACCTCATTCTTGCACACCTCCTTATGATGACATTCCCATAGTCTTAACCAAGACTAGGCATTCTATTCACCATGGTTCATCAAATGACAAGGTTATCCCTACTTGTGTCATTGATCTTCACACCCTAGATTATGATGATGGTTATTACTTAGAAGATCAATTATTAGGCAATCTTATCCAAGCTTGTGATGCCAAGATTGTCTGTTATCATTTTTAATTGCTTGAGTCTTTTCATGCATCTCATCATTTTAATTCACTTATAGTTATTGATTTTTGTATTTCCCCCTTTATCATAGGGTAGAGATGGCATCAACACCTCTAGTTTCTGAGGATCCATGTAGGACTATGCTCATGGATTGTGCTATGACTGAGCCTTACCACTTTTCTAGGTTCCTTGACTCTTGTCATTAGTTTACCCCCGAGGTTAGTGAAACCCTCCTTAAAAATTATGTAGATCCCACCCCTCCCTTAGTAGATCCTACTATAGTTAAACCTCTTCCTGGGCCTATTATAGTAGATCCCATTTTTGCTCTTACTATTGCTAAGCCTACCCCTACTTTTGAGGCTTTTGCTCCTTCTATTGAGCCTAGTTTCATTCCTTCTACATCATAACCCTCCCTTGATGATGGTTTGTTTCCCTTACCTAAGATGGCTTCTTTGCCCACCAAATGGGCCAATGAGTGTTCTTCAACTTCTTCCACTCCTATTTTACCTCATTCCATGAGTGATTCTAATAAAACCACTCATAAGTGTATCTATTGCTTCAATGGGATAGATAACCATTCTTCCACCCATTGTTGCAAGTTGCGACAATATCTTGATACCTTGCATCTTTCTTCCCTATCATCAGACAAAGCTATACCTCCCCTGAAATTACTTATTGAGTATTTTCCCATATATGGTGAGGTATATTATCTGTGGCATCTATGTATCACCCATTATTTTGATCATTGTCGCATCCTATAACATCTCAAAGATCACCTTATAACCATTCTTAGACCTTCTACCACTCATCCCATAGGTCATTCTCGTAAGAAGGCTCCTCCTCCTTCTCCTATGGATCCACCTCTAGTGGTTCCATCACCTCATGTGGTCCCTTTACCACCTGTTATGCCTTCACCTATGGATTCTTCTCCACTGATGATTCCTTCTCCTCCCATATATCATGTTTTCATGCATTCTCCTAACCAACCTTTGACTAATTTTACTCCTCAACATGATCCTTTGAGCATTCCTACTTTTTCAGTTGAGGAGATTAGAAAATAAGTATTTGCTCAATATTCATTAAAGATTAATAAAACCTTAGCAATAGTTTGATTACAGCTTCATAGAGATTTATCTGATGTATTAGATAATGTGTGTGGATAGATTTACTAGTATTTATGAGCACATGCATGATGCTTTCACATTTATATTTGGATTGGATGTGTTCCAATATTATTTTTATCTATTATATCATTTAATATTATGTCAAATTTATGCTTATATTTTATCATGATTTCTTACTTTTTATACTATATTTTGCTTCTCTTATCATTTATTTTTTTATATGATTATCTTTTCTTTATCATTGCTTTCCCTTCCCTTTTCCATAGATTGTTTCTCAAAACTCTCTTCTTCTATCTTTATGATTGTTTTTCTTTCTTATCCTTATTTTTCACAAATAATTTATCAAGGTGATTTGGTTATACTTACCCTATTCCCCTTAGTTATTACCTCCCTTTACCATGTGATTAGTTAGAAAATAATCTATCTCATTACTATCTCTTATTACTAGTCCACTTTGGATCTCTTTTTTTCCCTTATTCTTTTTTCACATCTTAAGCATATACACAGTTGAGACTTGATATCACATGCTAATTCATTGTCAATCCCAAGTGTCCTAGTCAGTCTTTGTCATTGGTTACTTAGCTTCCTTTAGCCTTAATATAAAACTCATTCATGTGTATCACTATCTCTCATGATTGGTCATTCCAAATATTTATGGAGGAGGAATATTAAAAATCCTTTAAAATAAAGTTAATACAAATCATTTAAATAAAAGGCAATGATATCAAAAGGCAAAAATATTCTTAAAAGTCTAATCACACTAAAATATGTGATTCAAATCACATCTCCTTCTTCTAGTTGAAGCTCAAACTCCATAGTTGGCCTCATGATAGAGCCAAGGTCCTTTGGGGTGTGGTAGGCCAGTAGATTAGAAGAGGAGAATTAAAAACATTAGTGCTACCTACTTTCTCATGCAAGTACCCAATCTTTGTAATAGATCGATGACTCTGTAAGGGGTCCTAAAGAGCGAGGAACACATTGTGGGAAGGTAGGTCCATTTTAATTTTTTTTCACCAATCTACTTTCATGAGTTGATATTAGTAACACACCTATTTGCTTACAAATATTTATTTCTATAGAGAGCAGGTATCCTTTGTACATAGATGACCACTAGTCACTTAATGTCTTCTCATGTCATTAATATGCCTCTTGCCTCTTAAGGTATTCTCATAAGATGCCTAAGTCTTGATTTTTACACTCCCTTTTTCACTCCTTATATCCCTTATATTTCCTCTTGATATTTGATTTTTGGTGTATTGATCACCCCCTCCCCTTGGGATCTCATTTGTGAGTTGTATTATAAGACTGTGGATAGGACCTGACCATCCTCACAAATTACCATCTTTTCTTTCCTATTACCCACATCCTTGATTACCTAATTTTCTTGCTTATTCTACCCCAATGGTGTTCTCTTTGTCAAGTTACAATGTAAGACCATGGATAGGACTCGACCCTCCTCACAAAATTTTCCAATACTCAAGTCACCATTCAAATTACATGTGTCAAATTTGAGATAAGATTCAATCGATTGTGAAGTTGAACATCATTTTACATGCTTACCATCTTAATATTTAGTATGTTTTATGCTTCATTTTTTATTTCACCTTTTTATCTTCTTATTTTTGAGCGTGTGTAAGATTTAAACCATTTCTTGAAATTTTCATACTTCCCAGCTTGAATTAAAATGACCAATTTAAGACCAATATTTTGCAATTTTGTTCTTATTTCATACTTCCCAACATGATTTAGTATGATTGATTGACTTAATTAGTTTTTTTAATTACCATTTGCGCCTTTTTGCATACCTTCCATTTTATTACTTTGTTGTCATACTTCCCAACGTGGTATTTAGTGTGATTTACTTCTTTTAATTTGGTGCAAAAATCTTTCACATTGGTTTAAAAACAAATTCCCTTTTTACCATCTTGTTTTGCCTTTTATTGGTTCTTTATACTTAATCATTTTTTGTTATTACACATTTCCCATCTTGAAATAGTGTTTAGTACTTTTTCTTGATTGATTATATTTTTTCAAGTCTTTTTGCATGTTTCTTTTTAACCATGCATGTGTTTTTCATAATTCTAAAAAAGAAACTACATCTCATATATTTCCTATAGCATATACAATAAAATATAAATACATGTGCTATAAAGAAATATATCCTAAGCATCCACAGCCTCAACCATAATGAACAACCATAATGAAAACATACACATCCAAAAACAATATGTCAAAATGATATATATATATATATATATATATATATATATATATATATATATGTATGTATATATATATATATGTATATATATATATGTATCATATATATATATACATATATATATATGATACATATATATATATACATATATATATATATACATATATATATATATATGTGTGTGTGTGTGTGTGTATATATATATATATATCATGAGTTGTATATAACATATGCAACCATATACAATACCCTAGCTCTATGGTTGGGTCTCATCCTATCTATCTCATGGCCTAGCCATGCTACCTACTAAGGCCTTGATCTGATTCCTCCAAATGGTACACTATAAGGAGGCCATTTGAGATCTTTGTGTCTCTACCCATCCCTATAGGTGTGTTGCCCACATTTATGACTCCATCTAGGTCTACATCTCTATCATTTATGCTATTATAGTCATATGTGTAGCTCTCTCATTTGCTAGGGCCTGTCATGCCTATAACTCCCCAAAACCCATTATTGTTAGTGGCTACATCCTCTCCCTCTATGTCTGTATCTACCTCACTACTTCTCCAGGTAATCTGAACTAGCTCACATGAGTTGGGGAAAATGGTATACTCAGATCCTCTAGTATTATGGGGTCATATGGCTGTAAAGTTTCATCTAAGATATCATGGAGTCTTCCCTCACTAAGGACCCCAATATCTCCTCCTCATCATTACCTACACCTTTAAAAACACACAAGATGGATATTGGATCACTATCATATCTCATAATATCTATCTATCTAAACAAAACCTATGCAACAAATTAATCATCTTTTTATTTGTCTGTGTCTCGACTACTATGGTCTCACCATCTACATGACCACCTAGCATAGTCTCCCTATCTACGTGACCTCTTAGTACCTCTTATGTAGGCCACCTCATTAGATTGAACCTAACTATCATGGGTTGTGTCAGTCTCAACTTACATCTGAGTGGTCTCTCTCTCCTCTACCTCCTACCTCTGCCAACGTCATATACTTGGTATCCACTACTTATCTTGATGTGGAGCTAGTAGTGGTATATGTGTTATCTTTACCTCCACATCCCTATCCTCTTACTTAACTCCTTGTCATACCCAACTAGTCCATGGTCACTCTTGGCATGGACTCAGTGTTGACCTCACTACTAGTATCCCTAGTCCTCTCCTCCTTCATGGCTCCCTCACATGTTGACCCCACTTCTTAGGAATTAGTATCAATGTTACTAGATGAGGTAGGTCCATCTATCCTAGCACTTGTGCCACCAAATGTGGTTCTCTCCACTAAAAGTAGTGTCCAATCACCTTTGTCCTCTCTATCATTGGTGCAATTGTGTGTTAGCTCATGCATGTAGCCATTATGTGCTCATATGGATGCCGCATGATGTTTTCACATCCCATGGACTATATCACTAGCATATGGGGAATATACCATGCTACCTAGTCCTCCCTCCATTTCTACACTTAAGGTAACCTACCATCAACTATATAGGGTAACCCAGTTAGTCTATACATAGTAAATCTCTCTTAGATCCAAGTTGTTAGCAATATGATCAATCTCATGATCCTTTTACCTCTGATTAGCATTCATATATATCATGTACTAGCTAAACCCAAATGATCGAGCCTAGGTCATATAGATCTCACTCCTCCAATATTGTCTTGCTCAAGGCTACCATGAATAGTGGTACTTTTTTATTTGACTTATGGCATAGCACCCATTATGTCATAAGGCCTATCATATCCTTTTAGATATACATAATGTATGATGTATATACATCAAACATACTCACCCTCCTACCTGGTAGTATCATCTTTGAGCATGTAACCCACATAGTCACCAAAATCTCTATCAACCTTGTACCCAATAAATAACAAAGGATGTATCATTTCTTCCATGTCATGTATAGTCAAAATACATTATTTTTATAGTTTAAAATTAAAAACAAGCCTACATTACATTATTTTATTCATTTTTATCCTTCTCGGTCCTTCTTGACCTTCCTTGGTCATTTTAGACCATTCTATCCCTCTTTTGGCCTTTTGCATGTTTTTTGTATCTTTCTAGCTCTTTGGTCAAACTAGTTTGACCAAAATTTTCCTATATTTTTGCTTGGTTGATTTAAAAATCTGAGTCAACCACCTTATTTTTCCCTCCCAAGTGTTGAGTTTCTATTATAGACCTTTCAAACTACCTGGCAACTTCAAATTAAGCTTTTAGCCTACAGAATGTATAGGGTCAACCCATACCTACTGGGTCAACAATGTGGATTATGCCTAGTTTCCATCCTACTAGGTCGATTGGGTCAACCCAGTGTTTTTTTCCTACTAACCCCTTGCATTTTTTGAAGAAGTGTAATTTTCTTACTTTTTACCTAAATCCTTCAAACCCATTTCTTGTCTTCCTATTTGTTACCCCTACAATCTAATTTTGCCTCATTTTGACATCTAGAAATGCTTAAAATTCAAAATTACTTAAAATTCACTTGATTTAATACAAATTTCAAAAACTTGTTTGATATTCTTAGTTGCTTACCTATAGTACACCTGTTGCCACTCTGGAGCCTCTCATTAGCTACCATGTTGTCTCCTTGCCATCCTAGCTTGTTTTCTCTCTAGAGCTCTTTTTTCTCCTCTCTCACAAGTCAAAATAACAAATGATTTTTTTCTCCCTATTTTAAACACTTTTCAAAATGCAAATCTTTCAATTATTGTCCTGCATATTTCTTGTTTTGCTTATATCTTTGTTTCTACTCATGTATTTTTCAAACTATAAAATGTGTTAGATTCATGATGACGTAGAGATTATTTTTCACTATCATATGCTTATTTTACAAAAAAAATTGTTTTTGGCTATTGTTTTCACTAACTTATACATGTTCATCTAATATTTTCTATATTGGACACCTTCACATTTTTATAGTCTCTTTTATCTATGACACTAAGGTAAGTTAAAGGTATGTGTTTTTCAATTTAGTTATTTCATTTATCTTATTTACTACTTACTACACTTTACTTAGCATCAGTGTTTTGTGTTATCATGTTTTATCTCAAAGCACCATCCCGTGTTGCACTTACATGACACATGATGACTTTTAAGTGGGGTATATGCATACACATAATATTTTCAAACTTTTATTTATTACTAACACTTTGTATCTTACAAAAACCTATCGAGTCTCAATCTCTTTGAGTGCATACCTTAAGAGGTGCATTGAGAAAGGGGTGGGTAGACCATCGGTGCTTTGTAAGATTGTTATTCCTTTTGCCACTTTCCATCTACACACTTATCTCCTAAAACCATTAACACTAAACTTATTATTCTTAGTCCTACCTATTCTAGTATTTTCCTCCTATTCTTCCTTTTCTTGCCTTAACATCCTTTTTGACTTTTAATTGTACTGGTTCGATTGGGTCGAACTAGTATAGTTTAGGGGCATTCTTTACTTTCTTGGTTTGTTAGCCTTTTGTATGACCTAACACAAACCTAGTAAATTATCCCTAAAAACACATTGGGTCAAATAGGTCAACCCTATATAACCAACATTCTCAAGAGGATTTAGGGCAAGATTTGCCTATATATACAAGGTCATTTCCCACCATTTCATAAGAGAAGAATTATTAGGGAAGTAGTGTGAGTGAACATCTACTTATTGACCATTCTACTTAAGGAATAAAGCTTAAGGTTCCACACTTTCTTTATAGATACAGATCTTGTCTTGTGGAGAAGTATTTTGGATGCTTAGATAGGTTGTGTAGCCTAAAGCTTATTTATATTGGTTATCCTTACATACCACAACAATTTCTTATGAAGCACCTTGGCCAAGGGAAACATTGAGGCTCAACAGGTTCATCTTCAAAGGTAAGTATTCCTAACTTTATTTATCCTTTGTAAGATTAGATAGATAATGCATTTTTATTCTTATATACATGTATGTAGGATTACATATACATTAATGTGAGTATATGTCTTCAAATACATGTTTATTTTAGTTGTTCATTTTATTATTGCTAACCCCAACTTTGTGCCACAAGTTTTGGTGTGCACTAGATTAGATTTTAATTTCTTGTTATTAGAATAGAGTGAACATTTATAACCTTAGGACTTCATTAGGGTTGTTGTGTGATTGTGTTAAACTGTAGGCTTTAGAACCCTTCCTAGCATGATGTGTTGTGACAAGTGATATGAGTGATCCCCTAATCGGGTCTAGTAGATCCCCATATTGGCCATAATCCTTCTTAACAAGTGTATCCCAATTGGAAGTGTAGGTATGATCTATATTATCCAATCTAGGATTAATTCATAGACATGATGCATTTTTGATTGCATACACTAGTCATACAAAAATGATGGGTAGGAAAGTTAAATCCTAAAAACATAAGCACACCAAGATAAATAAACCTCTATAAGAGCATAAAAATAAACAAAGGGCCAACCCAACACCACCCAAACCAAAGATAAACTAAATCAATTGCACATCAACCAAAAAAAGGGTAGATAAAATCACAAACAATAAGGAACTCATTAAGCAAAAGTAGAAAATATGGTAACAAGGAAAGGAGGAGGTAGAGGATCCTTTGAATTTCCTCCAGTCCCCCTTGAGTAGGGGAATCCCCATAAACTAGTAAGGGATCCAAACCATAATTATGTTTCTTGTTTTTAGATTCATCCTATCTACTAGGTGAGATTACAAGAACCAGCTAAGGAAACTTGCCTTGTGGAGAAGGGGCCCAATTTCCCCCTCCACCACTATTTTTATTGGACCAATCAGTCCCACCATGGGTTATGGAGTTCTTATGGTAGTTAGGAGAGGAGATCCTCTGAATATGATAGTGTCAATTATGATACCGCTATTGTCAACCTTCACACCCACATCCTTAAGTGTGAGAGTGGTGGCATGAGATATTGGGAGGCTTATGGCTGACAACACATGACATATTCCCCTAATCTCTAAGAGAACTTGTAGATGATGCAACTCTAACTAAATTTTATTGTTTGGATATGAATTTCAAGGGTAACATTATAAATCATAACAACTTTTTTTAGTGACATAAAAAATCCTTTCCATATCTTCATGACTAAAACATGCCTTATTTCTCATTTTACAAATATGGAAAAAATGTCAACGTGGAAAATATATCAAAGTGTATTATATATTACATGAATCAAGGCAAATTCCCCAAGGTTAGTTACTTTCCAAGTGAAAAATTTAGGTTATAATGTCTTGAAGAGGGTGTGAATCCATCTTTGAGTAGACTGAGCATGAGGACAAAACCAAAAATGGTGTTTAAGTTTTCTATGTTGTGACAAGCAAGGTAGATGGGGATTGATACCCCCATGTACTTGATCTAGTTACCAATAAGAAAACCCAAATGGGATTTCTTAGGCTCGATAAGAGCTAGCCAGATATTAGAAAACCTTCTGAATCATACATAAGGAAAATAAATAATATGTCATCAATGATTAAGGGTTTTAGTGTCAATGTGTTGAGGAGATAATATATTATACACTAGATGAGGAGAATAAATAGTAAATTCCATAGTTTTATCCCCATACTAATCTTTTCACTAGGGTATAAGGGAGATAACACCAATTTTATGTAAATACTACTCAGGTACATGAAACTTTGCAATTAAACAATAAACTCTAGATCTTAATTATTAAGACTAAATTTAACCTTCACAATATTCCATGGGAACCAATCTTGGTATATCTTATAGAACAAATATTTCTATCATTTTAATATCCTTTTTGAATAGTCTCAAACCTTTGATCCAAGGGACCATGACAAAGGGGACTTTATGATAATTAAGCATAGGAGATCACCAAGGAAAATGTGAGTTTAGGGAAATACCATTTTGAAACCCTTCACCCACCCAAATGAGGTGAGGTTTGAACTTCTCCTAGGTGTTCTATATGCTTTGTATAGTAAAAATGTCACTGATCTTGATAAGAATAATGGTAATGAGAAGGCTATGTAAGCCAATACCTTATCAGGGTTTTTTGACAAGAGGGATTCATTGAGAAATACAATGTGTCAACAATATTTTTGAATATTCATCACCTTCTAAGCCTCTAATTATCCATTTGACACTAAATAAAAGACCTTGGAGTTTAGTGTCAATAATCCCAAGCCCACTAGCTTTTCTAGGTCAACAACAAATGGCCCAAGAGACTCTATGAAAAACATGATGGCCTTGAAATTTATCCCATGGAAATTAAATTAAGAGTGTATTCAAATTATCATAGGATGCATTAGGTAGAGCCTAGAAGGAAGAGTAGTAAACATGAGTATCAACCATAACCTTACAGAAAATCTAAGACTTTCCAGTTAAACTCAAGGGTTTGGTGATCCAAAAGGATTTTTTTCAACCCTTTGAACCAAATAAGACCACAAATCAATAGGGTAGGCTCTAAATGCAAAGGGAATGTATAGGAATTTAAATTAAACTCCTAGGAAAATCCAATTCCATCTATATCCCTCCAACCAGGGAGGTTTTAGCATTGTGTCTTCTTCTACTAGATGAAAGACCTAAAAGTAAGGTAGAAAGTGTTGAGTCATTCCATAGCATTTTTAACATAATCCTCTTCCTCCTGAAGAGAGATAAAGGAGTCACATATAAAGTACCCATTAATATGCTGATGCTTTGAATTGGGGAGGGAAATACCCAAGTAACCAACCCCCTAGAAGCATAATTAGCTAAAATATAGATAAATCCCTCATCAACCAACACATAAAGAGATAATGCTAAATGAAAACCCTATTTGATAGAGAAATGAATCTCAAAGCATTTAGATTGAGTACCATTGATAGTAATATAGGTATTAACATCTTTAAAAAGTGTATTGATAGCTTACACAAACTTAGGGCCAAAGCCAAGAGTCTGAAGCATTCCTAAAATGAAGGGTCACTCAATTTGATTGTATGCCTTTTCAAAATCAATCTTGATAAATAAGACCTTTTACTTGGACATTGTATTCCATTCCATACCTTCCCAAAAAATAATGACACTATCTAAAATGTATTTATGTTGAATAAAACACGTTTACTCAATCCTAATAATTAAGGGAGGTGTTTAATTATGAGAGCAAGAGCTTTAGCAATGATTTTATAAGAAAAATTAAGAAGGCTAATAGGCCTCCAATTGATAATAAATTTAGGATCCCCAACCTTTGTAATAAAATTACTGTTACCTTGATTAATGAGATAACCCAAAGATTTGGACAAATCATCTTCAAAATAGACCTTATGAAGATTAGGACCCACAAAATACCATAGGTTTTGATATAACTCACAAGGAAACCCATAAACTCTTGGGGCTTTATCATTAGCCATATACATAACAACTTCCTTAATATCATTCAAGTTGAGAGGTGTGTCATAAGAAAATATTTGTGCTTAAGAGATCTTACATAGGGCAACATTAAGGCATTGAGAGAGTGTAGATGTTCGAGCAAGAGTGGAAGTCTAAGCTAAAAAGACACCTTGATAATGATTTACAAAAACTTGTAGGATATCAAGTAATTTGGTAAATTTGGATGAAACATATTTAATGGCTTTAATTCTAACAGTAGATTTCTTGAACTTAATGATAGAAAAAAATTCTTTTGTCACTTTATCTCCAACTTTCAACCAATGCATCCTAGCTCTAAGTTGCATTCTTCTAGATTTGTATACCTCTTCAATTCATAGTTTATGTCTCCAAAGGGTTGGTTGAGACTGAAGTTGATTATTAAATGATGATGCATCAAGTTATTGTGAAACCCAAAGGTACTCATAGTTTTTGTCATGATACAAGAGTTATCGAAAGATAGTATCTTGCTTACCATATATTTAAAGAAAAGTGGTGGCATGAGAAATGGCATCATCCCACCAAGTAATCCAACCAATATCCATAGAATTCATAGGATCCAAGTTCTAAATTTGAATAATTTCCCCTATAATTCTCTCATGTCTAAGATGAATAGTATTGAGATAAAATTGTGATTTATGGAATTTAACCTGAGTGGTCCATTCAAAATTGTAGTAAATAAGATGATGGTTTGAAAAAAGGGTGTTTAGGAGCATAATGATTGATCGAACATGCATAGGATAAATTAAAAATATATTTTTAAGTAGAGCTCGATCAAGATGCTTAAGCACTTTATATTATCCCTAGATAAAAGTAGACCAGGTAAACCAATGGGAATCTGATTATCTCCTCTAATGGTAGTTGGGATTAAACACCCAGAGTTTATTATGCATGTAAAACCATGCCTCCATTTATCTAACACACTAGTGCATGGGAAGACAACCTTATTTGTCTTCTTTGGACTCAACCATGTTGAATCCATCACATAAGATCTAGTGGGAATCTAGAAGTTAGTTAGCTAACCACCTGTAGATCAAGGTGTGTTCCACCACATCTTTTGACACATAAAGATTAATA